>CM077284.1:8853021-8990521 GCA_039654925.1 Anguilla pacifica
CCCGAACCTCTATCTTCCCCCCTCCCCACTCCCTTACCTGTGCCCCTGCTTGTGTCCCTACCTGCACACACCCCCGCCCCCCCCACACAGACCTCTACCAGCCCTGCTATGTGCCTGTGGTTCCTGTGAATATGCTGTGACTTGCTTGCTTTTCACTTTTCAAACAACACTTGGAACAATCTATTTAAACAGAAGACAAAACCAACATAACAATTCACAAATTTTTTTTTTGTTAAAGTTGGGAGGTTATGATCTTAGAATGAGTTTGGATTTTTGTCAGAAGTGTGCTGGAGTCTGACGTGCTCTTCAGAATTTTGCAGGAGTTTAGAATCGGCATGAAAAATGCGGTTGCTCGACAGCTCAAAGGCGAATCCGTGCATGTCAGATCGAAAGGCGTCTGTGTTTGGCCGAGAGGCTCCACTTGCGCGTAGTTTGCGGAATTGACACCGGGTGCCAAATTGCAGGTTTTAAAACGCGATGGCCCTTCTCATCTTCCCTCCGTTGCTGTGTGTGGGACGAGGACCACGTTGTGATTTTCGTTTCTGTGTCTCTGTCAGATACGGGTGCTGTCTGGACGGTGTGACCGTGTCTCCGGGTCCCAATCGGGAAGGGTGTCCCGAGAACCCGGGGCTGCCCCCCACGGTGAGGGCCTTGTTTAGTCCTGTCCTGTCTGGGTTTGTCCCATCTTCCCTGACTCCGCCCCTATCATTCCTTCCCCCCTCTATCTCCCTCTCTCCGCCCCTTACATTCCCCCTCTCTCTCTCTCTGCCCCTAACATCCCCCCCTCTCTCTCTCTCCCTCTCTCTGCCCCTTACATTCCCCCTCTCTCTCTCTGCCCCTGACATCCCCCCCTCTCTCTCTCTCTCTCTCAACCCCTTACATTCCTCCTCTCTCTCTCTCCACCCCTTACATTCCCCCTCTCTCTCTCTCTCCACCCCTTACATTCCCCCTCTCTCTCTCTCTCTCTCTACACCTCTAACATTCCCCCTCTCTCTCTCTCTCCGCCCCTAATATCCACCCCCCCTCTCTCTCCGCCCCTAACACCCCCCCCCCCCCCAGGACCCCTTCCCGGCCCAGCCCAACGCCCCCAGGGACTGCCGGCTCAGCCTCTTCGGTTGCTGTGACGACCAGGTGACGCCGGCATTAGGACCCCGCAAGGAGGGGTGTCGGAATGCCCCCACAGGCGGTGAGTGTGTGTGAGAAGGAGGGACGGGGGGAGAGAGGAGAAGGCGGGGTAAAGCAAGATGGCGGTAAAGATCATAGGGACTTATGGAACAGATTTTGGATGCCTGGGTGTATTAGTTCTACACTTAAGTGTTAGAATTCGTAAGTATGAAAATGATATCTTTCATAATAAGTAGTTGAGTATTTAAGTTCTCATGTCCACGGTTCATACACAGAAGCAGATTGCGCGGACACACACACTTTTCCTTTCCTTTGAAGGAGTTCTTTGGAGCATTTTTATCTGAGGCACAACCTTGGCGTTACAGTGAATACACAGACACAACGCTTCAAACTCTTTCTGGTGTTTGGAAGTGAAACGTTGGGATTTTGGGTGGATGTGCTGTTCTAACAGTGAAGTGATGGGATTTTGGGTGGATGTGCTGTTCTAACAGTGAAGTGATGGGATTTTGGGTGGATGTGCTGTTCTGACAGTGAAACGTTGGGATTTTTGGCTGGACCGCAACAGTGGGGCCAGCCCTACAAACGCGAATGTCTGTGACTGAGTGACTGAGTGATGAAGTTACACCATTGGTCGGCCGAGTTATGCAGTTACACCATTGGTCAGCCGGATGAAGTGTGTTAGGTCCAGCCATGTGCTAGGTTTTGACCTGGTCCTGTTTAGATTTTGGGTGGATGTGCTGTTCTGAAAGCGAAACGTTGGGAGTTAGGGGATTTTGGGTGGATGTGCTGTTCTCAGTGGAACGTTGGGAGTTAGGGGATTTTGGGTGGATGTGCTGTTCTCTGTGAAACGTGTAGAGTTTGGGTGGATGTGCAGTTCTGGAAGAGAAACGTTGGGATTTTGGGTGGATGTGCAGTTCTGACAGTGAAACGTTGGGATTTTGGGTGGATGTGCTGTTCTCAGTGAAACGTTGGGAGTTAGGGGATTTTGGGTGGATGTGCTGTTCTCAGTGAAACGTTGGGATTTTGGGTGGATGTGCTGTTCTCAGTGAAACGTTGGGAGTTAGGGGATTTTGGGTGGATGTGCTGTTCTCAGTGAAACGTTGGAATTTTGGGTGGATGTGCTGTTCTCAGTGAAATGTTGGGAGTTAGGGGATTTTGGGTGGATGTGCTGTTCTCAGTGAAACGTTGGGAGTTAGGGGATTTTGGGTGGATGTGCTGTTCTCAGTGAAACGTTGGGAGTTAGGGGACTTTGGGTGGATGTGCTGTTCTCAGTGAAACGTTGGGAGTTAGGGGATTTTGGGTGGATGTGCTGTTCTGACAGTCCACACACTGAAGCTGCATTCCTGAGTTACCCCTCCAGCCCCTGGGGTCCCGGCGTGAGCCCGCTCCGTACCGCGTGCCTGTGACATCATCAGTCAATCTCTCCAGCGCCTGGGGGGGGGGGTGCAGAGGCCGAAGGAGCCTGAACAAGCGGGGCGCCCTCGACGCTGAGTGCCGTTACGTTTCTCGCGTAGAGCAGCTGAGCGTTGCTGTGCTTCCCGCGCTGAGCGTCTGAGCGCAGAGCTCTCATCGAGCACCTGAACGCTGTAGTGTTTCTCGTGTAGTGTGCAGTGCTTTTGTGCGGTGCTGAAAGAGACCGTTACAACCCTGCGGCTCCCGCCCTGATGCCATTGATCTGAGTCCTGACGATGGCACTTCGGGACCGAATCCAGACTGTACCGGTGCTGACTGAGCGCGTGCCAGGTTGACGAGCCGAGCCCGTGGTTACAACTGCACGTCCAATTTGGAGTAAAAAAAAAAAAAGAAAGAGAGAATTGTAGTAAGTCATGAGGGCTTGAAGTTCTAAGGGGTTTTAACTGTAATGTAGCCTGAGTACATTTGCACAGTCTGAGTCTGAAGTGTTCAGTGATTTAAGCCAGACTAAAGCAGTGTAGTTCAGTGGGATGAACCCTAAACCCTAACCCCTAACTCTAAACCCATTTCCTGTGACACAGCATATTAGATTCGGTGTGTTGTATGTTGTAGCCCTGGGTTTATTATGCTGTATGGGGAGCCTGATTGGCTAAGCACACTGCGCTGTGTTTTTGTTTTGTGATGGGTTTATTGTGCTGTTTGGGGAGCCTGATTGGCTAAGCACACTGCTCTGTGTTTTTGTTTTGTGATGGGTTTATTAAGCTGTATGGGGATCCTGATTGGCGAAGCACTCTGCGCTGTGTTTTTTGTTCTGTGCCAGGTTTATTATGCTGTATAGGCTGTATGGGGATCCTGATTGGCTAAGCACTCTGCGCTGTGTTTTTTGTTCTGTGCCAGGTTTATTATGCTGTATAGGCTGTATGGGGATCCTGATTGGCTAAGCACTCTGCGCTGTGTTTTTTGTTCTGTGCCAGGTTTATTATGCTGTATAGGCTGTATGGGGAGCCTGATTGGCTGAGCACTCTGCGCTGTGTTTTTTGTTTTTTGCTGGGTTTATTATGCTGTATAGGCTGTATGGGGAGCCTGATTGGCTAAGCACTCTGCTCTGTGTTTTTTTTGTTTTGTGCTGGGTTTATTATGCTGTATAGGCTGTATGGGGAGCCTGATTGGCTAAGCACTCTGCTCTGTGTTTTTTTTGTTTTGTGCCACGTCACGCGCTACAGGCCACAGAGGGGTCTGCTCTGAGCCCCGCCTCCCCGGCCCGTGCAGCGACTGGACGGCGCGCTACTACTACGACCCCGCCGCCGGCGCCTGCTCCCACTTCTGGTACGGGGGTTGCCAGGGCAACGGCAACAACTTCGCCTCGCGGGAGGACTGCCAGCGGGAGTGCCAGGGCTGGCCCCGGAGCCAGCCGCACACGGTGCAGGTGGCGGCGCACGGGGGCGGGAGGGAGGACGCCGCACACGACCGCTCGTGGGGCATGAGGAGGGTGTTCACCGTGCACCGCGGCTCCTCCTCCTCCTCCTCCTCCTCCGGGAGGCAGCGGGGCACCAGCACCAGCGCGGCCTCCGAGGCCCACAGGGCCCAGGTGCGCCTGCGCCGCCCCGCCCCCGACCAGGTGCAGAACGCTGAGAGGTAAGAGCGCTGGGGCGGAGCGGCCCGGCTCCAGCCCCAGGCCCCGCCCCCCCGGGGAGGGAGGAGCCCGCCCACCTGTGCGACTCAAAGTCTGAGATGAGTGAGTGATGAGTCCCAGATTAGATTCAGTCTGTCAAAGCACTCCCAGGCACACAGACACACACACACACACACACACACAGGCACACACAGGCACACACAGACACACATACACAGGCACACATGCTCACACACACACACACATGCACTGTTACACACATGCACACAGACACACATATACATACATACTGTGTGCACACACACACACAAACACGGGCACACAGACAAACATATACATACATGTGCAAACGCAGACATGCTCACACACATACGCACACACACACACGCAGGCGCACACACGCTGGCACACACACATACACACGCACACATACGCACACACACACACACACACACACACACCATGTCACCGTGTGGAAGGACCCAGGATTTGTGGACCTTGAAGTGCCTCTGTTGGACAGTGCCCCGCTTTTTGGATTGTACCTTCACGCAGACTTTTTTTTTCTACTCATTTTTCCCCTCTCCATCATTGTTTGCTTCGAATGATGTTAGCCTTGTAGCGCCTGCCACACCGCCAGCCTTGTGCCACCGCCGCCCACACGCTTCCTGTCATTGCTGATGTCACAATAAAGAATCGGCTGCACTGTTCCACCTGTCTGTCTGCCCGTGTCTCTGTCCGCACCCTAGTGGAAGAACCATACATGTGCAGATAAAGATACAGTTTGCAAATCTATTCGTGGTTAAACTAAATTATCTTGTGTTCATATAATTAAGAAATTGAACAGGCTGTGCTGATATTGTAAGTGTATGGTTGCTCTGTATAGGAAGCTGTCTGTATTTCTGGACCCAGAATCCCTCTCTCCATCATGACCTGGACCTCAGAGTTGTCTGATTGGCTCAAAATCACGGGGGCGGGTGCAAGAGTTTCAGATTGACTAAATATAATTCTGGTATTAGTTGATAAACTTCATCGTGAGTTTAAGTTTGTACTGATATTGATAAAATCTGGAGGATTCATCTGGGCACAGAAAGAATTCATTTTAATCTTTCCAATCAGTCCATTGATCCAGCGGGACACCATGAGGCTTAAAGGATCCCAAATTTATGAAAGAAAATGACCCTCTGGATCGAAGGACTGATATGCATGTGTTGATCACCTTTGGACCACAAACGGAATGGGAATGAAGCCTGTATTTGTGCAAAGATCTTCAGTTCACTTTTTCCTTTTTTCTTCTAACGCTTGATCTGTTCGTCGGATATTTCGTTCCCCTTCGTGCAAAACTGCGGTTGCAGTTTGAGGTCACACGGGGGACACTTCGCGTCACGTGAGCCGCCACAACAAAAGGCAAATCGGCCCTTTCCCCTGTGGGTTACCTTGGTGACCGGCCCTGGCAGACGGGCCTCCTCTGACATCACGGGGTCTAATCGTTTCCAGTGGGCCTGTTCTCTGGGACCTGTTTTTGTTTTGGGGGGTTTGGGGAGAGTTGCTCAGTACACAGCTTGGTGAATTTGACCCCCCCCCCCCCCCCCGCCCCACACACCCACACCCACACACCCAGTCCATTTACTGGTATGCGACCAGGCCATAAATGATCATTCTGGTTAAATTTAGGTGACTGCATAATCTGCCGCCCCTGCACTGTCTGTGTCTCTACACCCTTCTCTCCTCCTGTCCCCCCTGCCCCCCTGCCCCCCCCCCCGCTCCAGCGTGGCAGGCGTGAGCATCGATCAGTCGGACCCCTCCACGGTGGAGGGGCGCGTGGGGCAGAGGGTGGTGCTGCCGTGCCGGGTCACCCCCCTGCCCTCCTCCACCGTCGTGGTGGAGTGGAGGAGAGACGGTGTCCCGCTCACCGCCGACAGGTGAGAGGCGGGCAGCGGCCCCGTCGCCTTGGAAACGTTCTCTCTCACCTCTGCGTGGGGTCTTTCAGATACGCTGAGCTCATTTCGTTGAGGTTGAAGACGCTCTGCAGAGCAGGGCTACGTCCATTTTGTAAATCCCTACTGAAGACCCACCTCTCCTGTATAACCTGCCCATGGCTTCCACTGGTGCCTTGATCAGTATGCCTGTGTTTATACTTTATTATGTACTCTCTATGTTACTGTCCTATGTATCCATTTTGCTTTCTGTACATACTGTTTTCTTTTTTTTTTTAAACCATTTTAAGTTTGTTAAGCGGCCGTGGGCTCTGGAAAGGTGTCTTATAAATCGAATGTATTATTATTATTATTATTATTATTATTTATCACAGCTGTCAATGCAGTACTTGTGAACCATGTGTGTTTTAGCCAGAAGGTAACTCACTCCCTCTCTCCCTCCGTTCCTCTTCCTCCCTCCCTCTCTCTCCCCCTCCCTCCCTCTTTCTCCCCCTCCCTCCCTCTTTCTCCCCCTCTGTCCCTCTCCCTCCCTCTTTCTCCCTCTCTCTCCCCCCCCCCCTCTCTCCCTCCCGCCCTCCCTCCCTCCCTCCCCCCCTCCCCCTCTCCCTCCCTCCCTCTGCATCCAGGCATCAGCAGCAGCCCAACGGCTCCCTGCTGGTGGGGCCCCTGACCCTGCAGGACTCCGGCTGGCTGCTCTGTGTGGCCACCAGGGGTCAGGAGAGAGACCACCGCTACATTTACCTGTCCGTCTCAGGTAAGGCTGCTCCGGCCGCCGCGCTGTGTCAGGCGCACGTTTGACCCCCTGATAAAAACCCCGCGGTTGGCAGAAGTGGACGGGCTGTGGCTTTATGTTCGGTCTGTCTGTGTGACCCAAGAGTCGCCCCAGACGGACCCCGGCCCCCCCATCCAGGGCGGATCTGATTGGTTGAATGCTGGAGGCGTCCAGTTGTCTGAGGTGCCCCGACAGAACTCCCCCAGGTACTGAAACAGACACACACATACAAACACACACACACACTCACAGTCTCTCTCACACACACGTGGGTACGCACATGCACACACACACACACACGCGCACACACACTCACACACATACACTCACACACACACACACACACACACGCAAACACACGCGCATGCACTTGCACTATCTCTCTCGCGCACACACGTACACACTCACTAACACTCTTTCTCTCACGCACACGTACACGTACATACATGTCTACCTTTGCATACACACACGGATGTGCTTCTCCCATTTTCCAGTTTCAGGATTGACCAATCAGGCTCCTCGCTGGTGCAGCGGCGGGCGGGGCAGACAGCCAGACTGCCCTGCAGAATCAGCCCCGCCTCTGCCTCGTCTTCAGTCAACATCGAGTGGACCAAAAATGGACTTCCCGTCAACTCCCTGAGGTAACAGCTGAGCCTGCTGTGTGCGTGTGTGCGCGTGTGTGTACGTGTTTCTGTGTGTGTGTGTGCGTGTTCCTTGTGTGTGTGTGCGTATGTGTGCGTGTGCGTGTGTGTGTGCGTGTTTCTGTGTGTGTGTGTGCGTATGTGTGCGTGTGTGTGTACGTGTTTCTGTGTGTGTGTGTGTGCGTGTTTCTGTGTGTGTGTGTGCGTATGTGTGCGTGTGTGTGTGCGTGTTTCTGTGTGTGTGTGTGCGTATGTGTGCGTGTTTCTGTGTGTGTGTGTGTGTGTGTGTGTGTGTGTGCGCACGTCTGCCTCTGTTCTCACTCCTGTGTGTCTCATTTCTTGTGTAAGGCAAACTGTAATTTTGGAAGCGGTATATGTTGGCTGTGTTATCGTATGAATATCTGTGATTAGCTGCTGTGGTGTTCTGTAGACACACCCAGCAATCAGATGGCTCATTGGTTATTGGTCAGCTGACCTCTGAGGACTCCGGGTTCTACACTTGCACTGCCTCCACCCACCACCAGAGGGAGCACAGACAACTGCAGCTCAAAGTAGCTGGTGAGGATACTTCAGTTGTATTTTTTTATTATATACACATCGCTACATCTACAGTATTTACCTTTAATGTGCATAATTGTTTTCAACAAGCCGTGTGTATTTGTGCACCTCAGGGGACCTGCGGATTACTACAGCCCCCGATAACGTACACGTGTCCCAGGGCAGCACCGCCCACCTCCCCTGTGTGGTGTCCGGGGACAATGTCAACGTTGGCTGGTCCAGGTGAGGTCAGAGGACAGAGGAACGCTCTTCCCTCAGGCCCCCGGGAAGGGCTGACGTCATCCCCACTACGTTCTGCTCGAGCCGACGGAAACCCCCCGGCAACCGGGCGGCCATTTTATCTTTATCACCGTTTCGATTGGTTATTCTATTGTGATGTCATAATAGGGAGCAGGCCTGTGTCTGACGGCGCTGTCGTCTCTCAGGAACGGCGTGCCGGTGCGGCCGGACGGCGGGCGCGTTCAGGTGTCGGTGGACGGCAGTCTGATCCTCAACAACGTGCAGCCGGCAGACGAAGGTGCGTACACCTGCAACGCCTACACCGGAACATTCTCTGTCAGTGCCACGGCCGAGGTGCGCATCAGCAAGGACACACAGCCAGGTGAGGGCCACTGTTCCTCGACACCTCGCACGCTGCCGTGTGCTGTCCGTCGGCCTCTCTCTCTCTCTCTCTCTCTCTCTTCCTCTCCTCCTCTCCTTCCTGTCTGTCCCTCTACCTGGTTACAATGATCACAGAAATGTGTGTGAATCTTATGAGAGATTAATTTTTTTCTTTGTGCTCTCTTAGCAATTTTGCATTTTGTTTGTGGAGGATCTTTCTCGGCACAAGGTCTTCAGTCTAAAACGGGTGCTCAAGGACCAAAATTTTTGCTTACTGAATTACTTCCTGGGTCAGGTCAGTCAGGGCGGACCCGTCTGGGTGAAATGCATGGCGATAGGTCAGATTCTACTCACTGCATGCCTGAAAATCATATTTGCATGCTAGTCATGTGTGGAAGTGAACTCCTTAAAGAAGTATGAGTTGGAGAGCACATTTTAGGAGCAGAAGAAAGGTGTCATTAAACTTGTAAATTTCATGTTTCGTCTTTCCTCCTTCGCCACTTCTTCCTCTTTCACTGTTTCCATGCTGAGACATGCAGGGCTCTGAAAATGTGTGAATTATAGCAAATAATGTTTTTGATTATATGTTTGAGAGTTTGGTCCATGTTTGAGAGTGCACAATTTTGTTTACATTTTTTTGTCCTGTATAGTTCAGTTTTGTTTTTGTACTGCCCCAAATTTCATTTGCTCTTTGTTATTACTCACTGTTAAAGAGCCTCTTCTCTCTCTCTCTCTCTCCCTCCCTCTCTCCTCCCCATGTAAAGGACCCGGGCTGGGTTTGCCCTCGGACTGCGTGGATCAGCCGGAGCTGGCCAACTGCGAGCTGATCGTTTACGCCCGCCTGTGCTCCAGCCAGTACTACTCCAGCTTCTGCTGTGCCAGCTGTGCCCGGCACAGCCAGGGGGGCGGCGGCTCGCTGGGCTAGGCCTGCGGGGGAACCGGGCCCCGAGGTCAGGAGGTCAGGAGGTCATGTGGTCCTGTGAGGGGGCCAGGGACTGGCTGCTGCTAGGCAGGCTCAAGGACCATTCTACCCCCCCCCCCCCTCCCCTGCCCCCCCTCCAGAACTTAACTTCATTCAGCAGTACCTTAACTTCATTCACAAACCTGAATTTGAGAAGACGAGGACCTGAACTTTCCTGAGACCCATTTCCTGTGGTGGAGTATAGTACTGACCCTATGATTTTTATTTTTTATTTTTTTCTAGATTTTGTAAGCATTTCTGTTCAGGGAATTCAGTACATGTATACATTTTTTTTTTCATAAAAGTTTAGTTTGAGTTATGTCTTCGTGGGAATGGGATGTGATTGTTTTTGGCAGCAAATAAGTTTAGAAGTGTACCATTACTGCCATGCCAGCCAAGTGTTAGTTGAATGAGACTTTGTACAAGGAGCGGTAATGATGAACAGATATTTGGTCAGTTTATTTGTTCTTAACTCAGCACAGGAGACCGGTCATGGTTTTGTGCCTTAACCTCTGCCTGTATCGTGTACACAGCGTGACCAAAGATGGTTTGTGAGCGTCCACGAGGGAGGGGCATTCAGTAAAAGTTCATTTGCTCACTTCTGCAATGGGGTTTCATGAACCACCACGTGTGTGAATCTCATTCGCTCAGTGGCCACTTTATGATGTAAGAGATGCCAGGTTTGGTATGTCATGTCCTCTAAATTATGTTGAAATAATTATGAGACAGTACTGGGCATGAGTCTGCGATTTGTGGGGGTCATAGGTCTTGACCTTCCTGACAGGCGCTCAAGTTATTCAGCCCTATTTCTTATGATTGGTTAGACTGGCCAGTGTATGTGTGATCGGCCAATTAAAATGAGGAGAAATCAGGCCAGTCCAATGGGGGATGTGTCTGCGGATCGAGGCCCGTGTTCAAACCATTTAACGCTGAAAGTATTCCTCAGACTGGACTGAAGCCAGTTTAAAAAAAAAAAAAAAAAAAATTTTTTTTTCAAAACCTTAAAAGTTATATTGAGGTGTGTAATGGTTCCAGTATTTGGAGTAACTTTTTGCAGAACGTGAATACTGAGATATATCAGTTAAACCACAGTTGAACAGCATACAATTTCTTAGATTTACGTGTGGTTAAAAGCATGTACATTTAACATGTTGCGCTTACATCCTAGCCATTTACAATGCACTCCTATCCAGAGTGATTTAAAAAGCTACATGCTGCCCATCTATACAGCTGGCTATTTACTCAGGCCACCCAGGTTAAGTACCTTGCTTAAGGATAGGAAGGAGGCAGCACACCTGGGAATCAAACCAACAACCTCATGAGTCGCAAACCCAGATCCTTGAGCTTTATGCTGTGATGTATTTATCTTTGTTTTTATCAGTGTTTTTTTTTTCCTTTTTTTTTTTTTTTTTTAAATGAATGAATTAAAGAAGAGGGTGAAATCGAGTTTCTGTCCAAACTTAACGGCTTCCGGATTTCTGTAGGCTTACGGAAATGAAATGTACTTCAGTATGTGGTAAATGATTAATATATTTCACAACAGTGTAGTATAAAATATACATTACTATATCTGAAAGCAGCAATTTGTATATTTATGCTTATTTGGTGATAAGTGTTGCAATGTCTTTATAATATATTTTATTTCTGTTTATATTCAGCATATTCTGTGTCTGCAATGGCAGTGCCCACAATTGATAAAAAAACAATTTTTTGCCAATGATAGAAATCTCGGACACACAATGTCCGTGAGGATAACTAAGAAAAATCACCCTTTGTGTGTGATGTACATCCCGATGTTTGCTTTCCAGAAATGAGTTAGGTGTCGTTTTGTTCCGTAACTTCTCTCCGCATTAAAATATTTTTTTATGAAAGGCTTCCCATTCAAATTAAACAAGCTGGAACTACAACTTTGAGTTTTTTTTAGGTAATTTGTTTTCTGGGGTGTTTATAGTAAATGATTTCTTAAACTCTAGAAGTTTCCAGTTGGTTATTAAAACTTATGTTAATGAATATGGCCCCCATGTTTGTTTTAATTCCTGTTATTGTTTATTTGTAATTATTGTGCTAAATAAAAAAAATATTTTCATTACATTGTTCGGTCTTGTGTTTGTCCACAATGCTTGGATTGATCTGCGTGGTTGAATTTAAAAGAAATAAATTACAAATGAAAGCAATGGTGCTTGCCATTGTTAGTTTTTGTGCTAATGAATTCACAATTACAATAATGCAAAGCAAGTTACTATTTGTTGATTAAACCACTCAGCTGATTTTCACCACTTGAGTGCCATAGTTTCTATTAAGCATGAAATAAAAGAAATGTATTTTTAGGTTTTTTTTTTTCTTTTTCTCCATGTTGTACTGAATTTGTTTCCTTTATCTTGCTTTTTGTCACGATTTGGAGTCATTGCTACTTTTGGACCAATCACTGTTAGTACCACAGTTTGCCACTAGAGGTCAGTGTGGCATAAAGTCAGACTGGCTTGAGTATGACCTCTAATGGTGTGGTTGCCAGTGCGAGAGTAGCTATTTGCTGTCTGCCAATGTGAAGCTTGTGGTGAGGGAGGGAGGGAGAGAGAGAGAGAGAGGGAGGGAGGGAGGGAGAGAGAGATATACCTGAGCAAAGACACAAAGCAAAGCACAGAGCAGCCCTTAGTAGAAAAGCAATAGGGTTAAAGGCAATAGGGGGTTGACAATTGGTGGCATCGTGGACCACGATGCACTTCCTCACGGCGCTTTATCTGTGTCTCTTCGTTACACGTGAGTTTCAAACAAACCGTCTTAGACCAGAGCGACCACGGCACCGACACGATGTTTGCACCTGGATAGGACATGCAGAAGCATGACTTTTAAAGACTATGCTTCATAATGAAAGCGGGGTTGGACACGTGCATACATACACGCGTGTGCTTGCAATTAACGTGCGTTAGCGGGATGAATGTTACCTGTGCACACGCTTTCGTTTTCATTCTCTTTTTTCGTTTTATCTCCACCAGAAACGTTGGCCGCTCGGTTTCGCCAAGACAGGTTTGCTGTGGTGCAGAAAGGAAGCAGCATTCAACTGCCCTGTCAACAGGATGGCACACATGAGTACATGTTCTGGTACCGCCAGTTTGCGGGTCAGGGTCTGGTCTTGCTCTACCTGTCCAGGTATGAGGGGATGGAGGCAGAAAATGAATCCAAGGACCCCAGGTTATCGGCTGCACGGCCAAACCGGCAGAACTTCCCTCTGAACGTCACAGGCCTGCAGCTAAATGACAGCGCCATGTATTACTGCGCCAGCAGTTCAACCACAGTCACACGGAGTCATGTAACGCCCAATCAAAAACCTGTGTTGCACTTCTCCCGATCCCCACCAGAGGTCAGTGTAGGGCTACAACTACGAACCCAGCCGAACATTTTTTTTTGGGGGGGGGGGTGGAAGGGGTTGGCAGAAGCCTCTGTACCCTCATAAATATTCAGACTGTACCGTGTTTCTTTCTTGCCCACAGGCAGTGTCTCATGAGGAGACGGCCCCAAGCATAATCATGACCTTTCTTCTTCTTCTTCTTCTCCTGCAATGGAACTGTGAGCGTAAAACTGCTTTGTTTTAAAAAATAAATAAAAAATCATTTTCTGGGAGGCTCAGAGGATAAACACAGAAAGTGCTGTGGAAAGCAGAACTAATGAAACGCCCTTCAGTTCTTCATCTCTCTCATTGTCTCTCGGCAGGTGTGGACCTGCTCCAGGTCCTGCAGTCTCCACTGGACCTGATCCTCCGTCCAGGTTCCCCCGCCAAGGTCACCTGCTCTGTCTATGGCACCAGTAGCCCGTTCACCTACTGGTACCGCCGGACCCCGACGGAGGGGATACGTCCTTGGTTCTCCTCTTTCGGTACGGGAAGCGTGGACCCGCCCAGTCGGGACGGGTTCAGCGCCAGCAGGCCCAACGACTCCCACTTTGTTCTGGAGTCGGCCGGGGTGGCGGAGGCGGACCCCGCTGTGTGGTACTGCGCTGGGAGTACCCACGGTAACGAAAGCCAAGCAGGGGGCCGTACAATAAAGGCTCCGCCGCGAGTGCGCTTTGCACGAAACCACAGAACCACAGAACACGTGACACAGACGGTACCTGCATGCAGACTGCTGTCAGTCACCCCGCGAGCTGTGACCGCACACACACACGCACATCACTCCTCAGACGGAAGATACGCTCAAATCCACTCCCGTTCTGCAAAGGTCAACAAATGGGTAAAAGTCTAGACTAGTCTGTCTAAATTCAAGCTAAGAACTGGTGCCTTTGATTGTTTGAAGGCACGGTGAAGTGCAATACAAATAAGTAATCTGTGGGATGTGTAGGTTTTTTTGTATGTCAATCATCAATGATTTCACTTTTGCCAAATTTTTCGACATGGACATACAGTGCATTACCTATCTCTATGTAAAGAGAACAAGAAGAATTAATTTGAATATTTTAAATTAATAGTCTGCCTCTAAATTGCAGCTACTTCATTAGTGGACATTTACAACCTCTCAGCTGCCCAAACTGGCATGTGTGTTGACTTTGCTACTCTTTTCCAAAATGCTTGGGATCTGCTTGTGTGGTTCCACCCCTGGACAGCAGGGGGCGATGTAGACTGGAAAATGAGGGTGACTTCAGGGAAAGGTTACAACTACTGCCTGTCAAGAAGCGAACAGGAAGGCAAGTTGTCATTTAAACCCATTTATATTTATAATTAAAAATACAAGAGATGCCAGATATACCTTACTTATACAAAAACAACAATAATAATAAACCCACATTTAATCATCTATGAAAGTGGGTAAACTATTTTTTACGAGGTAGCTGGCCCCCAAATGCAAATATGAGAGTTTTGTTACCGAACTAAAAAGTGGCAGATACTATGACACGTAGCAGTAGCAGCCGTGGTTTCAGGAGTCTCCAGGTGGGATTCTGATCAAGATAAGCCGAGCTGCACCATTTACAAACCCAGCTGTGCTGCACAGGCGTCACAGAGCCCCAGCCATGTTTGAGTCCTCAGTGCCATGTGCATGAAAATGAATGTAGAGTGACTGTGGCTGTATGTGTGTGTGTGTGCGTGCTTCTGTGTCTGTGTGAGTGTGTGTGTCTGTACGTGAGAGAGAGTGCAGGTAGAGTGAGTTTGCAGCAAGGCAGGTGTGTATGTATGTATGTCTGTATGTGCCTGTGCATGTGTATGTATGTGTACTGTATATGTGTGTCAGTGAGTGTGAGAGTGTTAGCATGTGTGTACGTGTATGTGAGTGTGTATGTGTGTGCTTCTGTGTCTGTGTGAGTGTGTGTGTCTGTATGTGAGAGAGAGCGCAGGTAGAGTGAGTTTGCAGCAGGGCAGGTGTGTATGTATGTATGGCAGTATGTGCCTGTGCATGTGCATGTGTATGTATGTGTGAGTGTGCGTGTGTTATAGTAGCATGTGTGTATGTGTATTTGAGTGTGTGTGTATGCATGTGCATATGTGAGAGAGGTTGCAGTGGGGCAGGTGTGTGTATGTGTGTCGGGTCGGGGGGGGCAGGGGGGGGGGGATGCCTGCACACGGCCCGCCTGTCACCACATCCTCTCCCCGCTGTTGTTCTTGCACCCACACAGGCCCTGGGCTGCGGTCTCACAGTCTGCCGGCAGAGCAACAGTTTCCCGCCACACGGGAGGCGTCGCCGGCCCCTCCGCTCTCCCCCTCTCCCTCTCTCTCCTCTCTGCACCTTGCAGGGGCATCGCAGCGTGCACAAAGCGGGTCACATGACCGAGGTGCACCAATCATGGTTTCCTGCCGCCCTCGGCTGTCCTACATTTCTTCTCCCTTTTACAGTGAGAAATATAATTCTGAGAATTTATTGTTCTGTCCCACTTTTTTTAAGCCTGTACACTCTCAGAAAAAAAACGGCATGAAAAAGTCATTAAAAAGGTACAAACACCTGGCACTGGGGTGGTACCCTATAAGTCCTTAAATTGTACCCATAGCCAGCAATACATAATTCATTTGTATATTTTTTGTTTGTAAAATGTACTTTTTAGCACCCAAATATAACATTATTGTACTTTCAGGAAACTCGTTCCTTAAAGAACAAAAATGTACCTACCCTGTACCTTTATCTCTGAGAGTACATCTACAATGGCTGTGTCACTGTGATGAGTACGTAAATAAGGGTCAACATGGAAGTAGGCCTAATGAACTTGTGAATAACTAAGTGCGCAGGCCGGACTAATCTTTCTTTGCTGTGTGCTGTATGTCGCTATTACCAGGTTATACTGTAGCTACATTTGGGCTTTTAAACCGACCTCATTGACAGCAACCTGCGACTGAGAATCTTCTCAAACGGAAAATAAGTTTCTGGCAAAACAATGATATGCACAGTAATATATGTGAATGGAATAGTTGACATCGGGTGTCATAACAGCAGACACAGAATACTGAGGCCCGGTTACCTTTTGTCTCTGTTAGAAAAAAGAACAACTTCACAAATTTGTGAGATTCAGCCGACGAAAAGAATAAAAGACAAAAAGACAACAACTTCTCGCCAGCTCAAAACGAGAGAAAATATGACACGTGTGGTTTTTAAAATGAACCCACGCACACGCAAACATGCACTCAAGCCTTGGGTGCAGAATTTCCAGTGCAGACAGTTGAAAAGAAACCGCTATGGTTTATCGCGCACAGGAAATGTTTTTTTTTTTTTCCCCAGCAGCGGAGGAGGTAGAGAGGCGGATGACAATGACAAAAACGACCTGAAACGAAGAGCAAGAAGCGATCGAAAACCTCCCGCTGCTTAATACAGCTGGAAACAGGCTGAAACTATTCAATAAGCCCCAATGGAAACCCGCGCTGCTGCTCCCTGGTCATTCTGCATTTTCCCTAATGCAGAAATTAAGACAGAACAGAAGAGCACGGGCACACTTCTTGCCCCGGATACGTCGGCTTATCCCATGGCCTTCACACAGCAGAGACCGCTGTCTGTTGTTGTACTTCGTTTGCAATTTCCGATCAGATCAAAGATGCTAATCTAAACAGGAAGACGCATTTAAATAACAGTTTTCTGTTATTTAAAACGAGTTCAAATTTCTAATAACGGCGTGCTTTACAGATTCCCTACGTAATTGAAAGTTGTCCACTCTGGATTTAAATACTCAGACTATTACAACATGTATGAGCAGTACAGGGGCAAATATATGTACTGCACATGAGTTTGACAGGAATGCTTCAGTCTTCAGTAGGATCTATGGAGCATTCACGCAATGAACAATGTCCACACATACTATTGGGGAGCTCAAGGGAGAAACAATGTGTTATTAAATTACTGAAAAGGTTTACCTGAGGAAAAAATCTACAAAACAAAATGAGTGTCTACCGAACATTTTGAAATATATTACTGATGATATATAACTATATTTGCGAATACTTATGGTACCTTCTCTTTTTCCCATTAAGAGAAAATTATTACATAATACAGAACAAATCTGTTCTACAATATATAGCCAAACATAGACAAAGTAACATGCAGTAGAGTATATAGTAGTATAGTAGTATATTGCTTTCCTTTATTATGCATTATACAATATGAGCTGCTAAACATTGGCGGTGGTTGAAGCAAGTTTCCCTTCTTTACAGTGAAAAAGCTCAGATTGTGGATGGCTATAGATGGTCACTGCTGCTCTTATCATTTATTACAGTTTTTTCATGCACATAATCGGCATGCTGACTTTGAAATCAAGGCGATATTTGTTAAACAGTCATTTATTTATTTGGTCAACGAAGTCATTCAAAGAATCAAACAACACGCCACTCAGTAACGATCTTGTAATTCTGCCCTGGGGTTTGACAGAAATGTCTGTGCAGTTGCATCAGTCTCTCCAGACAGTTAAACGCAAGGGTGTATGGGTTGGGGAAACAACACAGCTAACCCCCAGCTAACACCACAAAGCATTTATAAGTGCTAATGATTAGTTTATGGATTATTCAAGCTCTGTTTAAAAAAAGAAAACTGCAAACCAATGATGGTGTGAACGGTGCAGCAGATTCCTGAGTGTGTGTGTGTGTCTGCAGTATATACACACTGTAAGATCATTAATTAAGACAACAGGAAATAGTTCATTATGTTTGCAAAAGAACAGTTTTAATAGATCATAAACACAAATATTCACCGGTAAATACACACTTAGCGACCGTTGAACAACAATTTGCTTTGAGTTACATATAAAATAAAGGTTATATGGGGAAAAGCTCAATATTTAAAAAAAAAAAAATATATATATATAATAAAAATTTTAAAAGAATTTAGCAGAACCAAAGCAAATCATATTGTCACTAAACCACAGGCATTGAAAGAGATATGCAGGCAGAATGTCCTGAAGTACAAATAATACAAGGTTAGAATGAGCATGAAAGGAAACAAAACCCCCCAGTGAGGGGGTAAAAAAGGCTGTAATTATGTACAGCTTATTAACAGCCGGAGAATGCAGGTCAGGAACTCCAGCTCCAAATGTGCCCGTTCACCAGCAACAAGAGCGCCTGAAGCTAGCTCCGCTCATTCGCAGCGCTTCGCCGCTGAGCTCTGCGGGACAGATTAAAACAGAGAAATAAGTGATATTAGGAGCTTTTAATGCTGAGCTCTGCAGGTCAGATTAAAACAGAGAAATAAGTGATATTAGGAGCTTTTAATGCTGAGCTCTGCAGGTCAGATTAAAACAGAGAAATAAGTGATATTAGGAGCTTTTAATGCTGAGCTCTACAGGACAGATTAAAACAGAGAAATAAGTGATATTAGGAGCTTTTAATGCTGAGCTCTGCAGGTCAGATTAAAACAGAGAAATAAGTGATATTAGGAGCTTCCCTGCTGAGCTCTACAGGGCAAATTAAAACAGATAAATAAGTGATATTATGAGCTTTTAATGCTGAGCTCTACAGGACGGATTAAGACAGATCAATAAGTGATATTACGAGAAAAGCTTTTCTCTGGTCAGCACTGTCCTTTGTGTGCGCTATTAGCGTAGAATATGAATGAAAAAAATTTCCTGCAGTAATAGTCATACTGCTCAGATATAACACAGGTATAATTGTATCACAACTGCAGCAGGTTGTTGTAGGTGCTTGGTGGTTGACTTAAAAAAAATACTGCTCCAGCTTATTTATATATTTATTTATTTGTTTCTTATTTGTTTGTTTATTTGTTTGTTGTTTTTTTTTTAGTAAGGATATTACTGTTAGTACTGCTTCAGCTGTGAAGCTATAATTTAGCACACTTACCCGGATCTTCCAGACCACTGCGCTGATGAAGAGTCCGTACAGGAAGCTCTTTGCGATGAAGAGACTGTAAGACAGCTTTGCAGTCAGGCCCGATTTCAGGAAGTATTCTAGAGAAGGACAAAAAAGAGACACTTGAAGACCAAACTAAGACCAAAAAATCCACGTATGGGATTTATTCTTAAGAATATGGGTACTTATGCAATGCATTTGGACCACTTTCCATCAAAAAGGTTGACGAAGCATAGATACTGTATGTATTAAACCGGAGTCAAATTCCTTGCATGCGTAAACATACTTGGCAAATAAATACGATTCTGATTCTGATACACAGTCAAGCTTGAGCAAATAAGCCATCACCAGGCAATGTGTCAAAAATGAAAATGTGCAAAATTACCTCGATCCATACCACCACCTGCAAATATGAGCGGACAGAAAATTCTACATTAATAATTCAGAAACGCCATAAAGACAGAGAAACAATGCAAAAATTATTATGGTTATAAAGGAACGAGGTTGAAAATAATTACACATTATGTATCAGATTATTTGTAAAAAAAAAAAAATATATATCATTCCATGTATTATTCAAATTCTAATGGTAAAATAGCTACAGTTCTATCGGTATTACACTTATTTATTTGGGAGACGCTTTTATCCAAAGCGGCGTACAATAAGTGCGTAGTCTACACAGCTATAATATCTATAGAGGGGTTTGGTCCTCCGTGAATTTGGTCAGAGATATCTGTGAGTCTCACCGTTGACTCCTTTAATGGAGTCTTCATCTTCCAGGTAACGGCTGCCATTGTAGAAGCTTGTGAGGCAGGTGAAGGAGTTCCTGGTGTCAAACCACTTCTTGGACGAGACCCTCAGCCTGCTGGTGATGCTGTAGAACCTACTGTCCTTATCGCGGAGCGCGGTGTCGTCCGTCCGGACCCCGCTGGTGAGATTTGCCCCGTTCAGCTTCCAGGACACGGTGATGTGGTCGGGGTAGAAGCCCGTGGCCACGCACACCAGGGTCCGTTTCTTCTTCTTATTCTTACAGTCTTCCAAATTGGAGGGCGGCAGAACCTTCACCGTGGGTCTTGTGATGTCGATACCTGGCTCTGTGGGTGAAGGGGGGGGAGGGTATCAAAGCAGGGCAGAGACTGTGAAATAAAGAAGCGCCATCTTGTGTGACCCCGATGCTGAGGTCTGTGGGTGAAGGGGGGGGGGGTATAAAAGCAGGGCAGAGACTGTGAAATAAAGAAACGCCATCTTGTGTGACCCCGATGCTGAGGTCTGTGGGTGAAGGGGGGGGGGGGGGGGTATCAAAGCAGGGCAGAGACTGTGAAATAAAGAAACGCCATCTTGTGTGACCCCGATGCTGAGGTCTGTGGAAGAAAGATTTAGTGAGTAGTTTTTGTGTGAACAGTACAAGCTGATTAGACCTCCTCATTATGTACCATGCAGAGACATGTTCTAGCCACCATAATGTTTTAAATGAGCAATCCCCAGGTCATTGTACAGCTTGCAACCAGCGAGTCGCCAATACACCATCATCACGTGTGTCACCTGTACTTTTGACTGTCATCTGTTCTTTATTTTTGTTGATTTGGTATTTAAGTTCACTATTGCTTTTTGGTGCAAATTATGCACAGTGAGAGACAAAATAAGGACAGAGCTAAAAGAAATCAAAGTCACTTACTGTATCTCAAAAAACTGTTAATAAATCGCCAAACATTTGCAATGAAACCGTCATGAAACAAAATACATAGCCTGATAGTTGGGGTTGCTTAAAAAAAAAATCCCATATCCACTGGCTCAGCACTCACAGAATTTAAGAGAACCATTGAGTGAGAGGTATTTAGAGGTATACGTTTATGAAAATTATAAAAATGTTACAGTATTTTAAATATATCACAACCAAAACAAATATAACTCTGCATATTATTTGCACAAAATGAAAAATAACCCTTGCGTATTTAGACAGCCTTTTTGAAAACATTCGGTTTGAAAGACTTTGTACGTGGTACGTTTTCAACAAGTCTGTCTAAATATACGAGTGCTAGCTTTCATTTTGTGCAAAAGCCTATTTAAAAGTCAGTCTCATTTACTTCACTTACCGAGAACGGTTAGTTTAGTGCCTTTAGCGAAGTACAAGACATCTGCAGAGCACAGTTCTCATGTTTCATTTAAAAACGGTCAAATCTACAGCGCTGGAGCGTATCCAGGATCTGAGTCTTTCGTTAACAGATGGTTGTTGTTGTCAGAGAAGCACAAAACATCTTATACAGTCAAGCCATAAACACAAAGAGAATTTTATTAGTCTCTAGGTTACTGTCTGCATGTTGCCCAACCAGAGACTGGGCTTCTATAAGGAAAGTTATTTAAAAATTTTCACATTTTAATAAAAAAAAATTTTTCCATTCACTTTTATCTTTCTAGCCTGAACTATATGAGTCTACCTAGAAATGGATGTATATCAGTTTTACTTCATGTTTTTTTAATACATGCAAGTCAGCTTCACACAAACTAAATTTTGTTTTTATTGTTGCATTTCCTTAGCTTTCAGTAATGACATTCACTGACCACAAGCCTAAAATTAATTTCTTTTAAAAACATAAACTGTGCATTTTTTTTTTAGCTCAGAGAAACCAGCAGAACTTTGTTGATTTCAAAGTTATGTGTAATAATCGAGTAAGTACCGCACATCATTCCTAAAGTACAGACAGAGCCTTCAAGGCTTAATCATGTGACTGAAGTACGGTCATTGCAGCCTTTCTATAGGTCAGTATACAGAGTGGCCTTCGGTCTGAGAGGAGAAATCTTACCTAGAACCGTGACCTTGGTACCCTCTCCAAAGTAAAGAGGGTAGGTGCCAGAGCACAGTGCCAGCCCATGGGGTAAAAAGTGAATGCAGCCTACATCTAATTTTCTCATGCATGTCACAGTAGGGTCAAGATTATTTTCAGTGATGTGGCTACTGGTGCCCATTGGGAGAATATGCTTATTGCTGATACTTATGTCGAAATGGTCTTTAGTTAACACTCTTATTTTCCTATCAGCGCACCGGTCCTGCACATGACAATAAAACCCAGTTTCAACTGTGCACTCTACCTATATAGAATGCAAACCATATTTTTGGATAACTTATCATGAGTGTACACAAGCGCTCAGAAAGAATGTGGTTAGGAAAATTATGAAATTATGCTTTCTGAATTCAGTGGTGAAGACAGTGGACCTCCTTGATGCTGTCTGAATGCTACAGTTTCCATTATTATTTTATTATTCGTACTGAGAAAAGAAAATAGCTAACCACAAGCACACAGCCTTACAAGATTTCTTGTACAGTAAGCACTACATGGCTAAGACCCACTGTTCTGTTATGCATTATTACACAGGAGACTACACCATTAACACTGTTGCCCCCAGGTACTTTATTTAAATCATCTGTGCTGTCTCATAGCCACTGTAGCTAGTTTTGTTGACTTGCAACTGTACAACATTAAGTCACTGATCCTCAATTGTTTCTTTGCTACACTTTATTACTCTCAGTTACATCACCGCACTGTAATTTAAAATACAGTTCTACCTATTTTTATACGGTCTATGAGTTCTACACACACTGCGAGACGAAGTGAATTCTCACTCCCTACCCAGCACCCACAAAGATTTTCTTTTTTAGAAAGACTAACTGAACAATTTAGAGGAATTTAATTCGTTTTTTTCTTACCGAGAACCGTGACTTTGGTACCCTCTCCAAAGTAAAGAGGGTTGTTGCCAGAGCACAGTGCCAGCCCATGGGGTAAAAAGTGAACGCAGCCTACATCTAATTTTCTCATGCATGTCACAGTGGGGTCAAGATTATTTTCAGTGGTGTGGCTACTGGTGCCCATCGGGAGAATATGCTTATTGCTGATACTTATGTCGCAATGGTCTTTAGTTAACACTCTTATTTTCCTATCAGCGCACCGGTCCTGAAAATGACAATAAAACCCAGTTTCAACTGTGCACTCTACCTATATAGAATGCAAACCATATTTTTGGATAACTTATCATGAGTGTACATAAGCGCTCAGAAAGAATGTGGCTAGGAAAATTATGAAATTATGCTTTATGAATTCAGTGGTGAAGACAGTGGACCTCCTTGATGCTGTCTGAATGCTACAGTTTCCATTATTATTTTATTATTCGTACTGAGAAAAGAAAATAGCTAACCACAAGCACATAGCCTTACAAGATTTCAGTGCTTGTGAACTAAATTAAAGTAAGCACTACATGGCTAAGACCCACTGTTCTGTTATGCATTATTACACAGGAGACTACACCATTAACACTGTTGCCCCCAGGTACTTTATTTAAATCATCTGTGCTGTCTCATAGCCACTGTAGCTAGTTTTGTTGACTTGCAACTGTACAACATTAAGTCCCTGACCGGAAAATGCTCAATTTTTTCTTTGCTACACTTTCTTTGCTACACATTACTCTCAGTTACATCACTGCACAGTAATTTAAAATGCAGTTCTACACACAGCGAGACAAAGTGAATTCTCAATCCCTAACAAGCACCCGCAGAGATTTTCTTTTTTAGAAAGACTAACTGAACAATTTAGAGGAATTTAATTTGTTTTTTTTCTTACCGAGAACAGTGAGTTTGGTTCCGTTTCCAAAGTAAGCAGGCTGATTGTTCACACTGTTTCATGGTAGCTGAAAAACTTATCTCTCTATAACACTGGAGGGGTTTCTGGGCTGTTTGCCAGACTTCTCCAAACAGCTTGTGTCTGAACAAACCTGGTTGCCTATGTCCCTGTTAAGCAGAGCTGGATGAACCAGTGCCCTCTGAAGTACTGAATGCATAAATTATAACTCAGTTTTAGATTTGAAAACGTGTTTGCTAAAAAGAGTCCAACATTTTGACACTGTCCCGTCAAGATACTAAGAATAAAGCTCAAGTTTTAAGACTGAAGTGTAATTCATCAATAATTATTACCAGAAAAACACTGTGAATACCATCAGTGTATTTGGAAAATATTTGTGTAGTTGTGTAATTTGTGCATATATACATCCGGGAAATTGTGCTGGCAGCATTAACCTACTTGTGCTTCTCTGAGAATCTGGCCATCTATTAATGAACCATTTAAACAAGGAAATATATATTTTTCCTTAAACAAAAATCAAAATATTTTTGCCCTGACTCGCGATTTCAATCAGCCAATGACTTTGTACTGAAACGGCTAAGAAGGCATTGGCTCTGGATCTGAATATCAGCCTATTCTACAATAGGCTACACTGTAGGTATACAAACATAGTACATTATAATAACAAAATACTTCGTGACATAAAATGACTCAAAATATTTCATAAACATTAAGACTCTTGGGAACGTCACTTAGTGACAATGACATTTCCACCATGGTAACTTACCCAAAACCGTCAGTTTTGTGCCATCTCCAAAATAAGCTTCCCTGCTGTTAGCACAGTGCTGGAGCACCAAAGCCAAAAACAATAACTACAGTAGGCTACCTACAGTATACTATTACAACACTAAGCACATGCACACATTATAGGCCTAATTGGTTCGGTCGTCTCTTACATAAACATTATACAAGCACATCCTAGCTGAAACAGAATTATATATTTTAAAAAACGTTTCTCACCTAAAACGGTTAGTTTAGTTCCGCTGCCGAAGTAGGCAGGTTCGTAGTTCACGCTGATACACAGCCACAGAAAAATAGCCTAGCCTACCCTCAAAGACCTAATTAGACAGACGCAAGTGCAAGGCTGTCTCGTCATTCGTTTACAAAAACAAAACAAAACAAAAAAAACAAATCGCAGCTATTTATGCATGACCAGTTATTACACATTTTCAGAGATTTTGGTTATTTCGTTAGCCTTACCCAATACTGTGAGCTTGGTTCCGCTCCCAAAGTACGCCTGTCCCAAGTTACTCACAGCCCTCCGCTCGATGAGAAGAACCGTGAAGCACTTCTAACGGCACTTTGGATCTTGGCGGAGAGCCAGATCTCTTTTTTTAATTCCATGAAGGCCAAGGCACGGCTGATATTATCAAATTACATTATCAAAAAGAGTTTGTTCATACCAAACATTTTCACTAATCCTTATCTGATATAATTGCTTATTTTTTATTCAAAAAAAAAAAAATTGTTTCGCTCTTGATTTGGGTACTATCGGCGTGAAGAAGCTTTGTGTAGATGTTAAATTTCTTACCTAAAACAGTCAGTTTGGTACCCGATCCGAAATGGGCTTCTGAGTAGGAACACATCGAGGAAATGCTGTCTTATAACAGAAAAACTAAGCGACTCTAAGCGGCGAACTAACGTGTTCCTGCGTTGCAGGTGTTCTGAATAAGCACTTTAGGTCCACTTTATCCTTATAATTTAAATGAGAATATGGCATGACTCAGGCACAGAATGAAGTTATCCTATTTATTTTTCAGCTATCGGTTATGAAAAAGTCGTGGTAGCCTACTGTATATAAGGACAGGTACAATACAGTTGTCTTTGCTGGTCTGACAATAAACGATTCTCAGCCAGAACAGAACTTCAGTGATCCGCTCAGGTAGCCTAGACTACTGCACACTGGTTAGTTAATAGAATGACGCATGTCTTGTATCATTGCTTTATCATTGCATTAATTAATTTACTAGGAAACAACTTTTTCACTGTGCCTTGTCTTGGTCGTTGTAGATCTCAGAATGAAAGGTTATACAACTCTCTGCCACGGAGTGCATTGGCCTCATATTCATTACTTGTAGTTTAATTTCTAGCCTGATTAAAACAAAAAACAAAACAAAAAACAATGACAAAGCTGGGTCTAAAAGCTTCATTTATGTTTCAAAGGACTTATATCACCAGTCCATACAAAAAATGAAAAGTACTTACCAAGAACTGTTAATTTTGTGCCTGGGCCAAACGTGGCTTCATAGTTAGCACAGTACATAATCTGCACTTCCAAAAGTGCAAAAGGACGTTATGCATTCATCATTTCCAGAATAACGAGGGAGGATTTTTATTATTTACTGAGCTACGTAAGGGCCTCTATTTATATTTTTGCTTTTCCAATATAGTTTATCAGAGAGCTAATTTATGTTTAGTCAAACTATCCATGGATTGCGCTGAAGCACTACCACCATATACTCCCAGCTACCTGTTGATATTCTATAAAACCCTTCAACTGATATCTTTTACATATTTTACACCAAGGTAGAAAAACATACAGTACACTCACCTAAAACCGTCAGTTTTGTCCCATCACCAAAGTATGCAGGATTGCCATAGGCACAGTGCTGTAGGCTTATTAAATGAATTTACCTTGCAGCCAATATCAGGCCTTTGTTATTTATTTTTTGATTCCTTTACTTATCAAGTCCAAACAATTACGTCCTGCATAGCTGTCAACATTGCATGTGAGAACAAAAAGATATGAAAGCGTTTGTCTTACCTAAAACTGTTAATTTAGTCCCATTTCCAAAGTAAGCCTGGGTCCCAGAGTCACAGTGCTAAACTCACTTGGAAAAACAAGCCCTGTCACCTGTCAGCCTACAATACAGGGGAAGGGATTCCTCTTCTTGAAAGCAGACTTCAAAGTATTTATTTAACAGTTTTGTGCTGATGGGATTAAGCTAATTGGCTTAATCAAAACACAGGGAATTCCCATGAGGTTTTCAAACAACCGGTCGAGCAGCTGTGTACTTCCACATGATGTTGTGAAGAACATAAATGTCCAAAATGGAAAGAATCCAGAGAATTGGTGAGTGTGTATGTGTGATGAAGAGTGTGTGATGAAGGGTCCTCTCCTTGTGCTGTTGCCAGTCTGGCGACTCCTCTCTCTCTCTCACATCCACTGTAAGGCTGGAGATGCCCAGTCTGATCAACGCGCGCACACTGCAGTAGGTTTTTGTACGGCGGCTCTATGGAGGTGTATCACCGTGGCCCCCTGTCCCCACAGTGGTAAACCATCACACAAAAACGCAGCACCCCTCCCTTCTCTCCTCCCCTCCCCTCCCCTCCCCCCTCCCAAGCCCCCTCACCCCACCCCTGCAGCGCATCTGTGTGATGTGTCTGTGGCCGCCGTTGGGAGGTTATGTCATACTGGCAGTTTCTATCTATATAAACTCTGCGATGGGGGCACGGGGAGGTGAATGCTATTATGGTACAACCCCCCCCCCCCCCCCCCCTGCCCTGACACCACTACGCACTACGCCCCAAAAGAAGGAAATGACATCACTTGTTCAGGTCGATTGAGGAAAACCCCACCTCCACTCTCTTCTTTGTTTGTAGAACCCTCCTCAAAGCAGGATTCTAACTGCAATGGCTAAGTACATAAAACATAACAAAAACACCCCCCAATTTGAATATCTCTTCTATGTAGACATCTCATTGAGATCAATCAGTAGAATACCTTCATTTTAACTTGTTTTAACAACAATGTTTAACACCAATACTTCAGAGCTGCTATACAAGGACCACATTTTTCATACTTTTTTATTTTTTATTTTTTATTTTTTTGGCTCCTTGCAGAATGACATTGGTGTGTAGGGACATCAGGTATAGGGCATTTTTGCGTACTAGGGGGACGTTTGCAAACATGGGATTTAACATGGAGTGATATCAAAATCACGTATTTGAGCTGAAACAAAGAAAGGCCACCCAAGATGTTTTACTGAATTGCTTCAATGCCCAGTTGTATGCATGGACTGTGTGTAAAAAGTAATAGAATAGAGGAATGGTCTTATTCTGAATTATCTGCTAAAGGTTAAAAACGTAATCAGAAGAAGAATAAGGATGTGTACGGTCTTTTTTTTAGGATCTAATTTTGTGTCTACTATTTTGAATTCTTACACTGCTTTAATTTGGTGTCGGTTGGACAACATATTTTCAGTGACTGGCAAAGCATCTCAAGCTCCACTTGACACCCTGCTTAAGAAGTTACGAGTTAAGGTACCCTGACGTGAACATACAATTATGTTCAAATTTATTGTGAAAACACAAATATGTGTGCAGATCACTGCATTTCAAATAGTGATTACATATAAGGTTATTTTTTCAGATGTGCTGTAGGGCGATGTACCTTGTCTGTAACTTTCCCAACTACAGCAAATTAAACATGTTCTCCTGTAGGGGTCAGTGTTTGATAAGTTCTGAGCTTAAACTGTACGTTTCGAAGAGAATACAGTGGTTCAATGCATCAGGTGTTAGATGCATCGTGGGAAGGAGGTGTTAAACAAGTACAAGGAAGAAAAATCATTAGACGCATAGAAAAAGCATAACTGTCACACAAGTCTGCAAGGGAAAAATTGCCTGAGAACTCTGAAAAGGCAGTGTCAAGGAGGAAATGACTATACTGTACTGTGCTGGAAGAGCTAACACACCTGCAATCAAACACTCCTGAGACAGCGTGAGCTCCTGTACACAGTCAGGAGGAACTTCATTATTTTTCAGCAGAAAAGATTTGAAAATGATTCCAACGGAAAGCCGGTGTTCGGTTTCTCATATATAAGCTGTCATACAATGAGTGAAAGCTGACATATGTTGTATATTTAATACTGGTAAATTCTGAAAAGGCTACAGAGGGGTTTGGGGTGTCGTAACTAGCGGAGTGACGGGTGCAGTACGATGGCCTGTGCTGTTAGTCTCACCTTCCAGCCCCGATGGCAGGGGTGTAGCACAAAATTCTGGGCCCTAATACATAAGCAGTCTCTGTGGGCCCCCTTCTTCTCTTGATCCATGTCTCTCACGCATCATTCCAGGATTTTCGAGGGCCTTCCTCCCATTCGGACCCTGGGTAGTCAGTCCCAATTTTCCCTCCACTACGACGCCCCTGCCCGATGGTGCAGTAATTTTACGCTTATTGGCAGAGGAACAGTCATGACAAGTTCTGTTTCTCATATTTAAGCTCTCAAATTATGAATGAAACAGCTGCTTCAAAGTTAAATAGTGTGAGTAAACTTCACTAAGAGGAGTTGCCGGGTAACCAGCGGAGTGTTGGGTGCAGTACGGAGGCCTGTGTCGTTACACAATTTACAGGTTGTTTTTATAAAACTACAGTATTTCTTATATATTATGTTTTCTATATTGCCTGGATTGTTTGTACTGTATTTATTGTATTAATTATCTATTGTCCGTAAAGTTTTACATTGTCAGGAGACACCACAAATAAGATTCTCCTAGTACTTTTAGCACTGTTAAACCTTGCACCTTCAGACAAAACTTGACCTGAATTGAACTGAGCTGAGCTGAATTTGGGGTGAAACCAGCGGAGGGAGGGGTGCAGCACGGAGGCCTGTGCCGTTAGTGAGCTCAGCAGCTGTACAGTGGGAGGAGGCCCCTCCCTCCAGCAGGGTGTACAGTATGTGGTTAATGGGGGTTATTGTCCTGTAGCGTCGCTGTTCTGGGTTAGCGTGCAATACTAGAGGCACAGAAATACACAGCCGAGTCCCCCGCTGCCAAATCCTTTATCTGCAGAGACGACTTCTTCACTTCAGGACGCTCCATCGCGTATTTGGATGCGTTGAAGGGTGGCTCTATGTTCACATCGCCTTGGCCAAAAGAATACGCAATCAAATGCATTCCACTGCCGCTGTCCTGCCTGTACCAGAACATTCTGTAGTAGTCAGCATCATCATGTTCACAGTGCAGGGTCTCAGACTCAGTCCCCGTCCTCGTAAATACCTCTGGCCGTTTCTGCAGTACTGAGACTCCACTGGTGGACTCTGTGAAAGAAACAGGAAGGAATTTAATAACAGAAGTCTTCAGCTCCACATGATCTGGAATTTTGTTATAATAAAGTAGTTATTTGTTAGAGAACTCTTACTGGTACAGAAGAGCAAAGCCACAAATACATAAAGTAGCTCCATGTTATCCAGGGTGGGTAGACGTGGTGTGGACAGCCTGATAGCTTCCTCTAGTTTATTCCCTCTCTCGGCTATTCTGTTGAACAACGTCACAAATAGACCTCAACACACATTGTGATTATAGGCACCAGTGTAGAGCTCAGCACATTATATAATAAGAAGTGATAAAGCAAGACAACGCAGTCCTTTGACTGGCATCATTAACAAAAATGCTTTTTTCAAAAGTGCAGTTGGCTTTTTCAAGTCCTCACAGTGATGAACTTATTGTCTCTTCCTTTTTCCGGTCTCTGATGTTCTCTTTCTTGCATCTTTCTCTCTCTCTCTCTCTCTTTCTGTCTCTCTCTCACTGTTTCTCTCCATCCCACTCTCCCTCCCTCGTTTCACACCAGGACTGTGTCAGTGGGTACAGGAAATGATGTCACAAGGAGTTGTGTCCCTACAGTTGCATTGACTGAGCCCATGGAGTAAAGATCTGAGGATTTAAGATGGTCATATATTCTGACATTTTCTTTAAGGTGTGTATGTTTTAATATTCATGCATGCATTTGAAACTGTCAAATACAAGTGCAGTTTGTAGTTTGTTTAATTAAATATTTGAACAGATACGTTTCAGAATGTTCATATAAGGAGATGGAAGCATGACGGTGTTTGCCCATGTACCTGAGAAACGGTGCTTCTGCTCCCCTTCCAGCTCTGCTGATGCAGAAATTTAAATTCTTATTGGCAGAGGAACTTCAAATAGAAGTTATGTTTTTCATATTAAAGCTCTCATATTTATGAATGAAACAGCTGACATGTACAATGTATTTGATACCTCAGGATCATCAAAAGGCTTCAAAGATGAACAGAGTGAGTAAATTTCAGTCAGCGGAACTGGGAGTCTCACACTCATCACATATACAGAATTTACAGGCTGTGTGTGTATAAATCGCATATATCTTATATTTTATTTTTTGTCTTGATTGTTGTATTGTATTTATTGTATTAATTGTCTATTGTCTGTAAAATTTTACATTGTCAGGAGACACCACAAAATAAGATTCTCCTAGCCCCTTTAGCACTGTTAAACCTTCCACCTTCAGACAAAACTTGACCTGAATTGAACTGAGCTGAGCTGAATTTGGGGTGAAGCCAGCGGAGGGACGGGTGCAGCACGGAGGCCTGTGCCGTTAGTGAGCTCAGCAGCTGTACAGTGGGAGGAGGCCCCTCCCTCCAGCAGGGTGTACAGTATGTGGTTAATAGGGGTTATTGTCGTGTAGCGTCGCTGTTCTGGGTTAGCGTGCAATACTAGAGGCACAGAAATACACAGCCGAGTCCCCCGCCGCCAAATCCTTTATCTGCAGAGACGACTTCTTCACTTCAGGACGCTCCATCGCGTATTTGGATACGTTGAAGGGCGGCTCTATGTTCACGATGCCTTGGCCAGAAGAATGTGCCATCAAACGCATTCCACTGCCGCTGTCCTGCCTGTACCAGTACATATAGTAGTGGTTAGCAGCGTCGTGTTCACAGTGCAGGGTCTCAGACTCAGTCCCCGTCCTCCTGAATATCTCTGGCTGTTTCTGCAGTACTGTGACTCCATCGGAGGACTCTGTGAGAGAAACAGGAAGGAATTTAATCACAGAAGTCTTCAGCTCAACATAATCTGGTAATTTTTTATAATAAAGCAGTTATTTGTTAGAGAACTCTTACTGGTACTGAAGAGTAATGCCACAAATACATATAGTAGCTCCATGTTATCCAGGGTGGGTAGACGTGGTGTGGACAGCTTGATAGCTTCCTCTAGTTTATTCCCTCTCTCAGCTATTCTGTTGAACAATGTTACAAATAGACCTCAACACACATTGTGATTATAGGCACCAGTGTAGAGCTCAGCACATTATATAATAACAAGTGATAAAGCAAGTCAACGCAGTCCTTTGACTGGCGTCATTAACAAAAATGCTTTTTTCAAAAGTGCAGTTGGCTTTTTCAAGTCCTCACAGTGATGAACTTGTTGTCTCTTCCTTTTTCCGGTCTCTGATGTTCTCTTTCTTGCATCTTTCTCTCTCTCTCTGTCTCTCTCTCTCTCTTTCTCTCGCTCTCTCTTGCTGTTTCTCTCCCTCCCACTCTCCCTCCCTCGTTTCACACAAGGACTGTGTCAGTGGGTACAAGAAATGATGTCACGAACAGTTCTGTCCGCACAGTTACATTGATTGAGCCCATGGAGTAAAGATCTTAGGATTTTGGAGGGTTATATATTCAAACATGTTCTTCAAGGTCTGTACGTATAAATATTCATGCACGCATTTGAAACTGTCGAATACAAGTTCCATTTGTGGTTTGTTGAATGAAGAGTTTGAACAGGTCAGTTACTTTCAGACGGTCAATAAGGAGATGGTGTTTGAAGACGTACCTGAGAAAAGGTGATACTTCTGCTCACCATCCAGCCCTGCTGGTGCAGAAGTTAAAATTCTTATCGGCAGAGGAACTTTAAATAGAAGTTCTGTTTTTCATAATGAAGTTCTCATATTATGAATTAAATTTACGATGTATTTGATACTATGGGATCATGAAAAGGCTTCGAAGTTGAACAGAGTGAGTAAGTTTCAAGAAGTGGACATGGGAGTCTTGCACTCATCACATATACACAATTTACAGGTTGTTTTTGTATAACTACTGTATTTCTTATATATTATGTTCTCTATATTGCCTGGATTGTTTGCATTGTATTTATCGTATTAATTGTCTATTGTCCGTAAAGTTTTACCTTGTCTGGAGATACCACAAAATAAGATTGTCCTAGCATTTTTAGCACTGTTAAACCTTGCCCCTTCAGAATAAACTTGACCTGAATTGAGCTGAGCTGAGCTGAATTTGGGGTGAAACCAGAAGAGGGACGGGTGCAGCACGGAGACCTGTGCCGTTAGTGAGCTCAGCAGCTGTACAGTGGGAGGAGGCCCCTCCCTCCAGCAGGGTGTACAGTATGTGGTTAATAGGGGTTATTGTCGTGTAGCGTCGCTGTTCTGGGTTAGCGTGCAATACTAGAGGCGCAGAAATACACAGCCGAGTCCCCCACCGCCAAATCCTTTATCTGCAGAGACGACTTCGTCACTTCAGGACGCTCCATCGCGAATTTGGATGCGTTGAAGGGTGGCTCTATTGTTGCATCGCCTTTGCTCCCAGAGTACGCTATCAAACGCATTCCTCTGCCGCTGTCGTGCCTGTACCAGTACATATTGAAGTAGAGAGCATCATCATGTTCACAGTGCAGGGTCTCAGACTCAGTACCCATCCTCGTGAAAATCTCTGGCCGTTTCTGCAGTACTGTGACTCCATCGGAGGACTCTGTGAGAGAAACAGGAAAAAATTACTCACCAAGGTGTTCAGTTTCATATGATTTGTTAATTTTTTATAATAAAGCAGTTATTTGTTAGAGAACTCTTACTGGTACTGAAGAGCAAAGCCACAAATACATAAAGCAGCTCCATGCTATCCAGGGTGGAGGGACGTGGTGTGGACAGCCTTATAGCTTTCTCTAGTCTATTCCCTCTCTCGGCTATTCTGTTGAACAATGTCAGAAATAGATCCCAACACAAATTGTGATTATGGTCATCAACGTAAAGCTCAGCACATGATCTAATAACAAACGATCAAACAAATAAACATATTCCATTCACTGGCATTATTAATAAAAATGCTTTTGTCAAAAGTGCAGTTGGCTTTTTCAAGTCCTCACAGTGATGAACTTGTTGTCTCTTCCTTTTTCCTGTCTCTGACGTTCTCTTTCTTGCATCTTTCTCTCTCCCTCTGTCTCTCTCCCTCTCTTTCTCTCGCTCTCTCTTGCTGTTTCTCTCCCTCCCACTCTCCCTCCCTCGTTTCACACCAGGACTGTGTCAGTGAGTACAGGAAATGAATGTCACAAGGAGTTCTGTCCCTACAGTTGCATTGACTGAGCCCATGGAGTAAAGATCTTAGGATTTTAGAGGGTCATATATTCTGACATTTTCTTCAAGGTCTGTATGTTTAAATACTCATGCATGCATTTGAAACTGTCAAATACAAGTGCAGTTTGTAGTTTGTTGAATTAAATATTTGAACAGATACATTTCAGAATGTTCATTTAAGGAGATGGAAGCATGACGGTGTTTGCCCATGTACCTGAGAAACGGTGCTTCTTCTCCCCTTCCAGCTCTGCTGATGCAGAAATTTAAATTCTTAATCGCAGAGGAACTTCAAATAGAAGTTTTGTTCTTCATATTGAAGCTCTCATTTCTATGAATGAAACAGCTGACGTGTGCAATGTATTTGACACCTCAGGATCATCAAAAGGCTTCAAAGATTTACAGAGTGAGTAAATGTCAGTAAGCAGAGCAGGGAGTCTTGCACTCATCACATATACACAATTTACAGGCCGTGTGTGCATAACTAGGGTATTTCTTATATATTATATTTTGCCTGGATTGTTTGTATTGTATTTATTTTATTAATTCTCTATTGTCCGTATGTTTTACAGTGCCAGCAGACACCACAAAATAAGATTCTCCCAGCCTCTTTAGCACTGTTAAACCTTGCACCTTCAGACACAACTTGACCTGAATTGAAGTGAGCTGAGCTGAATTTGGGGTGAAGCCAGCGGAGGGACGGGTGCAGCACGGAGGCCTGTGCCGTTAGTGAGCTCAGCAGCTGTACAGTGGGAGGAGGCCCCTCCCTCCAGCAGGGTGTACAGTATGTGGTTAATAGGGGTTATTGTCGTGTAGCGTCGCTGTTCTGGGTTAGCGTGCAATACTAGAGGCACAGAAATACACAGCCGAGTCCCCCGCTGCCAAATCCATTATCTGCAGAGACGACTTCTTCACTTCAGGACGCTCCATCGCGTATTTGGATGCCTTGAAGGGCGGCTCTATGTTCACATCGCCTTTGCCTAAAGAATACGCGATCAAACGCATTCCTCTGCCGCTGTCCTGCCTGTACCAGAACATTCTTAAGTAAGTAGCATCATCGTGTTCACAGTGCAGGGTCTCAGACTCAGTCCCCGTCCTCGTGAACATCTCTGGCTGTATCTGCAGCACTGTGACTCCATCGGAGGACTCTGTGAGAGAAACAGGAGGGAATTTAATCACAGAAGTCTTCAGCTCCAAATGACCTGGCAATTTTTTATAATAAAGCAGTTATTTGTTAGAGAACTCTTACTGGTACTGAAGAGCAAAGCCACAAATACATAAAGCAGCTCCATGTTATCCAGGGTGGAGGGATGTGGTGTGGACAGCCTGATAGCTTCCTCTAGTCTATTCCCTCTATTGGCTATTCTGTTGATCAATGTCACAAATAAATCTCAACGCACATCGTGATTACAGGCACCAGTGAAGAGCTCAGCACATTATCTAATAACAAGTGATAAAGCAAGTCAACACAGTCCTCTGACTGGTATCATAAACAAAAATGCTTTTTTCAAAAGTGCAGATGGCTTTTTCACATCCTCACAGTGATGCACTTGTTGTCTCTTCCTTCTTCCTGTCTCTGATGTTCTCTTTCTTGCATCTTTCTCTCTCTCTCTCTCTCTCTCGCTATTTTTCTCCCTCCCACTCTCCCTCCCTCTTTTCACACAAGGACTGTGTCAGTGGGTACAAGAAATGATGTCAGGAAGAGTTCTGTCCCCACAGTTACATTGATTGAGCCCATGGAGTAAAGATCTTAGGATTTTGGAGGGTTATATATTCAAACATTTTCTTCAAGGTCTGTATGTTTAAATATTCATGCATGCATTTGAAACTGTCAAATACAAGTGCAGTTTGTAGTTTGTTGAATTAAATATTTGAACAGATACGTTTCAGAATGTTCATTTAAGGAGATGGAAGCATGACGGTGTTTGCCCATATACCTGAGAAACGGTGCTTCTACTCACCTTCCAGCTCTGCTGATGCAGATATTTATATTCTTATTGGCAGAGGTACTTCAAATAGAAGTTTTGTTCTTCATATTGAAGCTCTCATATTTATGAATGAAACAGCTGACATGTACAATGTATTTGATACCTCAGGATCATCAAAAGGCTTCAAAGATGAACGGAGTGAGTCAATTTCAGTCAGCGGAACTGGGAGTCTCACACTCATCACATACACAGAATTTACAGGCTGTGTGTGTATAACTCGGATATTTCTTATATTTTATTTTTTGTCTGGATTGTTTGTATTGTATTTATTTTATTAATGGTCTATAGTTCATAAAGTTTTAAATTGTCAGGAGACACCACATAATAAGATTCTCCTAGCATTTTTAGCACTGTTAATCCTTGCCCCTTCAGAATAAACTTGACCTGAATTGAAGTGAGCTGAGCTGAATTTGGAGTGAAACCAGCGGAGGGACGGGTGCAGCACGGAGGCCTGTGCCGTTAGTGAGCTCAGCAGCTGTACAGTGGGAGGAGGCCCCTCCCTCCAGCAGGGTGTACAGTATGCGGTTAATAGGGGTTATTGTCATGTAGCGTCGCTGTTCTGGGTTAGCGTGCATAACTAGAGGCGCAGAAATACACAGCCGAGTCCCCCGCCGCCAAATCCTTTATCTGCAGAGACGACTTCTTCACTTCAGGACGCTCCATCGCGTATTTGGATGCGTTGAAGGGCGGCTCTATGTTCACATCACCTTGGTTAAGAGAATATGCGATCAAACGCATTCCTCTGTCACTGTCCTGCCTGTACCAGTACATATAGTAGTGGTTAGCAGCGTCGTGTTCACAGTGCAGGGTCTCAGACTCAGTCCCCGTCCTCCTGAACATCTCTGGCTGTTTCTGCAGTATTGTGAGTCCATCGGAGGACTCTGTGAAAGAAACAGGAAGGAATTTAATCACAGAAGTTTCCAGCTCTATATGATCTGGTAATTTTTTATAATAAAGCAGTTATTTGTTAGAGAACTCTTACTGGTACTGAAGAGCAAAGCCACAAATACATAAAGCAGCTCCATGCTATCCAGGGTGGAGGGACGTGGTGTGGACAGCCTGATAGCTTCTTCTAGTCTATTCCCTCTCTCGGCTATTCTGTTGAACAATGTCACAAATACATCTCAACGCACATTGTGATTATAGGCACCAGCGTTTTGCTCAGAACATTATCTAATAATAAGTGATAAAGCAAGTCAACACAGTCCTCTGACTGGTATCATTAACAAAAATGCTTTTTTCAAAAGTGCAGTTGGCTTTTTCAAGTCCTCACAGTGATGAACTTGTTGTATCTTCCTTTTTCCGGTCTCCGATGTTCTCATTCTTGCATCTATTTCTCTCTCTTTCTCTGTCTCTCGCTGTTTCTCTCCCTCCCACTCTCCCTCCCTCGTTTCACACCAGGACTGTGTTAGTGGGTACAAGAAATGATGTTACAGGGAGTTATGTCCTCACAGTTGCATTGACTGGGTCCATGGAGTAAAGATCTTAGGATTTTGGAGGGTTATATATTTGGACATTTTCTGTAAGGTCTGTACGTATAAATATTCATGCATACATTCAAAGTTGTTGAATACAAATTTTTTTTTTCAGTTGTTGAATGAAAAGTTTGAACAGGTCTGTTACTTTCAGAATGTTCATTTAAGGAGATGGAAGCATGATGGTGTTTGAACATGTACCTTAGAAACGGTGCTTCTGCTCACCTTCCAGCCCTGCTGGTGCAGAAATTTAAATTCTTTTTAGCAGAGGAACTTCAAATAGAAGTTTTGTTCTTCATGTTGAAGCTCTCATTTTTATGAATGAAACAACTGACGTGTGCAATGTATTTGACACCTCAGGATCATCAAAAGGCTTCAAAGATGAACAGAGTGAGTAAATGTCAGTAAGCAGAGCAGGGAGTCTTGCACTCATCACATATACACAATTTACAGGCCGTGTGTGCATAACTAGGGTATTTCTTATATTTCATATTTTGCCTGGATTGTTTGTATTGTATTTATTTTATTAATTGTCTATTGTCCGTATGTTTTACAGTGCCAGCAGACACCACAAAAGAAGATTCTCCCAGCCTCTTTAGCACTGTTAAACCTTGCCCCTTCAGAATAAACTTGACCTGAATTGAACTGAGCTGAGCTGAATTTGGGGTGAAACCAGCGGAGGGACGGGTGCAGCACGGAGGCCTGTGCCGTTAGTGAGCTCAGCAGCTGTACAGTGGGAGGAGGCCCCTCCCTCCAGCAGGGTGTACAGTATGTGGTTAATAGGGGTTATTGTCGTGTAGCGTCGCTGTTCTGGGTTAGCGTGCATAACTAGAGGCGCAGAAATACACAGCCGAGTCCCCCGCTGCCAAATCCTTTATCTGCAGAGACGACTTTGTCACTTCAGGACGCTCCATCGCGTATTTGGATGCCTTGAAGGGCGGCTCTATGTTCACATCGCCTTTGCCTAAAGAATACGCGATCAAACGCATTCCTCTGCCTCTGTCCTGCCTGTACCAGAACATTCTTGTGTAAGAAGCATCGTCGTGTTCACAGTGCAGGGTCTCGGACTCAGTCCCCGTCCTGGTGAACATCTCTGGCTGTTTCTGCAGTACTGTGACTCCATCAGATGACTCTGTGAGAGATACAGGAAGGAATTTAATCACAGAAGTGTTCATCTCCACATGATCTGGTATTTGTTTTTTAAATAAAGTAGGTATTTGTTAGAGAACTCTTACTGGTACTGAAGAGCAAAGCCACAAATACATAAAGCAGCTCCATGCTATCCAGGGTGGAGGGATGTGGTGTGGACAGCCTGATAGCTTCCTCTACTCTATTCCCTCTCTTGACTATTCTGTTGAACAATGGCAGAAATAGATCCCAACACACATTGTGATTATAGGCATCAACGTAGAGCTCAGCAAATGATCTAAAAACAAACGATCAAACAAATAAACGTATTCCATTCACTGGCATCATTAATAAAAATGCTTTTTTCAAAAGTGCAGTTGCCTTTTTAAATTCCTCAGAGTCATTAACTTGTTGTCTCTTCTTTTTTCCCGTCTCTGATATTCTCCCTCTTGCGTCTCTCACTCTCTCTGTCACTCTCTCTCTCCCTCTCTTGCTCTTTCTCTCCGTCCCTCCCTCGCTCGTTTCACACCAGGACTGTGTCAGTGGGTACAGGAAATGATGTCACAAGGAGTTCTGTCCCTCCAGTTGCATTGACAGAGCCCATGGAGTAAAGATATGAGGATTTTGGAGGGTTATATATTTGAACATTTTCTTCAAGGTGTGTATGTTTAAATATTCATGCACGCATTTGAAACTGTCGAATACAAGTTCCATTTGTGTTTTGTTGAATAAAGAGTTTGAACTGGTCATTAACTTTCAGACTGTCAATAAGGTGATGGTGATTGAAGACGTACCTGAGAAAAGGTGATACTTCTGCTCACCATCCAGCCCTGCTGGTGCAGAAGTTAAAATTCTTATCGGCAGAGGAACTTTAAATAGAAGTTCTGTTTTTCATAATGAAGTTCTCATATTATGAATTAAATTTACGATGTATTTGATACTATGGGATCATGAAACGGCTTCAAAGTTGAACAGAGTGAGTAAGTTTCAAGAATTGGACCTGGGAGTCTTGCACTCATCACATATACACAATTTACAGGTTGTTTTTGTATAACTACTGTATTTCTTATATATTATGTTCTCTATATTGCCTGGATTGTTTGCATTGTATTTATCGTATTAATTGTCTATTGTCCGTAAAGTTTTACCTTGTCTGGAGATACCACAAAGTAAGATTCTCCTAGCACGTTTAGCACTGTTAAACCTTGCACCTTCAGAATAAACTTGACCTGAATTGAACTGAGCTGAGCTGAATTTGGGGTGAAGCCAGCGGAGGGACAGGTGCAGCACGGAGGCCTGTGCCGTTAGTGAGCTCAGCAGCTGTACAGTGGGAGGAGGCCCCTCCCTCCAGCAGGGTGTACAGTATGTGGTTAATAGGGGTTATTGTCGTGTAGCGTCGCTGTTCTGGGTTAGCGTGCAATACTAGAGGCGCAGAAATACACAGCCGAGTCCCCCGCTGCCAAATCCTTTATCTGCAGAGACGACTTCTTCACTTCAGGACGCTCCATCGCGTATTTGGATGCGCTGAAAGGCGGCTCTATGTTCACATCGTCTTTGCCGAAAGAATACGCGATCAAACGCATTCCTCTGCCGCTGTCCTGCCTGTACCAGTACATATAGAAGTAGTCAGCATCGTCGTGTTCACAGTGCAGGGTTTCGGACTCAGTCCCCGTCCTTGTGAACATCTCTGGCCGTTTCTGCAGTACTGTCACTCCATTGGAGGACTCTGTGAAAGAAACAGGAAGGTATTTAATCACAGAAGTCTTCAGCTCCACATGATTTGGTAATTTTTTATAATAAAGCAGTTATTTGTTAGAGAACTCTTACTGGTACTGAAGAGCAAAGCCACAAATATATAAAGCAGCTCCATGCTCTCCAGGGCGGAGGGACGTGGTGTGGACAGCCTGATAGCTTCCTCTACTCTATTCCCTCTGTCGGCTATTCTGTTGAACAATGTCAGAAATAGTTCCCAGCACACATTGTGATTATAGGAATCAACGTAGAGCTCAGCACATTATCTAATAACAAATGATAAAGCAAGTCAACGCAGTCCTTTGACTGGTATCATTAACAAAAATGCTTTTGTCAAAAGTGCAGTTGGCTTTTTCAAGTCCTCACAGTAATGAACTTGTCTCTTACTTTTTCCTGTCTCTGATGTTCTCTATCTTGCATCTTTCTCTCTCTCTCTTTCTCTCTCCCTCCCACTCTCCCTCCCTCGTTTCACACCAGGACTGTGTCAGTGGGTACAGGAAATGATGTCACGAAGAGTTCTGTCCCCACAGTTACATTGATTAAGCCCATGGAGTAAAGATCTTAGGATTTCGGAGGGTTATATATTCGAACATTTTCTTCAGGGTCTGTACATATAAATATTCATGCACGTATTTGAAACTGTCGAATACAAGTTCCATTTGTGGTTTGTTGAATGAAGAGTTTGAACAGGTCAGTTACTTTCAGACTGTCAATAAGGAGATGGTGTTTGAAGAAGTACCTGAGAAAAGGTGATACTTCTGCTCACCATCCAGCCCTGCTGGTGCAGAACTTAAAATTCTTATTGGCAGAGGAACTTTAAATAAAAGTTCTGTTTTTCATAATGAAGCTCTCATATTATGAATTAAATTTACAATGTATTTGATACTATGGGAGCATGAAAAGGCTTCAAAGTTGAACTGGGTGAGTAAGTTTCAATAAGTGGACATGGGAGTCTTGCACTCATCACATATACACAATTTACAGGTTGTTTTTGTATAACTACTGTATTTCTTATATATTATGTTTTCTATATTGCCTGGATTGTTTGCATTGTATTTATCGCATTAATTGTCCATAGTCCGTAAAGTTTTACATTGTCAGGAGACACCACAAAATAAGATTCTCCTAGCACCTTTAGCACTGTTAAACCTTGCCCCTCCAGACAAAACTTGACCTGAATTGAACTGAGCTGAGCTGAATTTGGGGTGAAGCCAGCGGAGGGACGGGTGCAGCACGGAGGCCTGTGCCGTTAGTGAGCTCAGCAGCTGTACAGTGGGAGGAGGCCCCTCCCTCCAGCAGGGTGTACAGTATGTGGTTAATAGGGGTTATTGTCGTGTAGCGTCGCTGTTCTGGGTTAGCGTGCAATACTAGAGGCGCAGAAATACACAGCCGAGTCCCCCGCTGCCAAATCCTTTATCTGCAGAGACGACTTCTTCACTTCAGGACGCTCCATCGCGAATTTGGATGCGTTGAAGGGAGGCTCTATTGTTGCATCGCCTTTGCTCCCAGAGTACGCTATCAAACGCATTCCTCTGCCGCTGTCGTGCCTGTACCAGTACATATTGAAGTAGAGAGCATCATCATGTTCACAGTGCAGGGTCTCAGACTCAGTACCCATCCCCGTGAAAATCTCTGGCCGTTTCTGCAGTACTGTGACTCCATCGGAGGACTCTGTGAGAGAAACAGGAAAAAATTACTCACCAAAGTGTTCAGTTTCATATGATTTGTTAATTTTTTATAATAAAGCAGTTATTTGTTAGAGAACTCTTACTGGTACTGAAGAGCAAAGCCACAAATACATAAAGCAGCTCCATGCTATCCAGGGTGGAGGGATGTGGTGTGGACAGCCTGATAGCTTCCTCTAGTCTATTCCCTCTCTCAGCTATTCTGTTGAACAATGTCAGAAATAGATCCCAACGCACATTGCGATTATGGCCACCAGTGTAGAGCTCAGCAAATGATCTAATAACAAACAATCAAACAAATAAACGTATTCCATTCACTGGCATTATTAATAAAAATGCTTTTTTCAAAAGTGCAGTTACCTTTTTAAATTCCTCAGAGTCATTAACTTGTTGTCTCTTCATTTTTCCTGTCTCTGATATTCTCCCTCTTGCGTCTCTCACTCTCTCTGTCACTCTCTCTCTCCCTCTCTTGCTCTTTCTCTCCGTCCCTCCCTCGCTCGTTTCACACCAGGACTGTGTCAGTGGGTACAGGAAATGATGTCACAAGGAGTTCTGTCCCTCCAGTTGCATTGACTGAGCCCATGGAGTAAAGATATGAGGATTTTGGAGGGTTATATATTTGAACATTTTCTTCAAGGTCTGTACGTATAAATATTCATGCACGTATTTGAAACTGTCGAATACAAGTTCCATTTGTGGTTTGTTGAATGAAGAGTTTGAACAGGTCAGTTACTTTCAGACTGTCAATAAGGAGATGGTGTTTGAAGACATACCTGAGAAAAGGTGATACTTCTGCTCACCATCCAGCCCTGCTGGTGCAGGAGTTAAAATGCTTATTGGCAGAGAAACTTTAAATAAAAGTTCTATTTTTCATACTGAAGCTCTCATATTATGAATTAAATTTACAATGTATTTGATACTATGGGATCATGAAAAGGCTTCAAAGTTGAACTGGGTGAGTAAGTTTCAGTAAGTGGGCCTGGGAGTCTTGCACTCATCACATATACACAATTTACAGGTAGTTTTTGTATAACTACAGTATTTCTTATATATTATGTTTTCTATATTGTCTGGATTGTTTCTATTGTATTTATTGTATTAATTGTCTATTGTCCGTAAAGTTTTAAATTGTCAGGAGACACAACATAATAAGATTCTCCTAGCACCTTTGGCACTGTTAACCCTTGCACCTCCAGACAAAACTTGACCTGAATTGAACTGAGCTGAGCTGAATTTGGGGTGAAACCAGCGGAGGGAGGGGTGCAGCACGGAGGCCTGTGCCGTTAGTGAGCTCAGCAGCTGTACAGTGGGAGGAGGCCCCTCCCTCCAGCAGGGTGTACAGTATGTGGTTAATGGGGGTTATTGTCCTGTAGCGTCGCTGTTCTGGGTTAGCGTGCAATACTAGAGGCGCAGAAATACACAGCCGAGTCCCCCGCCGCCAAATCCTTTATCTGCAGAGACGACTTCTTCACTTCAGGACGCTCCATCGCGTATTTGGATGCGTTGAAGGGTGGCTCCATGTTCACGTCGCCTTGGCCAAAAGAATACGCCATCAAACGCATTCCTCTGCTGCTGTCCTGCCTGTACCAGTACATTCTTAAGTAAGTAGCATCGTCGTGTTCACAGTGCAGGGTTTCGGACTCAGTCCCCGTCCTCGTGAACATCTCTGGCCGTTTCTGCAGTACTGTGACTCCATCGGAGGACTCTGCAAGAGACACAGGTAGGAATTTAATCACAGAACTGTTCAGCTCCATATAATCTTGTTATTTTTTATAATAAAGCAGTAATTTGTTAGAGAACTCTTACTGGTACAGAAGAGCAAAGCCACAAATACATAAAGCAGCTCCATGTTATCCAGGGTGGAGGAAGGTGGTGAGTACAGCCTTATAGCTTCCTCTAGACTATTCCCTCTCTCGGCTATTCTGTTGAACAATGTCAGAAATAGATCCCAACACAAATTGTGATTATGGGCACCAGTGTAGAGCTCAGCAAATGATCTAATAGCAAACGATCAAACAAATAAACGTATTCCATTCACTGGCATCATTAATAAAAATGCTTTTTTCAAAAGTGCAGTTGCCTTTTTCAAGTCCTCACAGCGATGAACTTGAGGTCTTTTCTTTTTTTCTGTCTCTGATGTTCTGTCTCTTGTGTCTCTCTCTCTCTCTCCCTCCCTCCCTCCCTACACCCCTCCCTCCAGCAGGGTGTACAGTATGTGGTTAATAGGGGTTATTGTCTTGTAGCGTCGCTGTTCTGGGTTAGCGTGCAATACTAGAGGCACAGAAATACACAGCCGAGTCCCCCACCACCAAATCCTTTATCTGCAGAGACGACTTCTTTACTTCAGGATGCTCCATCGCGTATTTGGATGTGTTGAAGGGCGGCTCTATGTTCACATTGTCTTGGCCGACAGAATACGCCATCAAACGCATTCTTCTGCCTCTGTCCTGCCTGTACCAGAACATTCTTGTGTAAGAAGCATCGTCGTGTTCACAGTGCAGGGTCTTAGACTCAGTCCCCGTACTCGTGAACATCTCTGGCCGTTTCTGCAGTACTGTGACTCCATCGGAGGACTCTGTGAGATAAACAGGAAGGAATTTAATCACAAAAGTTTCCAGCTCTATATGATCTGGTAATTTTTTATAATAAAGCAGTTATTTGTTAGAGAACCCTTACTGGTACTGAAGAGCAAAGCAACAAATACATAAAGCAGCTCCATGCTATCCAGGGTGGAGGGACGTGATGTGGACAGCCTGATAGCTTCCTCTAGTCTATTCCCTCTTTTGGCTATTCTGTTCAACAATGTCACAAATACATCTCAACGCACATTGTGATTATAGGCACCAGTGTAGAGCGCAGCACATTATCTAATAACAAATGATAAAGCAAGTCAATGCAGTCCTTTGACTGGTATCATTAACAAAAATGCTTTTTTCAAAAGTACAGTTGGCTTTTTCAAGTCCTCACAGTGATGAACTTGTTGTCTCTTCCTTTTTCCGATCTCTGATGTTCTCTTTCTTGCATCTTTCTCTCTCTCTCCCTCTCTCTTGCTGTTTCTCTCCCTCCCACTCTCCCTCCCTCGTTTCACACCAGGGCTGTGTCAATGGGTACAAGAAATGATGTTACAAGGAGCTATGTCCCCACAGTTGCATTGACTGGGCCCATGGAGTAAAGATCTTAGGATTTTGGAGGGTTATATATTTGGACATTTTCTTTAAGGTCTGTATGTATAAATATTCATGCATGCATTCAGAGCTGTTGAATACAAATTCTGTTTTTCAGTTGTTGAATGAAAAGTTTGAACAGGTCTGTTACTTTCAGAATGTTTATTTAAGGAGATGGAAGCATGAAGGTGTTTGAACATGTACATGAGAAACGGTGCTTCTACTCACCTTCCAGCCCTGCTGATGCAGAAATTTAAATTCTTATTGGCAGAGGAACTTCAAATAGAAGTTTTGATCTTCATATTGAAACTCTCATATTTATGAATGAAACAGCTGACATGTACAATGTATTTGTAACCTCAGGATCATCAAAAGGCTACAAAGATGAACAGAGTGAGTAAATTTCAGTCAGTGGAACTGGGAGTCTCACACTCATCACATATACAGAATTTACAGGCTGTGCGTGTATAACTCGAATATTTCTTATATTTCATTTTTTGTCTGGATTGTTTTTATTGTATTTATTTTATTAATTGTCTATTGTCCGTAAAGTTTTACATTGTCAGGAGACACCACAAAGTAAGATTCTCCTAGCACCTTTAGCACTGTTAACCCTTGCACCTTCAGACAAAACTTGACCTGAATTGAACTGAGCTGAGCTGAATTTGGGGTGAAACCAGCGGAGGGACGGGTGCAGCACGGAGGCCTGTGCCGTTAGTGAGCTCAGCAGCTGTATGGAGGGAGGAGGCCCCCCCCCCAGCAGGGTGTACAGTATGTGGTTAATAGGGGTTATTGTCGTGTAGCGTCGCTGTTCTGGGTTAGCGTGCATAACTAGAGGCGCAGAAATACACAGCCGAGTCCCCCGCCGCCAAATCCTTTATCTGCAGAGACGACTTCTTCACTTCAGGACGCTCCATCGCGTATTTGGATGCGTTGAAGGGCGGCTCTATGTTCACATCACCTTGGTTAAGAGAATATGCGATCAAACGCATTCCTCTGCCGCTGTCCTGTCTGTACCAGAACATATAGATGTAGCTAGCATCATCATGTTCACAGTGCAGGGTCTCAGACTCAGTCCCCGTCCTTGTGAACATCTCTGCCTGTTTCTGCAGTACTGTGACTCCATCGGAGGACTCTGCGAAAGAAACAGGAAGGAATTTAATCACAGAAGTCTTCAGCTCCACATGATCTGCTATTTGTTTTTATAATAAAGCAGTTATTTGTTAGAGAACCCTTACTGGTACTGAAGAGCAAAGCCACAAATACATAAAGCAGCTCCATGCTATCCAGGGTGGAGGGACGTGGTGTGGACAGCCTGATAGCTTCCTCTAGTCTATTCCCTCTTTCGGCTATTCTGTTGAACAATGTCACAAATAGATCTCAACGCACATTGTGATTAAAAGCACCAGTGTTATGCTCAGAACGTTATCTAATAACAAGTGATAAATCAAGTCAACGCAGTCCTTTGACTGGTATCATTAACCAAAATGTTTTTTTCAAAAGTGCAGTTGGCTTTTTCAAGTCCTCACAGTGATGAACTTGTTGTCTCTTCCTTCGTCCTGTCTCTGATGTTCTCTATCTTGCATCTTTCTCTCTCTCTCTCTCTCTCTTTTGCTGTTTCTCTCCCTCCCACTCTCCCTCCCTCGTTTCACACCAGGACTGTGTCAGTGGGTACAGGAAATGAATGTCACAAGGAGTTCTGTCCCTACAGTTGAATTGACTGAGCCCATGGAGTAAAGATCTTAGGATTTTAGAGGGTCATATAGTCTGACATTTTTTTTAAGGTGTGTATGTTTAAATATTCATGCATGCATTTGAAACTGTCAAATACAAGTGCAGTTTGTAGTTTGTTGAATTAAATATTTGAACAGATACGTTTCAGAATGTTCATTTAAGGAGATGGAAGCATGACGGTGTTTGCCCATGTACTTGAGAAACGATGCTTCTACTCACCTTCCAGCACTGCTGATGCAGAAATTTAAATTCTTAATCGCAGAGGAACTTCAAATGGAAGTTTTGTTCTTCATATTGAAGCTCTCATTTTTATGAATGAAACAGCTGACGTGTGCAATGTATTTGATACCTCAGGATCATCAAAAGGCTTCAAAGATGAACAGAGTGAGTAAATGTCAGTAAGCAGAGCAGGGAGTCTTGCACTCATCACATATACACAATTTACAGGCCGTGTGTGCATAACTAGGGTATTTCTTATATTTAATATTTTGCCTGGATTGTTTGTATTGTATTTATTTTATTAATTGTCTATTGTCCGTATGTTTTACAGTGCCAGCAGACACCACAAAAGAAGATTCTCCTAGCACCTTTAGCACTGTTAAACCTTGCCCCTTCAGACAAAACTTGACCTGAATTGAACTGAGCTGAGCTGAATTTGGGGTGAAACCAGCGGAGGGACGGGTGCAGCACGGAGGCCTGTGCCGTTAGTGAGCTCAGCAGCTGTATGGAGGGAGGAGGCCCCCCCCTCCAGCAGGGTGTACAGTATGTGGTTAATAGGGGTTATTGTCGTGTAGCGTCGCTGTTCTGGGTTAGCGTGCATAACTAGAGGCGCAGAAATACACAGCCGAGTCCCCCGCCGCCAAATCCTTTATCTGCAGAGACGACTTCTTCACTTCAGGACGCTCCATCGCGTATTTGGATGCGTTGAAGGGCGGCTCTATTGTCGCATCGCCTTTGCTCCCAGAGTACGCTATCAAACGCATTCCTCTGCCGCTGTCGTGCCTGTACCAGTACATATAGAAGTAGCTAGCATCATCGTGTTCACAGTGCAGGGTTTCGGACTCAGTCCCCGTCCTTGTGAACATCTCTGGCCGTTTCTGCAGTACTGTGACTCCATCGGAGGACTCTGAAAGAGACACAGGTAGGAATTTAATCACAGAACTGTTCAGCTCCATATGATCTTGTTATTTTTTATAATAAAGCAGTTATTTGTTAGAGAACTCTTACTGGTACTGAAGAGCAAAGCCACAAATACATAAAGCAGCTCCATGTTATCCAGGGTGGAGGGACGTGGTGTGGACAGCCTGATAGCTTCCTCTAGTCTATTCCCTCTCTTGGCTATTCTGTTGAACAGTGTCAGAAATAGATCCCAACACACATTGTGATTATGGTCATCAACGTAAAGCTCAGCACGTGATCTAATAACAAACGATCAAACAAATAAACGTATTCCATTCACTGGTTTCATTAACAACAATGCTTTTTTCAAAAGTGCAGTTGCCTTTTTCAAGTCCTCACAGCGATGAACTTGAGGTCTTTTCTTTTTTCCTGTCTCTGATGTTCTGTCTCTTGTGTCTCTCTCTCTCTCTCTCTCCCTCCCTCCCTACACCCCTCCCTCCAGCAGGGTGTACAGTATGTGGTTAATAGGGGTTATTGTCGTGTAGCGTCGCTGTTCTGGGTTAGCGTGCATAACTAGAGGCACAGAAATACACAGCCGAGTCCCCCACCACCAAATCCTTTATCTGCAGAGACGACTTCTTTACTTCAGGACGCTCCATCGCGTATTTGGATGTGTTGAAGGGCGGCTCTATGTTCACATTGTCTTGGCCGACAGAATACGCCATCAAACGCATTCCTCTGCCTCTGTCCTGCCTGTACCAGAACATTCTTGTGTAAGAAGCATCGTCGTGTTCACAGTGCAGGGTCTCAGACTCAGTCCCCGTACTCGTGAACATCTCTGGCCGTTTCTGCAGTACTGTGACTCCATCGGAGGACTCTGTGAGATAAACAGGAAGGAATTTAATCACAAATGTTTCCAGCTCTATATGATCTGGTAATTTTTTATAATAAAGCAGTTATTTGTTAGAGAACTCTTACTGGTACTGAAGAGCAAAGCCACAAATACATAAAGCAGCTCCATGTTATCCAGGGTGGAGGGACGTGGTGCGGACAGCCTGATAGCTTCCTCTAGTTTATTCCCTCTTTTGGCTATTCTGTTCAACAATGTCACAAATACATCTCAACGCACATTGTGATTATAGGCACCAGTGTAGAGCTCAGCACATTATCTAATAACAAATGATAAAGCAAGTCAACGCAGTCCTTTGACTGGTATCATTAACAAAAATGCTTTTTTCAAAAGTATAGTTGGCTTTTTCAAGTCCTCACAGTGATGAACTTGTTGTCTCTTCCTTTTTCCGGTCTCTGATGTTCTCTTTCTTGCATCTTTCTCTCTCTCTCCCTCTCTCTTGCTGTTTCTCTCCCTCCCACTCTCCCTCCCTCGTTTCACACCAGGGCTGTGTCAATGGGTACAAGAAATGATGTTACAAGGAGTTATGTCCCCACAGTTGCATTGACTGGGCCCATGGAGTAAAGATCTTAGGATTTTGGAGGGTTATATATTTGGACATTTTCTTTAAGGTCTGTATGTATAAATATTCATGCACGCATTCAAAGCTGTTGAATACAAATTCTGTTTTTCAGTTGTTGAATGAAAAGTTTGAACAGGTCTGTTACTTTCAGAATGTTTATTTAAGGAGATGGAAGCATGAAGGTGTTTGAACATGTACCTTAGAAACGGTGCTTCTGCTCACCTTCCAGGCCTGCTGGTGCAGAAATTTAAACTCTTATTGGCAGAGGAACTTCAAATAAAAGTTTTGTTCTTCATATTGAAGCTCTCATTTTTTTGAATGAAACAGCTGACGTGTGCAATGTATTTGATACCTCAGGATCATCAAAAGGCTTCAAAAATGAACAGAGTGAGTAAATGTCAGTAAGCAGAGCAGGGAGTCTTGCACTCATCACATATACACAATTTACAGGCCGTGTGTGCATAACTAGGGTATTTCTTATATTTTATATTTTGCCTGGATTGTTTGTATTGTATTTATTTTATTAATTGTCTATTGTCGGTAAGGTTTTACAGTGCCAGGAGACACGACAAAATAAGATTCTCCTAGCACCTTTAGCACTGTTAAACCTTGTACCTTCAGACAAAACTTGACCTGAATTGAACTGAGCTGAGCTGAATTTGGGGTGAAGCCAGCGGAGGGACGGGTGCAGCACGGAGGCCTGTGCCGTTAGTGAGCTCAGCAGCTGTACAGTGGGAGGAGGCCCCTCCCTCCAGCAGGGTGTACAGTATGTGGTTAATAGGGGTTATTGTCGTGTAGCGTCGCTGTTCTGGGTTAGCGTGCAATACTAGAGGCGCAGAAATACACAGCCGAGTCCCCCGCCGCCAAATCCTTTATCTGCAGAGACGACTTTGTCACCTCAGGACGCTCCATCGCGTATTTGGATGCGTTGAAGGGCGGCTCTATGTTCACATCGTCTTTGCCAAAAGAATACGCGATCAAACGCATTCCTCTGCCGCTGTCCTGCCTGTACCAGAACATTCTTGTGTAAGAAGCATCGTCGTGTTCACAGTGCAGGGTCTCAGACTCAGTCCCCGTACTCGTGAACATCTCTGGCTGTTTCTGCAGTACTGTGACTCCATCGGAGGACTCTGTGAGATAAACAGGAAGGAATTTAATCACAAAAGTTTCCAGCTCTATATGATCTGGTAATTTTTTATAATAAAGCAGTTATTTGTTAGAGAACCCTTACTGGTACTGAAGAGCAAAGCCACAAATACATAAAGCAGCTCCATGTTATCCAGGGTGGAGGGACGTGGTGCGGACAGCCTGACAGCTTCCTCTAGTTTATTCCCTCTTTCGGCTATTCTGTTCAACAATGTCACAAATACATCTCAACGCACATTGTGATTATAGGCACCAGTGTAGAGCTCAGCACATTATCTAATAACAAATGATAAAGCAAGTCAACGCAGTCCTTTGACTGGTATCATTAACAAAAATGTTTTTTTCAAAAGTGCAGTTGGCTTTTTCAAGTCCTCACAGTGATGAACTTGTTGTCTCTTCCTTCTTCCTGTCTCTGATGTTCTCTTTCTTGCATCTTTCTCTCTCTCTCTCTCTCTCTCTCTCGCTGTTTCTCTCCCTCCCACTCTCCCTCCCTCGTTTCAAAGAAGGACTGTCAGTGGGTACAAGAAATTATGTCACGAAGAGTTCTGTCCCCACAGTTGCATTGATTGAGCCCATGGAGTAAAGATCTTAGGATTTTGGAGGGTTATATATTCAAACATTTTCTTCAAGGTCTGTACGTATAAATATTCATGCATGTATTTGAAACTGTCGAATACAAGTTCCATTTGTGGTTTGTTGAATGAAGAGTTTGAACAGGTCAGTTACTTTCAGACTGTCAATAAGGAGATGGTGTTTGAAGAAGTACCTGAGAAAAGGTGATACTTCTGCTCATCATCCAGCCCTGCTGGTGCAGAAGTTAAAATTCTTATTGGCAGAGAAACTTTAAATGGAAGTTCTGTTTTTCATATTGAAGCTCTCATATTATGAATTAAATTTAGAATGTATTTGATACTATAGGACCATGAAATGGCTTAAAAGTTGAGCAGAGTGAGTAAGTTTCAGTAAGTGGACCCGGGAGTCTTGCACTCATCACATATACACAATATACTGGTTGTTTTTGTATAACTATAGTATTTTTTATACATTACGTTTACTATATTGTCTGGATTGTTTGTATTGTATTTATCGTATTAATTATCTATGGTCCGTAAAGTTTTAAATTGTCTGGAGACACCACAAATAAGATTCTCCTAGTACTTTTAGCACAGTTAAACCTTGCACCTTCAGACAAAACTTGACCTGAACTGAGCTGAGCTGAATTTGGGGTGAAACCAGGGGAGGGACGGGTGCAGCACGGAGGCCTGTGCCGTTAGTGAGCTCAGCAGCTGTACAGTGGGAGGAGGCCCCTCCCTCCAGCAGGGTGTACAGTATGTGGTTAATAGGGGTTATTGTCGTGTAGCGTCGCTGTTCTGGGTTAGCGTGCAATACTAGAGGCGCAGAAATACACAGCCGAGTCCCCCGCCGCCAAATCCTTTATCTGCAGAGACGACTTCTTCACTTCAGGACGCTCCATCGCGTATTTGGATGCGTTGAAGGGCGGCTCTATGTTCACATTGCCTTGGCCGATAGAATACGCGATCATACGCATTCCTCTGCCGCTGTCCTGCCTGTACCAGAACATTCTTGTGTAAGTAGCATCGTCGTGTTCACAGTGCAGGGTCTCAAACTCAGTCCCCGTCCTCGTGAACATCTCTGGCTGTATCTGCAGCACTGTGACTCCATCGGAGGACTCTGTGAGAGAAACAGGAGGGAATTTAATCACAGAAGTCTTCAGCTCCAAATGACCTGGTAATTTTTTATAATAAAGCAGTTATTTGTTAGAGAACTCTTACTGGTACTGAAGAGCAAAGCAACAAATACATAAAGCAGCTCCATGCTATCCAGGGTGGAGGGATGTGGTGTGGACAGCCTGATAGCTTCCTCTAGTCTATTCCCTCTATTGGCTATTTTGTTGATCAATGTCACAAATAAATCTCAACACACATTGTGATTATAGGCACCAGTGTAGAGCTCAGCACATTATCTAATAACAAATGATAAAGCAAGTCAACACAGTCCTCTGACTGGTATCATTAACAAAAATGCTTTTTTCAAAAGTGCAGATGGCTTTTTCACGTCCTCACAGTGATGCACTTGTTGTCTCTTCCTTCTTCCTGTCTCTGATGTTCTCTTTCTTGCATCTTTCTCTCTCTCTCTCTCTCTCTATCTCGCTATTTTTCTCCCTCCCACTCTCCCTCCCTCTTTTCACACAAGGACTGTGTCAGTGGGTACAAGAAATGATGTCACGAAGAGTTCTGTCCCCACAGTTACATTGATTGAGCCCATGGAGTAAAGATCTTAGGATTTTGGAGGGTTATATATTCAAACATTTTCTTCAAGGTCTGTATGTTTAAATATTCATGCATGCATTTGAAACTGTCAAATACAAGTGCAGTTTGTAGTTTGTTGAATTAAATATTTGAACAGATACGTTTCAGAATGTTCATTTAAGGAGATGGAAGCATGACGGTGTTTGCCCATGTACCTGAGAAACGGTGCTTCTACTCACCTTCCAGCTCTGCTGATGCAGATATTTATATTCTTTTTGCCAGAGGAACTTCAAATAGAAGTTTTGTTCTTCATATTGAAGCTCTCATATTTATGAATGAAACAGCTGACATGTACAATGTATTTGATACCTCAGGATCACCAAAAGGCTTCAAAGATGAACAGAGTGAGTCAATTTCAGTCAGCGGAACTGGGAGTCTCACACTCATCACATATACAGAATTTACAGGCTGTGTGTGTATAACTCGGATATTACTTAAATTTTATTTTTTGTCTGGATTGTTTGTATTGCATTTATTTTATTAGTTGTCTGTTGTCCGTAAAGTTTTACATTGTCAGGAGACACCACATAATAAGATTCTCCTAGCATTTTTAGCACTGTTAAACCTTGCCCCTTAAGAATAAACTTAACCTGAATTGAAGTGAGCTGAGCTGAATTTGGGGTGAAACCAGCGGAGGGATGGGTGCAGCACGGAGGCCTGTGCCGTTAGTGAGCTCAGCAGCTGTACAGTGGGAGGAGGCCCCTCCCTCCAGCAGGGTGTACAGTATGTGTTAATAGGTTTATTGTCGTGTAGCGTCGCTGATCTGGGTTAGCGTGCATAACTAGAGGCGCAGAAATACACAGCCGAGTCCCCCGCTGCCAAATTCTTTATCTGCAGAGACGAGTTTTTCACTTCAGGACGCTCCATCGCGTATTTGGATGCCTTGAAGGGCGGCTCTATTGTCGCATCGCCTTTGCTCCCGGAGTACGCTATCAAACGCATTCCTCTGCCGCTGTCCTGCCTGTACCAGTACATATAGAAGTGGTTAGCATCATCATGTTCACAGTGCAGGGTTTCGGACTCAGTCCCCATCCTCGTCAACATCTCTGGCTGTTTCTGCAGTACTGTGACTCCATCGGAGGACTCTGAAAGAGACACAGGTAGGAATTTAATCACAGAACTGTTCAGCTCCATATGATCTTGTTATTTTTTATAATAAAGCAGTTATTTGTTAGAGAACTCTTACTGGTACTGAAGAGCAAAGCCACAAATACATAAAGTAGCTCCATGTTATCCAGGGTGGAGGGAGGTGGTGTGGACAACCTGATAGCTTCCTCTAGTCTATTCCCTCTCTTGGCTATTCTGTTGAACAGTGTCAGAAATAGATCCCAACACACATTGTGATTATGGTCATCAACGTAATGCTCAGCACATGATCTAATAACAAACGATCAAACAAATAAACGTATTCCATTCACTGGTTTCATTAACAACAATGCTTTTTTCAAAAGTGCAGTTGCCTTTTTCAAGTCCTCACAGCGATGAACTTGAGGTCTTTTCTTTTTTCCTGTCTCTGATGTTCTGTCTCTTGTGTCTCTCTCTCTCTCTCCCTCCCTCCCTCCCTACACCCCTCCCTCCAGCAGGGTGTACAGTATGTGGTTAATAGGGGTTATTGTCGTGTAGCGTCGCTGTTCTGGGTTAGCGTGCATAACTAGAGGCACAGAAATACACAGCCGAGTCCCCCGCCGCCAAATCCTTTATCTGCAGAGACGACTTCTTCACTTCAGGACGCTCCATCGCGTATTTGGATGCGTTGAAGGGTGGCTCTATGTTCACATCGCCTTGGCTAAGAGAATACGCGATCAAACGCATTCCTCTGCCACTGTCCTGCCTGTACCAGTACATTCTGTAGTGGTCAGCATCGTCGTGTTCACAGTGCAGGGTCTCAGACTCAGTCCCCGTCCTGGTGAACATCTCCGGCCGTTTCTGCAGCACTGTGACTCCGTCGGAGGACTCTGTGAGAGAAACAGGAAGGAATTTAATCACAGAAGTCTTCAGTTCCACATGATCTGGTAATTTTTTATAGTGAAGTAGTTATTTGTTAGAGAACTCTTACTGGTACTGAAGAGCAAAGCCACAAATACATAAAGCAGCTCCATGCTATCCAGGGTGGAGGGACGTGGTGTGGACAGCCTGACAGCTTCCTCTAGTCTATTCCCTCTCTCGACTATTCTGTTGAACAATGTCACAAATAGATCTCTACGGACATTGTGATTATAGGCACCAGTGTTATGCTCAGAACGTTACCTAATAACAAGTGATAAAGCAAGTCAATGCAGTCCTTTGACTGGTATCATTAACAAAAATGCTTTTTTCAAAAGTGCAGTTGGCTTTTTCAAGTCCTCACCGTGATGAACTTGTTGTCTCTTCCTTTATCCTGTATCTGATGTTCTCTTTCTTGCATCTTTCTCTCTCTCTCTCTCTCTCTCGCTCTTTCTCTCCCTCCCACTCTCCCTCCCTCGTTTCACACAAGGACTGTGTCAGTGGGTACAAGAAATGATGTCACGAACAGTTCTGTCCCCACAGTTACATTGATTGAGCCCATGGAGTAAAGATCTTAGGATTTTGGAGGGTTATATATTTGAACATTTTCTTCAAGGTGTGTATGTTTAAATATTCATGCACGTATTTGAAACTGTCGAATACAAGTTCCATTTGTGGTTTGTTGAATGAAGAGTTTGAACAGGTCAGTTACTTTCAGACTGTCAATAAGGAGATGGTGTTTGAAGAAGTACCTGAGAAAAGATGATACTTCTGCTCACCTTCCAGCCCTGCTGGTGCAGAAGTTAAAATTCTTATTGGCAGAGGAACTTTAAACAGAAGTTCTGTTTTTCATATTGAAGCTCTCATATTATGAATTAAATTTACAATGTATTTGATACTATGGGATCATGAAAAGGCTTCAAAGTTGAACAGAGTGAGTAAGTTTCAGTAAGTGGACATGGGAGTCTTGCACTCATCACATATACACAATTTACAGGTTGTTTTTGTATAACTACTGTATTTCGTATATATTATGTTTTCTATATTGCCTGGATTGTTTGCATTGTGTTTATCGTATTAATTGTCTATTGTCCGTAAAGTTTTACCTTGTCTGGAGACACCACAAAGTAAGATTCTCCTAGCACCTTTAGCACTGTTAAACCTTGCACCTTCAGAATAAACTTGACCTGAATTGAACTGAGCTGAGCTGAATTTGGGGTGAAACCAGCGGAGGGACGGGTGCAGCATGGAGGCCTGTGCCGTTAGTGAGCTCAGCAGCTGTACAGTGGGAGGAGGCCCCTCCCTCCAGCAGGGTGTACAGTATGTGGTTAATAGGGGTTATTGTCGTGTAGCGTCGCTGTTCTGGGTTAGCGTGCAATACTAGAGGCGCAGAAATACACAGCCGAGTCCCCCGCTGCCAAATCCTTTATCTTCAGTGACGACTTCTTCACTTCAGGACGCTCCATCGCGTATTTGGATGCGTTGAAGGGCGGCTCTATGTTTACGGTGCCTTGGCCGATAGAATACGCGATCAAACGCATTCCTCTGCCGCTGTCCTGCCTGTACCAGTACATATAGTCGTGGTTAGCATCGTCGTGTTCACAGTGCAGGGTATCAGACTCAGTCCCCGTCCTCGTGAACATCTCTGGCCGATTCTGCAATATTGTGACTCCGTCAGAGGACTCTGTGAGAGAAACAGGAAGGAATTTAATCACAGAAGTCTTCACCTCCACATGATCTGGTAATTTTTTATAATAAAGCTGTTATTTGTTTGAGAACTCTTACTGGTACTGAAGAGCAAAGCCACAAATACATAAAGTAGTTCCATGCTATCCAGGGTGGAGGGACGTGGTGTGGACAGCCTGACAGCTTCCTCTAGTCTATTCCCTCTCTCGGCTATTCTGTTGAACAATGTCACAAATAGATCTCAACGCACATTGTGATTATAGGCACCGGTGTAGAGCTCAGCACATTATCTAATAACAAATGATACAGCAAGTCAACGCAGTCCTTTGACTGGTATCATTAACAAAAATGCTTTTTTCAAAAGTGCAGATGGCTTTTTCAAGTCCTCACAGTGATGCACTTGTTGTCTCTTCCTTCTTCCTGTCTCTGATGTTCTCTTTCTTGCATCTTTCTCTCTCTCACTCTCTCTCTCTCTCGCTCTTTCTCTCCCTCCCACTCTCCCTCCCTCGTTTCACAGAAGGACTGTCAGCGGGTACAAGAAATGATGTCACGAAGAGTTCTGTCCCCTCAGTTACATTGATTGAGCCCATGGAGTAAAGATCTTAGGATTTTGGAGGGTTATATATTCGAACATTTTCTTCAAGGTCTGTACGTATAAATATTCATGCACGTATTTGAAACTGTCGAATACAAGTTCCATTTGTGGTTTGTTGAATGAAGAGTTTGAACAGGTCAGTTACTTTCAGACTGTCAATAAGGAGATGGTGTTTGAAGAAGTACCTGAGAAAAGGTGATACTTCTGCTCATCATCCAGCCCTGCTGGTGCAGAAGTTAAAATTCTTATTGGCAGAGGAACTTTAAATAGAAGTTCTGTTTTTCATAATGAAGCTCTCAGATTATGAATTAAATTTACAATGTATTTGATACTATGGGAGCATGAAAAGGCTTCAATGTTGAACAGAGTGAGTAAGTTTCAGTAAGTGGACATGGGAGTCTTGCACTCATCACATATACACAATTTACAGGTTGTTTTTGTATAACTACTGTATTTCTTATATATTATGTTTTCTATATTGCCTGGATTGTTTGCATTGTATTTATCGCATTAATTGTCTATAGTCCGTAAAGTTTTACATTGTCAGGAGACACCACAAAATAAAATTCTCCTAGCACCTTTAGCACTGTTAAACCTTGCCCCTTCAGACAAAACTTGACCTGAATTGAACTGAGCTGAGCTGAATTTGGGGTGAAACCAGCGGAGGGACGGGTGCAGCACGGAGGCCTGTGCCGTTAGTGAGCTCAGCAGCTGTACAGTGGGAGGAGGCCCCTCCCTCCAGCAGGGTGTACAGTATGTGGTTAATAGGGGTTATTGTCGTGTAGCGTCGCTGTTCTGGGTTAGCGTGCAATACTAGAGGCACAGAAATACACAGCCGAGTCCCCCGCCACCAAATCCTTTATCTGCAGAGACGACTTCTTCACTTCAGGACGCTCCATCGCGTATTTGGATGCGTTGAAGGGCGGCTCTATGTTCACGATGCCTTGGCCAGAAGAATGTGCCATCAAACGCATTCCTCTGCCGCTGTCCTGCCTGTACCAGTACATATAGAAGTAGTCAGCATCGTCGTGTTCACAGTGCAGGGTTTCGGACTCAGTCCCCGTCCTTGTGAACATCTCTGTCTGTTTCTGCAGTACTGTCACTCCATCGGAGGACTCTGTGAAAGAAACAGGAAGGTATTTAATCACAGAAGTCTTCAGCTCCACATGATCTGGTAATTTTTTATAATAAAGTAGTTATTTGTTAGTGAACTCTTACTGGTACTGAAGAGCAATGCCAGAAATACATAAAGTAGCTCCATGTTATCCAGGGTGGAGAGACGTGGTGTGGACAGCCTGATAGCTTCCTCTAGTCTATTCCCTCTCTCGGCTATTCTGTTGAACAATGTCACAAATAGACCTCAGCACACATTGTGATTATAGGCACCAGTGTAGAGCTCAGCACATTATCTAATAACAAATGATAAAGCAAGTCAACGCAGTCCTTTGACTGGTATCATTAACAAAAATGCTTTTTTCAAAACTGCAGTTGGCTTTTTCAAGTCCTCACAGTGATGAACTTATTGTCTCTTCCTTTTTCCGGTCTCCGATGTTCTCATTCTTGCATCTATCTCTCTCTCTTTCTCTGTCTCTTGCTGTTTCTCTCCCTCCCACTCTCCCTCCCTCGTTTCACACCAGGACTGTGTCAGTGGGTACAAGAAATGATGTTACAGGGAGTTATGTCCCCACAGTTGCATTGACTGGGTCCTTGGAGTAAAGATGTGAGGATTTTGGAGGGTTATATATTTGGACATTTTCTGTAAGGTCTGTACGTATAAATATTCATGCACACATTCAATGCTGTTGAATACAAATTCTTTTTTTCAGTTGTTGAATGAAAAGTTTGAACGGGTCTGTTACTTTCAGAATGTTCATTTAAGGAGATGGAAGCATGAAGGTGTTTGATCATGTACGTGAGAAACGGTGCTTCTGCTCAACTTCCAGCCCTTCTGGTGCAGAAATTTAAATTCTTTTTAGCAGAGGAACTTCAAATAGAAGTTTTGTTTTTCATATTGAAGCTCTCATTTTTATGAATGAAACAGCTGACGTGTGCAATGTATTTGACACCTCAGCAGAGGTGGGTAGTAACGCGTTATATTTACTCCGTTACATTTACTTAAGTAAATTTATGAATAAATTGTACTTGTAAGAGTAGTTTGAATGTAACATACTTTTCACTTTTACTCGAGTATATTTGTGAAGAAAAAATGTTACTTTTACTCCGTTATATTCGGCTACATTCCGCTCGTTACTTTTATTTTTTACCCATTTTTTATTCAATGCACGTTCTGTTTGTTTCATTCTCTCCGAGAGACTTCAGCCAAAGAGGCTGACTGGTCTTTGCTTTGGCTCTGTCATAGCCCCACATGACTCCGTTTCACCAATCAAACGTAGCCAGTCACAGCACACAGAAGGATGAGTGGGCGACAACAATGGCTGAAACAACGGCGGGTGATTCGTAGCAGGCAGAACACAGCTGGCCTCACGTTCAAACTACGTTTTGCTTACAGACTACCAAAAACAGTAGTTACTTTATGCGCTGCCTTCTTTGTCTGCCTAGAAATGTGGACATTTCAGCCTACAAGAACTCAACTTCGAACTTGAGAAAATATGTGGCGGTAAGTTTAGGTTAGTTTTGGCTGTGGATAGCTAACTATTTGACTGAGTGGTCATTTATTGTCTTGGACAATCCGTTTGTGAAATATACGGGCATTTGTGATGCCTCGGTATCTTCCAAAATAGCTGTGCGTAATACCACACGCGTTGTTTACGGCGTTGTCGCCCTTTTTAGTACAGTCTGGCTTGATTGACAATTCATTTATTCAGCAGGTGAGAGTATAAGCTTTCTAACGATGTATAACATGTCTAATTTTGCTTTTGGAATAGAGTTTTTTAGGTCAGCGTAACCGAAATTTTTCTTATCGTCGCATTCACTTATGCATTTGGTAGCAGTAAAAGACGCAGCACGGAACGTGGTCAACGATTATTCGTAATTTCTTGGGAAATACTATTATTATTGAGGAATTCTGGGCATAGCTAAGCCGTATGTTTGCTGATAGACCTAGACCTTTTGATGGAGCAAAACAAGCGGATTGAACTGTATTGTTGATTTACGGTCTCTGTCTCCATCTACTGAACACATGAGATTTCATCGTTGCTATGTAAGTAGGCTATTATTGCTCAAAATACTTCGGTTATATACGTTATTTTTTTTTAACTGAGTGTGTTTAAATAGGTTACTGGTATTAATGTGGATATTTCACACTGTAATGTAAGCATTAGTTAGTAGTGTAATAGTTTTTGTGAATCATGCAACAGTCAAGACGTAAGCGCTGGAACATTGCATAGCATACATAACATTGCATAGCATGCGTAGCATAATACATACGCTAAACCGGAAGTTCTGCACATATTCCGCGCAAGGCATCATGGGACTTTGGAATATCGTGGAGAAGTGCCTCATAAGGTACAATAATGGTGCTACAAAGCATTATGTTTCCCACATATAAAGTTTCTGTTTGAATTTGAGCAGGCTCCTCTTTGTTGTGATGAGTCTATTTTAATGGATAAATCCCTGTAGCCTCATTGATATTTTTTCTGTCAACTGAGGGTTCACCCCAACAAACTGACGGGGTATACAGACTTAATAGAGTCCAACAGAAAGCGAAAATCCTCCTCTTCTGACGAACCTCCTGTGTATTGTTTTAATGTATTATTGTTTTAAGGGATATGATTTAGGCCATATTTGAATTTGCACATGGCTATTTTATATTTGGTTTATTTCTATTGGACAAGCATTTACAATTTTATATTTTGGACATTTAGATTTTTACGTTCATCTTGCTCTTCTTATTTCAACATTAAATCAGATTATATGAAGTAACTCAGTACTTGAGTAGTCTTTTCACAAGATACTTTCTTACTCTTACTCAAGTAATTATTTGGATGACTACTTTTACTTCTACTTGAGTCATTATTATTTTAAAGTAACAATACTTTTACTTGAGTACAGGTTTTGGCTACTCTACCCACCTCTGCACCTCAGGATCATCAAAAGGCTTCAAAGATGAACAGAGTGAGTAAATGTCAGTCAGTGGAACTGGGAGTCTCACACTCATCACATACACAGAATTTACAGGCTGTGTGTGTATAACTCGAATATTTCTTATATTTTATTTTTTGTCTGGATTGTTTGTATTGCATTTATTTTATTAATTGTCTGTTGTCCGTAAAGTTTTACATTGTCAGGAGACACCACATAATAAGATTCTCCTAGCACTTTTAGCACTGTTAACCCTTGCCTCTTCAGAAAAAACTTGACCTGAATTGAACTGAGCTGAGCTGAATTTGGGGTGAAACCAGCGGAGGGATGGGTGCAGCACGGAGGCCTGTGCCGTTAGTGAGCTCAGCAGCTGTACAGTGGGAGGAGGCCCCTCCCTCCAGCAGGGGGTACAGTATGTGGTTAATAGGGGTTATTGTCGTGTAGCGTCGCTGTTCTGGATTAGCGTGCATAACTAGAGGCACAGAAATACACAGCCGAGTCCCCCGCCTCCAAATCCTTTATCTGCAGAGACGACTTCTTCACTTCAGGACGCTCCATCGTGTATTTGGATGCGTTGAAGGGCGGCTCTATGTTCACATCGCCTTGGCCAACAGAATACGCAATCAAACGCATTCCTCTGCCGCTGTCCTGCCTGTACCAGAACATTCTGTAGTAGTCAGCATCATCATGTTCACAGTGCAGGGTCTCAGACTCAGTCCCCGTCCTCGTAAATACCTCTGGCCGTTTCTGCAGTACTGAGACTCCACTGGTGGACTCTGTTAAAGAAACAGGAAGGAATTTAATAACAGAAGTCTTCAGCTCCACATGATCTGGAATTTTGTTATAATAAAGTAGTTATTTGTTAGAGAACTCTTACTGGTACAGAAGAGCAATGCCACAAATACATAAAGTAGCTCCATGTTATCCAGGGTGGAGGGAGGTGGTGTGGACAGCCTTATAGCTTCCTCTAGTCTATTCCCTCTCTCGGCTATTCTGTTGAACAATGTCAGAAATAGATCCCAACACAAATTGTGATTATGGGCACCAGTGTAGAGCTCAGCAAATGATCTAATAGCAAACGATCAAACAAATAAACGTATTCCATTCACTGGCATCATTAATAAAAATGCTTTTTTCAAAAGTGCAGTTGCCTTTTTAAATTCCTCAGAGTCATTAACTTGTTGTCTCTTCTTTATTCCTATCTCTGATATTCTCCATCTTGCGTCTCTCACTCTCTCTGTCACTCTCTCTCTCCCTCTCTTGCTCTTTCTCTCCCTCCCATTCTCCCTCGCTCATTTCACATTATGACCGTGTCAGTGGGTACAGGAAATGATGTCACGAAGAGTTCCTTCCCCACAGTTACATTTATTGAGCCCACGGAGTAAAGATGTGAGGATTTTGGAGGGTTATATATTTGAACGTTTTCTTCAAGGTGTGTATGTTTAAGTATTCATGCACGCATTTGAAACTGTCGAATACAAGTTCCATTTGTGGTTTGTTGAATGAAGAGTTTGAACAGGTCAGTTACTTTCAGACGGTCAATAAGGAGATGGTGTTTGAAGAAGTACCTGAGAAAAGGTGATACTTCTGCTCATCATCCAGCCCTGCTGGTGCAGAAGTTAAAATTCTTATTGGCAGAGAAACTTTAAATAGAAGGTCTGTTTTTCATACTGAAGCTCTCATTTTATGAATTAAATTTACAATGTATTTGATACTATAGGATCATGAAAAGGCTTCAAAGTTGAACAGAGTGAGTAAGTTTCAATACATGGACCTGGGAGTCTTGCACTCATCACATATACACAATTTACAGGTTGTTTTTGTATAACTACTGTATTTCGTATATATTATGTTTTCTATATTGCCTGGATTGTTTGCATTGTGTTTATCGTATTAATTGTCTATTGTCCGTAAAGTTTTACCTTGTCTGGAGACACCACAAAGTAAGATTCTCCTAGCACCTTTAGCACTGTTAAACCTTGCACCTTCAGAATAAACTTGACCTGAATTGAACTGAGCTGAGCTGAATTTGGGGTGAAACCAGCGGAGGGACGGGTGCAGCACGGAGGCCTGTGCCGTTAGTGAGCTCAGCAGCTGTACAGTGGGAGGAGGCCCCTCCCTCCAGCAGGGGGTACAGTATGTGGTTAATAGGGGTTATTGTCGTGTAGCGTCGCTGTTCTGGGTTAGCGTGCAATACTAGAGGCGCAGAAATACACAGCTGAGTCCCCCGCCGCCAAATCCTTTATCTGCAGAGACGACTTCTTCACTTCAGGACGCTCCATCGCGAATTTGGATACGTTGAAGGGTGGCTCTATGTTCACGGTGCCTTGGCCAGGAGAATATGCCATCAAACGCATTCCTCTGCCGCTGTCCTGCCTGTACCAGTACATATAGTAGTGGTCAGCAGCGTCGTGTTCACAGTGCAGGGTTTCGGACTCAGTCCCCGTCCTCGTGAACATCTCTGGCTGTTTCTGCAGTACTGTGACTCCATCGGAGGACTCTGTGAAAGAAACAGGAAAAAATTACTCACCAAAGTGTTCAGTTTCATATGATTTGTTAATTTTTTATAATAAAGCAGTTATTTCTTAGAGAACTCTTACTGGTACTGAAGAGCAAAGCCACAAATATATAAAGCAGCTCCATGTTATCCAGGGTGGAGGGACGTGGTGTGGACAGCCTGATAGCTTCCTCTAGTCTATTCCCTCTCTCGGCTATTCTGTTGAACAATGTCAGAAATAGATCCCAACACAAATTGTGATTATGGTCATCAACGTAAAGCTCAGCACATGATCTAATAACAAACGATCAAACAAATAAACGTATTCCATTCACTGGTTTCATTAACAACAATGCTTTTTTCAAAAGTGCAGTTGCCTTTTTCAAGTCCTCACAGCGATGAACTTGTTGTCTCTTCCTTTTCCCTGTCTCTGACGTTCTCTCTCTTGTGTCTCTCTCTCTCTTTCTCTCTCCCTCCCTCCCTCCCTACACCCCTCCCTCCAGCAGGGTGTACAGTATGTGGTTAATAGGGGTTATTGTCGTGTAGCGTCGCTGTTCTGGGTTAGCGTGCAATACTAGAGGCACAGAAATACACAGCCGAGTCCCCCGCCGCCAAATCTTTTATCTGCAAAGACGACTTCTTCACTTCAGGACGCTCCATCGCGTATTTGGATGCGTTGAAGGGCGGCTCTATTGTCGCATCGCCTTGGCCACCAGAATACGCGATCATACGCATTCCTCTGCCGCTGTCCTGCCTGTACCAGAACATTCTGTAGTAGCTAACATCATCATGTTCACAGTGCAGGGTCTCAGACTCAGTCCCCGTTTTCCTAAATACCTCTGGCCGTTTCTGCAGTACTGTGACTCCATCGGAGGACTCTGTGAAAGAAAACAGGACAGAATCAGTCACTACCCATCACTGGACTGTTCAGTCACTCAAGAATCAGCCACTGCGTGCGACTTGGTTACTGTGGATAATAATGGAGGCAGTTTTCCACGTAAGAGTGCCACATACTTGTACCGAAGAACACAGTTGCAAGCAGCACATGAAGCAACTCCATTTTGTCCAGGATGAAGGACAGTGTTGTACGTGGGCCACCTGACTGCTCTTCTTATCTATTCCCTCTCTCGACTCTGCCCTTGTTAGATATCCTGCTGAACACACATTATAACTACAGGCACCAATTTAGGGTGCAGCTCATGTGATCTAACAACAAACAAATGAACATAAACAGTCCACTGGTATCAAGTCAATGGGATCAAGAATGTTGTGGCTATATGAATACTTATCTGTTGTTAACTCTTTGATTTCTTTCTTTTTTTTGTCTCTTGTTCATGTACCTTTCTCTGGTTCTCTCTCTCTCTCTTTCTCTCTCCAGTTCATGTTTCATACCTTTCACACCTCTATTGTGTCAACAGATAGAGGAAGTGATGTCACAAGGAGTCCTGTCCCATCAGTTTTTGAAAGTTGTTTATTGGACTTTGCACATACCTGAGCACTCAAATAAAAAAATTCTGTTTGCTGTGAGCTGAATGGAACATTTAAGCAGGTATATTACTTTCGTAAGTTCTTTTAGCAAGGTGAATGCCTGAAAATGGTTCAAGGCATTGTATGGCAAATATCTTTTCTTGATAAACAGCGCCCTCAGCCGGAATCATAATTTTTTAATATTAGATTTTTTTTGACGTAAAGAATCTGTTAGAGTGGGATGTAAGCTATTTAATATGGACTTTTCCTTGATTAATAGTTGCCTGAGGCCTATGCCGATCATTTCAGTGTACACAAAATTATTTATGACTGACCACTTCACTACAAGTGTGCCCAGAGATAGTGTTGCTTATTTTTTGCACTTTCCCCTTATTTTGCCAAACAGTCATGATCCAGCTGAAGTTGACGCTTCATTATAGAACACACAACTGGAAAGGAAATGTAATAACTGAATTAATTGTTTTGGCTTCCATCACTTTGCTCAATTGCTTGTAAGGTAACATTTGCTGGAGCAGTTGGTGCAGGCAGATAATTCATGAAAGTACACTGGCTTTATTTTAGATTTACTGCATGGTTAGGGATTCGTTGACAGTACCGGATGTAGGTCCTGTATGGCAATCTGAAGGATATAATGTACATGTCCATGGGCGACATAGGGCGACATAGCTCAGGAGGTAAGAGCGGTTGTCTGGCTGTCGGAGGGTTGCCGGTTCGATCCCCGCCCTGGGCGTGTCGAAGTGTCCCGGAGCAAGACACCTAACCCCTAACTGCTCTGGCGAATGAGAGGCATCAATTGTAAAGCGCTTTGGATAAAAGCGCTATATAAATGCAGTCCATTTACCATTTACCATTTACATGTATCTGACTGGCTGGTTCGATGAGGTTGGCAATGTCACTGTGAAGTGCCGTGACAGTACAGTACAGTACAGTGTGTGGGAGGAGCAGGTGAGCTGTTCAGCAGCACGTTGGCTCTCTAAACCAGCAGGAGACCACAGCGCTTTCCTGACTGCGCCAGCTGTCGCGTCCCCACAAACCGTTGCTGTCGCACCCCCCCCCCCCGCCCCCCCGACCGCCCCCCCGCCCCCCCGTCGGCTTCTTGTACGGCGACTCCGCCACCGCACGGCACCGTGACTGGCCGCGCAGTAGTAGGTGGCGGCGTCCGCGAGGGTCAGGTTCGAGACCCGCAGGTCGAAGCGGTTCTCCGCGGTGGCGAGGGACACGGAGAACCGGTCCGTCTCCCCGGAGGTGTCGTACTCCTTTTTTAGGAACTCCATGGGCGCCCCGGCCCGGGCTTGCCTGTACCAGTACATGGTGTAGCCACTCATGGAGAACCCGGCAGCCATGCTGCAGCGCAGGGTGACCGTGTCTCCGGGCGAGGGGGTCAGGTGAGCCTCAGTCTGCAGCACCACCGGGCTGGAGGACACCCCTGCTAGAGAGAACAGAACCGTGAAGCGTTACATTTCCCAGAGGATGGGGCCGTAGGGCCCCCCCAACCCCCACCCCCAAAAATACTGATAGGGGGACTACATTCACACAACCAGCTTTGCTGCTGAAATTGGTGTGTAAACTGCCAGGGAACACCTGCGACTGCACGCAATTTAGCTTCGTAGGATTTGTAGAATTAAACAGTGGACGCCTTGTTGCATTTACTTTCAACAGTGCCCTTAAACATTTCAGTGCACCGAAAAATGAGTGTTTTTTTCCCTGAAAAGAAACAGAATAGTGCCTCACTACGTACGTGAGAGCAAGGGAACGAGAAGGCAGAGGGCCACCGCTGGAAACATGCTCCGAGACTCTTCTTCAAGGCGGCTGGCTTGAAATGCGGAGTAGTGTATCCTGTGCTCCAAGGAGGAAACAGGAAGTGAAAGTAATAGATGTGGGCGTTTTCTTCTGTGTGACAGAAGAGCCCGTGCCAGGCATGCCACCCGAGAGCCCGTGGCTTGACTTTCCTCAGAGGCTTACGGATAACCTTTGACCCTTGTGATTACACCTCCCAGTGTTACAGCAGTACATAAGATAAGGGAGATAAGACAGCAGGAATCCAGAAATAGAAGTACTCCATATATGCGTGGTAGACACTGGCAAAAAAAAAAAAAGAAAAGAAAAAAAAGACACAGAATATTATTCCAAAAGGGAACGGTTCTGGTGTATTTTCCTGGTATGGTTTAGGTGCATTCTTGTTCTTAGAAGGCCAGGCTGATGTTAATCATTACTCAATGCTACCGAGCGATCACCTTCAACCTGTCTTTAATGCATTGATCTCCTGCAGGGTGTCCCGCAGAGTATGACTTGTCACCTCGTGTTTTTTGGAAGGAGAGCGATCCGTGCGAGTCTGAGGCAGTTCTTCATCCTGCATCTCAAGTCTGAGGCCCGCCCCGAGGCACCAGTTGGCCTAATCTGTCCCATTTATAGTTGCCCCGCCCCATGGACCTGACATGTGGTGCAGCATTTGCATTTTATGCACGTTACCGTAGTTTATACAAGACTAGTTTATATGATATTAAACTGCCTGACTACAGTACAATTCGCCAATGTGATCGTTCAGTTCATTTTTCATATGGGACTGTTTTTCATGCAAACTCTTTACCGGTGTAAAACTGTATACTGTATGTACTGAGGGGTTATCTTAGTCAATGATCTTCTCTGTATTCTACCGTTGCATCAGTGGTATCAAGTAGAAAAAAACCGCTGCTGAATTTTTTAAAGAAAAGCAAACTAATAAGCCTCAGTTGGTTTTCCTGTTTGCATGTGTGTGTGTGTGTGCTGTGTTTTTTTGCGAGGGAACAGTGCGGAGGTAGAGCACCGTGCTTGACTGGCTGCACAGAAGTACCCAGCGGAGTCTGCCATCGCCACATTGGAGATGAGCAGGGAACCCTTCTGGACCGACTCTCTCCTCAGCTGGAACCGCGCCGCGAACGGGTCCTCGTAGGTGGGCCTTCCTGTGCTGTAGCCAAATCCGATCAGGCGGAGGGCTCTGCTTCGCTCCCGCTGCTCGTACCAGGACATGACGAGGAGGCTGCTGTCGCTGTGGCTGCATGCAATCTCCACTCGCTCGCCTGGGCGCGCGGTGCGGACAGGAACCTGCTCATCAAACTTGACGCCGTTTGCCAGACCTGTGGCAAAAAAAAAAGAAAAAGTAAAACAGAGACCCCTCTCAAGCTTACTGTACAACGACAAGAGCAGCTTTGGCTACGCCGGATTTCCCTAACACGGGCTACATGAAAGGAATCAGTTTCAAAAGATAATTTGTTATTATGTTAGTGATTCCTTTCTTTTTGAGTGCCTCACATGGAAACAGGTAGAAGAGGACTGCGCATCTTTTTGCAGCACTGAACATCTTTGACTGCTGTGAAGTATCTCGTTCATGCGATTTCCATGCGACACTCTCTCGCTTTCTTTCGTGCATTTCGTTTGCACACCACCACTTCCTGTTCATTACAAATAACCGTGCCATGATCTATCCACCCCCCTGTTGGAATACAGTGGCTCAAAACAAATAATTAATATTATTGATGTAAACAACTTCCTGTTATAAGGCTTTTAAATGCAAGTTGTGGTTGTTTAATTATTACATTCAGTTCTTGATGTCAAATTTCTCCTATTAGTTATCTCACCGAAAGCGTGTAATAATTTTACCAGAGGTCTGACATGTTTTATGTTTTAATTTATCCCAAAAATAAAATAATAATAATTTTTATAATAATAGTTACACTCAGCAATTCTTGGGGTTCAAGCAAATGTTGTATTGTCCATGTGCTCTTACTGATGGAATGGACTGCTACCTGTACATCAGCTTTTAGACTGACTTGATAATGTAGTGAATTTTACTTATCTTTAGGGAATTCAGCATGATGTAGTGTCACCTTGCCAACTTTTATGAATATGGTACGGAGTGTGATCCCTTCTGTGGAGCAGTACAGTAACTTTGTCGCCTCTGTGAATGAACATTGATTTTTTTAAATACATTTTTTAATGTTAGGAACTCTCTAGCACCACCATGTGGCCTTTAAAGGTGAAATGCTACTGCAGTGAGATCTTCTGTGATCATCTAAAAAGTTGCTTGATATTCATCAAACCATCGAAAGAGGTACAAGCATTTACGTGAAAAACCACAGCAACTTGCTTTTTTTTACTTTTGGGAATGAAGACTATAGCCTTATGTATTTTGATATTTTTCACTGAATATACATCCAAATACACATATTTCATTGAAAGAAACTGTTCATTTTTCTTTAAAAAAAATACACCTTAAAGGAAAACCTGCATATCACATGACAATCAGAACTAGAAATAGAGTGTATGGTTGCAATTAGGATTACGGTTAACAATTTGATTTAGTTATCAATGAATCAATTTGGCTATCAAGCTAATTCCGGAGCAGTTACTAAGTGTCCCTTTCAAATAAATAAAGAAATAAATAAATATGGCGAGTGTTAGGGTTTAGGCAATATTAGGATTATGTTTAAAAGCAAGGGAAAGGGTTATCGCAAAGCTTAATCATTCCTTTTGGATGTTCTAATTTCTTTTTCAATTTTGGGATACAAATCTATACCTTACCAACTATTTTTCCACTGAATACATTTCCCATAATAATTCACATACAAAACATTTTCTTGTATTTATTTAATTGAATTAAAGAATTGGGTTAGGTCAGGAATGTGCTAAGAGGATTGAGGCAAGGTTAGGGTTATGTTTAAGAGAAAGAGAAAGGGTTAGTCATTGATATTCGCTGATCCAAAGTATTTCACTATAGCCTAATGTTTTAGAAAATCATCCACTTATCCACTACATTATTTTATAATAAATGGCTGACCAAGCATTTTCTGGTATTTCACTGAATTAATTGATCGATCGATCGATTGATTGATTGATTCATTCATTCATCATGGACATTTTTACACTTATTAATTCATTTTCATTTAACATCCTGAATTGAACGAATTGAAATGGAACCCTGAATTCAGCAGGACGGGACCTTTCAGAGCGAGTGGGGAATACATTGTGGTTGATTTGGGGGGTTTTCTGCCGAACCGCGAGGAGACGCACAGCACTGTGTTTTACTGACAGCGCAGAAATACACCCCGCTCTCCTCAGCCGTCACCGCCGACGACTTCAAAAAGCCCTCCTTCTCTCCGTCTCCGCTTACGTTGAAACTTCCAACTTCCGTGTACGGTTGTTTAAAGCTTAGGTAGCCCAGGAGTTCGAGGCCTGCTCCGTCCGTCTGCTTGTACCAGTATAATCTGTCGAAGTTCTTGTCGTCGTGACTGCAGGTGAGTGTCACGGCTTCCCCGCGGTGGAGCACAAGCTCGGGCGGAGACCGTGATGCAGACGGCCGAACCTGTGGAAAGACGGCGGTGAGGGACGGATTATAAGGCACAGTTAAACACACGAACTGATTGCCAGACACAGTTAAAAAAACAAACAAACAAAAAAAAAAAACATGACGTTAAGAAAAACAATTCTGACCACAGTAGTAAAAGTGCATCTTACTTGAAAGACAGGCTAGTGACAAGGTGAATCTAATCACATTCGCAATCATGCTGGCTCCCTGGGCTACAGAGAGCGAAGAACAGCACAGCAACATCGACTCCTCGAGGGTACTATAGCTTTCTGCTGCGGTGAGGAAGAACCGACAGCAAACCAGCGCAGAATACCGGAGTCAAACAGGAAACTAGCTTGCTGCAGTATGACTGTGCATCTCTACTGCCTCCTACTGGACATGTTGACATTAAATTGTGCAGCATGAACACGGACTGCGTTTAAATCAACACGTCCTTCACTTTAACTTGCAAGCAGGGGTTAAATTGAGGGTGGACGCGGGTGGATGGCGTCCACCCACCTTTGGTAAAAAAAAAAAAAAATTTTGACCGGCAGTTTTACAAATAACTATGACAATCCAGTCCATTTTCCGTATGCTCCAGTCCATGTGTTCCCTCTAGCCAGTTACTCGCTCAACCAATCAAAAATCTGAATAAAAAAACTCAGGAGGAACAGTCGTTTATATAGACAGGCACAGAAAGAAAAATATCGTTGATTGTGTGGAAGCGGACGCGGTAGGTAATTTCATTAACATGTAATTTCAGCTATGCAAAATTTTAAAGAGAGATGAATAAACAGCCCCCACGAACGCCGGCTATTATCAACGACAACTTTGATTGCTTGAGCAAAATCATCAGGTTTCTGGTCAGCAGCTAAGCTAGGATTGAATATTTCCCACATACGTAACGTTTTGTTCAGCGGCGACTGGTGACTGGTGAGCTGAAAATTGGTGGGGCGCAAAACTTTCCTTTAAACTAATCATTGATCTCAACCTGTTTTCATTAGTAATTTTCTTTTTATATCAAGCGTGCCAACGATCAGACTAATCAAATGGCAAGTAGCCTAACACACAGCGTCTTCATACCGTGTTAGGGAGATTAAATCATAAATTGAATTTATCCGTTAAAAATCCGTTTTAATCACCAAGTAGTCTGCGCTTAGCAAACAAGATACACCAGTCTGTTATCGACCCTGTTAACTTTCAGAGTAACCAGAAAAAACAAAACCTGCACTTCAATTTTGTTTAAAATCTACTCATTGCAGATATTTGCCAGGAACTCGAGTGCGGAGAACGAAGTGCGGAATGTATCCGCAAATGTTGATTTAATCCAGGCCTATATATGTATCTATATACACACAGATGGGTGAGAAAGTTAAGGAAAAACAAGCATAAAGTGTCTTAGGAAGGCATTTGGGGCACCACAAGCCGCCAGAACAGCTTCATCGGGCCTTGGCATAGAACTCTACTGGAGGGATGGAACAGCATTCTTCCAAAAGATATTCCCACATTTGCTGTTTTGATGATGATGATGATGATGATGATGATGGAGAGTGCTGTCTAACACGTCAGTCCAAAATCTCCCATAGGTGTTTAACTGGGTTGAGATCTGGTGACTGTGAAGGCCATAGCATATGATTGACATCATTTTCATTTCAAAAGCTGATTTTTGATGTTCTTGATTCGTAAACACGTTGAAAGATCATGCACTGACAAGAAAATAGTCATAACTTATCAACTGCCCATCCAGTATTCACAAACCCATTGCCTATTAGTATGTGTATCTTGACTGTTCCACAAAGTGTTTTCTGATTATTTGTGCTTGAAATCTTAGAATTTCTGCATGCAGCTAAATTTTCTGAAATGTTGCTATGGAATTATTACTGACTTAGCATTTGTATCAGGGAAGTAAGTTTGCAAAACTAGGCAGGCATATAATTGATATAAATTTGTCATAACTTTTAAAAGATGTTACACCATGAGTGAGATGTGACACAAGAGTGAGGCTTAAAACACAAGGGAGAATGATCATTTACAGTATACTGTATTTACGGTTATGACAGGAGGTTCAGTAACAGGGTGGATGGGGAAGTGGTTTTTGTAGGGGTAAGAGGAGACCTGTATCACTGTGATATCCAAGCAGCGCACAGATACACGGCACTGTCTGTTAATGCCAGCCTGTCGATGTGAAGGAACGCCTGCCGTTCACCATCTCCACTCACGTTGAATCTTTTTTCACCCTCCATCTCTCCGTTCTTATAATAAACACGTCCAAGGAGCTTCATCCCATTTCCCTGCTGGGGTTGCTGGTACCACAGTATTGTGTTGTAACTCTGTATGTTGTGGCTGCAGTTGAGTTGCACAGACTCTCCTTCTTTCAGCAGGGCGGAGGGAGACTGATTAACTTTCTTACTGAGCGCCAGCCCTGCGGACACGGGGATAGAAGACACTTCAAGAACTTGATCACCACGTACATGAACAGTATCAAGATTGCTTTTCTCTCACTTTCTGAAGAATGAATGCTTACCCGTCCACCAGAGCAAGACTCCCGTTAGCCTGGCGAGCGCATGGACCATTTTGTCGCGTCACTGCTGGAGAAAGAGCAGCATCATTTAACCTGCACTGAGCCATCTCACGAAGGAGGAAGTGACATCACAATACAATAAGGAAACCGATTAACAGAAGTGTCTCTACCCACTCGGAACTCTGAAGCATTGTGAACACACACAAATAAAATATATACAAGCAAAATAAATTTAAGCAGGTTCTATCAGAAAACTCTAGTGGCAGCCGACTAATCAGTCGGCCCCAATTAATTCTAAGTGGCCATTAACTCACTGGGACAGTCGTGAGTGTACTTGTGAGATGGAAAAGGTTGGTAGGTTCAGGTACATTCATATTATATTTGTACTATCTAGAGGGTTCACTTAAGTCACCTTTGGATTTGACAGTTCATACTACAGTCCTGTTGTTTGTGTTCATTCATCAGTATATCTTGTTATAGTACATTATTCATTTGCAGCAGGGGACAAATACAATCAAAACCACATTTGAAGCCGTGCAGGTGTGCTGTCAACTATAAGAGCGATTGCGGCTAAGGAAGGGGTTTCTGCAAAGATGAGAGGGGCGTCTGCAGCAATGTGCTACGCTCATGGCACAGAAATAAACTGCATCATCTTCAGACGTCAGGTTGGATATCTCCAGCGTTCCTGTTTTCGTTGCGTCTCCTGATACCTGAAACTTGTCACTGAAATGGTCTCCAGGGGTGAATCTGTCTCGGTAAAGGGACCCAATGAGCTTCAGCCTTCCTTCCCCTCCAGGCTGCTGGTACCAGAACATGCGAACGTAGCTCGGGTCATCACAGCTGCAGCTGAGAGCGGAGGACTGCCCAGGGTTTTTGAGAAGTCTGACGGGGAGCAGTTGAACATTGACACTTTGTGACAGTTCTGCTAAACGATAAAGAAGAGGATGAAAAACAAAGAGATGCTCACACTGATCAGCTCGTAAGTGATTGTGTCTGTCTCATTGTGCACACAACAGCACCAAGACAAAAGCAAAGTCCTCTCAATATATGGGTCTCTCTTAACTCTTTAAGGTGAAGGATATCAAAATACGTAATTAGAATGTTGTTAACGGAACATTCTAAAGCAGATGTAACAATCAACACTGCTAGTTGACAGCAATGGAGTTTCAGAACACTGACTTGGAATTTTGAAAAAAACAATCCAGAAAACCTACTCTACAACGGGTTAAACCTCACCTGCCAGACAGAACAGAGACACAGTGAATGTGAGGACAAGTCTGATCATCTTGATGCATCAGAGCCAGAGAGAGAAGAACGCTGCATAGCTGCCCATGGATGTTCTCTGGAGAGGAAGGGGTGGGGGGAGGAGGAGACAAGAGAAAAGTAATTTTTTAAATGACATGTCTGTCTGTTTATGAAGCTTTACACCCCCCTGCAGGAGAGCCTCACTGCCGTTTGTGTTTTTGGCTTCATTTCAGGTCTGCTCCTCCCCTGTCACAGTGAGACTGGCACGGGGAGGTTTATGTTCACCCAGCCAATGAGTCTGCAGGGCCGTGTTCACTGACTGCACAGAAATATGTGCCGCTGTCTTCTGCCTCCAGCTTCTTCACCGTGAGAGAGCCTCTTTCAGCCACAGCTTTCTCTGCCACATACCTGTCTTTGCTAAAATCCCCAAATTCAGAGCTTGTATAGAGACGTGTAAACACTATGAGCTGAATACCCTCAGGTGGGTTCTGTTTGTACCAGTACATCGAGTCGTAAGCTGCTCCCAAGTTGTGGCTGCAGTTCATCTGAGCCGGGTCCCCCAAATTACTCCAGAGAATTCTGGGGTCCATAATGACTTTACTCTGCACACCTGTGGAAAACAAAAATCAAATTTTAATTGTAACCTTGCCCATGAGGCTTAATAAGAGATTGGATAGAATGTGGAAGTCCACAATCAAATTCATTGTCAAGATGTGTAGAGATGCTACTGGGTCTCTGAAATTGTCTAGAGAGACGACGCCTTACCTCTCATTGAGAGCAAAAAGACAGTGAAAATAAGAAGATGTCTGACCATGTTGACTCAGTGCTGCTGAGGGAATATAATAAAAAGGCAGCAATGTACCCTTAAGTGCACTCTCTGGGATGGGGGAGGGAGGAAGTGACATCATAAAATCATCATGAAAAATGATGACAATAACTGAAAAGAAAAAATGAGAGAAATCACAAGAAAGAAGGAAAACAGCACGCGCGTTTCTCAAAAAGTAAATAAAAAAACATGCAGTTATGATGAATGGTTCTGAGAACAGTGCGGATGGAGAAGTGGTTTTTGTAGGGGTAAGAGGAGACCTATATCACTGTGATATCCACTCAGCGCACAGATACAGGGCACTGTCTGTTAATGCCAGCCTGTCGATGTGAAGGAACGCCTGCCGTTCACCATCTCCACTCATGTTGAATCTTTTTTCACCCTCCATCTCTACATTCTTATAAGTGACCCGTCCAAGGAGCTTCATCCCATTTCCCTGCTGGGGTTGCTGGTACCACAGTATTGTGTCATAGCTCTGTATGTTGTGGCTGCAGCTGAGTTGCACAGACTCTCCAGGGTCTCTCAGCAGGGTGGAGGGAGACTGCTGCACGCTGTTACCGAATGAGATTCCTGTGGAGGGAAAGGAAATCAAACATCATGTGTTTCACTAGCACATCATGAGTGAGCTGGTGGAGCTCAAATGACATTCAAATCAATATTTCTGGATAAACTGCTATGACTTGTCCTCGTCACCCACATTATTAAAATTTCATTTGTTATTACTCATCATTTAATTACTATTTTATAAATGATTTACCTGTGAAGCTGTACAGTATTATGATAAAGAAACTGAGTAGCCTGATCATGTTGATTTCTCTGTGTTGCTGAGAGAGCAAATAAAATTCAACCACTGAAATCCGAAGGTCTCTCAAGAAAGGGAGGAAGTATTGTCACAGTTTCAACACTTATGTGTGTAAGGTTATACGGCCTCCTCGTGAGGACCTTCATTTTAAGAAACAATGACAACCCTTCTCTATGACAGAGCAACTCTTCTATGATAGATATTTGGCACGGAATGAAAGAATCTTCTAGTGGTTTTATGCAGGTGTGTTGGTCTGCTCTTTATCGACTGCAATGAGTCTGTGCATCAGAAAGAGCTCATTCTGTTTTTGTAGCGGAGGAGAGGGACCTGCAAACATTGTGCATAACTCACTGCACAGAAATACACTCCACTGTCGGTGGAGTTCACTTTGGGGACGTGAAGAAATGCTGCCGCTGAACCATCTCCACTGATACTGCAGTGATCCTTATATAAGGTTTCTACGGTCGGGTCCTTATAATAAACATATCCCATCAGAGTCAGGGCGCTGTCCCCTGGTGCTCGATGGTACCACAGTATGGTGTTTTGAGATGGGATGGCATGACTGCAGTTGAGCTGCATGGATCCTCCAGAGTCTTTCATCAGATCAGCAGGAGACTGATTAACTTTATTACTGAGCGCCAGCCCTGGACACAGAAAAAAGATACTTCAAGAGCTCAATCACCACACACATACACAGCGTCTTCTAGAAAACTGAATCAGGTTTGGTTTATTCTGCTTTCTGATGAATTAATCCTTACCTGTCAACCAGAGTAAGGCTGCTGTTAGCCTGGGGTACGCTTGGATCATGTTCTTGCTTCACTACTTGAGAAAGAGCAGCATCATTTATCCATTTCATAAAGAAGGAAGTGACATCACAATGGAATAAGGTGACCAATTAACAGGAATGTCTTTGGGAGGAGGGGAGGAGGAGACAAGCGAAAAGTAATTTTTTAAATGACATGTCTGTCGGTTTTTGAAGCTTTACACCCCCCTGCAGGAGAGCCTCGCTGCCGTTTGTGTTCTTGGCTTTGTTTCAGGTCTGCTCCTCCCCTGTCACAGTGAGACTGGCACGGGGAGGTTTATGTTCACCCAGCCAATGAGTCTGCAGGGCCGTGTTCACCGGCTGCACAGAAATATGTGCCGCTGTCTTCTGCCTCCAGCTTCTTCACTGTGAGAGAGCCTCTTTCAGCCACAGCTTTCTCTGCCACATACCTCTCTTTGCTAAAATTCCCAAATTCAGGGCTCCCACCAGCAGTTGTATAGACTATGAGCTGAATACCCTCAGATGGGTTCTGTTTGTACCAGTACATCCGATTGTAAGCTGCTCCCAAGTTGTGGCTGCAGTTCATCTGGGCCGGGTCCCCTAAACGACCCCAGAGAATACTGGGGGTTATAGCCACATTACTCCGCACACCTGTAGAAAAAATGAATAAAATTGCAACCTTGTTCATAAAGCCAAAATATGAGATTGGAGAGAACGTGGTTGTCTCCAGTCAAATTCATCGTGAATGTTGGCAGAGATGGCTATTGGGTCTCAGACATTGTCTAGAGACGACACCTTACCTCTTATTGAGAGCAAAAAGACAGCGAAAATAAGGAGACGTCTGATCATGTTTACTCAGTGCTGCAGGGAAAATATGGTAAAAATGCAGCAGTGTGGCCTTCAGTGCACTATCTGAGATGGGGAGGTCAGGAAGTGACATCATAAAATCATCATAAAAAATGGTCACAAATAAGGAAAAAGGAAAAATGAAAGACATCACAAGAAAGAAGGAAAACAGCACGTTCATTGCTCAAAGTAAATGAAAAACTTGCAGTTATGATGAATGGTTCTGAGAACAGTGTGGATGGGGAAGTGGTTTTTGTAGGGGTAAGAGGATACCTGTAACACTATGATATCCACACAGCGCACAGATACATGGCACTGTCTGTTAATGCCAGCCTGTCGATACGAAGGAACGTCTGCCGTTTACCATCTCCACTCACGTTGAATCTTTTTTCACCCTCCATCTCTACATTCTTATAAGTGACCCGTCCAAGGAGCTTCATCCCATTTCCCTGCTGGGGCTGCTGGTACCACAGTATTGTGTCATAGCTCTGTATGTTGTGGCTGCAGCTGAGTTGCACAGACTCTCCAGGATCTGTCAGCAGGGTGGAGGGAGACTGCTGCACACTGTTACCAAATGAGAGTCCTGTGGAGGGAAAGGAAATCAAGCATCATATATTTCACTCGCACATCGTGAGTGAGCTGGTGGAGCTCAACTGACATTCAAACCAAGATTTCTGGATAAACTGCTATGACTTGTCCTCGTCACCCACATTATTAAAATTTCATTTGTTATTTCTCGTCATTTAATTACTATTTTATAAATGATTTACCTGTGAGGCTGTACAGTATTATGATAAAGACACTGAGCAGCCTGATCATGTTGATTTCTCTGTATTGCTGAGAGAGCAAATTAAATTCAACCACTGAAATCCGAAGGTCTCTCAAGAAAGGGAGGAAGTGACGTCACAGTTTCAACACATATGTGTGTAAAGTTATACGGCCTCCTTGTGAGGACCTTCATTTTAAAAAACAATGACAACCCTTCTCTATGACAGAGCAACTCTTCTATGATAGATATTTGGCATGGAATGAAAGAATCTTCTAGTGGTTTTATGCAGGTGTGTTGGTCTGCTCTTCATAGGCAATAACAAGTCTCTGTATCTGAAGAGCCTCTGTCTGTTTTTGTAGTGAAGAAAAAGGACCAGCAAGCATTGTGCTACTCACTGCACAGAAATACATTCCACTGTCGGTGGAGTTCACTTTGGGGACCTGAAGAGATGCTGCCACTGTTCCATCTCCACTCAAACTACAGTGATCCTTATATAAGGTTTCTACGGTCGGTTCTTTATAATTTACATATCCCATCAGAGTCAGGGCGCTGTCCCCTGGTGCTCGATGGTACCACAGTATGGTGTATTGAGATGGGATGGCATGACTGCAGTTGAGCTGCATGGATCCTCCAGAGTCTCTCATCAGTTCAGCAGGAGACTGATTAACTTTATTACTGAGCGCCAGCCCTGGGGACACACAGAAAGAAGATACTTCAAGAGCTCAATCACCACGCACATATACAGCTTCTTCTAGAAAACTGGACCAGGTTTGGTTTATTCTGGTTTCTGATGAATTAATCCTTACCTGTCAACCAGAGAAAGGCTGCTGTTAGCCTGGGGAGCAGTTGGATCATCTTCTTGCTTCACTGCTTGAGAAAGAGCAACATCAGTTAAACAGAACTGAGCCATCTCATGAAGCAGGAAGTGACATCACAATGGAATAAGGTAACCAATTAATTGGAGTCTCTACCCACTCTGGATCCTGAACCATTGCAACCACACACACACACACACACACACACACACACACAAAAAGTATAATATATAATATATAAATTCAGTACATAAGCAAGTTCTGTCAGAAAACTCTAGTTGCAGCCAACCAATTGTTCGGCCCCAATCAAATTAAAGTGGCCATTAACTTGCTGGGACAGTAGTGACTGTACGCAGTTTTAGGCCTGTTCATGTTATATTTGCAATATGTAGAGGGTCCACTTATGTCACCTTTGGATTTTTCAGTTCATACTACTGTCCTGTTGTTAGTGTTGTTCAGCAGTATTTCCATCACAATGGAATAAGGTAACTGACTGCCTTTTTTATAAAACGCAAAAACCAAACACTTCAACCATCTTTTAGATTGGTTAAACAAATAAACTTAAACTAACTACTTTAATTGTTTTTCAAACTTATTTAAAATGTGATATTTTTAAAAGAAAAAAGGGATGTTTCAGTTCATGAAGCTTTACACCCCCCTGCAGGAGAGCCTCGCTGCCGTTTGTGTTCTTGGCTTCGTTTCAGGTCTGCTCCTCCCCTGTCACAGTGAGTCTGGCACGGGGAGGTTTATGTTCACCCAGCCAATGAGTCTGCAGGGCCGTGTTCACTGACTGCACAGAAATATGTGCCGCTGTCTTCTGCCTCCAGCTTCTTCACCGTGAGAGAGCCTCTTTCAGCCACAGCTTTCTCTGCCACATACCTGTCCTTGCTAAAATTCCCAAATTCAGGGCTTGTATTGGGAAGTGTAAACACTATGAGCTGAATACCCTCAGGTGGGTTCTGTTTGTACCAGTACATCCGATTGTAAGCTGCTCCCAAGTCGTGGCTGCAGTTCATCTGGGCCGGGTCCCCCAAATTACCCCAGAGAATACTGGGGGTTATAGCCACATTACTCTGCACACCTGTGGAAAACAAAAATAAAATTGTAACCTTATTCATGAAGCCAAAATATGAGATTGGAAAGAATGTGGTTGTTTCCAGTCAAATTCATCATTAATGTTGGCAGAGATGGCTATTGGGTCTCAGATATTGTCTAGAGACAACGCCTTACCTCTCACTGACAGCAAAAAGACAGCGAAAATAAGATGATGTCTGACCATGTTTACTCAGTGCTGCTGAGGGAATATAATAAAAATGCAGCAGTGTGGCCTTCAGTGCACTATCTGAGATGGGGAGGTCAGGAAGTGACATCATAAAATCATCATAAAAAATGGTCACAAATAAGGAAAAAGAAAAAATGAAAGACATCACAAGAAAGATGGAAAACAGCATGTTAATTGCTCAAAGTAAATGAAAAACTTGCAGTTATGATGAATGGTTCTGAGAACAGTGTGGATGGGGAAGTGGTTTTTGTAGGGGTAAGAGGATACCTGTAACACTATGATATCCACACAGCGTACAGATACATGGCACTGTCTGTTAATGCCAGCCTGTCGATATGAAGGAACGCCTGCCGTTCACCATCTCCACTCACGTTGAATCTTTTTTCACCCTCCATCTCTACATTCTTATAAGTGACCCGTCCAAGGAGCTTCATCCCATTTCCCTGCTGGGGTTGCTGGTACCACAGTATTGTGTCATAGCTCTGTATGTTGTGGCTGCAGCTGAGTTGCACAGACTCTCCAGGGTCTGTCAGCAGGGTGGAGCGAGACTGCTGCACGCTGTTACCGAATGAGAGTCCTGTGGAGGGAAAGGAAATCAAGCATCATATATTTCACTCGCACATTGTGAGTGAGCTGGTGGAGCTCAAATGACATTTAAACCAAAATTCCTAAATAAGCTGAAAAATCCTTGTCCTCGTCACCCAGAGTATTAAAAGTAAATTTATTATTTATAATCATTTAATTACTTTTAATGAACAATTATTTATCAGTGAGGCTGTACAGTATTATGACAAATCAGTGAGGGGCCTGATCATGTTGATTTCTCTGTTGCTAAGAGGGAAAATAAAATTCAACCACTGAAATCCAAAAGTTTTTTAAGAGAGGGAGGAAGTGACATCACAATTTCAACACTTATGTGCGCGGTCATACTGTCTCCTGGTGAGGAACTTTTAGTCTTCTTTCCAACAGTCAATGAAGAGCTTTTTCTTTGATGGAGCAGCTGCACAACATCAGTTATTTGGCACCAAATTAAAGAATATTCTAGTGGTTTTATGCAGGTGTGTTGGTCTGCTCTTTATAGGCAATAATGAGTCTCTGCATCTGAAGAGGCTTTTTCTGTTTTTGTAGTGAAGAAAAAGGACCAGCAAGCATTGTGCTACTCACTGCACAGAAATACACTCCACTGTCGGTGGAGTTCACTTTCGGGACCTGAAGAGATGCTGCCACGGTTCCATCTCCACTCATACTGCAGTGATCCTTATATAAGGTTTCTACGGTCGGGTTCTTATCATAAACATATCCCATCAGGGTCAAGGCGCTGTCCCCTGCTGCCCGGTGGTACCACAGTATGTTGTCATATGATCGGATGGCATGACTGCAGTTGAGCTTCATGGATCCTCCAGAGTCTATCATCAGTTCAGCAGGAGACTGATTAACTGTATTACTGAGCGCCAGCCCTGCGGACACAGAGAAAGAAGATACTTCAAGAGTTGAATCACCACAAACATATACAGCGTCTTCTAAAAACCTGGACCAGGTTTGGTTTATTCTGCTTTCTGATGAATTAATCCTTACCTGTCAACCAGAGTAAGGCTGCTGTTAGCCGGGGGAGCAGTTGGATCATTTTCTTGCTTCACTGCATGAGAGAGAGCAGCATCAGTTAAACAGCACTGAGCCATCTCATGAAGCAGGAAGTGACATCACAATGGAATAAGGTAGCCAATTAATAGGAGTGTCGCTGCCCATTCTGGATCCTGAACCATTGCAACCACACACACACACGCAAAAACTATTAAGTATAATATATAAATTGAATATATAAGCAAGTACTGTCAGAAAACTCTAATTGCAGCTAACCAATTGTTCGGTCACAATAAAATTAAAGTGGCCATTAACTTGCTGGGACAGTAGTGACTGTACACAGTTTCAGGCCTGTTCATCTTATATTTGCAATATGTAGAGGGTCCACTTATGTCACCTTTGAATTTTTCAGTTTATACTACTGTCCTGTTGTTAGTGTTCTTCAGCAGTATTTCCATCACAATGGAATAAGGTAACTAACTGCCTTTTCTATAAAACGCAAAAACCAAACACTTCAACCATCTTTTGGATTGGTTAAACAAATAAACTTAAACTAACCACTTTAATTGTTTTTCAAACTTATTTAAAATGTGATATTTAAAAAAAAAGGGATGTTTCAGTTTATGAAGCTTTACACCCCCCTGCAGGAGAGCCTCACTGCCGTTTGTGTTCTTGGCTTCGTTTCAGGTCTGCTCCTCCCCTGTCACAGTGAGACTGGCACGGGGAGGTTTATGTTCACCCAGCCAATGAGTCTGCAGGGCCGTGTTCACTGACTGCACAGAAATATGTGCCGCTGTCTTCTGCCTCCAGCTTGTTCACCGTGAGAGAGCCTCTTTCAGCCACAGCTTTCTCTGCCACATACCTGTCTTTGCTAAAATTCCCAAATTCAGGGCTTGTATAGAGAAGTGTAAACACTATGAGCTGAATACCCTCAGGTGGGGTCTGTTTGTACCAGTACATCTGATTGTAAGTTGCTCCCAAGGTGTGGCTGCAGTTCATCTGGGCCGGGTCCCCCATACGACTCCAGATAATCTTGGGGGTCATAATGACATTAGTCTGCACACCTGTAGGAAAAAGAAATAAAATTGCAACCTTGTTCATAAAGCCGAAATAAGAGATTGGATAGAATGTGAAAGGCTACAATCAAATTCATTGTCAAGGTGTATAGAGATAGAACGTGGTTGTCTTATTCATGAAGCCAAAATATGAGATTGGAAAGAATGTGGTTGTTTCCAGTCAAATTCATCATTAATGCTGGCAGAGATAGCTACTGGGTCTCTGAAATTGTCTAGAGAGATGACATCTTACCTCTCACTGAGAGCAAAAAGACAGCCAAAATAAGATGTCTGATCATGTTGACTCAGTGCTGCTGAGGGAATATAATAAAAAGGCAGCAGTGTGGCCTTCAGTGCACTCTCTGGGATGGGGAGGGCAGGAAGTGACATCATAAAATCATAATGAAAAATTATGACAAAAACTGAAAAGGAAAAATGAAAGAAATCACAAGAAAGAAGGAAAACAGCACGTTCGTTGCTCAAAATGTAAACAAAAAATGTACAGTTATGATGAATAATTCTGAGAACAGTGCAGATGGGGAAGTTGTTTTTGTAGGGGTAAGAGGAGCCCTGTATCACTGTGATACCCAAGCAGCGCACAGATACACGGCACTGTGTATCTCCACTCACGTTTAATCTTTTTTCACCCTCCATCGCTACGTTCTTATAATGAACACGTCCAATGAGCTTCATCCCATTTCCCTGCTGGGGCTGCTGGTACCACAGTATTGTGTTATAGCTCTGTATGTTGTGGCTGCAGCTGAGTTGCACAGACTCTCCAGGGTCTGTCAGCAGGGTGGAGGGAGACTGCTGCACGCTGTTACCGAATGAGAGTCCTGTGGAGGGAAAGGAAATCAAGCATCATATGTTTCACTCACACATCGTGAGTGAGCTGGTGGTGCTCAAACGACATTCAAACCAAGATGTCTGGATAAACTGTTATTACTTGTCCTCGTCACCCACATTATTAAAATTTCATTTGTTATTTCTCGTCATTTAATTACTATTTTATAAATGATTTACCTGTGAGGCTGTACAGTATTATGATAAAGACACTGAGCAGCCTGATCATGTTGATTTCTCTGTATTGCTGAGAGAGCAAATTAAATTCAACCACTGAAATCCGAAGGTCTCTCAAGAAAGGGAGGAAGTGACGTCACAGTTTCAACACATATGTGTGTAAAGTTATACGGCCTCCTTGTGAGGACCTTCATTTTAAAAAACAATGACAACCCTTCTCTATGACAGAGCAACTCTTCTATGATAGATATTTGGCACGGAATGAAAGAATCTTCTTGTGGTTTTATGCAGGTGTGTCGGTCTGCTCTCTATCGACTGCAATGAGTCTGTGCATCAGAAAGAGCTCATTCTGTTTTTGTAGTGGAGGAGAGGGACCTGCAAACATTGTGCATAACTCACTGCACAGAAATACACTCCACTGTCGGTGGAGTTCACTTCGGGGACGTGAAGAGATGCTGCCGCTGAACCATCTCCACTCATACTGCAGTGATCCTTATATAAGGTTTCTACGGTCGGGTCCTTAAAATATACATATCCCATCAGAGTCAGGGCGCTGTCCCCTGGTGCTCGATGGTACCACAGTATATTGTTGTATAAAGGGATGGCATGACTGCAGCTGAGCTGCATGGATCCTCCAGAGTCTCTCATCAGTTCAGCAGGAGACTGATTAACTTTATTACTGAGCGCCAGCCCTGCGGACACACAGAAAGAAGATACTTCAAGAGCTCAATCACCACACACATATACTGTACAGCATCTTCTAGAAAACAGAACTAGGATTGGTTCATTCTACTTTCTGATGAATTAATCCTTACCTGTCAACCAGAGTAAACCTGCTGTTAGCCTGGGGAGCAGTTGGATCATTTTCTTGCTTCACTATTCGAGAAAATGCAGCATCATTTATCCTGGGCTGAGCCATCTTATGAAGTAGGAAGTGACATCACAATGGAATAAGGTAACCAATTAAGAAGAGTGTCTCTGCCCATTCAGAACTCTAAACCATTGTGACCAGAACAGCTATAATAATAATACATACAATATATAATTAAGTACCATCGGGAAACCCTAGTTGCAACCAACCAATCGGTCGACTCCAATTAACATTTAAGTGGCCATTAACTTACTGGGACAGTAGTGACCGTACTAATAAGATGGAAAAGGCTAGCTAGGGCCTGTTCATGTTATATTTGCAGTATGTAGAGGGTCCACTTAAGTCACGTTTTAATTTTTCAGTTCATACTACTGTCCTGTTGTTAATGCTCATTCATCAGTATTTCTTGTTAGGCTACATTCATTTGCAGCAGAGGAAAAACACAATCAAAACCACATTTGAAGCCGTGCAGGTGTGCTGTCAACTGTAAGGGTGATTGCAGCTAAGAAAGAGGTTTCTGCAGAGATGAGCGGGGCGTCTGCAGCAACGTGCTATGCTCATGGCACAGAAATAAACTGCAGCATCTTCAGACGTCAGGTTGGATACCTCCAGCGTTCCTGTTTTCGTTGCATCTCCTGATATCTTAAACCTGTCACTGAAATGGTCTTCAGGGGTGAGGCTCTGTCGGTAAAGGGTGCCGATGAGCTTCAGCCTTCCTTCCCCTCCAGGCTGCTGGTACCAGAACATGTAGGTGTAGCTTGGGTCATCACAGCTGCAGCTGAGAGCGGAGGACTGCCCAGGGTTTTTGAGAAGTCTGAAGGGGAGTAGCTGAACATTGACGCTTTGTGACAGTTCTGCTAAACGATAAAGAAGAGGATGAAAAACAAAGAGAAGCTCACACTGATCAGCTCGTAAGTGACTGTGTCTGTGTCATTGTGCACTCAACAGCCCCAAGACAATAGCAAAGTCCTCTCAATATAGAGGTCTCTCTTACACCTTTAAGGTGAAGGATTTCAAAATACGTGATTAGAATGTTGTTAACTGAACATTCTAATGCAGATCTAACAATCAACACTGGTAGTTGACAGCAATGGAGTTCCAGAACACTGACTTGGAATTTTGACAAAAACAATCCAGAAAACCTACTCATCAAAGGGTTAAACCTTACCTGCCAGACAGATCAGAGACGCAGTGAATGTGAGGACAAGTCTGATCATCTTGATGCATCAGAGCCAGAGAGAGAAGAAGAATGCTGCATGGCTGCCTATGGATGTTCTCTGGAATGGAAGGGGTGGGTGGAGGAGGAGACAGGAGAAAGGTAATTTTTTTAAATGACATGTCTGTCTGTTTATGAAGCTTTACACCCCCCTGCAGGAGAGCCTCACTGCCGTTTGTGTTCTTGGCTTTGTTTCAGGTCTGCTCCTCCCCTGTCACAGTGAGACTGGCACGGGGAGGTTTATGTTCACCCAGCCAATGAGTCTGCAGGGCCGTGTTCACTGACTGCACAGAAATATGTGCCGCTGTCTTCTGCCTCCAGCTTCTTCACCGTGAGAGAGCCTCTTTCAGGCACAGCTTTCTCTGGCACATACCTGTCTTTACTAACATCACCAAATTCAGGGCTTGCATAGGAAGTTGTAAACACTATTAGCTGAATACCCTCAGGTGGTTTCTGTTTGTACCAGTACATCTGATTGTAAGTTGCTCCCAAGGTGTGGCTGCAGTTCATTTGGGCCGGGTCCCCTAAATTACCCCAGAGAATTCTGGGGGCCATAATGACTTTACCCTGCGCACCTGTGGAAAACAAAAATCAAATTTTAATTGTAACTTCGCCCATGAGGCTTAATAAGAGATGGGATAGAATGTGAAAGTCTACAATCAAATTCATTGTCAAGGTGTGTAGAGATGGCTTCTGGGTCTCTCAAATTGTCCAGAGACGACGCCTTACCTCTCACTGAGAGCAAAAAGACAGTGAAAATCAGAAGACGTCTGATCATGTTGACTCAGTGCTGCTGAGGGAATATAATAAAAAGGCAGCAGTGTGGCCTTCAGTGCACTCTCTGGGATGGGGGAGGGCAGGAAATGACATCATAATATCATCATGAAAAATTATGACTGAAAAAAAAAATTAAAGAAATCACCAGAAAGAAGGAAAACCGCACGCTCGTTGCTCAAAATGTAAATGAAAAACGTACAGTTATGATGAATGGTTCTGAGAAGAGTGCGGATGGGGAAGTTGTTTTTGTAGGGGTAAGAGGAGACCTGTATCACTGTGATACCACGCAGCACACAGATACACGGCACTGTCTGTTAATGCCAGCCTGTCGATATGAAGGAACGCCTGCCGTTCACCATCTCCACTCACGTTGAATCTTTCTTCACCCTCCATCTCTACGTTCTTATAATAAACACGTCCAAGGAGCTTCATCCCATTTCCCTGCTGGGGTTGCTGGTACCACAGTATTGTGTCATAGCTCTGTATGTTGTGGCTGCAGCTGAGTTGCACAGACTCTCCAGGGTCTTTCAGCAAGGTGGAGGGAGACTGCTGCACGCTGTTACCAAATGAGAGTCCTGTGGAGGGAAAGGAAATCAAGCATCATATATTTCACTCGCACATCGTGAGTGAGCTGGTGGAGCTCAACTGACATTCAAACCAATATTTATGGATAAACTGCTATGACTTGTCCTTGTCACCCACATTATTAAAATTTCATTTGTTATTTCTCGTCATTTAATTACTATTTTATAAATGATTTACCTGTGAGGCTGTACAGTATTATGATAAAGACACTGAGCAGCCTGATCATGTTGATTTCTCTGTGTTACTGAGAGACCAAATGATATTCAACCACTGAAATCCGAAGGTCTCTCAAGAACAGGAGGAAGTGACATCACAGTTTCAACACTTATGTGTGTGAGGTCATACGGTCTCCTCGTGAGGACCCTCATTTTTAGAAACAATGACAACCCTTCTCTATGACAGAGCAACTCTTCTATGATAGATATTTGGCACGGAATGAAAGAATCTTCTAGTGGTTTTATGCAGGTGTGTTGGTCTGCTCTTTATCGACTGCAATGAGTCTGTGCATCAGAAAGAGCTCATTCTGTTTTTGTAGTGGAGGAGAGGGACCTGCAAACATTGTGCATAACTCACTGCACAGAAATACACTCCACTGTCAGTGGAGTTCACTTTGGGGATGTGAAGAGATGCTGCCACTGTACCATCTCCACTCATACTGCAGTGATCCTTATATAAGTTTTCTACGGTCGGAACCTTTAAATATACATTTCCCATCAGAGTCAGGGCGCTGTCCCCTGCTGCCCGATGGTACCACAGTATATTGTTGTATGATGAGATGGCATGACTGCAGTTGAGCTTCATGGATCCTCCAGAGTCTCTCATCAGTTCAGCAGGAGACTGATTAATTTTATTACTGAGCGCCAGCCCTACGGACACAGAGAAAGAACATACTTCAAGAGCTCAATCACCACGCACATTTACAGCTTCTTCTAGAAAACTGGACCAGGTTTGGTTTATTCTGCTTTCTGACGAATTAATCCTTACCTGTAAACCAGAGTAAGGCTGCTGTTAGCCTGGGGAGCAGTTGGATCATCTTCTTGCTTCACTGCTTGAGAAAGAGCAGCATCAGTTAAACAGCACTGAGCCGTCTCATGAAGCAGGAAGTGACATCACAATGGAATAAGGTAGCCAATTAACAGGAGTGTCTCTGCCCACTCTGGATCCAGAACCATTGCAACCACACACACACACACACAAAAGTATTATGTATAATATATAAATTCAATACAGGAGCAAGTTCTGTCAGGAAACTTTAGTTGCAGCTAACCAATTGTTCGGCCCCAATAAAATTTAAGTGGCCATTAACTTGCTGGGACAGTGGTGATTGTACGCAGTTTCAGGCCTGTTCATCTTATATTTGCAATATGTAGAGGGTCCACTTATGTCACCTTTGGATTTTTCAGTTCATACTACTGTCCTGTTGTTAGTGTTGTTCAGCAGTATTTCCATCACAATGGAATAAGGTAACTGACTGCCTTTTTTATAAAACGCAAAAACCAAACACTTCAACCATCTTTTAGATTGGTTAAACAAATAAACTTAAACTAACTACTTTAATTGTTTTTCAAACTTATTTAAAATGTGATATTTTTAAAAGAAAAAAGGGATGTTTCAGTTCATGAAGCTTTACACCCCCCTGCAGGAGAGCCTCGCTGCCGTTTGTGTTCTTGGCTTCGTTTCAGGTCTGCTCCTCCCCTGTCACAGTGAGACTGGCACGGGGAGGTTTATGTTCACCCAGCCAATGAGTCTGCAGGGCCGTGTTCACTGACTGCACAGAAATATGTGCCGCTGTCTTCTGCCTCCAGCTTCTTCACCGTGAGAGAGCCTCTTTCAGCCACAGCTTTCTCTGCCACATACCTGTCTTTGCTAAAATCCCCAAATTCAGGGCTCCCACCAACAGTTGTAAACACTATGAGCTGAATACCCTCAGGTGGGTTCTGTTTGTACCAGTACATCTGGTAGTAACTAGCTCCCAAGGTGTGGCTGCAGTTCATCTGGGCCAGGTCCCCCAAATTACCCCAGAGAATTTTGGGGGTTATAGCCACATTACTCCGCACACCTGTAGAAAAAAGAAATAAAATTGTAACCTTGTTCATGAAGCCAAAATATGAGATTGGAAAGAATGTGGTTGTTTCCAGTCAAATTCATCATTAATGTTGGCAGCGATGGCTATTGGGTCTCAGATATTGTCTAGAGACAACGCCTTACCTCTCACTGAGAGCAAAAAGACAGCAAAAATAAGAAGATGTCTGACCATGTTGACTCAGTGCTGCTGAGGGAATATAGTAAAAATGCAGCAGTGTGGCCTTCAGTGCACTATCTGAGATGGGGAGGTCAGGAAGTGACATCATAAAATCATCATAAAAAATGGTCACAGATAAGGAAAAAGAAAAAATGAAAGACATCACAAGAAAGTGGGAAAACAGCATGTTCATTGCTCAAAGTAAATGAAAAACTTGCAGTTATGATGAATGGTTCTGAGAACAGTGCGGATGGGGAAGATGTTTTTTTAGGGGTAACAGGAGACCTGTATCACTGTGATACCACGCAGCGCACAGATACACGGCACTGTCTGTTAATGCCAGCCTGTCGATGTGATGGAACGCCTGCCGTTCACCATCTCCACTCACGTTGAATCTTTTTTCACCCTCCATCTCTACGTTCTTATAAGTGACCCGTCCAAGGAGCTTCATCTCATTTCCCTGCTGGGGTTGCTGGTACCACAGTATTGTGTCATAGCTCTGTATGTTGTGGCTGCAGCTGAGTTGCACAGACTCTCCAGGGTCTTTCAGCAAGGTGGAGGGAGACTGCTGCACGCTGTTACCGAATGAGAGTCCTGTGGAAGGAAAGGAAATCAAGCATCATATATTTCACTCGCACATCGTGAGTGAGCTGGTGGAGCTCCACTGACATTCAAACAAAGATTTCAGGATAAACTGCTATGACTTGTCCTCGTCACCCACATTATTAAAATTTCATTTGTTATTTCTCGTCATTAAATTACTGTTTATAAATTATTTTCCTGTGAGGCTGTACAGTATTATGACAAAAACACTGAGTGGCCTGATCATGTTGATTTCTCAGTGTTGCTGCGAGAGCAAATGATATTTAACCACTTAAATTCTACGATCTCTCAAGAAAGGGAGGAAGTGACATCACAGCTTCAACACTCACAGGTATATGTGTAAGGTCATTCCAGCAACCAATGGAAACCCTTCTCTATGACAGAGCAGCCGTACTATGCCAGATATTTGGCACGGAATGAAAGAATATTCTAGTGGTTTTGTGCAGGTGTGTTGGTCTGCTCTTCATAGGCAATAACAAGTCTCTGTATCTGAAGAGCCTCTGTCTGTTTTTGTAGTGAAGAAAAAGGACCAGCAAGCATTGTGCTACTCACTGCACAGAAATACATTCCACTGTCGGTGGAGTTCACTTTGGGGACCTGAAGAAATGCTGCCGCTGAACCATCTCCACTCATTCTGCAGTGATCCTTATATAAGGTTTCTACGGTCGGGTCCTTTAAATACACATATCCCATCAGAGTCAGGGCGCTGTCCCCTGGTGCTCGATGGTACCACAGTATGGTGTATTGAGATGGGATGGCATGACTGCAGTTGAGCTGCATGGATCCTCCAGAGTCTCTCATCAGTTCAGCAGGAGACTGATTAACTTTATTACTGAGCGCCAGCCCTGGACACAGAAAAAAGATACTTCAAGAGCTCAATCACCACACACATATACAGCTTCTTCTAGAAAACTGGACCAGGTTTGGTTTATTCTGGTTTCTGATGAATTAATCCTTACCTGTCAACCAGAGAAAGGCTGCTGTTAGCCTGGGGAGCAGTTGGATCATCTTCTTGCTTCACTGCTTGAGAAAGAGCAACATCAGTTAAACAGAACTGAGCCATCTCATGAAGCAGGAAGTGACATCACAATGGAATAAGGTAACCAATTAATTGGAGTCTCTACCCACTCTGGATCCTGAACCATTGCAACCATACACACACACACACACACACACACACACACACACGCAAAAAGTATAATATATAATATATAAATTCAATACATAAGCAAGTTCTGTTAGGAAATTCTATTTGCAGCCAACCAATTGTTCGGCCCCAATAACATTAAAGTGGCCATTAACTTGCTTGGACAATAGTGACTGTACATGTGAGAAGGAAAAAGATAGCAGTTTCAGGCCTGTTCATCTTATATTTGCAATATGTATAGGGTTCACTTATGTCACCTTTGGATTTTTCAGTTCATACTACTGTCCTGTTGTTAGTGTTCTTCATCAGTATTTCCATCACAATGTAATAAGCTAACTAACTGCCTCAAAACCAAACACTTCAACCATCGTTTGGATTGGTTAAACAAATAAACTTAAACAAACCACTTTTATTGTTTTTGAAACTTGTTTGAAAAATGATATTTTTAAAAGAATAAAGGGATGTTTCAGTTTATGAAGCTTTACACCCCCCTGCAGGAGAGCCTCGCTGCCGTTTGTGTTCTTGGCTTTGTTTCAGGTCTGCTCCTCCCCTGTCACAGTGAGTCTGGCACGGGGAGGTTTATGTTCACCCAGCCAATGAGTCTGCAGGGCCGTGTTCACTGACTGCACAGAAATATGTGCCGCTGTCTTCTGCCTCCAGCTTCGTCACCATGAGAGAGCCTCTTTCAGGCACAGCTTTCTCTGCCACATAGCTGTCTTTACTAACATCACCAAATTCAGGGCTTGCATAGGAAGTTGTAAACACTATTAGCTGAATACCCTCAGGTGGGTTCTGTTTGTACCAGTACATCTCATTGTAAGTTGCTCCCAAGGTGTGGCTGCAGTTCATCTGGGCCAGGTCCCCTAAACGACCCCAGAGAATTCTGGGGTCCATAATGACTTTACTCTGCACACCTGTGGAAAACAAAAATCAAATTTTAATTGTAACCTTGCCTATGAGGCTTAATAAGAGATTGGAAAGAATGTGGAAGTCCACAATCAAATTCATTGTCAAGGTGTGTAGAGATGGTTACTGGGTCTCTGAAATTGTCTAGAGAGACGACGCCTTACCTCTCACTGAGAGCAAAAAGACAGCGAAAATAAGAAGACGTCTGATCATGTTGACTCAGTGCTGCTGAGGGAATATAGTAAAAATGCAGCAGTGTGACCTTCAGTGCACTCTCTGGGATGGGGAGGGCAGGAAGTGACATCATAAAATCATCATGAAAAATGGTCACAGATAAGGAAAAAGAAAAAATGAAAGACATCACAAAAAAGAGGGAAAACAGCACGTTCATTGCTCAAAGTAAATGAAAAACTTGCAGTTATGATGAATGGTTCTGAGAAGAGTTCGGATGGAGAAGTGGTTTTTGTAGGGATAAGAGGATACCTGTAACACTATGATATCCACACAGCGCACAGATACACGCACTGTCTGTTAATGCCAGCCTGTCGAAATGAAGGAACGCCTGCCGTCCACCATCTCCACTCACGTTGAATCTTTTTTCACCCTCCATCTCTACATTCTTATAAGTGACCCATCCAAGGAGCTTCATCCCATTCCCCTGCTGGGGTTGCTGGTACCACATTATTGTGTCATAGTTCTGTATGTTGTGGCTGCAGTTGACTTGCACAGACTGTCCAGGGTCTGTCAGCAGGGTGGAGGGAGACTGCTGCACGCTGTTACCGAATGAGAGTCCTGTGGAGGGAAAGGAAATCAAGCATCATATGTTTCACTCGCACAACGTGAGTGAGCTGGTGGAGCTCAACTGACATTCAAACCAAGATATCTGGATAAACTGCTATGACTTGTCCTCGTCAACCACATTATTAAAATTTAATTTGTTATTTCTCGTCATTTAATTACTATTTTATAAATGATTTACCTGTGAGGCTGTATAGTATTATGATAAAGACACTGAGCAGCCTGATCATGTTGATTTCTCTGTGTTGCTGAGAGAGCAAATGATATTCAACCACTGAAATCCGAAGGTCTCTCAAGAAAGGGAGGAAGTGACGTCACAGTTTCAACACTTATGTTTGTAAGGTTATACGGTCTCCTCATGAGGGCCTTCATTTTAAGAAACAATGACAACCCTTCTCTATCACAGAACAACTCTTCGATGATAGTTATTTGGCACGAAATGAAAGAATTTTCTAGTGGTTTTATGCAGGTGTGTTGGTCTGCTCTTTATCGACTGCAATGAGTCTGTGCATCAGAATGAGCTCATTCTGTTTTTGTAGTGGAGGAGAGGGACCTGCAAACATTGTGCATAACTCACTGCACAGAAATACACTCCACTGTCGGTGGAGTTCACTTTCGGGACGTGAAGAAATGCTGCCACTCTTCCATCTCCACTCAAACTACAGTGATCCTTATATAAGGTTTCTACGGTCGGGTTCGTATAATAAACATATCCCATCAGAGTCAGGGCGCTGTCCCCTGGTGCTCGATGGTACCATAGTATGTTGTCATGTGATGGGATGGCATGACTGCAGTTGAGCTGCATGGATCCTCCAGAGTCTCTCATCAGTTCAGCAGGAGACTGATTAACTTCATTACTGAGCGCCAGCCCTGCGGACACAGAGAAAGAAGATACTTCAAGAACTCAATCACCACACGCATATACAGCTTCTTCTAGAAAACTGAACCAGGTTTGGTTTATTCTGCTTTCTGATAAATTAATCCCTACCTGTGAACCAGAGTATGGCTGCTGTTAGCCTGAGGAGCAGTTGGATCATTTTCTTGCTTCACTGCATGAGAAAGAGCAGCATCAGTTAAATAGCACTGAGCCATCTCATGAAGCAGGAAGTGACATCACAATGGACTAAGGTAGCCAATTAATAGGAGTGTCTCTGCCGACTCTGGATCCTAAACCATTGCAACCACACACACAAATACAATGTATAATATGTAATATATAAATTCAATACATAAGCAAGTTCTGTTAGGAAATTCTATTTGCGGCCAAAAAATTGTTCGGCCCCAATAACATTAAAGTGGCCATTAACTTGCTTGGACAGTAGTGACTGTACATGTGAGAAGGAAAAAGATAGCAGTTTCAGGCCTGTTCATCTTATATTTGCAATATGTATAGGGTTCACTTATGTCACCTTTGGATTTTTCAGTTCATACTACTGTCCTGTTGTTAGTGTTCTTCATCAGTATATCAGAATAAGCTAACTAACTGCCTCAAAACCAAACACTTCAACCAACGTTTGGATTGGTTAAACAAATAAACTTAAACAAACGACTTTTATTGTTTTTCAAACTTGTTTGAAAAATGATATTTTTAAAAGAATAAAGGGATGTTTCAGTTTATGAAGCTTTATACCCCCCTGCAGGAGAGCCTCACTGCCGTTTGTGTTCTTGGCTTCGTTTCAGGTCTGCTCCTCCCCTGTCACAGTGAGACTGGCACGGGGAGGTTTATGTTCACCCAGCCAATGAGTCTGCAGGGCCGTGTTCACTGACTGCACAGAAATATGTGCCGCTGTCTTCTGCCTCCAGCTTCTTCACCGTGAGAGAGCCTCTTTCAGCCACAGCTTTCTCTGCCACATACCTGTCTTTACTAACATCACCAAATTCAGGGCTTGCATAGGAAGTTGTAAACACTATTAGCTGAATACCCTCAGGTGGTTTCTGTTTGTACCAGTACATCTGACGGTAAGCTGCTCCCAAGTTGTGGCTGCAGTTCATCTGAGCCGGGTCCCCTAAACGACCCAAGAGAATTCTGGGGGTTATAGCCACATTACTCCGCACACCTGTAGAAAAAATAAATTAAATTGTAACCTTGTTCATAAAGCCAAAAGATGAGTTTGGAAAGAATGTGGTTGTCTCCAGTCAAATTCATCATTAATGTTGGAAGAGATGGCTATTGGGTCTCAGATATTGTCTAGAGATGACGCCTTACCTCTCACTGAGAGCAAAAAGACAGTGAATATAAGGAGAAGTCTGATCATGTTGACTCAGTGCTGCTGAGGGAATATAGTAAAAATGCAGCAGTGTGGCCTTCAGTGCACTCTCTGGGATGGGGAGGGCAGGAAGTGACATCATAAAATCATTATGAAAAATGATGACAATAACTGAAAAGAAAAAATGAGAAAAATCACAAGAAGGAAAACAGCATGTTCATTGCTCAAAGTAAATGAAAAACATGCAGTTATGATGAATGGTTCTGAGAACAGTGCGGATGGGGAAGTGGTTTTTGTAGGGGTAAGAGGAGACCTGTATCACTGTGATATCCACGCAGCGCACAGATACACGGCACTGTCTGTCAATGCCAGCCTGTCGATATGAAGGAACGCCTGCCGTTCACCATCTCCACTCACGTTGAATCTTTTTTCACCCTCCATCTCTACGTTCTTATAAGTGACCCGTCCAAGGAGCTTCATCCCATTTCCCTGCTGGGGTTGATGGTACCACAGTATTGTGTCATAGTTCTGTATATTGTGGCTGCAGCTGAGTTGCACAGACTTTCCAGGGTCTCTCAGCAGGGTGGAGGGAGACTGCTGCACGCTGTTACCGAATGAGAGTCCTGTGGAGGGAAAGGAAATCAAGCATCAAATACTTCAATCGCACATCGTTAGTGAGCTGGTGGAGCTCAACTGACATTCAAACCAAGATTTCTGTGTAAACTGCTATGACTTGTCGTCGTCACCCACATTATTAAAATTTAATTTGTTATTTCTCATCATCAAATTACTGTTTATAAATGATTTACCTGTGAGGCTGTACAGTATTATGACAACAACACTGAGTGGCCTGATCATGTTGATTTCTTAGTGTTGCTGCGAGAGCAAATGATATTTAACCACTTAAATTCTACAGTCTCTCAAGAAAGGAAGTGACATCACGCCTTCAACACTTACAGGTATATGTGTAAGGTCATTCCAGCAACCAATGGCAACCCTTCTCTATGACAGAACAACCGTAGTATGACAGATATTTGGCACGGAATGAAAGAATATTCTAGTGGTTTTGTGCAGGTGTGTTGGTCTGCTCTTCATAGGCAATAACAAGTCTCTGTATCTGAAGAGCCTCTGTCTGTTTTTGTAGTGAAGAAAAAGGACCAGCAAGCATTGTGCTACTCACTGCACAGAAATACACTCCACTGTCGGTGGAGTTCACTTCGGGGACGTGAAGAGATGCTGCCGCTGAACCATCTCCACTCATACTGCAGTGATCCTTATATAAGGTTTCTACAGTCGGGTCCTTATAATATACATATCCCATCAGAGTCAGGGCGCTGTTCCCTGGTGCTCGATGGTACCACAGTATGGTGTATTGAGATGGGATGGCATGACTGCAGTTGAGCTGCATGGATCTTCCAGAGTCTCTCATCAGTTCAGCAGGAGACTGATTAACTTTATTACTGAGTGCAAGCCCTGCAGACACAGAGAAAGATTATACATCAGGAGATCAATCACCACGCACATATACAGCTTCTTCTAGAAAACTGGACCAGGATTGGTTTATTCTGCTTTCTGATGAATTAATCCTTACCTGTCAGCCAGAGTAAGGCTGCTGTTAGCCTGTGGAGCAGTTGGATCATTTTCTTGCTTCACTGCTTGAGAAAGAGCAGCATCAGTTAAACAGCACTGAGCCATCTCATGAAGCAGGAAGTGACATCACAATGGAATAAGGTAGCCAATTAATAGGAGTGTCTCTGCCCAATCTGGATCCTGAACCATTACAACCACACACACATACACACACACACACACAAAAAGTATAATATAAAATATATAATTTCAATACATAAGCAAGTTCTGTCAGGAAACTCTAGTTGCAGCCAACCAATTGTTCAGACCCAATAAAATTTAAGTGGCCATTAACTTGCTGGGACAGTAGTGACTGTACTTGTGAGATGGAAAAAGATAGCAGTTTCAGGCCTGTTCATGTTATATCTGCAATATGTAGAGCGTCCACTTACGTCACCTTTGGATTTTTCAGTTCATACTACTGTCCTGTTGTTAGTGTTCTTCATCAGTATTTCCATCACAATGGAATAAGCTAACTAACTGCCTCAAAACCAAACAAATCAACCATCTTTTGGATTGGTTAAACAAATAAACTTAAACTAACCACTTTAATTGTTTTTCAAACTTATTTAAAATATGACAGTTTTAAAAGAAAAAAGGGATGTTTCAGTTTATGAAGCTTTACACCCCCCTGCAGGAGAGCCTCGCTGCCGTTTGTGTTTTTGGCTTTGTTTCAGGTCTGCTCCTCCCCTGTCACAGTGAGACTGGCACGGGGAGGTTTATGTTCACCCAGCCAATGAGTCTGCAGGGCCGTGTTCACTGACTGCACAGAAATATGTGCCGCTGTCTTCTGCCTCCAGCTTCTTCACCGTGAGAGAGCCTCTTTCAGGCACAGCTTTCTCTGCCACATACCTCTCTTTGCTAAAATTCCCAAATTCAGAGCTTGTATAGAGACGTGTAAACACTATGAGCTGAATACCCTCAGGTGGGTTCTGTTTGTACCAGTACATCGAGTCGTAAGCTGCTCCCAAGTTGTGGCTGCAGTTCATCTGGGCTGGGTCCCCTAAACGACCCCAGAGAATACTGGGGGTTATAGCCACATTACTCCGCACACCTGTAGAAAAAATAAATAAAATTGCAACCTTGTTCATAAAGCCAAAATATGAGATTGGAGAGAACGTGGTTGTCTCCAGTCAAATTCATCGTTAATGTTGGCAGAGATGGCTATTGGGTCTCAGATATTGTCTAGAGATGATATCTTACCTCTCACTGAGAGCAAAAAGACAGTGAAAATAAGGAGACGTCTGATCATGTTGACTCAGTACTGCTGGGAAAATATATTTAAAATGCAGTAGTGTGGCCTTCAGTGCACTATCTGAGATGGGGAGGGTAGGAAGTGACATCATAAAATCATCATGAAAAATAGTGACAAAAACTGAAAAGAAAAAATGAGAGAATTCACAAGAAAGAAGGAAAACAGCACGCTCGTTGCTCAAAATGTAAATAAAAAACGTACAGTTACGATGAATGGTTCTGAGAACAGTGCGGATGGAGAAGTGGTTTTTGTAGGGGTAAGAGGAGACCTGTATCACTGTGATATCCACGCAGCGCACAGATACACGGCACTGTCTGTTAATGCCAGCCTGTCGATATGAAGGAACGCCTGCCGTTCACCATCTCCACTCACATTGAATCTTTTTTCATGCTCCATCTCTACATTCTTATAAGTGACCCATCCAAGGAGCTTCATCTCATTTCCCTGCTGGGGTTGCTGGTACCACAGTATTGTGTCATAGCTCTGTATGTTGTGGCTGCAGCTGAGTTGCGCAGACTCTCCAGGGTCTGTCAGCAGGGTGGAGGGAGACTGCTGCACGCTGTTACCGAATGAGAGTCCTGTGGAGGGAAAGGAAATCAAGCATCATATGTTTCAATTGCACATCGTGAGTGAGCTGGTGGAGCTCAACTGACATTCAAACCAAGATTTCTGGATAAACTTCTATGACTTGTCCTCGTCACCCACATTATTAAAATTTCATTTGTTATTTTTCGTCATTTAATTACTAATTTATAAATGATTTACCTGTGAGGCTGTACAATATTATGATAAAGACACTGAGCAGCCTGATCATGTAGATTTTTCTGTGCTGCTGAGAGACCAAATGATATTCAACCACTGAAATCCGAAGGTCTCTCAAGAACAGGAGGAAGTGACATCACAGTTTCAACATTTATGTGTGTGAGGTCATACGGTCTCCTCGTGAGGACCCTCATTTTAAGAAACAATGACAACCCTTCTCTATGACAGAGCAACTCTTCTATGATAGATATTTGGCACGGAATGAAAGAATCTTCTAGTGGTTTTATGCAGGTGTGTTGGCCTGCTCTTTATCAACTGCAATGAGTCTGTGCATCAGAAAGAGCTCATTCTGTTTTTGTATTGGAGGAGAGGGACCTGCAAGCATTGTGCATAACTCACTGCACAGAAATACACTCCACTGTCGGTGGAGTTCACTTTGGGGACGTAAAGAGATGCTGCCACTGAACCATCTCCACTCATACTGCAGTGATGCTTATATAAGGTTTCTACGGTCGGGTCCTTTAAATAAACATATCCCATCAGAATCAGAGCGCTGTCCCCTGCTGCTCGATGGTACCACAGTATATTGTTGTATAAAGGGATGGCATGACTGCAGTTGAGCTGCATGGATCCTCCAGAGTCTCTCATCAGTTCAGCAGGAGACTGATTAACTTTATTACTGAGCGCCAGCCCTGCGGACACAGAGAAAGAAGATACTTCAAGAGCTCAATCACCACACACATATACAGTGTCTTTTAGAAAACTGGACCAGGTTTGGTTTCTTCTGCTTTCTGATGAATTAATCCTTACCTGTCAACCAGAGTAAGGCTACTGTTAGCCTGGGGTACGCTTGGATCATGTTCTTGCTTCACTACTTGAGAAAGAGCAGCATTATTTATCCATTTCATGAAGAAGGAAGTGACATCACAATGGAATAAGGTGACCAATTAACAGGAATGTCTTTGGGGGGAGGGAAGGAGGAGACAAGCGAAAATTAATTTTTTTAATGACATGTCTGTTTGTTTATGAAGCTTTACACCCCCCTGCAGGAGAGCCTCGCTGCCGTTTGTGTTCTTGGCTTCATTTCAGGTCTGCTCCTCCCCTGTCACAGTGAGACTGGCACGGGGAGGTTTTTGTTCACCCAGCCAATGAGTCTGCAGGGCCGTGTTCACTGACTGCACAGAAATATCTGCCGCTGTCTTCTGCCTCCAGCTTCTTCACTGTGAGAGAGCCTCTTTCAGGCACAGCTTTCTCTGCCACATACCTGTCTTTGCTAACATCACCAAATTCAGGGCTTGCATAGGAAGTTGTAAACACTATGAGCTGAATACCCTCAGGTGGGTTCTGTTTGTACCAGTACATCTGACGGTAAGTTGCTCCCAAGTTGTGGCTGCAGTTCATTTGAGCCGGGTCCCCTAAATTACCCCAGAGAATTCTGGGGGCCATAATGACTTTACCCTGCGCACCTGTGGAAAACAAAAATCAAATTTTAATTGTAACCTTGCCTATGAGGCTTAATAAGAGATTGGATAGAATGTGGAAGTCTACAATCAAATTCATTGTCATGGTGTGTAGAGATGGCTTCTGGGTCTCTCAAATTGTCCAGAGACGATGCCTTACCTCTCACTGAGAGCAAAAAGACAGTGAAAATAAAAAGACGTCTGATCATGTTGACTCAGTGCTGCTGAGGGAATATAATAAAAAGGCAGCAGTGTGGCCTTCAGTGCACTCTCAGATGGGGGAGGGCAGGAAATGACATCATAAAATCATCATGAAAAATTATGACTGAAAAGAAAAAATTAAAGAAATCACCAGAAAGAGGGAAAACAGCACGTTCGTTGCTCAAAATGTAAATGAAAAACATGCAGTTATGATGAATGGTTCTGAGAACAGTGCGGATGGGGAAGTGGTTTTTGTAGGGGTAAGAGGAGACCTGTATCACTGTGATATCCACGCAGCGCACAGATACACGGCACTGTCTGTCAATGCCAGCCTGTCGATGTGAAGGAACGCCTGCCGTTCACCATCTCCACTCACGTTGAATCTTATTTTTTCACCCTCCATCGCTATGTTCTTTAAATAAACACGTCCAAGGAGCTTCATCCCATTTCCCTGCTGGGGCTGCTGGTACCACAGCATTGTGTCATAGCTCTGTATGTTGTGGCTGCAGCTGAGTTGCACAGACTGTCCAGGGTCTGTCAGCAGGGTGGAGGGAGACTGCTGCACACTGTTACCAAATGAGAGTCCTGTAGAGGGAAAGGAAATCAAGCATCATATATTTCACTCGCACATCGTGAGTGAGCTGGTGGAGCTCAACTGACATTCAAACCAAGATTTCTGGATAAACTGCTATGACTTGTCCTCGTCACCCACATTATTAAAATTTCATTTGTTATTTTTTGTCATTTAATTACTAATTTATAAATGATTTACCTGTGAGGCTGTACAGTATTATGATAAAGACACTGAGCAGCCTGATCATGTTGATTTCTCTGTGTTGCTGAGAGAGCAAATAAAATTCAACCACTGAAATCCGAAGGTCTCTCAAGAATGGGAGGAAGTGACGTCACAGTTTCAACACGTGTGTAAAGTTATACGGCCTCCTTGTGAGGACCTTCATTTTAAAAAACAATGACAACTCTTCTCTTTGACAGAACAACTCTTCTATGATAGATATTTGGCACAGAATGAAAGAATCTTCTAGTGGTTTTATGCAGGTGTGTTGGTCTGCTCTTTATCGACTGCAGTGAGTCTGTGCATCAGAAAGAGCTCATTCTGTTTTTGTAGTGGAGGAGAGGGACCTGCAAACATTGTGCATAACTCACTGCACAGAAATACACTCCACTGTCGGTGGAGTTCACTTTCGGGACGTGAAGAGATGCTGCCACTGTTCCATCTCCACTCATACTGCAGTGATCCTTATATAAGGTTTCTACGGTTGGGTCCTTATAAAATACATATCCCATCAGAGTCAGGGCGCTGTCCCCTGCTGCCCGATGGTACCACAGTATGTTGTTGTATGATGAGATGGCATGACTGCAGTTGAGCTTCATGGATCCTCCAGAGTCTCTCATCAGTTCAGCAGGAGACTGATTAACTTTATTACTGAGCGCCAGCCCTGCGGACACAGAGAAAGAAGATACTTCAAGAGCTCAATTACCACACACATTTACAGCTTCTTCTAGAAAACTGGACCAAGTTAGGTTTATTCTGCTTTCTGATGAATTAATCCTTACCTGACAACCAGAGTAAGGCTGCTGTTAGCCTGGGGAGCAGTTGGATCATTTTCTTGCTTCACTGCTTGAGAAAGAGCAGCATCAGTTAAACAGCACTGAGCCATCTCATGAAAGAGGAAGTGACATCACAATACAATAAGGAAACTGATTAACAGAAGTGTCTCTGCCCACTCAGAACTCTGAACCATTGTGATCACACACAAATAAAATATATACAAGCAAAATAAATTTAAGCAGGTTCTGTCAGAAAACTCTAGTTGCAGCCGACTAATCAGTCGGCCCCAATTAAATTTAAGTGGCCATTAACTCACTGGGACAGTAGTGAGTGTACTTGTGTGATGGAAAAGGTTAGTAGTTTCAGGTATATTCATATTATCTTTGTAGTATCTAGAGGGTTTGCTTAAGTCACCTTTGGATTTGACAGTTCACACTACTGTCCTGTTGTTTGTTATCATTCATCAGTATATCTTGTTATACTACATTATTCATTTGCAGCAGGGGAACAACACAATCAAAACCACATTTGAAGCCGTGCAGGTGTGCTGTCAACTGTAAGGGCGATTGCAGCTAAGGAAGAGGTTTCTGCAGAGATGAGCGGGGCGTCTGCAGCAACGTGCTATGCTCATGGCACAGAAAAAAACTGCAGCATCTTCAGACGTCATGTTGGATATCTCCAGCGTTCCTGTTTTCGTTGCATCTCCTGATATCTTAAACCTGTCACTGAAATGGTCTCCAGGGGTGAGGCTCTGTCGGTAAAGGGTGCCAATGAGCTTCAGCCTTCCTTCCCCTCCAGGCTGCTGGTACCAGAACATGTAGATGTAGCTCGGGTCATCACAGCTGCAGCTGAGAGCGGAGGACTGCCCAGGGTTTCTGAGAAGTCTGACGGGGAGCAGCTGAACATTGATGCTTTGTGACAGTTCTGCTAAACGATAAAGAAGAGGATGAAAAACAAAGAGATGCTCACACTGATCAGCTCGTAACTGACTGTGTCTGTGCCATTATGCACTCAACAGCCCCAAGACAATAGCAAAGTCCTCTCAATATAGGGGTCTCTCTTAACTCTTTATGGTGAAGGATATCAAAATACGTGATTAGAATGTTGTTAACTGAACAGTCTAATGCTGATGTAACAATCAACACTGGTAGTTGACAGCAGTGGAGTTCCAGAACACTGACTTGGAATTTTGACAAAAACAATCCAGAGAAACTACTCATCAAAGGGTTAAACCTTACCTGCCAGACAGACCAGAGACACAAATGTGAGGACAAGTCTGATCATCTTGATGCATTAGAGCCAGAGAGAAAAGAAGAGCACTGCATGGCTGCCCATGGATGCTCTCTGGAGAGGAAGGGGTGAGGAGAGGAGGAGACAAGAGAAAGGTAATTTTTTAAAAGGACATGTCTGTCTGTTTATGGAGCTTTACACCCCCCTGCAGGAGAGCCTCGCTGCCGTTTGTGTTCTTGGCTTTGTTTCAGGTCTGCTCCTCTCCTGTCACAGTGAGACTGGCACGGGGAGGTTTATGTTCATCCAGCCAATGAGTCTGCAGGGCCGTGTTCACCGGCTGCACAGAAATATGTGCCGCTGTCTTCTGCCTCCAGCTTCTTCACCGTGAGAGAGCCTCTGTCAGCCACAGCTTTCTCTGCCACATACCTGTCTTTGCTAAAATTCCCAAATTCAGGGTTCGTATAGGGAAGTGTAAACACTATTAGCTGAATACCCTCAGGTGGGTTCTGTTTGTACCAGTACATCTGATTGTAAGCTGCTCCCAAGGTGTGGCTGCAGTTCATCTGGGCCGGGTCCCCCAAATTACCCCAGAGAATACTGGGGGTTATAGCCACATTACTCTGCACACCTGTGGAAAACAAAAATAAAATTGTAACCTTGTTCATGAAGCCAAAATATGAGATTGGAAAGAATGTGGTTGTTTCCAGTCAAATTCATCATTAATGTTGGCAGCGATGGCTATTGGGTCTCAGATATTGTCTAGAGACAACGCCTTACCTCTCACTGAGAGCAAAAAGACAGCGAAAATAAGAAGATGTCTGATCATGTTGACTCAGTGCTGCTGAGGGAATATAATAAAAATGCAGCAGTGTGGCCTTCAGTGCACTCTCTGGGGTGGGGAGGGCAGGAAGTGACATCATAAAATCATCATCAAAAATAGTGACAAAAACTGAAAAGAAAAAATGAGAGAAATCACAAGAAAGAAGGAAAACAGCACGTTCGTTGCTCAAAAAGTAAATGAAAAACATGCAGTTATGATGAATGGTTCTGAGAACAGTGCGGATGGGGAAGTGGTTTTTGTTGGGGTAAGAGGAGACCTGTATCACTGTGATATGCACGCAGCGCACAGATACATGGCACTGTCTGTTAATGCCAGCCTGTCGATGCGAAGGAACGCCTGCCGTTCACCATCCCCACTCACGTTGAATCTTTTTTCATCCTCCATCTCTACGTTCTTATAATAAACACGTCCAAGGAGCTTCATCTCATTTCCCTGCTGGGGTTGCTGGTACCACAGTATTGTGTCATAGCTCTGTATGTTGTGGCTGCAGTTGATTTGCACAGACTCTCCAGGGTCTTTCAGCAGGGTGGAGGGAGACTGCTGCACGCTGTTACCGAATGACAGTCCTGTGGAGGGAAAGGAAATCAAGCATCATGTGTTTCACTCGCACATCGTGAGTGAGCTGGTGGAGCTCAACTGACATTCAAACTAATATTTCTGGATAAACTGCTATGACTTGTCCTCGTCACCTACATTATTAAAATTTCATTCGTTATTTCTCATCATTTAATTACTAATTTATAAATGATTTACCTGTGAGGCTGTACAGTATTATGATAAAGACACTGAGTGGCCTGATCATGTTGATTTCTCTGTGTTGCTGCAAGAGCAAATGATATTCAACCACTGAAATCCGAAGGTCTCTCAAGAACAGGAGGAAGTGACATCACAGTTTCAACACTTATGTGTGTGAGGTCATACGGTCTCCTCGTGAGGACCCTCATTTTAAGAAACAATGACAACCCTTCTCTATGACAGAGCAACTCTTCTATGATAGATATTTGGCACGGAATGAAAGAATCTTCTAGTGGTTTTATGCAGGTGTGTTGGTCTGCTCTTTTTAGGCAATAACAAGTCTCTGTATCTGAAGAGCCTCTGTCTGTTTTTGTAGTGAAGAAAAAGGACCAGCAAGCATTGTGCTACTCACTGCACAGAAATACACTCCACTGTCGGTGGAGTTCACTTTGGGGATGTGAAGAGATGCTGCCACTGTTCCATCTCCGCTCAAACTACAGTGATCCTTATATAAGGTTTCTACGGTCGGTTCCTTAGAATAAACATATCCCATCAGAGTCAAGGCGCTGTCCCCTGCTGCTCGATGGTACCACAGTATGGTGTATTGAGATGGGATGGCATGATTGCAGTTGAGCTGCATGGATCCTCCAGAGTCTATCATCAGTTCAGCAGGAGACTGATTAACTTTTTTACTGAGCGCCAGCCCTACGGACACAGAGAAAGAAGATACTTCAAAAGCTCAATCACCACACACATATACAGCTTCTTCTAGAAAACTGGACCAGGTTTGGTTTACTCTGCTTTCTGATTAATTAATCCTTACCTGTCAACCAGAGTAAGGCTGCTGTTAGCCTGGGGTATGCTTGGATCATTTTCTTGCTTCACTACTTGAGAAAGAGCAGCATCAGTTAAACAGCACTGAGCCATCTCATGAAGCAGGAAGTGACATCACAATGGAATAAGGTAGCCAATTAATAGGAGTGTCTCCGCCCACTCGGGATCCTGAACCATTGCAACCAGACACACACACAGAAATACAATGTACAATATGTAATATATTAATTCAATACATGAGCAAGTTCTGTCAGGAAACTCTAGTTGCAGCCAACCAATTGTTCGGCCCCAATAAAATTTGAGTGGCCATTAACTTGCTGGGACAGTAGTGACTGTACGCAGTTTCAGGCCTGTTCATCTTATATTTGCAATATGTAGAGGGTTCATTTATGTCAACTTTGGATTTTTCAGTTCATACTACCGTCCTGTTGTTAGTGTTCTTCATCAGTATTTCCATCACAATGGAATAAGCTAACTAACTGCCTCAAAACCAAACACTTTAACCATCGTTTGGATTGGTTAAACAAATAGACTCGAAAAACCCACTTTACTTGTTTTTCAGACTTATTTAAAATGTGATATTGTTAAAAGAAAAAAGGGATGTTTCAGTTTATGAAGCTTTACACCCCCCTGCAGGAGAGCCTCACTGCCGTTTGTGTTCTTGGCTTCGTTTCAGGTCTGCTCCTCCCCTGTCACAGTGAGTCTGGCACGGGGAGGTTTATGTTCACCCAGCCAATGAGTCTGCAGGGCCGTGTTCACTGACTGCACAGAAATATGTGCCGCTGTCTTCTGCCTCCAGCTTCTTCACCGTGAGAGAGCCTCTGTCAGCCACAGCTTTCTCTGCCACATACCTCTCTTTGCTAAAATTCCCAAATTCAGGGTTCGTATAGGGAAGTGTAAACACTATGAGCTGAATACCCTCAGGTGGGTTCTGTTTGTACCAGTACATCCGATCGTAAGTTGCTCCCAAGGTGTGGCTGCAATTCATCTTTGCCGGGTCCCCGAAATTACCCCAGAGAATTCTGGGGTCCATAATGACTTCACCCTGCACACCTGTGGAAAACAAAAATAAAATTTTAATTGTAACCTTGCCCATGAGGCTTAATAAGAGATTGGATAGAATGTGGAAGTTTACAATCAAATTCATTGTCAAGGTGTGTAGAGATGGCTACTGGGTCTCTGAAATTGTCGAGAGAGATGACATCTTACCTCTCATTGAGGGCAAAAAGACAGTGAAAATAAGGAGATGTCTGATCATGTTGACTCAGTGCTGCTGAGGGAATATAATAAAAATGCAACAGTGTGGCCTTCAGTGCACTCTCTGGGATGGGGAGGGCAGGAAGTGACATCATAAAATCATCTTGAAAAATTATGACGAAAACTGAAAGGAGATACTGCCGCTGAACCATCTCCACTCATACTGCAGTGATCCTTATATAAGGTTTCTACGGTCGGGTCCTTATAATAAACATATCCCATCAGAGTCAGGGCGCTGTCTCCTGCTGCTCGATGGTACCACAGTATATTGTTGTATAAAGGGATGGCATGACTGCATTTGAGCTGCATGGATCCTCCAGAGTCTCTCATCAGTTCAGCAGGAGACTGATTAACTTTATTACTGAGCGCCAGCCCTGGACACAGAGATAAAAGATACTTCAAGAGCTCAATCACCACACACATATACTGTACAGTATCTTCTAGAAAACAGAACCAGAATTGGTTCATTCTGCTTTCTGATGAATTAATCCTTACCTGTCAGCCAGAGTAAACCTGCTGTTAGCCTGGGGAGCAGTTGGATCATTTTCTTGCTTCACTATTCGAGAAAATGCAGCATCATTTATCCTGGGCTGAGCCATCTCATGAAGGAGGAAGTGGCATCACAATGGAATAAGGTAACCAATTAAGAAGAGTGTCTCTGCCCATTCAGAACTCTAAACCATTGTGACCAGAACAGCTATAATAATAATACATACAATATATAATCAAGTACCATCGGGAAACTCTAGTTGCAACCAACCAATCGATCGACTCCAATTAACATTTAAGTGGCCATTAACTTACTGGGACAGTAGTGACTGTACTAATAAGATGGAAAAGGCTAGCTTGGGCCTGTTCATGTTATATTTGCAGCATATAGAGGGTCCACTTAATTCACATTTTAATTTTTCAGTTCATACTACTGTCCTGTTGTTAATGCTCATTCATCAGTATTTCTTGTTAGGCTACATTCATTTGCAGCTGAGGAAAAACACAATCAAAACCACATTTGAAGCTGTGCAGGTGTGCTGTCAACTGTAAGGGCGATTGCAGCTAAGAAAGAGGTTTCTGCAGAGATGAGCGGGGCGTCTGCAGCAACGTGCTATGCTCATGGCACAGAAATAAACTGCAGCATCTTCAGATGTCAGGTTGGATATTTCCAGCGTTCCTGTTTTTGTTGAGTCTCCTGATATCTTAAACCTGTCACTGAAATGGTCTACAGGGGTGAAGCTCTGTCGGAAAAGGGTGCCAATGAGCTTCAGCCTTCCTTCCCCTCCAGGCTGCTGGTACCAGAACATGTAGGTGTAGCTCGGGTCATCACAGCTGCAGCTGAGAGCGGAGGACTGCCCAGGGCTTTTGAGAAGTCTGACGGGGAGCAGCTGAACATTGATGCTTCGTGACAGTTCTGCTAAACGATAAAGAAGAGGATGAAAAACAAAGAGATGCTCACACTGATCAGCTTGTAAGTGATTGTGTCTGTGTCATTGTGCACACAACAGCACCAAGACAAAAGTAAAGTCCTCTCAATATAGGGGTCTCTCTTAACTCTTTAAGGTGAAGGATATCAAAATACGTGATTAGAATGTTGTTAACTGAACAGTCTAACGCTGATGTAACAATCAACACTGGTAGTTGACAGCAATGGAGTTCCAGAACACTGACTTTGAATTTTGAAAAAAACATTCCAGAAAACCTACTCATCAAAGGGTTAAACCTCACCTGCCGGACAGACCAGAGACACAGTGAATGTGAGGACAAGTCTGATCATCTTGATGCATCAGAACCATAGAGAGAAGAATAATGCTGCATGGCTGCCCATGGATGTTCTCTGGAGAGGAAGGGGTGGAGGGAGGAGGAGACAGGAGAAAAGTTAATTTTTTAAATGACATGTCTGTCTGTTTATGAAGCTTTACACCCCCCTGCAGGAGAGCCTCGCTGCCGTTTGTGTTCTTGGCTTCGTTTCAGGTCTGCTCCTCCCCTGTCACAGTGAGACTGGCACGGGGAGGTTTATGTTCACCCAGCCAATGAGTCTGCAGGGCCGTGTTCACTGACTGCACAGAAATATGTGCCGCTGTCTTCTGCCTCCAGCTTCTTCACCGTGAGAGAGCCTCTTTCAGCCACAGCTTTCTCTGCCACATACCTCTCTTTGCTAAAATTCCCAAATTCAGGGCTTGTATAGAGACGTGTAAACACTATGAGCTGAATACCCTCAGGTGGGTTCTGTTTGTACCAGTACATCCGATCGTAAGCTGCTCCCAAGGTGTGGCTGCAGTTCATCTGGGCCGGGTCCCCCAAATTACCCCAGAGAATTCTGGGGTCCATAATGACTTTACTCTGCACACCTGTGGAAAACAAAAATCAAATATTAATTGTAACCTTGCCCATGAGGCTTAATAAGAGATTGAATAGAACGTGGAAGTCTACAATCAAATTCATTGTCAAGGTGTGTAGAGATGCTACTGGGTTACTGAAATTGTCTAGAGAGATGACATCTTACCTCTCATTGAGAGCAAAAAGACAGTGAAAATAAGAAGATGTCTGACCATGTTGACTCAGTGCTGCTGAGGGAATATAATAAAAAGGCAGCAATGTACACTTAAGTGCACTCTCTGGGATGGGGGAGGGAGGAAGTGACATCATAAAATCATCATGAAAAATGATGACAATAACTGAAACAAAAAAATGAGAGAAATCACAAGAAAGAAGGAAAACAGCACGCTCGTTGCTCAAAAAGTAAATAAAAAAACATGCAGTTATGATGAATGGTTCTGAGAACAGTGCGGATGGGGAAGTGGTTTTTGTAGGGGTAAGAGGAGACCTGTAACACTGTGATACCATGCAGCGCACAGATACACGGCACTGTCTATTAATGCCAGCCTGTCGATGTGAAGGAACGCCTGCCGTTTACCATCTCCACTCACGTTGAATCTTTTTTCACCCTCCATCTCTACGTTCTTATAATAAACACGTCCAAGGAGCTTCATCTCATTTCCCTGCTGGGGTTGCTGGTACCACAGTATTGTGTCATAGTTCTGTATGATGTGGCGGCAGCTGAGTTGCACAGACTCTCCAGGATCTGTCAGCAGGGTGGAGGGAGACTGCTGCACAATGTTACCAAATGAGAGTCCTGTGGAGGGAAAGGAAATCAAGCATCAAATACTTCAATCGTACATCGTGAGTGAGCTGTGGAGCTCAACTGACATTCAAACCAAGATATCTGGATAAGCTGCAAAGACTTGTCCTCGTCACCCACATTATTAAAATTTTATTTGTTATTTCTCGTCATTTAATTACTATTTCATAAATGATTTACCTGTGGGGCTGTACAGTATTATGATAAAGACACTGAGCAGCCTGATCATGTTGATTTCTCTGTGTTACTGAGAGACCAAATGATATTCAACCACTGAAATCCGAAGGTCTCTCAAGAACAGGAGGAAGTGACATCACAGTTTCAACACTTATGTTTGTGAGGTCATACGGTCTCCTCGTGAAGACCCTCATTTTAAGAAACAATGACAACCCTTCTCTATGACAGAGCAACTCTTCTATGATAGATATTTGGCACGGAATGAAAGAATCTTCTAGTGGTTTTATGCAGGTGTGTTGGTCTGCTCTTTTTAGGCAATAACAAGTCTCTGTATCTGAAGAGCCTCTGTCTGTTTTTGTAGAGAAGAAAAAGGACCAGCAAGCATTGTGCTACTCACTGCACAGAAATACACTCCACTGTCGGTGGAGTTCACTTTGGGGACCTGAAGAGATGCTGCCTCTGAACCATCTCCACTGATACTGCAGTGATGCTTATATAAGGTTTCTACGGTCGGGTCCTTATAATAAACATATCCCATCAGAGTCAGGGCGCTGTCCCCGGCTGCCCGGTGGTACCACAGTATGGTGTAATGAGATGGGATGGCATGACTGCAGTTGAGCTGCATGGATCCTCCAGAGTCTCTCATCAGCTCAGCAGGAGACTGATTAACTTTATTACTGAGCGCCAGCCCTGCGGACACAGAGAAAGAAGATACTTCAAGAACTCAATCACCACACGTATACTGTATAGCATCTTCTAGAAAACTGAACCAGGATTGGTTTATTCTGCTTTCTAATGAATTAATCCTTACCTGTCAACCAGAGTAAGGCTGCTGTTAGCCTGGGGTACGCTTGGATCATTTTCTTGCTTCAATGCATGACAAAGAGCAGCATCAGTTAAACAGCACTGAGTCATCTCATGAAGCAGGAAGTGACATCACAATGGAATAAGGTAGCCAATTAATAAGAGTGTCTCTGCCCAATCTGGATCCTGAACCATTGCAACCACACACACACACACACACAAAATACAATGTATAATATATAATATATAAATTCAATACATAAGCAAGTTCTGTCAGGAAACTCTAGTGGCAGCCAAGCAATTGTTCGGCCCCAATAAAATTTAAGTGGCCATTAACTTGCTGGGACAGTAGTGACTTTACTTGTGAGATGGAAAAAGATAGCAGTTTCAGGCGTGTTCATGTTATATTTGCAACATGTAGAGGGTCCATTTACATCATCTTTGGATTTTTCAGTTCATACTACTGTCCTGTTGTTAGTGTTCTTCATCAGTATTTCCATCACAATGGAATAAGCTAACTAACTGCCTCAAAACCAAACACTTCAACCATCTTTTGGATTGGTTAAACAAATAAAATTAAACAAACCACTTTAATTGTTTTTCAAACTTATTTAAAACGTGATATTTTTAAAAGAAAAAAGGGATGTTTCAGTTCATGAAGCTTTACACCCCCCTGCAGGAGAGCCTCACTGCCGTTTGTGTTCTTGGCTTCGTTTCAGGTCTGCTCCTCCCCTGTCACAGTGAGACTGGCACGGGGAGGTTTATGTTCACCCAGCCAATGAGTCTGCAGGGCCGTGTTCACTGACTGCACAGAAATATGTGCCGCTGTCTTCTGCCTCCAGCTTCTTCACCGTGAGAGAGCCTCTGTCAGCCACAGCTTTCTCTGCCACATACCTCTCTTTGCTAAAATTCCCAAATTCAGGGTTCGTATAGGGAAGTGTAAACACTATGAGCTGAATACCCTCAGGTGGGTTCTGTTTGTACCAGTACATCCGATCGTAAGTTGCTCCCAAGGTGTGGCTGCAGTTCATCTTTGCCGGGTCCCCCAAATTACCCCAGAGAATTCTGGGGTCCATAATGACTTCACCCTGCACACCTGTGGAAAACAAAAATAAAATTTTAATTGTAATCTTGTCCATGAGGCTTAATAAGAGATTGGATAGAATGTGGAAGTTTACAATCAAATTCATTGTCAAGGTGTGTAGAGATGGCTACTGGGTCTCTGAAATTGTCTAGAGAGATGACATCTTACCTCTCATTGAGAGCAAAAAGACAGTGAAAATAAGGAGATGTCTGATCATGTTGACTCAGTGCTGCTGAGGGAATATAATAAAAATGCAACAGTGTGGCCTTCAGTGCACTCTCTGGGATGGGGAGGGCAGGAAGTGACATCATAAAATCATCATAAAAAATTATGACAAATACTGAAAAGAAAAAATTAGAGAATTCACAAGAAAGAAGGAAAACAGCACGTTCATTGCTCAAAAAGTACATTAAAAACATGCAGTTATGATGAATGGTTCTGAGAGGAGTGCGGATGGGGAAGTGGTTTTTGTAGGGGTAAGAGGAGACCTGTATCACTGTGATATCCACGCAGCGCACAGATACAGGGCACTGTCTGTTAATGCCAGCCTGTCGATATGAAGGAACGCCTGCCGTTCACCATCTCCACTCACATTGAATCTTTTTTCACCCTCCATCTCTACGTTCTTATAAGTGACCCGTCCAAGGAGCTTCATCCCATTTCCCTGCTGGGGTTGCTGGTACCACAGTATTGTGTCATAGTTCTGTATGTTGTGGCTGCAGCTGAGTTGCACAGACTGTCCAGGGTCTGTCAGCAGGGTGGAGGGAGACTGCTACACGCTGTTACCAAATGAGAGTCCTGTGGAGGGAAAGGAAATCAAGCATCAAACACTTCAATCGCACATCGTGAGTGAGCTGGTGGAGCTCAACTGACATTCAAACCAAGATATCTGGATAAGCTGCAAAGACTTGTCCTCGTCACCCACATTATTATAATTTCATATCTTATTTCTCGTCATCAAATTACTGTTTATAAATGATTTACCTGTGAGTATGTACAGTATTATGATAAACACACTGAGCAGCCTGATCATGTTGATTTCTCTATGTTGCTGAGAGAGCAAATAAAATTCAACCAATGAAATCCGAAGGTCTCTCAAGAAAGGGAGGAAGTGATGTCACAGTTTCAACACTTATGTGTGTAAGGTTATACAGCCTCCTCGTGAGGACCTTCATTGTAAGAAACAATAACAACCCTTCTCTATGACGGAACAGCTCTTCTATGATAGATATTTGGCACGGAATGAAAGAATCTTCTCGTGGTTTTATGCAGGTGTGTTGGTCTGCTCTTTATCGACTGCAGTGAGTCTGTGCATCAGAAAGAGCTCATTCTGTTTTTGTAGTGGAGGAGAGGGACCTGCAAACATTGTGCATAACTCACTGCACAGAAATACACTCCACTGTCGGTGGAGTTCACTTTCGGGACGTGAACAGATGCTGCCACTGAACCATCTCCACTCAAACTGCAGTGATCCTTATATAATGTTTCTACGGTCGGAACCTTTGAATATACATTTCCCATCAGAGTCAGGGCGCTGTCCCCTGCTGCCCGATGGTACCACAGTATAATGTTGTATAAAGGGATGGCATGACTGCAGTTGAGCTGCATGGATCCTCCAGAGTCTCTCATCAGGTCAGCAGGAGACTGATTAACTTTATTACTGAGTGCCAGCCCTGCAGACACAGAGAAAGAAGATACTTCAAGAGCTCAGTCACCATGCACATGTACAGCTTCTTCTAGAAAACTGAACCAGGTTTGGTTTATTCTGCTTTCTGATGAATTAATCCTTACCTGTCAACCAGAGTAAGGCTGCTGTTAGGCTGGGGTACGCTTGGATCATTTTCTTGCTTCACTACTTGAGAAAGAGCAGCATCATTTATCCATTTCATGAAGAAGGAAGTGACATCACAATGGAATAAGGTGACCAATTAACAGGAATATCTTTGGGGGGAGGGGAGGAGGAGACAAGAGAAAAGTTAATTTTTTAAATGACATGTCTGTCAGTTTATGAAGCTTTACACCCCCCTGCAGGAGAGCCTCGCTGCCGTTTGTGTTCTTGGCTTTGTTTCAGGTCTGCTCCTCCCCTGTCACAGTGAGACTGGCATGGGGAGGTTTATGTTCACCCAGCCAATGAGTCTGCAGGGCCGTGTTCACTGACTGCACAGAAATATGTGCCGCTGTCTTCTGCCTCCAGCTTCTTCACCGTGAGAGAGCCTCTTTCAGCCACATCTTTCTCTGCCACATACCTCTCTTTGCTAAAATTCCCAAATTCAGGGCTCCCACCAACAGTTGTAAAGACTATCAGCTGGATACCCTCAGGTGGGTTCTGTTTGTACCAGTACATCTGGACATAAGCTGCTCCCAAGTTGTGGCTGCAGTTCATCTGGGCCGGGTCCCCCAAATTACCCCAGATAATTCTGGGGGTTATAGCCACATTACTCCGCACACCTGTGGAAAACAGAAATAAAATTTTAATTGTAACCTTGCCCATGAGGCTTAATAAGAGATTGGATAGAATGTGAAAGTCTACAATCAAATTCATTGTCAAGGTGTATAGAGATGGCTACTGGGTCTCTGAAATTGTCTAGAGAGATGACATCTTACCTCTCACTGAGAGCAAAAAGACAGTGAAAATAAGGAGACGTCTGATCATGTTGACTCAGTGCTGCTGAGGGAATATAATAAAAATGCAGCAATGTACCCTTAAGTGCACTCTCTGGGATGGGGAGGGCAGGAAGTGACATCATAAAATCATCATCAAAAATAGTGACAAAAACTGAAAAGAAAAAATGAGAGAAATCACAAGAAAGAAGGAAAACAGCACGTTCGTTGCTCAAAAAGTAAATGAAAAACATGCAGTTATGATGAATGGTTCTGAGAACAGTGCAGATGGGGAAGTGGTTTTTGTAGGGGTAAGAGGAGACCTGTATCACTGTGATATCCACGCAGCGCACAGATACAGGGCACTGTCTGTTAATGCCAGCCTGTCGATGTGAAGGAACGCCTGCCGTTTACCATCTCCACTCACGTTGAATCTTTTTTCACCCTCCATCTCTACATTCTTATAAGTGACCCGTCCAAGGAGCTTCATCTCATTTCCCTGCTGGGGTTGCTGGTACCACAGTATTGTGTCATAGTTCTGTATGTTGTGGCTGCAGTTGACTTGCACAGACTGTCCAGGGTCTGTCAGCAGGGTGGAGGGAGACTGCTGCACTCTGTTACCGAATGAGAGTCCTGTGGAGGGAACGGAAATTAAGCATCATATATTTCACTCGCACATCGTGAGTGAGCTGGTGGAGCTCAACTGACATTCAAACCAAGATTTCTGGATAAACTGCTATGACTTGTCCTCGTCAACCACATTATTAAAATTTAATTTGTTATTTCTCGTCATTTAATTACTATTTTATAAATGATTTACCTGTGAGGCTGTATAGTATTATGATAAAGACACTGAGCAGCCTGATCATGTTGATTTCTCTGTGTTGCTGAGAGAGCAAATGATATTCAACCACTGAAATCCGAAGGTCTCTCAAGAAAGGGAGGAAGTGATGTCACAGTTTCAACACTTATGTGTGTGAGGTCATACGGTCTCCTCGTGAGGACCTTCATTGTAAGAAACAATAACAACCCTTCTCTATGACAGAGCAACTCTTCTATGATAGATATTTGGCACGGAATGAAAGAATCTTCTAGTGGTTTTATGCAGGTGTGTTGGTCTGCTCTTTATCAACTGCAATGAGTCTGTGCATCAGAAAGAGCTCATTCTGTTTTTGTAGTGGAGGAGAGGGACCTGCAAACATTGTGCATAACTCACTGCACAGAAATACACTCCACTGTCGGTGGAGTTCACTTTCGGGACCTGAAGAAATGCTGCCACTCTTCCATCTCCACTCAAACTACAGTGATCCTTATATAAGGTTTCTACGGTCGGGTTCGTATAATAAACATATCCCATCAGAGTCAGGGCGCTGTCCCCTGGTGCTCGATGGTACCACAGTATGTTGTCGTATGATGAGATGGCATGACTGCAGTTGAGCTGCATGGATCCTCCAGAGTCTATCATCAGTTCAGCAGGAGCCTGATTAACTTTTTTACTGAGCGCCAGCCCTACGGATACAGAGAAAGAAGATACTTCAAGAGCTCAATCACCACACGCATATACGGCTTCTTCTAGAAAACTGGACCAGGATTGGTTTATTCTGCTTTCTGATGAATTAATCCTTACCTGTCAACCAGAGAAATGCTGCTGTTAGCCTGGGGTACGCTTGGATCATTTTCTTGCTTCACTATTTGAGAAAATGCAGCATCATTTATCCTGGTCTGAGCCATCTTATGAAGGAGGAAGTGACATCACAATGGAATAAGGTAACCAATTAAGAAGAGTGTCTCTGCCCATTCAGAACTCTAAACCATTGTGACCAGAACAGCTATAATAATAATACATACAATATATAATCAAGTACCATCGGGAAACTCTAGTTGCAACCAACCAATCGGTCGACTCCAATTAACATTTAAGTGGCCATTAACTTACTGGGACAGTAGTGACTGTACTAATAAGATGGAAAAGGCTAGCTTGGGCCTGTTCGTGTTATATTTGCAGTATGTAGAGGGTCCACTTAAGTCACGTTTTAATTTTTCAGTTCATACTACTGTCCTGTTGTTAATGCTCATTCATCAGTATTTCTTGTTAGGCTACATTCATTTGCAGCAGAGGAAAAACACAATCAAAACCACATTTGAAGCTGTGCAGGTGTGCTGTCAACTGTAAGGGCGATTGCAGCTAAGAAAGAGGTTTCTGCAGAGATGAGAGGGGTGTCTGCAGCAACGTGCTAAGCTCATGGCACAGAAATAAACTGCAGCATCTTCAGATGTCAGGTTGGATATTTCCATCGTTCCTGTTTTCGTTGAGTCTCCTGATATCTTAAACCTGTCACTGAAATGGTCTCCAGGGGTGAGGCTCTGTCGGTAAAGGGTGCCAATGAGCTTCAGCCTTCCTTCCCCTCCAGGCTGCTGGTACCAGAACATGTAGGTGTAGCTCGGGTTATCACAGCTGCAGCTGAGAGCGGAGGACTGCCCAGGGCTTTTGAGAAGTCTGACGGGGAGCAGCTGAACATTGACGCTTTGTGACAGTTCTGATAAACGATAAAGAAGAGGATGAAGAACAAAGAGAATCTCATACTGATCAGCTCGTAAGTGACTGTGTCTGTCTCATTGTGCACACAACAGCACCAAGAAAAAAGTAAAGTCCTCTCAATATAGGGGTCTCTCTTAACTCTTTAAGGTGAAGGATATCAAAATACGTGATTAGAATGTTGTTAACTGAACAGTCTAATGCTGATGTAACAATCAACACTGGTAGTTGACAGCAATGGAGTTCCAGAACACTGACTTTGAATTTTGAAAAAAACATTCCAGAAAACCTACTCATCAAAGGGTTAATCCTCACCTGCCAGACAGACCAGAGACACAGTGAATGTGAGGACAAGTCTGATCATCTTGATGCATCAGAACCATAGAGAGAAGAATAATGCTGCATGGCTGCCCATGGATGTTCTCTGGAGAGGAAGGGGTGGAGGGAGGAGGAGACAGGAGAAAAGTTAATTTTTTAAATGACATGTCTGTCTGTTTATGAAGCTTTACACCCCCCTGCAGGAGAGCCTCATTGCCGTTTGTGTTCTTGGCTTCATTTCAGGTCTGCTCCTCCCCTGTCACAATGAGACTGGCACGGGGAGGTTTATGTTCACTCAGCCAATGAGTCTGCAGGGCCGTGTTCACCGGCTGCACAGAAATATGTGGCGCTGTCTTCTGCCTCCAGCTTCTTCACCGTGAGAGAGCCTCTTTCAGCCACAGCTTTCTCTGCCACATACCTCTCTTTGCTAAAATTCCCAAATTCAGGGCTTGCATAGGAAGTTGTAAACACTATTAGCTGAATACCCTCAGGTGGGTTCTGTTTGTACCAGTACATCTGAGTGTAAGCTGCTCCCAAGTTGTGGCTGCAGTTCAACTGGGCCGGGTCCCCTAAACGACCCCAGAGAATTCTGGGGGTCATAATGACTTTACTCTGCACACCTGTAGAAAACAAAAATAAAATTTGAATTGTAACCTTGTCCATGAGGCTTAATAAGAGACTGGAAAGAATGTGGAAGTCTACAATCAAATTCATTGTCAAGGTGTGTAGAGATGGCTATTGGGTCTCTGACATTGTCTAGAGAGATGACATCTTACCTCTCACTGAGAGCAAAAAGACAGCAAAAATAAGAAGACGTCTGACCATGTTGACTCAGTGCTGCAGGGAAAATATCGTAAAAATGCAGCAGTGTGGCCTTCAGTGCACTATCTGGGATGGGGAGGGCAGGAAGTGACATCATAAAATCATCATAAAAAATAGTGACAAAAACTGAATAGAAAAAATGAAAGAAATCACAAGAAAGAAGGAAAACAGCACGCTTGTTGCTCAAAATGTGAATGAAAAACTTGCAGTTATGATGAATGGTTCTGAGAAGAGTGCGGATGGGGAAGATGTTTTTTTAGGGGTAAGAGGAGACCTGTATCACTGTGATATCCACGCAGCGCACAGATACACAGCACTGTCTGTTAATGCCAGCCTGTCGATATGAAGGAACGCCTGCCGTTCACCATCTCCACTCACGTTGAATCTTTTTTCACCCTCCATCTCTACGTTCTTATAATAAACACGTCCAAGGAGCTTCATCTCATTTCCCTGCTGGGGCTGCTGGTACCACAGTATTGTGTCATAGCTCTGTATGTTCTGGCTGCAGCTGAGTTGCACAGACTCTCCAGGGTCTGTCAGCAGGGTGGACGGAGACTGCTGCACGCTGTTACCGAATGAGAGTCCTGTGGAGGGAAAGGAAATCAAGCATCATATATTTCACTCGCACATCGTGAGTGAGCTGGTGGAGCTCAACTGACATTCAAACCAAGATTTCTAGATAAACCGCTATGACTTGTCCTTGTCACCCACATTATTAAAATTTAATTTTTTTATTTCTCGTCATCAAAATACTGTTTATAAATGATTTACCTGTGAGGCTGTACAGTATTATGGCAAAAACACTGAGTGGCCTGATCATGTTGATTTCTCTGTGTTGCTGCGAGAGCAAATGATATTTCACCACTTAAATTCTACGGTCTCTCAAGAAAGGGAGGAAGTGACATCCAAGCTTCAACACTTACGGGTATATGTGTAAGGTCATTCTAGTAACCAATGGCAGCCCTTCTCTATGACAGAGCAGTCATACTATGCCAGATATTTGGCACGGAATGAAAGAAAATACTAGTGGTTTTGTGCAGGTGTGTTGGTCTGCTCGTTATAGGCAATAACAAGTCTCTGTATCTGACGAGGCTCTGTCTGTTTTTGTAGTGAAGAAAAAGGACCAGCAAGCATTGTGCTACTCACTGCACAGAAATACATTCCACTGTCGGTGGAGTTCACTTTGGGGACCTGAAGAGATACTGCCGCTGAACCATCTCCACTCATACTGCAGTGATCCTTATATAAGGTTTCTACGGTCGGGTCCTGATAATGAACATATCCCATCAGAGTCAGGGCGCTGTCCCCTGGTGCGCGATGGTACCACAGTATGGTGTATTGAGATGGGATGGCATGACTGCAGTTGAGCTGCATGGATCCTCCAGAGTCTCTCATCAGTTCAGCAGGAGACTGATTAACTTTATTACTGAGCGCCAGCCCTACGGACACAGAGAAAGATGATACTTCAAGAGCTCAATCACCACACACATATACAGCTTCTTCTAGAAAACTGGACCAGGTTTGGTTTATTCTGCTTTTTGATGAATTAATCCTTACCTGTCAACCAGAGTAAGGCTGCTGTTAGCCTGGTGTACGCTTGGATCATTTTTTTGCTTCACTACTTGAGAAAGAGCAGCATCATTTATCCATTTCATGAAGAAGGAAGTGACATCACAATGGAATAAGGTGACCAATTAACAGGAATGTCTTTGGGCGGAGGGGAGGAGGAGACAAGAGAAAAGTTAATTTTTTATATTACATGTCTGTTTGTTTATGAAGCTTTACACCCCCCTGCAGGAGAGCCTCGCTGCCTTTTGTGTTCTTGGCTTCGTTTCAGGTCTGCTCCTCCCCTGTCACAGTGAGACTGGCACGGGGAGGTTTATGTTCAACGAGCCAATGAGTCTGCAGGGCCGTGTTCACTGACTGCACAGAAATATGTGCCGCTGTCTTCTGCCTCCAGCTTCTTCACTGTGAGAGAGCCTCTTTCAGCCACAGCTTTCTCTGCCACATACCTGTCTTTGCTAAAATTCCCAAATTCAGGGCTTGTATAGAGACGTGTAAACACTATGAGCTGAATACCCTCAGGTGGGTTCTGTTTGTACCAGTACATCCGATTGTAAGCTGCTCCCAAGTTGTGGCTGCAGTTCATCTGGGCCGGGTCCCCCAAATTACCCCAGAGAATACTGGGGGTTATAGCCACATTACTCTGCACACCTGTGGAAAACAAAAATAAAATTGTAACCTTGTTCATGAAGCCAAAATATGAGATTGGAAAGAATGTGGTTGTTTCCAGTCAAATTCATCAGTAATGTTGGCAGCGATGGCTATTGGGTCTCAGATATTGTCTAGAGACAACGCCTTACCTCTCACTGAGAGCAAAAAGACAGCGAAAATAAGAAGATGTCTGACCATGTTGACTCAGTGCTGCTGAGGGAATATAGTAAAAATGCAGCAGTGTGGCCTTCAGTGCACTCTCTGGGATGGGGAGGGCAGGAAGTGACATCATAAAATCATCATGAAAAATTATGACAAAAACTGAAAAGAAAAAATGAGAGAATTCACAAGAAAGACGGAAAACAACACGTTCATTGCTCAAAAAGTACATTAAAAACATACAGTTATGATGAATGGTTCTGAGAACAGTGCGGATGGGGAAGTGGTTTTTGTTGGGGTAAGAGGAGACCTGTATCACTGTGATAACCACGCAGCGCACAGATACACGGCACTGTCTGTTAATGCCAGCCTGTCGATATGAAGGAACGCCTGCCGTTCACCATCTCCACTCACGTTGAATCTTTTTTCACCCTCCATCTCTACGTTCTTAAAATAAACACGTCCAAGGAGCTTCATCCCTTTCTCTGCTGGGGTTGCTGGTACCACAGTATTGTGTCATAGTTCTGTATGTTGTGGCTGCAGCTGAGTTGCACAGAATCTCCAGGGTCTTTCAGCAGGGTGGAGGGAGACTGCTGCACGCTGTTACCGAATGAGAGTCCTGTGGAGGGAAAGGAAATCAAGCATCAAACACTTCAATCGCACATCGTGAGTGAGCTGGTGGAGCTCAACTGACGTTCAAACCAAGATATCTGGATTAGCTGCAAAGACTTGTCCTCGTCACCCACATTATTATAATTTCATTTGTTATTTCTCGTCATCAAATTACTGTTTATAAATGATTTACCTGTGAGTCTGTACAGTATTATGATAAAGACACTGAGTGGCCTGATCATGTTGATTTCTCAGTGTTGCTGAGAGAGCAAATAAAATTCAACCAATGAAATCCGAAGGTCTCTCAAGAAAGGGAGGAAGTGATGTCACAGTTTCAACATTTATGTGTGTAAGGTTATACGGCCTCCTTGTGAGGACCTTCATTGTAAGAAACAATAACAACCCTTCTCTATGACAGAGCAGCTCTTCTATGATAGATATTTGGCACGGAATGAAAGAATCTTCTAGTGGTTTCATGCAGGTGTGTTGGTCTGCTCTTTATCGACTGCAATGAGTCTGTGCATCAGAAAGAGCTCATTCTGTTTTTGTAGTGGAGGAGAGGGACCTGCAAACATTGTGCATAACTCACTGCACAGAAATACACTCCACTGTCGGTGGAGTTCACTTTGGGGACGTGAAGAAATGCTGCCACTCTTCCATCTCCACTCAATCTACAGTGATCCTTATATAAGGATTCTACGGTCGGGTTCGTATAATAAACATATCCCATCAGAGTCAGGGCGCTGTCCCCTGCTGCTCGATGGTACCATAGTATGTTGTCATGTGATGGGATGTCATGACTGCAGTTGAGCTGCATGGATCCTCCAGAGTCTCTCATCAGTTCAGCAGGAGACTGATTAACTTTATTACTGAGCGCCAGCCCTGCAGACACAGAGAAAGAAGATACTTCAAGAACTCAATCACCACACGCATATACACCTTCTTCTAGAAAACTGAACCAGGTTTGGTTTATTCTGCTTTCTGATAAATTAATCCTTACCTGTGAACCAGAGTAAGGCTGCTGTTAGCCTGAGGAGCAGTTGGATCATTTTCTTGCTTCACTGCATGAGAAAGAGCAACATCAGTTAAATAGCACTGAGCCATCTCATGAAGCAGGAAGTGACATCACAATGGACTAAGGTAGCCAATTAATAGGAGTGTCTCTGCCGACTATGGATCCTAAACCATTGCAACCACACACACAAAATACAATGTATAATATATAATATATAAATTCAATACATAAGCAAGTTCTGTTAGGAAATTCTATTTGCAGCCAACCAATTGTTCGGCCCCAATAACATTAAAGTGGCCATTAACTTGCTTGGACAATAGTGACTGTACATGTGAGAAGGAAAAAGATAGCAGTTTCAGGCCTGTTCATCTTATATTTGCAATATGTATAGGGTTCACTTATGTCACCTTTGGATTTTTCAGTTCATACTACTGTCCTGTTGTTAGTGTTCTTCATCAGTATTTCCATCACAATGTAATAAGCTAACTAACTGCCTCAAAACCAAACACTTCAACCATCGTTTGGATTGGTTAAACAAATAAACTTAAACAAACCACTTTTATTGTTTTTGAAACTTGTTTGAAAAATGATATTTTTAAAAGAATAAAGGGATGTTTCAGTTTATGAAGCTTTACACCCCCCTGCAGGAGAGCCTCGCTGCCGTTTGTGTTCTTGGCTTCGTTTCAGGTCTGCTCCTCCCCTGTCACAGTGAGTCTGGCACGGGGAGGTTTATGTTCACCCAGCCAATGAGTCTGCAGGGCCGTGTTCACTGACTGCACAGAAATATGTGCCGCTGTCTTCTGCCTCCAGCTTCGTCACCATGAGAGAGCCTCTTTCAGGCACAGCTTTCTCTGCCACATACCTGTCTTTACTAACATCACCAAATTCAGGGCTTGCATAGGAAGTTGTAAACACTATTAGCTGAATACCCTCAGGTGGTTTCTGTTTGTACCAGTACATCTGACGGTAAGTTGCTCCCAAGTTGTGGCTGCAGTTCATCTGAGCTGGGTCCCCTAAACGACCCAAGAGAATTCTGGGGGTTATAGCCACATTACTCCGCACACCTGTAGAAAAAATAAATTAAATTGTAACCTTGTTCATAAAGCCAAAAGATGAGATTGGAAAGAATGTGGTTGTCTCCAGTCAAATTCATCATTAATGTTGGAAGAGATGGCTATTGGGTCTCAGATATTGTCTAGAGATGACGCCTTACCTCTCACTGAGAGCAAAAAGACAGTGAATATAAGGAGAAGTCTGATCATGTTGACTCAGTGCTGCAGGGAAAATATAGTAAAAATGCAGCAGTGTGGCCTTCAGCGCACTCTCTGGGATGGGGAGGGCAGGAAGTGACATCATAAAATCATTATGAAAAATGATGACAATAACTGAAAAGAAAAAATGAGAGAAATCACAAGAAGGATAACAGCATTTTCATTGCTCAAAGTAAATGAAAAACTTGCAGTTATGATGAATGGTTCTGAGAACAGTGTGGATGGGGAAGTGGTTTTTGTAGGGGTAAGAGGAGACCTGTATCACTGTGATAACCACACAGCGCACAGATACACGGCACTGTCTGTTAATGCCAGCCTGTCGATGTGAAGGAACGCCTGCCGTTCACCATCTCCACTCACGTTGAATCTTTTTTCACCCTCCATCTCTACATTCTTATAAGTGACCCGTCCAAGGAGCTTCATCCCATTTCCCTGCTGGGGTTGCTGGTACCACAGTATTGTGTCATACCTCTGTATGTTGTGGCTGCAGCTGAGTTGCACAGACTCTCCAGGGTCTTTCAGCAAGGTGGAGGGAGACTGCTGCACGCTGTTACCGAATGAGAGTCCTGTGGAGGGAAAGGAAATCAAGCATCATATATTTCACTCGCACATTGTGAGTGAGCTGGTGGAGCTCAAATGACATTTAAACCAATATTCCTAAATAAGCTGCAAATACTTGTCCTCGTCACCCAGAGTATTTAAAGTAAATTTATTATTTATAATCATTTAATTACTTTTAATTAACAATTATTTATCAGTGAGGCTGTACAGTATTATGACAAATCAGTGAGGGGCCTGATCATGTTGATTTCTCTGTTGCTAAGAGGGAAAATAAAATTCAACCACTGAAATCCAAAAGTTTTTTAAGAGAGGGAGGAAGTGACATCACAATTTCAACACTTATGTGCGCGGTCATACTGTCTCCTGGTGAGGAACTTTTAGTCTTCTTTCCAACAGTCAATGAAGAGCTTTATCTTTGATGGAGCAGCTGCACAACATCAGTTATTTGGCACCAAATTAAAGAATATTCTAGTGGTTTTATGCAGGTGTGTTGGTCTGCTCTTTATAGGCAATAATGAGTCTCTGCATCTGAAGAGGCTTTTTCTGTTTTTGTAGTGAAGAAAAAGGACCAGCAAGCATTGTGCTACTCACTGCACAGAAATACACTCCACTGTCGGTGGAGTTCACTTTCGGGACCTGAAGAGATGCTGCCACGGTTCCATCTCCACTCATACTGCAGTGATCCTTATATAAGGTTTCTACGGTCGGGTTCTTATCATAAACATATCCCATCAGGGTCAAGGCGCTGTCCCCTGCTGCCCGGTGGTACCACAGTATGTTGTCATATGATCGGATGGCATGACTGCAGTTGAGCTTCATGGATCCTCCAGAGTCTATCATCAGTTCAGCAGGAGACTGATTAACTGTATTACTGAGCGCCAGCCCTGCGGACACAGAGAAAGAAGATACTTCAAGAGTTGAATCACCACAAACATATACAGCGTCTTCTAAAAACCTGGACCAGGTTTGGTTTATTCTGCTTTCTGATGAATTAATCCTTACCTGTCAACCAGAGTAAGGCTGCTGTTAGCCGGGGGAGCAGTTGGATCATTTTCTTGCTTCACTGCATGAGAGAGAGCAGCATCAGTTAAACAGCACTGAGCCATCTCATGAAGCAGGAAGTGACATCACAATGGAATAAGGTAGCCAATTAATAGGAGTGTCGCTGCCCATTCTGGATCCTGAACCATTGCAACCACACACACACACGCAAAAAGTATTAAGTATAATATATAAATTGAATATATAAGCAAGTACTGTCAGAAAACTCTAATTGCAGCTAACCAATTGTTCGGTCACAATAAAATTAAAGTGGCCATTAACTTGCTGGGACAGTAGTGACTGTACACAGTTTCAGGCCTGTTCATCTTATATTTGCAATATGTAGAGGGTCCACTTATGTCACCTTTGAATTTTTCAGTTTATACTACTGTCCTGTTGTTAGTGTTCTTCAGCAGTATTTCCATCACAATGGAATAAGGTAACTAACTGCCTTTTCTATAAAACGCAAAAACCAAACACTTCAACCATCTTTTGGATTGGTTAAACAAATAAACTTAAACTAACCACTTTAATTGTTTTTCAAACTTATTTAAAATGTGATATTTAAAAAAAAAGGGATGTTTCAGTTTATGAAGCTTTACACCCCCCTGCAGGAGAGCCTCACTGCCGTTTGTGTTCTTGGCTTCGTTTCAGGTCTGCTCCTCCCCTGTCACAGTGAGACTGGCACGGGGAGGTTTATGTTCACCCAGCCAATGAGTCTGCAGGGCCGTGTTCACTGACTGCACAGAAATATGTGCCGCTGTCTTCTGCCTCCAGCTTCTTCACCGTGAGAGAGCCTCTTTCAGCCACAGCTTTCTCTGCCACATACCTCTCTTTGCTAAAATTCCCAAATTCAGGGCTCCCACCAGCAGTTGTATAGACTATGAGCTGAATACCCTCAGGTGGGTTCTGTTTATACCAGTACATCTGGTAGTAACTAACTCCCAAGGTATGGCTGCAGTTCATCTGGACCGGGTCCCCCATACGACTCCAGATAATCTTGGGGTTCATAATGACATTACTCTGCACACCTGTAGAAAACAAAAATCAAATTTTAACCTTATTTTTCCACCTTAGTAACAGGATATAATAGAATGTGGTGATCTGCAATCAAATTCAGTGTAAACATGTGTAGAGATGGCTACTGGGTCTCTGAAATTGTCTAGAGAGATGATATCTTACTTCTCGCTGAGAGAAATGATACCGTGATAATAAGGAGAAGACTGATCATGTTGATTCAGTGCTGGTGAGGGAATATAGTTAATGCAGAGCAGTGTGGCCTTACGTTCACTCTCTGGGATGGGGAGGGCAGGAAGTGACATCATAAAATCGTCATGAAAAATAGTGACAAGAACTGAAAAAAAAATGAGAGAAATCACAAGAAAGAAGGAAAATAGCACGCTTGTTGCTTAAAATGAAAAAGGAAATCAAGCATCATATATTTCACTCGCACATCGTGAGTGAGCTGGTGGAGCTCAACTGACATTCAAACCAAGATTTCTGGATAAACTGCTATGACTTGTCCTTGTCACCCACATTATTAAAATTTAATTTGTTATTTCTCGTCATCAAATTACTGTTTATACATGATTTACCTGTGAGGCTGTACAGTATTATGACAAAAACACTGAGTGGCCTGATCATGTTGATTTCTTAGTGTTGCTGCGAGAGCAAATGATATTTAACCACTTAAATTCTACGGTCTCTCAAGAAAGGGAGGAAGTGACATCACAGCTTCAACACTTACAGTTATATGTGTAAGGTCATTCCAGTAACCAATGGCAACCCTTCTCTATGACAGAGCAACCGTACTATGCCAGATATTTGGCACGGAATGATAGAATATACTAGTGGTTTTGTGCAGGTGTGTTGGTCTGCTCGTTATAGGCAATAACAAGTCTCTGTATCTGAAGAGGCTCTGTCTGTTTTTGTAGTGAAGAAAAACGACCAGCAAGCATTGTGCTACTCACTGCACAGAAATACATTCCACTGTCGGTGGATTTCACTTTGGGGACCTGAAGAGATACTGCCGCTGAAACATCTCCACTCAAACTGCAGTGATCCTTATATAAGGTTTCTACGGTCGGGTCCATATAATAAACATATCCCATCAGAGTCAGGGCGCTGTCCCCTGGTGCTCGATGGTACCACAGTATGATGTATTGAGATGGGATGGCATGACTGCAGTTGAGCTTCATGGATCCTCCAGAGTCTCTCATCAGTTCAGCAGGAGACTGATTAACTTTATTACTGAGCGCCAGCCCTACAGACACAGAGAAAGAAGATACTTCAAGAGCTCAATCACCACGCACATTTACAGCTTCTTCTAGAAAACTGGACCAGGTTTGGTTTATTCTGCTTTCTGACGAATTAATCCTTACCTGTAAACCAGAGTAAGGCTGCTGTTAGCCTGGGGAGCAGTTGCATCATTTTCTTGCTTCACTGCTTGAGAAAGAGCAGCATCAGTTAAACAGCACTGAGCCATCTCATGAAGCAGGAAGTGACATCACAATGGAATAAGGTAACCAATTAATTGGAGTCTCTACCCACTCTGGATCCTGAACCATTGCAACCACACACACACACACACAAATACAAAGTATAATGTATAATATATAAATTCAATACATAAGCAAGTTCTGTCAGGAAACTCGAGTTGCAGCCAAAATATTGTTCAGCCACAATAAAATTAAAGTGGCCATTAATTTGCTGGGACAGTAGTGACTGTACGCAGTTTCAGGTCTGTTCATGTTATATTTGCAATATGTAGAGAGTCCACTTATGTCACCTTTGTATTTTTCAGTTCATACTACTATCCTGTTGTTAGTGTTCTTCATCAGTATTTCCTTCACAATGGAATAAGGTAATTAACTGCCTTTTCTATTAAACGCAAGAACCAAAAACTTCAACCATCTTTTGGATTGGTTAAACAAATAAACTTAAACAAACCACTTTAATTGTTTTTCAAACTTATTTCAAATGTGATATTTTTTAAAAATAAAGGGATGTTTCGGTTTATGAAGCTTTACACCCCCCTGCAGGAGAGCCTCGCTGCCGTTTGTGTTCTTGGCTTCGTTTCAGGTCTGCTCCTCCCCTGTCACAGTGAGACTGGCACGGGGAGGTTTATGTTCACCCAGCCAATGAGTCTGCAGGGCCGTGTTCACCGGCTGCACAGAAATATGTGCCGCTGTCTTCTGCCTCCAGCTTCTTCACCGTGAGAGAGCCTCTTTCAGCCACAGCTTTCTCTGCCACATACCTCTCTTTGCTAAAATCACCAAATTCAGGGCTCCCACCAGCAGTTGTAAACACTATGAGCTGAATTCCCTCAAGTGGGTTCTGTTTGTACCAGTACATCTGGTAGTAACTAGCTCCCAAGGTGTGGCTGCAGTTCATCTGGGCCGGGTCCCCCATACGACTCCAGATAATTTTTGGGGTCATAATGACATTACTCTGCACACCTGTAGAAAACAAAAATAAAATTGCAACGTTGTTTATAAAGCCAAAATATGAGATTGGAAAGAACGTGGTTGTCTCCAGTCAAATTCATCGTTAATGTTGGCAGAGATGGCTATTGGGTCTCAGATATTGTCTAGAGACGACGCCTTACCTCTCACTGAGAGCAAAAAGAGATCGAAAATAAGAAGACCTCTGATCATGTTGACTCAGTGCTCCTGGGAAAATGTAGTAAAAATGCAGCAGTGTGGTCTTCAGTGCACTCTCTGGGATGGGGAGGGCAGGAAATGACATCATTAAATCATCATAAAAAATGGTCACAGATAAGGAAAAAGAAAAAATGAAAGACATCACAAGAAAGAAGGAAAACAGCATGTTCATTGCTAAAAAAGTAAATGAAAAACGTACACTTATGATGAATGGTTATGAAAACAGTACGGATGGGGAAGTGGTTTTTGTAGGGGTAAGAGGAGACCTGTATTACTATGATGTCCATGCAGCGCACAGATCCACAGCACTGTCTGTTAATGCCAGCCTGTCGATATGAAGGAACGCCTGCCGTTCACCATCTCCACTCACGTTGAATCTTTTTTCATCCTCCATCTCTACATTCTTATGTGACCCGTCCAAGGAGCTTCATCCCATTTCCCTGCTGGGGTTGCTGGTACCACAGTATTGTGTCATAATTCTGTATGTTGTGGCTGCAGCTGAGTTGCACAGGCTCTCCAGGGTCTGTCAGCAGGGTGGAGGGAGACTGCTGCACGCTGTTACCGAATGAGATTCCTGTGGAGGGAAAGGAAATCAAGCATCAAATACTTCAATCGCACATCGTGAGTGAGCTGGTGGAGCAACTGACATTCAAACCAATATTTCTGGATAAACTGCTATGACTTGTCCTCGTCACCCACATTATTAAAATTTCATTTGTTATTTCTCGTCATTTAATTACTATTTTATAAATGATTTACCTGTGAGGCTGTACAGTATTATGATAAAGACACTGAGCAGCCTGATCATGTTGATTTCTCTGTGTTGCTGAGAGAGCAAATAAAATTCAACCACTGAAATCCGAAGGTCTCTCAAGAAAGGGAGGAAGTGACATCACAGTTTGAACACTTATGTTTGTAAGGTTATATGGTCTCCTTGTGAGGACCTACATTTTAAAAAACAATGACATCCCTTCTCTATGACAGAACAACTCTTCTATGATAGATGTTTCGCATGGAATGAAAGAATCTTCTCGTGGTTTTATGCAGGTGTGTTGGTCTGCTCTTTATCGACTGCAGTGAGTCTGTGCATCAGAAAGAGCTCATTCTGTTTTTGTATTGGAGGAGAGGGACCTGCAAACATTGTGCATAACTCACTGCACAGAAATACACTCCACTGTCGGTGGAGTTCACTTTGGGGACGTGAAGAGATGCTGCCGCTGAACCATCTCCACTCATACTGCAGTGATCCTTATATAAGGTTTCTACGGTTGGGTCCTTATAAAATACATATCCCATCAGAGTCAGGGCGCTGTCCCCTGCTGCCCGATGGTACCACAGTATGTTGTTGTATGATGAGATGGCATGACTGCAGTTGAGCTGCATGGATCCTCCAGAGTCTCTCATCAGTTCAGCAGGAGACTGATTAACTGTATTACTGAGCGCCAGCCCTGCGGACACAGAGAAAGAAGATAATTCAAGAGCTCAATCACCACGCACATATACAGCTTCTGCTAGAAAAGTAAACCAGGATTGGTTTCATTTGCTTTTTGTGGAATCATCCCTTACCTGTCAACCAGAGCAAGGTTCCTATAAACCTGGTGAGCACTGGGACCATTTTATTGCTTCACTCCTGGAGAAAGAGCAGCATGTTTCAACCTGAAATGAGCCATCTCATAAAGGAGGAAATGACATCACAATGGAATAAGTTAACCAATTAGCAGACAGGAGTTTCTCTGCTTCCTTTACACTCTGAACCGTTGCTACCACACAAATAAAATATATACAGACGGGTGACAAATTAAAGGAAAAACCTGAATAAATGAGGGGATAAACAAAATGAATGCAGGTGCTTCCATACAGGTGTACTGCAAGATACAATTAAGTAATTAACACCCTATCATGCTCTGTGGCATGCATAAAAATTTCCGAGCAGACCTAGTTGACCTCGATTTTGGATTAAGACGGTAAGAGGAAAAGATAATATGTGACTTTTAAAGAGGGTTCATCATTGGGGCACGAACTTCAGTCACAAGACTGCCCAGCCGGCTAGTGTGTCAATAGCAACAGTGACTAAAGTGACAATTGCATTTAGATCTATGGGAAAGCCGTCAGTATATAGGGTTGAAAATTGTGGTCGAAAGTGCACATTTGATGATTGTGATACTTGTGCATTAGTGCAATATGTAAGGAAAAAATGAAGTGTAACATTTCCACAGGTGACTGAGAACGTCAACGCAGGACATGATCAGACTGTGTCAGCAAGAACAATCCGTTGACAACTGCATAGAGAGGGATATATAGTAGGGTTGCAGTGCATAAATTGCTCATTACAAAGATGGAAGCACTTCTGAGAGTTAAGTTATGCAAAAACCATAGGCACTGGTCTACAGAGATGTGGAAAAACGTGATATGGTCAGATAAGTCATCCTTCACCATATTCTTGACAAGTGGGCGACTGCATGTGTGTCCTGTGTCTTTTGCATCCAGCTTCTTCACCGTGTGAAAGCCTCCTTCTGCCTTTTTATGAAGTATTTACCTGTGAGGCTGTAAAGTACAGTATGAGGCTGCAAACATGGAGCGGTCTGACCATGTTAATTCTTCAGTGGTGCTGAGAGAGAAAATAAAAATCAACCACTGAAATCCATAGGAGTCTCAAGAGAGGGAGGAAGTGACATTGCATCCTTATGACTTGTGTGAGAGGCCATACAATCTCCTGGTGAGGAACTTCTAGTCTTCGTGCCAACAGTCAATGACAAGCTTCCTCTTTGATAGGGCAGCTGCACAACATCAGTTATTTGGCATTGCGTGCAAGAATGTTCCAGTGGTTTTGTGCAGGTGTGTTGGTCGGCTCTTTACAGACAGCAATGAGTCTGTGCATCAGACAGGGCTCTTTCTGTTTTTGTATTGAGGAAACGAACTTGCAAGCATTGTGCATAACTCACTGCACACAAATACATTCCACCGTCTGCGGATCTCACTTCGTGAACGCGAAGAGATGCCGCCACTGAACCATCTCCACTCAAATTACAGCGATCCTTAAATGCAGTTTCTATGGTCGCTGCCTTATAATACGTATATGCCATGAGTGTCAAGGCGCTTTCGCCTGCTGCCCGGTGGTACCACAGTATGCTCTTGTACGATGGGATGGCATGACTGCAGTTGAGCTGCATGGATCCTCCAGAGTCTCTCATCAGTTCAGCAGGAGACTGATTAACTTTATTACTGAGCGCCAGCCCTGCGGACACAGAGAAAGAAGATACTTCAAGAGCTCAATCACCACGCACATATACAGCTTCTTCTAGGAAAACAGAACCAGGATTGGCTTATTCTGCTTTCTGATGAATTAATCCTTACCTGTCAACCAGAGTAAGGCTGCTGTTAGCCTGGGGAGTTCTTGGATCATCTTCTTGCTTCACTGCTTGAGAAAGAGCAGCATCAGTTAAACAGCACTGAGCCATCTCATGAAGCAGGAAGTGACATCACAATGGAATAAGGTAACCAATTAACAGGAGTGTCTCACTCTGCCCACTCTGGATCCTGAACTATTACAACCACACACACACACACACACAAAAATACAATATATAATATATAAATTCAATACATAAGCAAGTTCTGTCAGGAAACTTCAGTTGCAGCTGACCAATCGGTCGGGCCCAATAAAATTAAAGTGGCCATTAACTTGCTGGGGCAGTAGTGACTGTACTTGTGAGATGGAAAAGGTTAGCAGTTTCTGGCCTGTTCATGTTATATTTGCAGAATGTAGAGGGTCCATTTAAGTCACCTTTGGATTTTTCAGTTCATATTACTGTCCTGTTGTTAGTGTTCTTCATCAGTATTTCCATCACAATCGAATAAGGCAGCCAATGACCAGGAGTGTCTCTGCCTCCTCTGGATTCTGAGCCATTGCAACCACACACATATAACATATATACAACTAAAGATGAATGTCCATGACAGGTACAATTAATTACTGTAATAAAATTGCCCATGCATTCACATGAGAAGGACATTACACTGCCTCTTCTATAAAATACAAAAACCAAACACTACAACCATCTTTTGTATCGGTTAAACTTATCAGCTTCAACTAACCACTTTTATTGGTTTTCACATTTATTTAAAATGTGATATTTCTAAAAGAAAAAAGAAAAATAAAACAAAGGAGACAGGAGAAGTTTTTTTTCCCAGTGAGCTCAGTGGGTATGCGTCTGTTTATGAAGCTTTACACCCCCCTGCAGGAGAGCCTCGCTGCCGTTTGTGTTTTTGGCTTCGTTTCAGGTCTGCTCCTCCCCTGTCACAGTGAGACTGGCACGGGGAGGTTTATGTTCACCCAGCCAATGAGTCTGCAGGGCCGTGTTCACTGACTGCACAGAAATATGTGCCGCTGTCTTCTGCCTCCAGCTTCTTCACCGTGAGAGAGCCTCTTTCAGCCACAGCTTTCTCTGCCACATACCTGTCTTTGCTAAAATTCCCAAATTCAGGGCTCTCACCAACAGTTGTAAACACTATGAGCTGAATACCCTCAGGTGGGTTCTGTTTGTACCAGTACATCTGGTAGTAACTAGCTCCCAAGCTGTGGCTGCAGTTCATCTGGGCCGGGTTCCCCATACGACTCCAGATAATCTTGGGGTTCATAATGACATTACTCTGCACACCTGTAGAAAACAAAAATCTAATTTTAACCTTGTATTTCCAGCTTAGTAACAGGTTATTAAAGAATGTGGTGATCTGCAATCAAATTCATTGTAAACATGTGTAGAGATGGCTACTGGATCTCTGAAATTGTCTAAAGAGATGACATCTTACCTCTCGCTGAGAGAAATGAGACCGTGATAATAAGGAGAAGTCCGATCATGTTGACTCAGTGCTGGTGAGAGAATATAGTAAAAGCAGAGCAGTGTGGCCTTACGTGCACTCTCTGGGATGGGGAGGGCAGGAAGTGACATCATAAAATCTTCATAAAAATTGATGACAAAAAATGAAAAGACAAAAATGAAAAAATGAAAAAAAAAAGAGCGGGGAAAGCAAGTTCATTGCTCAGAAAAGATAATTCACTAAAATTTTTTAATTGATTAAAGAAAGAAAAAACATTTCTGCTGCACCCTGCTGGTGGATTTCTGAACACAGAGGGTTTTTGTAGAGGCGAGAGGGACGATGTGGTACTGTGTTTCACCAGCTGCGCAGAAGTACACCGCATCACCGTCCGCTGACGTGACGCTGGAGATCGTCATGGTTCCCGACTTTTTTCCATCTCCTTCGAGTTTGAGTCTTGTCTCCATCGGGGACTCCACGTTCTTGTTGTTGTGGTAAAGATATCCAAGGAGCTCCAGAGCCCCAGCTTCCCTGGGCTGGCGGTACCAGAGTATCATGTTGTAGCTGGAGATGTTGTGTGAGCAGTGGAGAGTAGCGGGCTCTCTGGACCGTTGGAGAAGGGATGAGGGGTACTGTTGAACACCGCCTCTGACCAACTGACCTGTGAAAGCAGATATGGACCAGCCCGTTCAAACTGTACGGTAGTGATGGAGGCGTTCAAAACATCATAGGCCAGTCTCACGGGCACAGTTTTAAACCTAGTCCTAGACGAAATTCAATTAAACGATTCTAGATTCTCTATACAAAACTCTGTTTAGTCCAGGACAAAGTTCAATCTGTATCGTTGAATCTGGCCCCATGTTCAAATACCGTGCACCTTAATTATTTTATGATATTTTCTATGATACCTGTCAGCCAAAACAATAAGACAGTGAAGTTGATGAGAGCCCTTATCATCATGATGCGATCCAGATCTACAGGTGCATCGACTCCTGTGCTGTTCGATAGAGAAGAAACCCAGACGTTACTGACCAGATCTGAGCTTGCTCGCTGCTCTCTCTCTCCCCTTATCTCTCTCTCTCTCCCTCCCTCCCTCTCTCTCTCTCTCTCTGTCTCTCCTTATCTCTCTCTCTCCCCCCCCCTCTCTCTCTCTGTCTCTCCTTATCTCTCTCTCTCTGTCTCCCCTTATCTCTCTCACTCCCTCTCTCTCTCTGTCGCTCGCTCTCTGGGTTTTGGTGTGAGAAGAAAGACAGGGAAGGGCATCAGAAGAACAACTGAATAACTAAACACCTTACATTGTACAAGTAACTTCAAAAGGAGTAAACAATAGAAATTATACATAATATACTGTATATACAATACACAAGTTTATACATTCATTTATTTTTTTTTTACATAGAATAATATTAGTTTCTTTAGTTTTCTTTTGATATGTTTCACAGTATGTTCTAAGCTGAGGACACGTACAGTATACCTGATTCTTAGATCCGTACAATAAAGGAGGCAGCTGTGGTTTGCTGCAGGTGTGGAGGTGTTCTGCATGAGCTGCACAGACAGCTAAGGCCTGCTCACCGGTGGGTTTTTGTACTGGATAAAGAGGCGCTACTACACTGTGCTACTAGCTGCACAGAAATATGTTGCACTGTCAGTGGTGGAGAGGTTCTGGATGGTAAATGTAGCATTGTTGCGCGCATCACCTTGAAGTGAAAATTTTCCTTTATACTGATCCTCTGGGTACCCAAAGTTCAAATTCATATACCCAAGGTACGTGAAAACTCCATTTCCAGACTGCAGGTACCAGAGAAGACGATCGTATCCCGCAATTCTGTGTGAGCACCGAAGCTGAGCGGATTCTCCCACCTGTCGGGCCAGGTGAGCAGGTCTTTGGGAAACTTTGCTGCACAGGGAAGGGTCTGCGGGAGGAAAGAGAGGAGACATTAACGGGGATTTTGCAACGCATTCTGGTAAAACGCATTTTCATACGGATATCTAGTTCACCTGTGAGCCAGAGTAGAGTGGCAATGCAGCCGATGGGGAGTCCGATCATGATGGTGGGAGCCTAGCGCCGCAAGTGAGCTACCTCAGTTTATTTTCTGTTTCAAATAACACTGCTGCCACAGAGCATTAAAAGCCTTCCTTCATGCAAACAAGCGAAATGTGTTGCTGGGCAGTTTATGGGGAAAAAAAGCTGGAGTGAGCCAATGTTTGTAAAATCTTAACTAGCCAGTGTAGAATAGGGGAGGGCAGCACAGAACCAAAACTAGTGAGTGAGACTAGGGTCTCCAGAGGTAAAAGGCAGGAAAATCTGATGACACAACATTTGTCAAAGATGACAGACATTTTATTTTTTCATAGTAGACGGTTTGTTTGTTTCATTTAGTCTCCCCCTACTGGTACATTCTAGGACCATTTAGATTTGCTGTGTGTGTTGTAGCATTTTTACTCTATGTCATGAAGTATATTCGCCTTTTTTTAACAAGGAAAACCCCATTGAGATTGAAATCTCTTTTGCAAGGGGTCCTGACATAAAGCACAAAGATACACAAGACAGTAGACAAACAAATTATAAGACATCAAATGGGGAATGAGACAGCAATGTAACAATAATTAAGAAGCTAATGAACTCCTTTCATTTTGGATTGCATTGTACATATTTTAAAGATGCTCATATTTTAAAGATAACTACGCAAAATACAGTCAGCAAACAATTATTGGAATTAGTCATAGCTGAATACATGGGAGAAAGATGTTGTCGTGACTGACTGAGACACACGACAAATTGGATTTAAAACTTCACTTTTTTGGCTTCCTGTTATCTTACATTCAAGATTTCCAACTGTCAACAAGAACCACAGGATATGAGGTGGACAGAAAGTGGACAGTCTTAGCACAAGAGAGAGAAAACATGCAATGCTACCTTGGTAGAGCTCTCTTGAAGAGAAAAAGAGACCGGATGTGACATCACTACAAGAAAAAGTGTAAGAGAAGCAACAGTCTCTTGCAGCTGTAATTTTATATCAGCATTTGCTAGATGTGGTTTGGCACAGGTGTGCTTTTTTGTAGAGAGAGACAGATGTAAGTGGATAAGAAGCAATTATCTTGCAGAAAGAGTCTAATTTGTTTATCTGTATATTCAACTTTTCAGAACATACAAGGGGCATACAGTATCTTCATCAAAAAAACGATCATTATAAAAAGGTCTTGCTTGATGCACTTGGAACTTTCTGGCTGAACCGAACCTGGCCTGGTATTTCTAACTCAAATCTGAACCTAGCATCGGTTACACCACAAGCATAACTCACAAGGCTCCTATGGGAACTGAAATGTTTTTTTTCTTTATTTTTTTCCTTTTTTTTCGTGTGCGCAGTGCCTCCTCTAGGTCAAAACCGTGTCTTCCGCGGAGTGTGTGTGTGTGTGTGCGTGTGTGTGCGTGTGTGCGTGTGTGTGTGTGCGTGTGTGTGTGTGTGCACAGCGCGCGCTCTGGGGGGAGTTTTTGAACAGCCCCGGCGTGACCCTGAGTCACTGTGACTGGCGGCGGCGCAGAAATACAGCCCGCTGTCCTCCGGCTCCGGCTCCTTCACCGTGAAACTTCCCTCCTGGGCGACGGATTTGGCCACGGCGTACTTCCCCCCGCCGAACTTCCCGAAGTCAGGCGCGTTGAGGGTGTCCGACAGCACCACCAGCTGGAGGTCCCGGCCCGGGAGCTGACGGTACCAGTACATCTGATAGTAGCTGACGTCCGTGTGCTCGCACTGCATCTCC
>CM077284.1:8993021-9030521 GCA_039654925.1 Anguilla pacifica
AAAAGTTTTTATTTGTGTGTAATATCAGTTAATCCGAGTCCTGATCTTTTGTCAGGAAATAACATATATTGGGTGATAACTCAGGAGTGCCCTCTAGCACAATTTAGTGGAACTACACCACTTGCTGAAAGGTGCTCTGGGGATTGCGCCTACTCATCCCACAGTGACATTTGTTTTGGTTTCCATGACGACTGAGGTTATAAATTTACGTTGAGAACTGCACCGTAGGTAGAGACGGTCTCCAAGGGGCCCTTGATTAAGGGCAGCGAAGCATCGCGCAAGACGATGTGCAGACCTCTTCTCACAGAAGTACAGCACATTCATTCACTTTTCCACCGTGAGGCCGAACGGTTACCAGGGGCGCCCCGTGCCGTTCCGCGCTGCTCAGGACTCGTGGGAACGGTTACCGTTTCTGTTTCCATCTGTCGGGTTGCTAAAACCAGGAATAGGAAGTATCTAAGAAAAACTAGCGATGACAGCAGGTGATGCGGTGGATCAGCGACGGCGTCCCGTTGTGTATGTAATGAATATGCGCCAGGTGTTGTCGTCGCTCCGCATTCTGTTTTGTTTTTGTTACGTTCTGTTTCGTTGGCTGACGATATGGACGAGGATTCTGTGTATTTTGGTCTGTTTTTGTTTTTTCTTTTTAGCGTCCACTCCACTGACCATCACTGTTGCATGCATCACAATGCACCCCCTGCACACACACACACACACACACACACACACACACACACGCATACAGTAACTGTAATCCATAATCATTCCGGTAAAAGGGTAAATGTTCATGTAATAATTGAATTTTTTTAATAGATAGACCACAATGATGAATATTTGTCTTTGGATCTCGGGCATTTTTATTACAATCTTCAATTTACACAGCACAAAAATAAAACACAGGAAATACAAAAATGCACAAAAAGCAGCCAGACATGTAAAATACGTGTTGATCAGGCCGTTACTGTGACCAAAAGAACAAAAAACACTACCTAAGACAATTCACCTTCAACTCTGATCGCTGCAGTATGGAGCTTGTCAATCTCAGTGATAAATTTAACCCTGCCCTCTAGTGGCAGAATAAAGGAACGTCGCTTTGGACAGGTTTGCCTGTCTGAGCCATCCATCCCATCTTGCCCACTGCTGCATCTGAGCCCATGCCAAGTGCTGATCCTTTTTTTATGTTCTTGTGATCCACACGCCATGGATATGGTAACATTATTTATTTACTTGGCAGTTTCCCCTATTTGCAGTGTCTCACAAATGTACACAATCCAAGAGGTGTGTCAGATTTCACGAGCCAATAATATTTTGGAAAGGTGCACTCTCTCCCCTGTCTGCAGGCTCCAGTTTTTGGGTGGCTTGGTTCCAGGTGAGAATGTTTCTGCTGGGATCTGCTGTGTGTGGAGGGACGATACACTGTGCACTGTTTTTTTTTCTTCCTTGACCCAGAGCAAGGAGACAATTAGGTTATTTCCTGTCTTCCAATGTTTTGGAACAAAATGCTGTGTCGTACACTTCAGTGATTAACTTTCCCTTGACAGGTTCAATCTAGTAAATGCATTCAACAGGAAATGCACACACTGTCCCTCTAAAGTTAGAAAGTCAAATACATCCAGATCAAGGGTGAATCTCAATAGACATACTGTACTGTCAAAAAGGCGTCGATCTCTGGCTGATTCGGGATTTTCGGAAGCTCCGGACTGCGGTGAGATGAGGTGCAGATGAATCATCAGGCGCACGGTCAAGTGAAGGTGTTGAAACTGGTCTTGCTGTGGAGGGGGATGCCCTCGGCCCCCCGGAACTCGGCTGCGATGTCATCGAAAGTGCGCCCCCTGGTCTCCGGGAGGCGCAACAGCGTGTAGCTGAAGGCCAGGGTGGCCATCGCCGTGAAGAGGAGGTAGACGTAGGCCCCGCACACTTTCTGCACAAACGCACAAAAAAGGAAATTTACCAACGCGTGCCGTGGGCGAATGACTCAGGAGAGCTTTGAGCAGTGGTCTCCAACCCCGGTCCTGGAGAGCTGCAGGATCTGCTGGTTTTTGTTCTCGCCTTAAAATCAGCACCCAGTTGAGAACCAAGACACCGGGTGTGTTGAGTTAACTGTGTAATCAACTGCTCTAATTGATTCATGAAGTGCAGAGTCACTATGAAAACCAGCAGACCCTGTAGCTCTCCAGGACCAGGGTTGGAGACCACTGGCTTAGAGGGTAACCTGTGCAGAGACACACGGATGCACTTTTATTAATGCATACAGTACATGCTGAGGTGGAAAATCCAGGTTCAGAAAGCCAAAGTCCACCCCAGTATTTTGTTCCAATCACATGCTAATTTGCACAGTTCTTCAGCCAGGAGGTAGAACTACAGTAGTAATACAGTAATACAGTAAAAATCAGCTGAGTTCATGGGTGGAGGAAATACATGGCAGGACTTTCACTTTCTGACCCCTGGACTTTCCACCTCTGTATACATGTCAGACCTGCTTGAGACTGGACAGAGCGACATACAAACAGACTGACAGAGAGAGAGACAGACAGACAGACACACACACAGAAACAAACACAGACAGACAGACCGACAGACACACAGACACACTCACTCTCACACACGCACACACATACGCACACGCGCACACAAATACACTCACACACACACGCACAGATAAACACACACAGTCACACACAGTCACACACAAGCACAAACACACACATACACACACACACGCACACACACACACCTGCACAGTCACACACACTCACACACACACACACTCACACTCACACGCACACACAAACACACAGTCATGCACACACACACACACACTCACACGCACACACACTCAACCACACACACACACATACACACAAACACACACGAACACGCACACACACACACACACAGTTAAGCACACACACACACACACACACATACACACAGTACCAGCAGCGGTGGGAAGAGCAGGGCCAGCAGGAACTTTCCGCCCCAGTTGAGCATGCTGGTGAACGCCATGGCGATGGGCCGGGACTGCTGGTCGAAGAGCTCGGCGCCGATGAACCAGGAGATCGGGCCGGGCCCCACCTCGTAGGCCGAGATGAGGAAGAACACCACCAGGACCTGCAGGCTGCGCAGGTCCGGAACCAGGTGCTGGTGCAGAAGGAGGGGGAAAAGAGGGGGAGAGGAGGGGCAGAGGAGGGGGAGAGGAGGGGGAAAGGAGGGGGAGAGGAGGGGGAAATTGTGGAAAAGATCGTGCAAAATGTCTTCACATCGGGTTTTTACCACGGCGGAGTCTGTACTAAAACAAATAACATCAGAACTGAAAGGAAGGGATCTTGATATGAAAAAATAAGAGGACATTTCTTGGAGAATATAAATTATTTGTTTTGTCTTTCATGTGTATTGTGTTATATGTATTGTTCCCTTTTACATAAATGTAAATAAAGTTTTTTATTTAAAAAAAAAATTGAAAGAGCATCAGAAGGAGAGCAGAAGGACCTAAAACAGCAAAAGTAACCCTTTCTTATATAAAATTTTGATGGACATCCCCAGGAACTCCAACTAATTTTTAAACTGAGTGAATATCTTGCAATGGGAGCACAGATTTTTAGGCTACATTTCATGTGAAACAGAGGGCATGACAGCCCCGCAGAGGGGCAGTTTTTCCACGTTTTTCTCACCAGGATCGAATCGGTGATGGTCATGAGCAGATTGCACAGCGCCAACGACAGGAAGCCGGTCAGGAGCAGCCTCCTGCGCCCCGCCCTCTCCACCAGGAAGAACTTTTTCAAAAACAAAAAAAGGACGGTTAAGTTACCTCATTACCTCCAACTAAAAAAAAATTAAAAAAAATATGCACTGCTATCAAAAACAACGGCCATTTTGTCGCACCAAATGGCAGTTACTGTTCTTGTTGCCGGGCAGAGCACAGTATGCTCACATTCACATACAAACGTCAGTTGAGCAGATGCTACCATGGAGACTCACCGCGACCACGGTGAAGGTCACGTTGACGGCCCCCACCCCGAGCGTCAGGTACTTGGCCTCCCGGAACCCTGCCTTGGAGAACATCCTGGTCGAATAATTTATTATCTGGAAAGGAAAAAGAATCCCAAACATTCAGTAACTGGCTTTCAAAAAGAGCCGGCGTGCTTCTTCCGCACTGTCCTCACCGCCAGACGTGCGGCCCTGACCTACTGACCCAGTAGTCATCCTCCATAAAATTCAAGTTTCCTGAGCTTTTAGAAGTTTGTGCACAGATATTCAATAATTCTAGTATTCCTGCTGCTAGCATAAGAGAATATTACAAAAAAATTTTTTTAGTGAAAAGAGGAATTGGTCTCTTGCCTAGTCGTTTAATTTCATTTTTGTTTTGTTTTGAAACATCGTAATTATTCAAAAGAGTTATCATTCAATGTCATTAATAAAGCTAAACCATTAAAAATGAATGGTTCACCCTCACTTTTATAAAATTATGCCGTTAAAAATGTATCGTTTGAACATCTGACACAAACTTGATCATCCTCCAAGTATCAGACAGTTTACTGTATGCCACATGAAGACCCAGGAGTGGTGGATCTTCATGTAGCATAAACTCTCATTTTTTTGAAATCTGTACTTTGTTCTGGAAATTTGAGGACTCACAGCATTGAATCCGGACAGTTGGCTGCCCAGGTTTATAATCAGGACCAGTATTATTGGCTGCCTGTAGCTCCGCTTCATCAAGAACTGTCGAACAGTCACTCCTGATTGGGTGCGAGCGGCCTCCTCTTTCATTTCCTTCAGTTCGTTGAGAACCTTGTCTGAATTTCCTCTCAGCCTTCGGAGGGCTGAAAGAAAATAAAGGTCAAGGGTTCAGAGGTCAAAGCTCAAACTTTTGGTGACTGCCACAAAGAGGACTGTTACGCACAGAGCCCTCGTTCAGGGTGCATCGCCAAGACAAAACCGTTAGGATTTAAACATTCCAAACCTTCAAACATTCAAAGAGCCAGGAGCAGATTTATCACCAGTAAGAGGACAAAGAGCCCCACTTTGTCCTCAGGTGCTGTAACTCGCAGACAATACACTGTCAGAAATAATTTGCCAAAGATTGTACCTATCGGGGCACAATGACTTGTCAGTGGGGCAATACCCTCAAAGGTATATTGTACCCTTTACCCTTCAGAGCAGTGGTTCTCAACTCGGGCCAGAAAGGGCCGGTGTGGGTGCAGGCTTTTACACACCTGATTCTACTAATCAAGGTCCTTAGTAAAGACTCCAAAGGTTGATTAGTAGAATCAGGTGTGTAACTGCTTGGTGGAACAAAAGCCTGCACCCACACCGGCCCTTTCTGGCCCGAGTTGAGAACCACTGCTTTAAAGAAACAAAAAACGGACCCATACCGTACCCCTTTTTTTCTGACAGTGTAGTCTGACATCCAGCGCGCCGCACACCCACCTGACTCCGCCTGTTCCTCCTGGCCCCGGGTGATGAGCAGGTAGCGCGGGCTCTCAGGGCAGAAGGGCAGTATCAGGTACTGGAGCAGCGCCGGGATGAGGGACAGGGAGAACATCAGGGCCCAGTACCTCTCTGTGCCCAGCACCGTGTCCAGGCCCACCACCTGCACCGTCAATTTACATACATCACAGGCATTTTAGCAGACGCTCTTATCCAGAGCGACTTACACAACTTTTTGTTTTACATACCTTTTACATTGCATCCATTATTACAGCTGGATAATATACTGAAGCAATGCAGGTTAAGTACCTTGCTCAAGGGTACAACGGCAGTGTCCTACATGTTGGAATCGAACCTGTGACCTTTTGGTTACAAGACCAGCCCCTTACCCATAATACTACACTGCCGTTGTCCAGCCCAAACAAGTGAGATTAGACCCCGAAGGCAGTCGTTTTTTTGTGTGTGTGGTCATAGAGTATGCTGTGTGAAATGACTGTGCTGAGGAAGGATATTTTTTTTTGGCCACACGGAGACGAGACTGAGGGAGTGAAACAGGAAACAGGAAGTGAGACGCGGACTCGCCATGCCCAGGAGGATGCCGGTGGCGAAGGAGACCTGGTTGAGCGTGGCGAAGGCGCCGCGCAGCTCGGTGGGGGACACCTCCTGGATGTAGAGGGGGTTGAGGCTCATGGCCAGGCCGCAGAACAGGCCGAACAGGAGGCGCCCGACGATGAGCACCTCGAACGACTCGCTGGCCTTGGAGACGAACATGAGGCTGGCGCCCACCACGGACAGGGCGTTCACTATCAGGATGGAGTTTCGCCTGTGCGAGGGGGTGGGGGGACAGGGAGGTAAAATAATATGATTGGCTGAGCCAGGGGTCCTCAGCTCAGGTCCTAGAGAGTCCGCTCGTAAGTTTTTGGGAATTTTGGAAAGTCAGTGTTCTAGAACATTGCTTTCAGTAACAGTAGTGATTGTTACATCAGCATTAGAATGTTCAGTTAAGAACATTCTAGTCACGTGTTTGTGATCTTAAACCTTAAAGGGTCGAGTGATCAGTTAAGTGCTGAGTAACAGCAAAGACCAACAGATGTGGTCGTGTCTCCAGGACCAGTGATGAGGATGCCTGGGCAGGACATTGTGTACAATTATGTATTTATATTCCCACTTTAACACCGAGGCTGGTTTGTCCAAGGTGTACCAGGTGATTCGATTTCCCTCTCACCTGCCGAAGGAGTCAGCTAGACCTTTGACCCCCAAGGAGCCAAGCAGGGCTCCAAAATCCTTAATACTGACAGAGAGGGACCAGAGGAAGGTGAGGCTGTGGTCCGGCAAGGACGTGTTGTGCCGGGACCTCCAAGTCACATTGAAGAACTCTTCAATTATCTTCAAGGACAAAGAGAGAAGACCTAGACCAATTGCTGTAAAATTCCACACCACAGTGATGTGCTCCTGAAACATAGATCACCGTTAAAATTCAAATCTGATTTTTGTAAGGATCTTAGACCTCACTGTAACTTTGCTATACTTACAATATAGCTAAGGTACTGTTTTTACTTCGAAGTCTAGAGGTCAATTAAAATGACCTTGGAATATAGGCTATATGTGTACTCTAAAGCTCATAATATTTAATTATATAAGTCAGTTGTCATGGGACCCTACAATCAAACATTAGATCAATTCAAGACAGTTTAGAGTATATATGTTTTTGCGAATGTCCATTCTGGAAATGAATTAAATTTCATAAAAATTAATTCATTCGCAACTCCACATAAAACCCTTGAGAAATTAAAATCACGGCCCATTTTTCACTTTGCAAATAGAACTTCCGCAGAACTGAATTGGAATTTGCCCCAAAATCGTGTCATTTCCGTAGTCACGGCGACCCAGGTGACTGGCGGCGGAGGAGCCCCGCCTCCCTCACCTTGGCCGGGGCGTTGACGTTTCCCGTGTGATACCCAATCTGGAGGGAGCCCAGCACGGCCGATATGATGGCGACGAGGAGAATGGCGGTCATCGTGCTCTGCAGACAGCAAGGGATGGAAAAACCCGCTAAAGACACGCTAGCCAACGCAATACACGCAGTCACCTCAACCTACCGACATTTAAAAAGAACATTCTGTTCCCTTGCAACCCGCTGTTGTATTCCCCTTAACTGACGTTCAATCAGACATGAAGCACTGACCTCCTTGGACTCCATTAGTATGTGACAGATGGGACGTCACGTCCTAAAGCAAAAAAAAAAAAAAAAAACGTACTTTAAGTTTTAAGCATCTCAAAGTTTTAGCAAAATTCAGTTTTTTACATTTAACAGTCAGCATTTCAGATTCTGTGGGGTTTATGGTCTGGATCCAGATGGTAAGGTGTTCTGATGAGTGGGATCTGATGTAACTACCCTGAGGCTCTTGCATGAACAATTTAATTGTACTGCAATGCCAGAATGTGCCACCTTGTATTCGATTTAATATCGAAGTTCAGTATTGCAGTAAAGAACGCCATAAACATTAATAAACAGGAACTGTAGACATTTGGCTCAGTGACAAATCTTCATGCTACATGCTATTTTCCACCCCTATGTGAACCAGTAACATCCATGTAACTCCCTTCAGATGGAACCAGTGAGCCAATAATTACAACCATCTTGTATCTGTAGCAATGTTTTAAAAAGCATATGTGTGTGTATATATATATATATATATAGATATATACACACAAGTTCAAATATATTGCCCATATATGTTAACTGAAATTTTACATTAGGTATATTAATATTTATGAAGACGTGTGAAATATGTCTATCAAATTATCAGATAGGTGACTGATAAGACACTGCTCTGAGGTGAAGTGCGTACCTTTTTGCCTGTCTTGGTCCTGTCCCCGGGTGCGTTTCGTACGTCCTGGCTGTCGTTTTCGTCCTCTGTGTAAAAACCGGGCTTGCGCCCTCTCCACCCGCGAGCCTGCGCTTGTCTCCCGTCCCAGCGTCGCGGGGGTCCCGTCTCCTCCCGTCCCGTGCCGACGGGCGCCCTCCCCTCCCCTCCCTCCCTCCCTCCCTCCCATGCCCCTGGCAGAGGCGGCTCCGGCCCCTGTGAGAGCGGTGACGAAGTCGCACCCGCCCGCTGAATTTGGGGCCGGTCTGAAAGAATGGCAGTCATGGGCCAGAGCGCTCCCCTCTGAGCTCAGTCAGGACGGGCAGGCAGGCGCAGCTCGGTCCCCCCTCTCCCCCCTCTTGCCCTCCCTGGCCGTCGGCCCTCACCTTTTTGGGAACTGTTCGGGAACCATGAAGCCCTCTTGTTCTTGTACAGACAACCATTGTCCTCCACAACCCCTATCCCCCCACCCCCCACCCCCCCTAAGTCTTTTTTTTAGACTAGGATGCTTTCTTAGGTTAGGGTTTTAAAGGACACTGATGAACACTTTAGTACACCTCAGTGCACATATGTGTATAGTACACCACGGTACACATTTGTGCATAGGACACCTTAGTGCACCTACGTCTTTAGTAAATGTCAGTACGCACATATGTATGTAGTACACCTTAGTACATACATCTATGTTGTACACATTAGTACAGGTATGTTTCTTTGAATGTCACTCTGGAAATAAAGCTGCTTGCTATACGACTGGACTGTCATGTCATAAACCGCCCTCACCTAATATCGAATAATCCATGAAAAAACAAATAGTGTTACATAATGTCCATGTCTAATGCCAGACGCATAATTTCATAGACAGTATATTTTGGATGAGTGCAATGCGTTGCTCAGTGAGATGAAGACCTATTTTGCTTGGAGTGGTGTCAGATTGAGTCATGTGGAGCGCAAGTTAACACAAAGGTGACATCGTACAGGTCCTGTTGTGTTGTGCTAACCTCAAACTGACTCATTTATGTTTGTCTGGGACAGGCGCTGATCTCCCAATCTGTGGAATCAAAACACACGTGACCTCCCCAAAAACCCCCCCACCCCTCCACGCTCCCCAAGCGGCCCATCAGTGTCCACGCAGGGGGCCCCAATCCCTAACACACAGGCGCCACAATTCGCAACTGCAGCCCTTTAATTGGCTTACCGCGCAGAGCTCCTGATTAAGGACAATGTCACGTTTCCGATTCCGAGAACAGCGCGTCCATCCTGCACCGCACTCTCCGCCTTCTAGGGTTGCCAGATTTAGGATTCGTCGAAAACCGGAACAACATGCACAGCTGGAAATCACGAACGAGGTGGCGAGCTGTCGGGGCCAATGGCAGACCACGGAGGAGAAGAAGGGGCGGGGGGTGGGGGTGGGGGGTGTTGCTATCACTGTTTTGTGGAAAGGGAGGGTGGTTGAGACACAAACCCATTACCAACTAACTGAAAATTTTTTCAATCAATTACTCAGACCGGACATCAAATCGTCTGGCCGGGACCACAAATAATCTGAAAACCGGACGTTCCTGTCGAAAAAAACTGGCCCTCTGGCAACCCAGCCGCCTTCCTGATGGACCCTTTACCAGAATCACCCTCCCACCCTGTCTGTCTCTCCCGCTCCCTCTCTGACACACTCGCCTTGGATTGCCTTTGCCTGAATATGCAGCAGCAGGTCCTCATAAAGGAGGGCTCCACAAGAGTGAGACACAAACGGCGACGCAAGCGTGATGACACGCCGGGGGGGGGTTTGGGGGGGGGGGGGGGGGGGGGATGTGTCGCCTGGGCGGGTGCACGGCAGCGGCTTTGCGGAGTCGCAAGCAGCGGCGAGGGGGAAAAGGGCGGGACGCTCGGCCGGCCGGCCGCTGCTCCTGGCATTCCGTCGCTTCCTGCACGGGCTGGCTGGCCTCCACAGCAACAGTCCCCCCCCACCCCCACCCCCACCCCCCCTCGTGGCTCACTCCCACCTGGACCCGCATGTCCGGCGGCGTCCGGCGGCCAGTTACACTCCAGTAAAAATCACCTCTTGCGCAACGTTCAAAGACGCCTGGGAGATCGGGGTGATGGCAAGAAAATGACCTGAGGGAGTTTTTTTTTTTTTTTTTAAATAATTTCTTCTTTTTCTTTTTCTTTCTTTCTTTCTTTCGTTTTCTTTCTTTTCCTTATTTCTTGCTCTCTCTCCAGCCTTCAGGCGGCTCACCAAAACGACGTCTTCACATTTTGAGCAGGCCTAGTGTGCGCCTGAACTCCAAAATCAAGGCAGCAAGAGAGAGAGGCAGAGAGAGAGAGAGAGAGAGAGAGACAGAGAGAGAGACAGAGAGAGAGAGAGAGAGAGAGAGAGAGACAGAGAGAGAGAGCGAGAGAGAGAGAGACACAGAGAGAGAGACAGAGAGAGACAGAGAGAGAGAGCGAGAGAGCGAGAGAGAGAGAGACACAGAGAGAGAGACAGAGAGAGACAGAGAGAGAGAGCGAGAGAGCGAGAGAGAGAGACACAGAGAGAGAGACAGAGAGAGAGAGCGAGACAGAGAGAGACAGAGAGAGAGAGAGAGAGACAGAGAGAGACAGAGAGAGAGAGAGACAGAGAGAGAGAGAGAGAGAGAGAGAGAGAGAGACAGAGAGAGAGAGCGAGAGAGAGAGACACAGAGAGAGAGAGACAGAGAGAGACAGAGAGAGAGAGAGAGAGGCCCTGTTATCGGGCCCTAAATAGAAAATACACACAGGCAGAGTATCTCTCCTTTGTCAGAGATACAAAGCAGAGACGGATCCTGACCAAGTACAGGCTCAGTGACCACACGCTTGCAATTGAAATAGGCAGATACAAAAACTCATGGGTACCAAAAGAAGAGCGAATATGTGGTCACTGCAAGACAGGGGAGGTGGAAACAGAGATGCACTTCGTCCTTATTTGCACAAAATATTTACAAATTAGAAAAAAATATTTCCAAAAATTATCCCAAATTATACATTTTAATTACAAAGTTACAAATCAAAAGAAGAAAAATGTGCAATTCTTTTAGGGGAAGGATCAACAGCCCCAATTGCGGCACAGTTTATTTCAGCCTGCCATAACCTGAGGGACAGTGAGTGACCACCCACCCCATATAAACATTGTACATATTTATTGATTTACTTCTGTTGCTGTTGTTGTATATGCTGTTATTTGTATATATTGTTATATTTACCATTATTATTTTAATATTATTATTATTTTACCTATTATACATGTATGCTTTGGCAATAAGTACGTTTGTATTTCATGCCAATAAAGCAATTGAAATTGAAATTGAATTGAGAGAGAGAGAGCGAGAGAGAGAGAGAGAGCGAGAGAGGCAGAGAGAGAGAGAGAGAGAGAGACAGAGAGAGAGAGAGAGAGAGAGAGAGAGATACAGAGAGAGAGAGACAGAGAGAGAGAGAGAGAGAGAGAGAGAGAGAGAGACAGAGAGAGAGAGAGATAGAGAGAGATCACAGTGTAGCAGCTACACAGAGCATTCAGATCTGCAACATTAAAGAATTGAGTAATTTAATCCAGACCCTGCAACAAAAAAAACTAAACCTTTAAAAAAACAAGAAGAAATTCAGAAGAAATTCTGTTGAGTCATGCTTTTTAGGCAGATTCCAGCCCTGTTCATGTTCATGGCAGCTAATCAGGGCTTACTGAAGAATGCCCAAAAACAAAAGAAAGTGGACAAAAACAGGAGGTGAAAATTAAGGACCTCCTGCAAGGAAGGAGTGATCTAAAAAAAAAAAAAAAAAATAAGAAAATGTTTGGATCAGAAAGACTGGGTGAAGAAACAGTCCTGAACGCAGACCACATGGCTTTATAAGATGAGAATAATAAATAAGTGTTGTGAAATAAATGCAAATGTCTTCTTGGTGACGTTGAGATTAGGGCCTGATTCACTAAGCCTTTTAGCATACGCAAAACCTTTTAACATGTGCAAAACTGATAGCACAACTAACGATTGGTGCAAAACCAATGCTATGACCAATGGTCATGTTGTTGGTCTTGCATGTGTTAGAAGCCTTTGTACCGGTCCCAATAAATCAGGCCCATGGTGCACTAAATGCAATCTACCAATATATCATGTTATATGATGCAGTTACACCATTCTGTGGTTGCCACGAGTCATGTGACTCAAATGACAAGGGGTGCTTGGTCTTAGTGTACACGTACACCTTCGACAGATAAAGGGGACTACTGTGCATTATCAAGTGGCATAATGGACATGGCTATTGTACCCTTGAGCAAGGTGCTTAGCCTGCATTGCTTCAGTATATATCCAGCTGTATAAATGGATGCAATGATGTGTGAAAAAATAAATAAATAAAAAAGATAAAAAGCTGTGCAAGTCACTCTACTTCAGGCTAAATGCCTGAAATGTAATGTAATGGGCATACTGTGTAATCATGCATTTTGGTTATTTGGTATTTACATTGCTGAGAAAGGGAACGTTCCAGAATGGTGGAGGGTACCTGGAACTTTTCATGGGGTGAAAAAGCTGAATCTGGGGGGGGGGGGGGGGGTATAACTGAAGCAGTGCTTTTTTAAAAAAGAAAAAAAGGTACTTTCATTCTCTTTGTGAAGACGATACTCACAGCAAGCAATGGCCCATAGGGACACATAACTTCCAGGTCCGTCCTGTCATTTTTCATCTCTCTCTTCCTCTCTCTCTCTCCCTCCCTCCCTCCCTCCCTCCCTCTCTCTGTCCTCCTGCGCGTCCAGGTTAGTGCAACTCAGTGTCCTGTGTTGCCCTGAGAACAAGCGAACGGCGCCAGTTTGTATGCCCTCCCGAAACTGAGAGGTAAAATCTTGCTGTAGTGCGCCAGAGACTGCCTTGTGTACACACTGAGAGACGACTCTTCCCGCAAGATCAGTCTTTGGCAGAGAGCAAAGACCGAATTGTCTTGCCTCAGTCTCTGTCTGTGTTTTGACTAACATCCTGTAAATATTTACTTTCAATTCATTTTTTGCAAAAGTACAGTGAATATAATATAATAGGAAAGAGAAAACCGTTTTACTTTTTAAATGGGCTTCAAAAATTCAGGGTGAATTTTTAAGAAATATCTCGTCACATTTTAGGCCATTTATTTTGTTACTTACTATCAATAGATTAATAATACAGGAATATCCCTCGGTGTACAACAACACGTGGAGATTTTAAAAACTAGAGTTATCCCAGTGTGCCTTACAAAATAACTTCATAAAAAATAATTCCTTCATGCAATACTTTTTAAAATAATTGTGATGCAGTTGTCCAATCGTAGCACACTAGTGTGTGTAGCGAAACTCAAGACCTGAGCCAATCAGGGCCCATGAATGATTGAAGAGTTCAGGAGAATGTTTTAAGTGCTACAAGTCTGAGAGGTTATCCTCTCAATGGGGCCTCATTCGCAAAACTTTTCAAAAATTATTCTTACATTTGTCCTTAAAAATGTTCCTGCAAAAAAACAACAACATGAGATTCATGACACATGTGCAGACCTTTGTTTTTGTGCATATCCCAGCTGTATGAGATGACGAATGCTGGCTGTTTGTAACTTTTATGCGCTTCATGTGATTAGCATAAGGAAACAGCCATGAACAAATACAGATAAGAAAAAAATAATGAATGTTTAAATGTTCAGTGTACGCAGTTTACGATCAAATTCAATCATACGCATGTTTGGTGAAGGAGGCCCATTGTGAAAGCATAAACACTTGCACATTTCTATCTTGATAAAGTGGACGATGGATGTATTACCTTTAAAAGGACAAAAGAAATGTGTGGCATGCATAGCATACGCTTCTCAGAAAACATACGGGAACTATTGAACATAAATCCTGAATAAAAGCATAACTGACAGAGCTGTTCTCCCTTCAAACACACACACACACAGACACACACTTTCACTCTCTCTCACACACACACATATCGTACACACACACACACACAGACTCCCACTCTCTCTCACACGCACACACTCACTCTCTTTCTCTTTCTCTCTCTCTCTCACACACACACACGCACACACATGCACACACATATACTCTCTCTCTCACATGCACACACACACAAACACATTCACCCAAACGCAAATGCCAAAACCTTAAAAAAAAAAAAAAAGGATTGGGGGGGGGGGGTGGGGGGGGTGGGAATGCCAGGCACCTGACACCTGCAGCCCTGTGTGTCCAGCGACCAGCTGAATTCTCAATCAGCGTGCACACGCCTGCCTTCCCCGTGACCTCAGAGGCACAGAGGCCTTGACCTCCCAGCGGGTGACCTTTGACCCCAGCGCATGGGCCAAGCAGGTGAGGCTCCGTACAGAGAGGGAGGGGGCAGCATGCACAGATGGGAACTCTCCCGGACCTGCACTCCCTGTGGCCGGCTGACCCCCCTACCCCCCCCACCCCCCTCATCCATTGTAACTATTAACTATATTATACCCTCTAATGGTTCCTCTAATTATCTATAATAGTGTTTGGAAGAGTTTTTTGGAAAGCATTTGGAGGAACACATGTTAACTGGGCATTTTTACTTCAGAAACTGGACCTTCTTGCTCAGAGTAATGTGTGAATTTGCGGCTTGAAGGGGAAAGGAACAATTTGGGGATTTTTTTAGGAAACAAATTTTTATTCGTTTTGTTACAATGACCAATAGAATAGAATTAAATATATGGGGCAAGTTTAAATGGATGCTATGATTCACTGAATCACTGAAGGTGAAATAAACATCAGAGATGCTTTGCTATAGAAAATTTATCATTTTTCGATACATTTGCAAGTTTATTTTTTGCTAGGTGAGTACACAGCCGTTAAAATGAGTATTAAACTTAGCTGAACAGTGGGTGAGAGACAGAATTTCCAGGGCTTTTAAAGGCATTAACCCTTCGTGTCAGATGTGTGTTGTTATTTCATGAGGAATTCCAATCTTGCAGATCTGGAGAAGTCTTCAGCCACTTGATTGGCACACAAACGCATGATCAAAGATGCACCAGCAGGGCTTGAAACGCCTTATTTGCTCCCCCAAGAGATACCATCAATCAACTGAAGAGTTCAATGCAACCCCCAAGTCATCTGACACTTATAAAACCTGTGCTCCCCTAATACTTTGCTTCCTTTTGCTTGGGACGCATCAATACGCAAATTTAATCGTGAGACACTTTGTTTTCATACCTTTCACGAATTCAAACTTCAGGAAGACCAGCGTTCATATTGCTTCCTTCCAAACTTAAATATATAAATGCTGTTTGAAGACACATTTCATACATGAAATTGAAGGTTAATGCTGAGAAATCTTGTTAAGGGCGGACAAAAGCCGATCTGCCATTGGCTGACGGGCGTCTGTTTTTCTCGCGTTCACACGCACACATAACAAACGCACAAATAGGAAATAAATGCATTTACACACCACCTCTCCCATGCCAAACCTCTCACATGCACAATCTAACCTTCCTAAATAAGGCCCCCCCCCCCACACACACACACACTCCACACATCCCTGAGCAGCTGCGTCATTATAAAACTCTTTTGAACTTCTCACTAGATGTCAAATGCCACATGTGGCAGTTTAAGACAGATGTATTGCAGCTGCTTTTGAGTTCTCATTTCATCTCCAACACCACCTCCCCCCCCAACCCCCACCTCACAAACTTTGTTCTAACAGCATCCCACCCCCTCCCCCACCCACCCACCCCCCAACTCCAAAAAAAAAACAACTCACAAACCTCATTCTAACGACAACCACACTCATACTTCCCAAAATATCTTAAGACCTTCTTTACCGTAATACCATAACACCCCCCACATCCATAAACTCTGATCCCCCTTTTTTTGTAATCTGCCAGGTGACCAGGTTTCACTCAGGTGTCCCAGTTCTAATGGGACACTAAAAGGACAGTTCTAAGCAGGACACTGAACATTGCAACACCTGCACACAGCACTGTTCCGCAAACCCCCCCCCCCCACCTGCCCCCCTGAGGACACCTCCAGCTCCACGGAAACAAATGAAGGTGATATAGCACCAATCTTATCCGAAAAGGGTGGATGTGGGCAAAGGTTTTTCGTTTAAGTCCAGCTCTATGACATCTGATTCTACTTACCAAGGCCTTGATTGAAGACTATGATTAGTTAATTAGTTGTGTCAGGTGTTGTAGTGCTGTATTTACAGTATTACATCGGCATAGTCTCTATAAGCAGAAAACCCTAAAAGACCCACAGACATGAGCGATTTAGTCGCTTTACATTTACCTTGGCTGGACTTATTTAATGAGAGGACATTTTATTTTTGAGAAAATTTTTTTTAAAATGACAAACAAATAAACTAGGCTTAATCAAAAAAAGAGATATTGCTTTTATTCCTCTTAGTTTCAACAATCTGTCTACAAGACGTTTGTAAAGGTAAAATGCATGGGTTTTGGCAGTGCCCCTTAAAAGAAGTTACCAATTTCTGCCAGTAGGTGTCACTAATGTGCTCTCAAGTAGTTCTTAATGCCCCCCTCTCTCCCCCTCAGAAACTACTGTACCTCACCCTCCCAGTCAAATGCACCAGTGCAGTGCATACAGGGAGCTCACAGCCTGTGCCCCACCTGATCACACCTCTTTAAAATGTTTTTTTCTTTCTCTTCTTTTCTTCCACCCCCCCCCCCCCTCTTTGGACCCCCTTTTTTCCACAATGGCTCCTCCAGTTGATTAGCTGTGATTACGCCCATGTCTGCACTGCTAAACAATTTAGATGTTTAAAATGTGATCCACCCCTGGGGTCTGGAAGCACTTCGGCAGACACACAGGCCCAGTGTTTCAGAAAGGGGTGCTCAGGTGGAGAGAGGGAGAGAGGGAGAGAGGGAGGGAGGGGGGGGGGCAGAGAGTGGCCAACCGGCCCCAAGCATAATCACTGTGACACTGACAAAAAAAAAAGAGAGAGAGACAAAATCCAGACAATTGGATCCACAGTATCAAGCTTCCCTAACTCCGCTTTTCCATTAAACGTTACAGCGGCAACACCGGCTGTTCTCCTCGAATTCACAGGGAAATAAAAAGACCGCACAAGTCATAAAAAAACAAAAATAAAAGAATTACAAAACTACTGACGCGAAAATAAAACTCAAACACATTTCACAAATCTTCTAATTATGTACAGTCTTCCTGCCCTGTGTTGTGGATGTAGTGTCACTTGGTTTATAAAGAGGGCTTTGGCCCGCGGGGGATTTCACTGAAAGGGGAAATGAATAAGCTCAATGACCACAGAACTGCTTTTAGAGGGGCGCCAAAACCCAAGCTGGACAATCTGGAAGAGTGAGGGGGAAAAAAACAAAAAGCTTATGATACATATTTACATCGTGAACATTTTTTTTTTTTACCTTTACTTCCATGAGCAGGCGCTAAGGCTTCTTGGTACAATTTATATGTCCATACGAGCAAGCAAATAAACAAACAAAAAAAACAAAAAACAAAAACAAAAAGACAACAACAAGGAAATACACAAGGAATTTCACCTTCAGACAGAGACCTGCAGCTATCTGAGTGGATGTATACTGTCATCATTTTTAGAATTATTTACTTTATTTTCATTTCTATAAAGGAGGATGATTCCCCCCCCCACCTCAACTCAATCCCCACTTGTGGCAACAGTGGTAACAGGATGAGGAGGTGACACGGTGTGTGTGGGTGTGTGTGTGTGTGTGTGTGTGTTGTTTAGGATGAATGGAGACTACAGTACACCCCAACAGATCTAGACAGCCGCAGGTCAACTCTAAATCAGTGGCTCTGCAAATGCTTGCTACAATCACCGTGGGTTAAAACTCTCAACATTTTGTATTTGTAACAAACACATTCTGCCCCTGGCTTTTCCTCTCTCTCTCTTTTTTAATACAAATTCACTCAAGACACAAAACATAATCTATCACAAAAAAATATTCTGTAGTGCTGGTACTCTGGAAATCAACAGCTTTAACTGAACAGTTAAAGGACTATTCACTGCTAAAAACACAAAAATCAAACACCTGGGATTCACTAAGGCTTTAAAACTAGTTCATTTCTGCGAGATGTAACAGATCAGTGAAAATAAATATTGTGACATACAAAGGGTTGAAATCATGGCCAGATTCCAGATTAAACGTGGACTATAGACTGACACGGTCCCAGCAGTGTGTCACTTTTTTAAAAGTACATCGAACAGTTTAAAGCTTGCCGAAATAGTCTTGTTTTAGCCATGAACGTGGCCTTGGATTGCTCAGGTTTTTAGGTAGCTGATCACATGCTGCAGAGTCAACAGCCAATGAGGTTAATTTTAGTGATGCCCTACAAATTAGCTGTGGCAAACCCCATTGGTTGGGAGGAACAGCACAGCTGAACGTAAAGGCAAGTAATTTCCTCCTTTTAAATCATTTAAATTCTCTATCAGCATTGCTCTTTAAAATCAATCAATATTTCTGTAGACTTTTAAGTCATACTTGCCCATTACTTACAAATGGGGAAAAAAACATGTAGAATACTTAACATTGGGGAGGAGAAAGTGCAAATATTTTGGTGCCACTTCTTTATTAGAACTGGAACTTTTTTTCTCTCTGTTTTCGGCTGTCCCTCTCTCTGTGGATGAACACACAGAGATGCTCTCGCTCTGCACTGCCTGCTCCCCGCCTCAGCTGCGAGACCCCTCCCCCTTCACACCAGACGACCTACTGGGGAGAGACAGACAGACAGACAGACGGGGAGAGAGGCACATTAGACAGCTCTTCTGGTGTTCAGCTCACAGATGCAAGCAACTATTGCATGATGAGACAGCAACATTCCAAGGTATGCACATGCACGCAAGCACATGCACACACACACACACACACACACACACACACACACACAGGCATACACACAAACACACATGCACGCACACATTCAAATGCTTAAACACATACACAAGCATACTCACACAGAAACACACACACACAACCATGTACACACACACACATGCCTGCAAACACACACACACACACACACACACACACACACACGTGCACACACACACGCACGCACACACAAACAAACTCATGTGCTTAAACACATACACAAGCATTCTCACACATGAACACACACATAGCCATGTGCACACACACACACACACACCACACACCACACACCACACACACCCAATAGCTGTTTGTGTTCTGCACGCAGTCCCAGGCGTGCAGAAGACAAACAGCAGAGTGAGCAGACAGTACTGCTGTAGGCACCACTTTCTGACAGACAGGCGATACAAAGACTCCAGAGCTGACCTCATCCAGGCGGAACCAGGACACAAAACCAGCCAATGAGAGGCCCAGGGAAAGCAGGACACGAAAACAGCCAATGAAAAACGAGATGGTCATAAGCCCCTTCCCAAAATGCACGAGGACAAGGAGATGGGAGAGGGCGGCGGGTTCAGCACACCTCTGTTCTCCTCTCAAAATCAGACGCATCCTCTGCGGTCGGTGTATCGCTCGACTTCTCTTATTCTCTTTTGGTTCTCGCTTATCACTCACTTTTAAAAAAATCTCATCTCTCTCCATTGCTTTTTCTATCTCAAGTGACTCTCTGTCGCTCTCCTGCTCTCCATCACTAATCTCTCTCTCTCTCTCTCTCTCTCTCTCGCTGTCTTCTGTCTCTATTTATCATTCTCTCTGTCTCATTTTCTCTTCTCTCTCTTTCTCCCTGCCTTGCGGTCTCCTCATTTTACAGTGGATTAACTGTCTCCATTCCAAATCCCCGAGAGTAGCGGGGATGAGGCCACGCAGCACCGCACTGTGTGCGGAGAGAGACGCGAAGATGACCGAACCACCGTCGGAGCACATGGCCTTATACGGCATACTGCAGCGGTGATCCGTTTCGGGATTTTGTGCCAACTTCTGGCCCTAATTATTATTGAATTAGCACAATGATATCTTGATATGACACTTGTACGTGAACCAGCCACAGCCGCAGACCGCAAGCGCATCCTAAAGATTTCACCGCTCTGAACCACATGAGTGAGCCGGCGTAGTTTATAGAACTGTCAGAAAAAAACTAAAACGGAAGGCAATCGGTTGGAACAAAAACCAGGACGCAGACCGGCCTTCCGGGAGCGGAGTTGTGCGCCCCGGGGCATGCTGGGTACGGTAGCAGCAGGAATGGGGTCTGCAGGACAGACACGGGCCGGGCCGACGGGGGACAGAGACGGGGGACGAGGCGCTGGACCGGGGCGCGGGACTCCTCCTGGGCCAATCAATATCAGAGCGGAACCACAGGCCTTGGGATCAGGGGAGGGGGGACGGGCACGCAGCGCAGATTGCTTGCAGATGGTTTTGGGAGAGGGGAGTGTGATCCCCCCCCCCCACCCCATGAGGGAGAGGGAGTGGAGGAGGAGGTCCCCGGTAATGAAGAGCACATCAGATGTGTGTGGGTCATGTTTGTGAGGGGGGGGGGGGGGGGGGTTGGGCAGGCCATGAATTAACAGCAGGGTGTGGGGGTGGGGGAGCAGCACAGGTGGAGCCATTCTTAGACTTTTTTAAGGGCTACACTGTGTGAAAAACCCACTCACCCGCTAGCTTCAGCCAGGTCATTCTATATATTCTACATGGTACAGCAGCAACCCCTGATCAAGTTATTACCAAGGAGATTTTTAATAAAATCTACAATGAAATACTATCAAGAAGAGATGAATTATCCAGCACACATACACACGTAGGTGTAGTGGCAGCAATGATATTGCGTAACCTTTTTTAAAATTATTTGTACCGTTTCCATTAAACTCTGAAACAGACATCATAATAAAATAAAATAAAACATTTTTGGTGGCTTTTTGTTTTTTTTTGGGGGGGGGGGTGGGGGCGGGGGCGGAATGGAAAAACCTTTTTTTCTCTCAGTGAGATCAGAAAGTGTGTGCGCTCTCTCTGCGTGCTGCTCCTCCATCTTGCTCCTCCCACTCGGCTCTGCAGTTAAATAGGGGTCAATTACAGGGAGCCAGAGGAACCGCGAGCGTCGCCTCCTGCGCCTCCTCCACCTCCTGCGCCTCCTCCACCGCTCTTTCACAGAGAGACGCGCTGAAATACCCGCGCCATTAACGACACAAAAACACCCCCCCTGCCCCCCCACCACCACCCAAACCAGGACAACCAAGCTCACATCTGATAAAGGGGAGAAACCAAATCTACTCTGTCTGCATCTCTTCTTCTCAAGAGGGCACTCTTTTAAAACAGTGGCATTGGAGATCAGTTTTTTGTTTTCCTTTTAGTCAGACTCTAGTGGTACAATCTAGTGTTTTTTTTTAATGTTCTAAGAAAATTTGCCAAAAACAGACCACCATTTGTGATGTTTGACAGTAATATGACTAATGCATCCATGCTATAACCTTCAGGCTGTATTTCCCTAGTAAGAGCTGCACAGTATTGCACAGGAATTCACGAAACCTTTTTTGCTGCAAAAAAAAAAAAAAGTCAGTCTGAGGAGAACAACAAGGCAAGGTGCGCTTCCCAGGTAAGCCACTGCAAAGCACACGGACAATTAACACGTTCCAGCACGCTGACATATCGCCATGACGTTAACGTCCCATTAAAGAGAACCGCGGCGGAGCAATTACCACTAACGAGGCACTGGGATCGCTAAAAAAAACTTTTCTCGAGTGGCAGCTGCCAGAGAGAGCCATAAAGCCCCACTTAAGACTGCTGGGCTCAGCACCAGAGAGTCGCCAGATGGGGGTTCCAGCGCTGAGGACGAAAGGAAACGAGCGCACCTGCTTCAGGAGGACCACGACATCCACAGTAAACGAGCGCACCTGCTTCAGGAGGACCACGACATCCACAGCAAACGAGCGCACCTGCTTCAGGAGGACCACGACGTCCACAGCAAACGAGCGCACCTGCTTCAGGAGGACCACGACATCCACAGCAAACGAGCGCACCTGCTTCAGGAGGACCACGACATCCACAGCAAACGAGCGCACCTGCTTCAGGAGGACCACGACATCCACAGCAAACGAGCGCACCTGCTTCAGGAGGACCACGACGTCCACAGCAAACGAGCGCACCTGCTTCAGGAGGACCACGACGTCCACAGCAAACGAGCGCACCTGCTTCAGGAGGACCACGACATCCACAGCAAACGAGCGCACCTGCTTCCGGAGGACCACGACATCCACAGCAAACGAGCGCACCTGCTTCAGGAGGAGCACGACGTCCACAGCAAACGAGCGCACCTGCTTCAGGAGGACCACGACGTCCACAGCAAACGAGCGCACCTGCTTCAGGAGGACCACGACGTCCACAGCAAACGAGCGCACCTGCTTCAGGAGGACCACGACGTCCACAGCAAACGAGCGCACCTGCTTCAGGAGGACCACGACGTCCACAGCAAACGAGCGCACCTGCTTCAGGAGGACCACGACGTCCACAGCAAACGAGCGCACCTGCTTCAGGAGGACCACGACATCCACAGCAAACGAGCGCACCTGCTTCAGGAGGACCACGACGTCCACAGCAAACGAGCGCACCTGCTTCAGGAGGAGCACGACGTCCACAGCAAACGAGCGCGGTCTGTCCGTTACAAAGCACACGGCCTGGAGACCGCGTTAACGAACGACGCAGTATGGGCTCAGAGAGCCATCCAGCAGGGCGGAGAGGGTTCTCCGGGGAGCTGCAAGACCCTCTGAAATGTACCCTGATGGTTTACCAGTGCAGGACGGGCCGCTCTCGAGACAAAGGTAAACTGTTGAGACAGCAGAGCCTGACGAATAACTCAACCTGCCACGATTTTGGCAGAAGCCAAAAATTCCAGTCAGACGTGCAGTCGATGCCGGCACTCTGTTAATTATATATAGATAACAAGGTTTCTCTTATTTTAAGCCTGTCAATTAGTGCACTTACATACATTTTTATTTGGTATGGATTCCACAACACATCACTAGCATAAAACACATTTGACAACAACACAGGAAAGTATTTTTCCTGCTTAAATGAGGCAGTTACATCTAAGTGAATTATTACATATCTGAAAACCGTTAGCAAAACTCAAAAGACAAACTGAATTGTCAGTTCAATTCAGTTTGCCTTTTGAGTTCAAGCAGAGTGAGAATACTCGGTATTACACGAGTTAATTCGTTTTCTAAAAAAGTCTTTCAGAAAAACAATGGAAATCCACAGCTGTGCCCCTGGGGTTCACACACAAGCGGACGACACGTCTTTTTATTAATCCCCCATGGAGAAAACGAGTGAGAAATATGATTATCTCAGCAGTTTGCCATAGACTTCTACAGTTAACGACCGCTAGCTGGCTTGCTCTGTAATGTGCTTTTCATCAACGGCAGCTGGCCAACCAGTGATACTGTGTTTTCCCAATGCACAGTCAGCGCTATGATTCCTCTCATTATACAGGTTAAGTTAATAAACTGTATTCTTGTCGCATTCATTAAACGTTGCTAGGTAACCATAATAGAAGGGGATGAGATGAAGCTAACATGGAGACTGATGATTGGCCACAGCCACAGACACACAGACACATGGGTTCTAATTTACATTAAATACAGTATGCATTCAAAACATCCATCCATCCATCCATTGTCTATACCCGCTTATCCTGAGCAGGGTCACGGGGGGTGCTGGAGCCTATCCCAGTGTGCATTGGGCGAGAGGTAGGAATACACCCTGGACAGGCCGCCAATCTATCGCAGGGCACACACACCATTCACTCACACACTCATACCTGTGGGCAATTTAGAGTCTCCAATTAGCCTACGCATTCACAGCATCCTCAATTTAACTAGTAAGTTATTGGCAGGTAATGTACAATAAAAGAAAGAAGAAACCCCTCGTTAATAAGCTGTGTTGCCCTAGACGATGCATGTTGGTGCTGTAGTGGGCGCAAGGTGCGAGACTTCTGCCCCCATTCTAGCTCTCTTACTCGGGACATGGCAACTGCTGCACCTGAAGGCACAGTGTGGGCATCATCTGAGGCCACAGGCAATTGCGTCATAAAACCCACGGAGATGCCAAAGAGAGACATGGGGTGGGGGGGAGGGGAGCGGGGGCGGGGGGGGGGGGCCAAACGCGGCAGCCCCACTGCAACACGTGCACTTATCATCAGCGTGCGGATCACGACTGAAGTCTGGCAAGTCGCTGAGTGTGAAGGTACTTGTTCAGTGCTGGCCTACCTTAACACTGCACAAGTGACCTTGAGCAAGGGTACTTAACCTGCATTGCTTCAGTATATATCCAGCCGTATTAATGGATGCAATGTAAATGCTATATAAAAGTTCTGTAAGTCGCTCTGGATAAGAGCGTCTGCTAAATGCCTGTAATGTAATGTAATACAAGTGGCCTGTTGCATTTTGCAAAAATCACTGCTACAGCAGTGTGGAAACACCAATGCCCTCCACTGAACAAAGTCTGATGACCATTTTCCGTGGGTCACATCCTAGAAATTCTTGCATTGATGAAGTTTCAGGTATTGCCTGAACAAAACCTCAGCGACTTCAACACAAAGTGCACATCCTGGCCCACTGATGCATCTTCTGGAACACAGACAATGTTTTAAATTTTGCTGTGCAGTGCCAGGCAAACACATTTTTGAGACTAATGAAGTACCTAACCACAGGTCTCCTGTGGCTTGGACACCGGTACAGTTTTGGCGAGACAAACTAAATGACTTCACACAACACCAAAGATCGTTCGTGGCTAATCCGCAAGAGTCCGCCTATTACCAGATTCCCGTACAGAGGATACCAGGGAGGGAAGGGGATGGGGTGCCTGCCCTCTTCCAAAAATCGCACACACGAGGTAGTCACATGTTTTCCATTGCAGCTGCCAATCTCCAAAGAAATTCTACACACAGATGTCTTTTGCCCCTGAAGACGAAAAGAAAAAAAAAAACAAGAAGAAGAAACCACCTCCGACAAAAACACCCACTGCCCCCATTCAATATCAGCTTGGACGGCTGCTGAACTTCGTACAAAGCGAGCTGAACAGATTTACATTTTTATGAGATGTGCCCCCAGATTTATAAGCGTCATGATTATTTGGTTAGCTCTACACATGCAAAACACAGCCACAGGCTCCCGCCGTACGTTCACATTCATGTTAATCACGTCTCAGCCGTGACAGAAAACTGAACCGGTCGTTTTTCAGAACCGTATAAAAACAAAAGAACCAGCAAAAAAAAAAGCAAAAGTAATCTTAAATCTAATTTATCTCAAAGCAAGGAAGGAACAAGAAGGCAAAAAGCTTTTTCTTCTTTGTCGAGGTGAAGACTGAAGAGGTTTACATTCCCTTCCCAAAATCCAAACCACTAATTGAGAAGCGTCACGGTTTTCTCCAACTGTCCCCCGTCCGCCATTACCTTCTGGAAACATCCGCAAGCAGCCCCCCGTACACTGAGACGCTCCAACCGAGGTAAGCTTCCTCAGCTTCGTCAATAGCGCACTTCAGCGTGACATTAAACGGCCTCTTAACCAGGCATCAGGCCATGGCCTGTTCCCCCGGTGCACAGGTGAAGGGCCTGAAGGGGGGGATGGGGGGGCCGGCACTAAAACAAACCTCAAACTGGCGAGGGCTGCCCTCCGCTGCCCGAGCGGCTGGCTGTTTACGCTGGCGCGCGGGCACCGTGTGCGATGGGTCTGACGTTATGCCCGGCGCGAGGTGCGCATTTCTGCGGCGGCGGGGCCGCGGTGCCAGGGTAAACACATTAGCTCAGGCCTCTCCTGAGCTCATGTGCGGAGACCGGCCGGTCGGCGTAAACAGGGTCTGGGGGGGGGGGGGTTTAGGGTGGGGGGCGAGGGGGGGGGGGGTCTATCAGGGAGTCCCAGCGCAGCACCACAGATGGGACTGGGGGGGGGGGAAGCGGAGCGACCGCAGCGCCCGCAGGACACGGTGGTGTGTGTGTGTGTGTGCCGGACACACGCGCACTGCTCGGCGGGGTTCACACACACTTCTCGCGTCTCGTCACGGCGACGGCCGTGCGGCGGGCCGAAGCTAAATCTGCTAAACGTGCAGACCTCCTGCTCCGCGAGGCGCAGCTTTAGCACAGCAGTCAGGGCTGACTGGCCTGTGTCTTCCAGATGTAGCTTAAACTCCAAATCAGGGCTGACTGGCCTGTGTCTTCCAGATGTAGCTTAAACTCCAAGGCGGCGTACTGCTGTTGGACGCTTAAAACAAGGCACTTAATCTGAATTACTCCGATAAATATCCAGCCGTATACATTAATAGTGTGCTTTAAAAAATGCAAGCTGTGTAAGTCGCTCTGGATAAGGGTGTCTGCAAAAATGGCAAAATGTAGTGCAATGTAACCTGTGATTCAGTGTTTGTTGTCTCATTCTATTCAAATGGTAAATGGACAGCATTTATATAGCGCTTTTATCCAAAGCGCTTTACAATTGATTCACCAGAGCAGTTAGGGGTTAGGTGTCTTGCTCAGGAACACTTCGACAAGCCTAGGGCGGGGATTGAACCGGCAACCCTCCGACAGCCAGGCAACCGCTCTTACCCCCTGAGCTATGTCGCCCCTTGTATTCACAAGTACCTAACAGGCTGTGGGCCAATGCTGTTCTTCAATGGACTACATGGCACCAGACTCATGCATGGCACGTGCTGGCTTATGCAACAATTTCTTTGTTTCCCTGTGAAATAGGGTGAGCGTGTGTGTCTGACACTCAATGTAGGAGGCGGGCCCAGGTCACCGATGGCTCAGGAGCCTGTGGCTAGGCCACGCCCCTCCTGCAGAACCTTCTGGAGTGCTGCTCTCTCTCTTGTAAAAATGGCGGGAAAATACACCGTGACACGCTAAGAACACATGATAACCAACCTCAAATTTCAAGACTTCAAATTCAAACATAAACACAAGGTTTTGTTTTCTTTCTTTTTTTTTGTTCGATTTTTTTAAAACCCTGCTGTATCTTAATAAGAGTCTGAATCTACACAGGGATTCTTGCCCAGGTCAATAAAGAAATAAAAAAAGAAAAATTAACCCAAAGAACAAGGAGCCCACAGAACTTTTAATGAGGTTGAATATCCCTGGGCATTGTACCACAGTTGGGTCTCTGCTATATTTTAGATAAGATACACAAACCAAGTCTAGACTGTCTGTAGTCATTAAAGATCTAATGGCAGGCTTTACTAGTAGTAAGAATAGGGGGCAGACTCTTTGGTACAGTCTGTAGGGCAGTCAAGTCCCCACCCCTATAACTTGGTACTTCCTGTGTGCCCACGGCACTTCCTGTTCTCTGATCCCATCTATGTCTGTAACGTGCAGATGTTACAATATTCCGATGCAATGCCGCAAATCAAATGCTTTCAAGTCCAGCAACTTATTCATCGCCTAGAGCGGGTCGACTGTACAATACTGCACACTGCATATCTCCCTGTTCCCAAGGTCACCGCACATGAAAAGGAAAATTAACCTTGAACTGAAAAACTTTGGGTTACCTGCACATCTGTGGGCCCAAGGCCATCTAATCAGAGGTCTGAAAATGGAAATCATTCAAATAAACAGAGGCAATACAGGGAGCCAGACTTGACAGAGATGATGTCTGTCTGTTCGTTCTTTCTGTCTTTGGTTCATTTCAAATTCTTGCGAGGAATGAGAGTCATTTTCACATTTTTAACATCTTGGCATTTGAGTGTATGAAAACTGCTATATAAATAAAAGTTTGATTGATTGATTGACTGATTGATTGATTGATTTATTTAGGTAAGGAATTCACGGATGACCTTCCTGGTCAGATAAAAAGAAATTATTTATAAATATAGGCCCGTAAAAAAAATAAAAATAAAATGTACATAGACGAGGCTTATGGTTTGAAGAGCACACTGCTGCTTATTCAGACCCACCAATGACCAATCCCGTCGATCACAGCGCTGCAATCAACAACACTCCCCGGAATGTTCCGTGAGAGCGAACTGTCAAGATATGATAAGTCAGACCCCGGGCCCCACAGGCCCACAATTGTCCACCGGAGAGGCGAGGCGTTTTCCCCTCTCAACGGTTTCAGCCCCACAGGCCTGAGCACACAAGGACATGCGCCGCCTGGGTTTTTTTTTTATTTATTATTTTTTAAAATGAACTCAGAACCCGAGTTATCGTACGCGACGAAAAGCACGCAGCGCCGAGCCTTTAGGGCTCCCCGGCGCCCCGTCCCGCGCCAGGCGTTTAAGGTTTATGGCCTATATTTAGCCGCCCTTTTATTTGGACTTTCTTATGCGCTGCGCACGTGCGAAGAAGGAAAATAAATAAACAGACGATAAATCTGGACGCGCGGTGGGACCGAGGACATCTGAACACGAGGTGCTGTGTGTGCGCTAGGTTTCGCCCGCCGCGGGAAGTGTTTCAGCGCTCAACCGCTTAACCCCTCTCGCGCTGAAATAACAGCCGTGACCGCACGGAGACTGAGACGCGTCCCAGTGCAGCAGTCGCATCCGCGCTACTGCACTGCGTGAACCAGGCCGCGCCCTGAACAGGCTAATACAACACGTAGCCAGGACGGCTCTGCGTGAAACAAAACTGTGGCCACTCCGAGCATGAGGTGCGTTTACTGTATAGTACTTAATCTATCCTGTCTAATGAAAGTGTATTTGCTGCAACAACTGTAAAAAAAAAACAAAGAAAAATCTAAATAATGAGAAGAAGAAGATGATGATGATGACGATGATGATGATGATGATGGCGAAGATGATGATGATGATGATGATGAAGAAGAAGATGAAGATGACGAAGAATAAGAAGATGAAGAAGAAGAAGAAGAAAAATGATCATCTCAATTGCAAAGGTTACCCTGCAAAAAAAAAAAAAAAAAAAACCCTCTGAAAAATGAGGAGAAAACCTCCCCGCAGTTCTAATTGGAGCTTGAAAGTCATTTTAGGTTTTCTGGGAAAAGTCAGCAAGTATCCAAAATTTATCTCTGGGGAAAATGTTTCGTTGGACGTGCTGTACCAAGCCAAGCTCACAGCCAGTAAATGGCCTATACAAAGATTTATAACGAGCTGGTACAGCCAACTGAACACTTTCCCTAGTTTTTATTTTCCATTGGCATAAACAAAGGTGGCTTTGTGTTGTATATGTCTAGTTGGTGAATCAACATAAGGTCAAGAAAGATATCATTTCATTTTTCCCAAAGGAAAAATATTTCTTTGGTGACATATGACAGATATAAATACTTATTTGGAGAAAAAATAACAAGGAATTGTTTATATAATATACTATTATATGGTCTGTAATGCTTTTCACAACAATTGCACAATTGCAAGTTTGTAATTCAGTGTTTCAGTGAGACGATAGCTCATCAATGCATAGCATCGTGTAGAGTAAATAGGTCAGAAATTACTCACATCTCCTACCAGAGAAATGGTACTTAAAGACTTAACACCATGTAGGAGTTGAAAGTTGTGCAAAAGCGCTCCTCCAAACATAGGCGCAGTCTTCATTTCAACTTTGATGGATCACTGTTGGACATCCAAGGCTCGCATGGTGAAACATCAAGGATCACAAGCATACTAGCTTGTCTAGTAATTAATTCAAATGAAAATATTGGGGGATGACATGTTTGCTTGTCCCACACGCAAGTCTAGACCTATTCCTCCAAAGCAGTGACTACATTTCCCATAGTCCAGTCAGTACTACAAAAGTCATCACTGATTGGTAGATAAGTGTATAGAACTCCATACACCAATAAAACGTAGCCTGTGGGAACCTTGTGTGCCACCGAGAGGAAATAGTGTAACGGGAAGCCGTGATTGGACGAAGTCAGCCGCATCCGGCTGCTGTGGACTCCTAGTCATAGGAAGCTGATGACATGTCTAAGGCCAAAGCCAGGGTTCAAACCTGCAACTATAGGGCCTAACCTCCTGGTCACTGAGCCACTCAAGAGCCCCTAAATGCATATCAAAAACAGCTCCCTAAACAGACGGAACACCTAAACAACAGTGAGCAGTGCAACACAGTCCATGGGACAAGCTGGATTTTTTTTGGGGGGGTGGGGGGCGGGTCAGGGTGGTGGTACGCATGAGCAACATTACATTTAATTAACGCTACAATCTAACCACCAATCAGCAAATTGGTTTCCGATATTGAAGAAACTGGAAGAAAATTTAAAAACACACAATTATGGACATTTTGTATCCTTAATGTTTTCTTAGGAAGTCACTGCACAATGAGACTCAATTGTGTGGTCCTCCGTTCGCATCTTGAACGCTATTTAAATGATTTTTAAGCACATGAAGCACATGAAGCCTAGACTGCAGCACAGCTACAAAAAAAATGGACAGCACAGCACATGTAGTAAAGGAAAAAAAATTAAGAATAGAGTCATGACACAAAGTGATACTGCATGTTCTCAGTGAGGACAAACGTTAGTGTGTTACAGCCAAGCCACCTGCAGAGGGGTTGTAGGGCCAGCGGGGGTCTGGTTAGCGAAAGCATATTAGTGTGCCTTACTGAACAAACGAGTCCCTTGCCTTGTCCCCGGGCCGATGCCGCTCACTGAGCCGCCTGTGGATGGGAGGGAGAGCAAAAACACGAGGGTTATTCATCCTGTTTCGGGGCACCTACCCCCCCCCCCCCCCCCGTACCCCACCACCCTATTGCTCGAGCCACAGCGTCACTTTCCCATCAAGTCACGCCACTCTTCCCAGTTGACAGACGGTGTCCGCTTCTTACAAAGATGTTAGTGTGCGACTTGTTACGATGCCCCCCCCCCCTCCCCCGCCTTAAAACTCAAAAGGAGACAGATGCTCCTGGGGAGTCTGAAGGCGTTCTTTCCACTGGTATTCTCCCTCTCCCTCCCTTATAATGAGCCGTTAATTGGCCCTGCCAGTGTGTTTTGCCTGGCTTGCAAACACCGAATTATGCAATTTTATTTTACAAAACTCAGTTCACTCAATTCATTAAAAACAAATCAGGGCTTTGAGGTTAAGGAATCAAACATCTCAAAGTAAAAATAAATAAATAAAACTATCCATGTCCGTGTTGACATCTCCCAAACTTAAGAAAAATCGTTTTTTTCAGCAGTACAATGATTCATCTATTCATATTACTATTTAAAGACTAGCTTCATCAGCACTGTTTTCACTATTGGCATTACCAGACTAGAGGAGTATTTAAAAATACATTTATTTTACTTTATTATTTTAGTTAACGGGGGACCGTGGCCATCACAACTGCTGTGCCAGAGTTAACCCCATAGCTAATTTTGGGACTGCGGGACCCTGGGGCAAGAAAAACATTCGAAAATAATTATTTTCGCAGGAATGTCTCAGCGCGTGTAATCGGCAGCACTGGTGAGATAGCATTTACGGAAAACCTCATGAGTAATTACCACGCCATTGTGCCTGAAACCGCAAGACCAATCTCATTACGTTTCACATTCACGATAACTGAATGAGTTCCAGGGCTCTTAACTCCAATTGCTGATTTTACATATTGGGTTTATTATTAAACTATAGGTCAGGACCCACGCTGTTCAATAAAGGGTTCGAGAAGGTGGGTTTTACTGATCACAGCTGAACTTATTTCACCACTTCCAGTGAACAATCACAGTGTTCAAAATGTCTTGCACTGCGAGAACACGGTCTTAAACGTAAATGCTTGTTATTTGCTGCCTTGTCCCAGAAAGCTATTTAATCAATGTCACATATTTTTTTAATTTCAAGAAAATACTCACAGACATCCCTGTGGTATTGAAGTCAGGTGATGAATAATTCAAAACACCTAAATGTACTGCAGGTCACTTTCAGTCAATGCTACTTTATACACTGTTCTGTTCAGCTAGTTGATTGGTTCTGAATAGGTGACGTCGACAAGTGAACATTCTAGAACTCAGGTCAAGCATTCTCTCAGTTGTGCAACCCCGCTTGAGTTTCCAGTGAACAGAGTGACCAAATGCTCACGTCTGCTCTTTGTCCCTCTCCCCCTCTTCATCCCAAGATTCTCACCCCCAATTCTTGTGTCCAACCTCAACCCCCTCTCTGCATCCTCACCTCCATCCTTGCTGACGCCCAGGCAGCCCTTCAGCTCCAGCAGGGAGATGGCCTTGTCCTGGTTGAGGTCGCAGTAGTCGCTGAACTTGCGAGCGCACTTCTTGGGCTTGGCCTTCTTCTTCACGTAGCGCTTGAACGGCTTCAGCTCCTTCTTGTTGATGTCGTGGCTGCCGTTGTTGTCCAGCTTGGCGAAGTACCAGTGCACCACCCTCTCCTCCAGGTTGTGGCTGGGGTCGGGCTCCACAAACCTGCGCAGGCGGACGCAGGTTTTCCCGTCAAAACCAACCGACATTAACAGACCATAACCCTACCTCAAACCCAGGTCAGTGTGTGTATCTCCTCCCGATACCCATCTTCACGGTTTAGGCATGTAAGGCCTTACTGTGCTGTAATTGTTGACTTATTCAGGGACTTTTTCATGGGTAAAGTTCTTATTTGCTATTCACTTTTGTAACTTACAGATGGGAAGACACTCTTGGTTCCATTCTAGCCCAAGGCTAGAACAGATCTTGGACTAGTGCCTTTCATTAATAGGTTTCGCCAACTGTTATTTACTGCTTCATGAACCACGAAGCCACACTGCTGATTGTGTCCTAAGGATAAATCATTTCCCATCTAACTTTGATTGGAAACATCTTACTCATTAAATTACTTTCAGTTGGTGGTCTTAAAGAAGTTATCATCACTTACCTCCCACCACCAGAGGGCGCTGGCGAGTTTATGGCCTGCACCATGTCAGTGGTGAGAGCGTCTAGCAAGCTGGTGATGAATTCTACTTTCTTTCCCTCTGGACAGCCTGCCACAAGTATAAAGAAGTGATTAAGAAGAAAACTGAAATGTTAATACATACGAAGCATGAAATGTATATTGTCATAAAAACATAAGTACTACTGTTGAGGGGTCATTTTTCTATAATAATGTTGGATTGCTGCATAGAGGAACAAGTCTTGAAGCAGCTAACATCAGAGCTTTTTCATTTTGGTTTTTAAGTAAGAAAGGTGTGTGAACATACTCGAGAATTAACAGTGAGAAGTATTGCTGCAGAACTGGTATGAACAAGTATAGGCAAGCAAGTGAACAACATACGGAAAGGTCCCCATGAACAAAACGTATAGTGACACAGTCGTAGAAGTTTATTTCCCTCAACGATCAGAGCTCCAAGAGGGCAGATGCTCACTAACCGGAAAAGAAAGGTTAAGCGTGAACCTTGTGACTTCTAGTATGAAGTAAAGGGGAAATCTGCCTCAAATACCAAGAAACTGGCACACTGGCCCTTAAGCAGTATTTCACTCACTCACGCATCTGATACCCCCCCCCCCTCCCCCCTCCTTCCCCCTCCCAGTAACAGCCCCTCCACAAGCATAGGCAGTCATCACAAACCCTCATCGCAGGGGGCCACGCAGTGCTGAGGTCAACCGTAGATGCTAAGCTGCTACCTGCTGCTGTCAGGAAGTTCAGCACCTTTCTGGGTAAATATACGAACTGAGCAAACCCGAAACACTGCACTACACATGCGCTGCAGTAAATAACCTTCAGGGATCAACAGCTCAGAAAGCATGTGTGCATGTATGTGTGTGTGTGTGCATATGTGTGTGTGTGTGTGTGTGTGGGCATGTATTACTTTGTGAGAACCAAATGTCCCCACAAGGATAGAAAGATGAGGAAAATTACGCAAGGTGGGGACCTTTTGCTGGTCCCCACAAGTTAAAGAGGCTGTTTTAGGGTTAGGACTTAGGGTTAGGGTTAGGGTTACAATTATGTTAAGGTTAGGGTTAAGGTTAGGCATGTAGTGGTTGGGGTTAGGGTTAGGGTTAGAGGTTACGGAATGAATGCAAGTCAAAGGGAAGTTCTAACAAGCATAGCAATATGAACGTGTGTGTGTGTGTGTGTGTGTGTGCGTGTGTGTGTGGTGTGGGTCTATGGATAAGAAAGAGAAAAGTGAGTGAGAGGGTATGGTTGAGGGAGAAGGGGTTGAGAGAGCGAGAGAGAGAGAGAGACTGAGAGAGAGAGAGTAAGAGAGAGACTGAGAGAGAGAGAGAGAGAGAGAGAGAGTAAGAGAGAGACTGAGAGAGAGAGAGAGAGAGAGAGAGAGAGAGAGAGAGAGTATGAGAGAGACTGAGAGAGAGAGCGAGAGAGTGAGAGAGGTGACAGGGCATTGGTGAGGCTGTGCAGCCCCGTTAAGTTTTATGATGCGATGCCGAACACCAAGGGTAGCGCTTTTTAAGGGCCCAGATGCGTGCTCTAATGGCGCGCTCCACCAGCGCAAATTTTTTCCACCTTAATTGTGTCTCTTAAAGGGAAACTTCAAACGCCGGAACGCAATGAACTAATCTTCTCATTTTACGTTTTCTGGGTCTTTCTCCCAATCCCCCTCGCCTCTCTCTCGCTTTCGTACCATATCCCACAGACTCTTTCTTTTCTGTTCCTTTCATCCTGACTTTTTGCCCCCATGTGGGGACTACAGGCTCTAGTGGCGCACACCAGGTGAATCCAATTAGCATCTCCTCAGATATGACCAGCACAAGGATGCAACGCCTGGGTGCGTTTTTAACCAAGTGTTAAATTGGACAGAGCTGCACTGGAGCCAAAGCAGGGAACACTTCCGTCCTTCCGTATCTGTGACATCAGCGTTCCAGAGAATTCCATCTTCTATTTGCTGGTTATTATTATGAGTATTTTCTTTTCATGAGCATGTTTTCTACCGTCCAATCCCAGGCTTGAAGAACAAGCCTTAGAAAGACACAGGAGTTAATTAACCGCCCTCCATTGGCTTTCGGCTCGATCAGGTTGTTACAAAGGTTGCCATTTTGTTGGGGTCATTCAGAAAGTCCCACTACAAGTACATAAAAATAACTCTTCTTTTCAGGTTGAAAAGTGCCCCACAGAATAAATGGACTGCATTTATATAGCGCTTTTATCCAAAGCGCTTTACAATTGATGCCTCTCATTCGCCAGAACAGTTAGGGGTTAGGTGTCTTGCTCAAGGACACTTCGACACGCCCAGGGCGGGGTTTGAACCGGCAACCCTCCGACTGCCAGATAATCGGTCTTACCTCCTGAGCTATGTCGCCCCCATATATATTATATTATAGAATAAGGGTCTTCCACATACAGTAAGGCAGGTACCGTACCTGAAGGGTCTTACACATAAGGGAGGTACCTGAAGGGTCTTCCACATAAGGGAGGTACCTGAAGGGTCTTCCACATAAGGGAGGTACCTGAAGGGTCTTCCACATACAGTAAGGCAGGTACCGTACCTGAAGTACGGAACGGAGAGCAGAACAGGAGCGCTCACCTGGCAGGTCTCTCTCCCGGAACGGATCCTCTGACTCAGTAGTGCGTGAGCGAGCAGTGCTGTCACACTCAGGGGTCTGGTACCTGCAGGGAGGGAGGGAGGGGGGAGGGAGAGAAAAAGAGAGGGAGAGAGGGAGGGAGAGAGAGAGGGAGGGAGGGGGAGGAGGAAGGGAGAGAGGGGGGAGAGGAAGAGAGAGAGGGGGGAAAGGGGGAGGGAGAGAGAGAGAAGGAGGTGGGGAGGAAGAAAGAGAAACAGAGAAAGGGGAAGAGAGAGAGGGAGGGTGGGGGGGGGAGAGACAAAATAAAGCATGAATGAGAACTGTCAGATGTGACTGATTGACTGGCTGCCCAACAGGTGCTTCATCAATCTAGCATTAGCTCAGCAACACTAAGACACTGGGTTCGATTCTGATTAAACAAAAAGCTGGTGAGTGAAACAGGGGGGGTCACGTCTGCTACGGGTTTCAGGCTGCTCTGAATAACAAGAGGCTTCATTAGCCGGCTAAGATCATGGTCCCCAGCCAAGGGAACTAATCATACGCCTACTCAGTGGCTCCCAAAAAGGGCAGTGCCACCATAGAGAGTGAGGGGGGGGGGGGGGTTGTAAGGGTTAAAGGAGAAAGGCACAGTGCAGGATGTGTGTGGTGGGGGGGGGGGGTCTGACCACAGAAGTTCGGGAATCACTGCTCTTACCGACACTGACATCACATTCTGCGGCAGTGCATTCCCAGCCTAACTCTAAGCTCATTAGCATGATTGCCGTTTTGGAAAGGGGAGGGGAACTGTTGTTTTGGTGTCTGCACTGGCAGAAATGGATTACACAGCAGTATTTCAATGATCCAAACATTCATCCACCAGAAGACTGGTTTCAGTACTGCAGTCGTACATCAGCAATACCAAATTTATTCAATACAGTGTGTTACCGTTCCGATGCATCCACACACAGACAATACAATATTGTAGAAATTCATCAGAGCAAAGTAAAATGTCAGGATATATTTGATAAAATGTCAGTCATGATTCACAGACAAATGGTGACCAGTAGACCAGGCTGACCATCAGACCAGACTAACAGCATATGTTGTGGTTATTAACAATAACAACATTACAATCTCTTAGGGAAGGTCACCCAGGCCGAATAGTTTCTCAAGAGCAAAAAAATATAATTTCTTCACAAACCCTTCCATCTGTGTAACATATACAATCCATATACGAACCCAAGACAAGAAAGACTATGCCAGAGCCATTATATTTATTTACACAAACATAAGATTCATAATATTTTAACTTGACAGAAAAGAACAACAATTTAAAAAAAGGACTACGACCCTTGAAAAGTTTGTGGTTTTGTAGATTCATCACATGGAAAAATCCATTCACTGCACGGGGGTGCATTTATTGATGTTCAAACAGATCACAATGTAAAATGCCACATTAACATCTGTATGCTAATTATCCTGAATCTGCTCGTAACCTCTTCTGACAGACAAAATCTAACCTTTCTATGACCTTTCTGAGGGTGAATTATTTAGCATCTGCAATACAGCACAGTGCAAATTCAGATTAAGATAGCACTCGTAGCCGCAAGAATGGAAACTTTAAATTGTCAGCTGTCAGCGGCATACTGTGTTTTTCGAGCATTTCTTTGCTCAGTATGAATTTCAGATGTCTGGGCAGATCAGTAGGACAATAAAATTACTGCCTTGAATTTATGGAGAACAGCATGTGTCTGTGGTAAAATGTTTTTTTCTTTTATGTCACTAATAATTTTTTGTTTGGTGCAGCCAAACTTGAGAGTGTAGGACAGAAATCATACACCACATGAGCAAACTAGGAAACATAAGGATTTGGGAAAGCATGCTAATTGGTCAGTTTGATTATAAGTCCTTCACCACACCTTCAGCTCATTCAGGTGCGCTCCCTTCTACCCGGTTACGGGCGG
>CM077284.1:9035521-9465521 GCA_039654925.1 Anguilla pacifica
CTGGAATCTGGAATCTGGAATCAATTGTTTTTTACTTTTGCAACAATGCCGTAAATCTCTGCATGTTGGGGGGGGGGGGGGGGCGGGGGGGGAGGGGCTCGTTTCCCCATCCAAAAACCTGGAAAATGGGGAACGCCAGCTGAACGCGCCCGTCGGGAAGACGGGCAGAGCCTAGGGCGATGACATCAGCTAATTCCCCTCCACCGTCCGCCCGCCATGCCGCCATCCTCCCCGGGACATCAGAGGGCTAATTAGAAGCAGACAGGCCGGGCGGAGCCGCGACATGGCGGCTCGCTTCCAGAGACCCGCCGCGACGAATCCCGCGTCCAGCGAAAAATCTCTGCTCGTGACGCCGACCGATCGCCGTTGCCCAGACCAGAGCCACCGTCGGGGGGGGGGGGGGGGGGACCCAACCCACAGCACAGAGTCATCCATCGTGCCTACAGAAACTCATCACCATCCAGTAGCCAGGCCAACATGATACGGTTTACCCCCAAAGAGCCTTGCATGGCTGCCACACGCCTCCACCGCTGCAGGGGGGGCTGTGGTTTAGCCCAGGCACAGAGGCGGGCGGGGACGAGTGGTGACCACACAGGAGGCAGACAATGCTAGTTCCACACAAGCTTGAATTTTCACTTACTTCACTTCTACGTTGTACCCCAGCCCCCCCCCTGTAGAGCCCCCTGCTGCCCCGCCCCCCCATCCTTTCCCCAGCCCCAGGCACCTCCAAAATCCCAAAGACACCTTGTGTCTCGAGTGTGAGAACCAACCCAGTTCCACAGAGAGAACTGAGCATGCCCTGCTAGGTACCACACGTGTTTTGGGGATAACCATGATAAGAAAGAAACAGCACAGCGCCGGACCGACTACACTGACTACAAGCATGTTTAAAATGAATGACTGAGGCGTGATTCAGCTGCACCTCCCCACAAGACCCATTATGAATCCCCAGGCCACAGAAAGACTATGTTATATGCTATGCTATGTTATACTCGGATGGAGTGAAATGATGACCAGCTTATATTAGAACTATAAAAAGAGTTTTCGTTGCTTGATAAACCTGTAGGAATTTTCACAGACATAACTGTTTTTTTTTTTTATCTAAAAAAGGAACATGTGAAACATTTTCTTTCCCAGTTTGTCAGCTGAATGCAATGCAGGGCCTGATTTCATCTTCCCAGGAAAAATAACTCACATAGTGAGGACCATCGATTGAGCCAAACATCTCTTTAATAGAGACCTACAGTAAAAGATTTTTTCGGGACACAGACAAGAGGAATGGGGAAATAGCTGCAACTGAATGCGTAAGAATAACCAACATATTTCCCTCCAACATAGATCAAAAAAACCTGTAAATTTACTCAACTTGTCCAATCACGCTTTATTTTTTTTTACAGAAAGTCTCTCAAACAACCCTGTGTAATTCCATATCTCTACTAATAATGAATTCATAAAGTTGATAATTTAAAACTCATTAATTCATTAACTAATTAATCAATAAATAATTACTAACTAATAAAGTTGATTCAAAATCCCACATGACTAACCTGCACAGTTATATAATGTTGTGTCGGTGCTTAATTAAATGAACAGCTGTTAACTGCTCAAAAAAATGCACTTTTTTTTGGAATTCTTGTGCATGCTGACAATATCTAATTAAATATTTAATATCTAATCTAATGATTAGATATTACTAACTAATGTCTATCTAAATCTGTGGAAAAGCAGGCCTGTGTTCAGGGCCCATTGACACGCTCACCTGGCTTCCTGGTGCTTGAGCTGTTCTTTTCCTTGTACACGAGCTGCTTGATCCACAAAGTGGGGGCAGTGATCTCTGTTTTTTTTTTTAGAGAGGGGAGACAAAAGCAACACACTTGCACAGACCGAAGAAGAATTTGAGCATTTTGTTCAGTTATGATTACGATGCCACAAAACTACGGACCAAGGGGGGAAACGGATCACGGAGTCCTTTGACAATACAGGACAGGCCACCACTTTCACGAAACCACAATGATTTGCTGAAATCACACAAGGGGGAATCCCAGGGAGAGTGTAGCATTACAGGACGTCTTTTTTTACGAAGGAGGACAGAAGGATAAAGGCTGTCGGGTGGCGCATCCTGCTAAGGCAATATTCTAGTAGGTGGATGAACCCCCCCCCCCCCCCCCCCCCCACCATGCTGGTATCAAACCCAGATCTCGTCAATGCTGGCCGTAGGCTCCACAGGGCATCGTGCAATTGGCTACCAGAGGAAGGAAGAAATGTCATTGGGCGGGACGTCCTTGTGTCACTGTGCACCAGCTACTCTGACTGCATCTCAAACAGCAAAGATTCGGCCTTGGCAGGCAGTGTTGTAAGGCAGGAAGTCATCGAGGCGTGTCTCACTCGAAATTTAGCGAAAAAAATTATGCCCGCTAAGGTGGCCTCATTCAGACAATTTTGAAGGCAGCATTGACTGTATCCTTCACTGGGTAGGATATCCCATAAGCCTTTGCGATTACCTCAGTCTTCTTACTTATATTAAAATAATGGCAGTTAAAAACAGCGAATTGGCAGTTGTGGTGGCAACGCAGGAGCTCGTTTACAAGTGTGAGCATACAGTGAACTCGCTAATTCCTTGGAGTTTTATTTTAAAAATCCGTTTTAATTATCCAATACTCAGGACTAATGTATGTAATGTTTTTAAGCCTCTGTGAGCTTTCCGTGAACTGGCCAGCTAACTTCATAGTAATCACGTTACATTTCTGAGACATCATCCTGCCTTCAAAGAGCGTCCCAAATTTGTTGAAGGTTCCTTTCCTGTTAGGATGCCACCCTCAGAGGGAGCTCACTTCCAAGGATGTAGGGAGCGAGGCAGCTGCCTTCAGTTTAAGAAGCAGCTTCTCCCTGATTAATCGGGTGCCCACAGCCGGCCTGTTAAAGCAACCCATTCATGGCCTCCAACTCAATGCTAGGCTAACTGGCAGACTGTTGAGTGACTGATGTCATCAGTTTCATATCACATGATCATTTACGTTCTCCCAAATCAACAAAGGGGATTGAAGACAGGGGATTTATTTATTTATTTATTTTTTAAGTAAAGAATGATAAACTCACCATCACCCTCTGGGACCACGTGTGTCTCCATGGTGGGGGTGGGTTTGGAACCGTCATCTGGGTTCAGGGTGAGAAAGAAACGGAAAGAGACTGCCATTATTTAGGTTAATACAATCTACTCTCCAGAATTGTTGAATGGTTGGGATTTGCACATGACCCGGCCAATAGCACAGGGAGGAAAAAAAGACAAAAAAAGAGAGAGAGAGAGAGAGAGAAGAGACAGAGAAACACCAAATATGGACAGACAGAAAGATTTAGGACAGTGAAGGGGTAAAATGCCTCCCACACCTCTACTTCTACACATCCCCATTCACACACACACACGCACACACACATATACAGACACACATACACACACACACACACACACACACACACACACACACACAAATATATAGCCACACATACAGACACACACAAACACACGCAAATGAATAAATGCGTACATGCATGCACGCACTCTCTCACACACACACACACACACACACACACACACCCACCCATGCAGGTATACAAACACACAAATACGCATGCAGAAGTGTAAATACCCACACATACACACATATACACACGTACACAGGTGTGCGAATACACACACACACACACACACACACACACTCCCTACCTGCCCCCTAAACACACACACACACACACACACTCCCTACCTGCCCCCTAAACACACACACACACTCTCCCTACCTCCCCCTAAACACACACACACACACACACACACACACACTCCCTACCTGCCCCCTAAACACCCACCCACACACACACACACACCCCTATGAGCCTCGCCCCTTCCGCCCTTACGGTGCCGGGGCCCGGCCCGCACCAGCTCAGGGGCCCAGCGCCGGTGGACTGTGGCTCAGGTAACACCTGCTCCCAGAAAGCAACACATGGTGGCAAAACAACACAGCAGCAAAAAAAAAAAAAACAGAACCAGCAGAACGTTGAAGAAACGGATCCCCCTGACATCACCATGACTGAGCCCGCTTCAATCATCCACACCCTTCCACCGAACCCTTCTTTAAACAATCACAGTATTAAAAGCCATGGCAACATAACATACACCACGAGTGGCAGCGTAGGAGGGGACATAAAACAGGCCACTTTTTTCCTCTTCAATACTTCAATACTAATAACCCACACCGGACATGCGCTGAGTGAGTGGGCTCGACTGGTTTTCAGTCAGTCCACCCTCAGACCAGTACACAATTTCCATAGGTATGAACTGTTCTTTAATAATTTAATAGCTGCTCAGCTGTTTCTGTAAACGATACGTTCAATCCACATTTTAAGCTGTACAGCCATCCCAAAAACAACAACAAAATACATTTTGCGTAGTATTTATGCCACATGTTTACAGAGACGATATCGGCTTAATGAAAATAAATTAAATTCACTAAAGTTTTTTTGAGAGGTTCTTATAGCAAACTCCATGTTCACATGAAAGTGAATGAATAAACATTTCCATTTTAGTAGAGAAATCATGCGTAGGCAGGCTTTAAAATGGAAGGACTCAAACACCCCTTCGGATTGCAAAAAAAGCTGAATCCTTTCTATGTACAGAGTACATACAGCCCAGTACATATATAAATCAGCACAGACATAAATATGTGCAGAAACAACAACGTCTAAGTCCACATATCTAACCAGTCATCAAACCTTTCCAAGCTAATATGTGCATGAGAGAGAACCTGTATTTATTACTCACATCAGCAAAAAGAAATTTTAATCCCCACATCCTCTTCGTTTCATAAACTCGCTAATGCATTTCTGAGTGGTGAGAGAGTGACTAAGCAGACAGTAGATCTGAGGAGCAACAGCACTTAAGGCGAGGAATGTAACCTACTTACCAAAAAATGGGGCACTACACCCTGTCCTGTCTCCTCTCTGATCATGTCAACCACATACACCTCACAAGGGGACCTGGTGGAGGGGGGGGGGAGTGGAGGGCGGGGGCACTAATGGCATCAAGTAATAAAGGATTGAGGAAAGAGGTCAAGCTACTTCTGGTCATGTGACATGGTGTGGTCATTGTATACATGTGGGATATTGATTTCTTTTTTTAAAAGAACACGGAATATTAAATTAAGTTTTTTAATTAGGTTTTACTGAAGATTTTCTGCAAGCTGTCAAAGTTGTGTAAAGATTTCCCTCAGATTTTTAAAAGATTTTAAAGTCTAATTGTAAATTCAGCTGCATTCAACCAGGTAAATAAGAACACAAGCATCCTTTCAACATTCTTGTTGAATGGTTCAGGTAAAAATTCTACACTTGAACATTCTCACGCAGTTCGCTGTCAGCAAACATTCGAAATTAGCCACAGACAGAAGTCGTTCAGGCAAAACATGAGCCTCAAAGTTATTTCTGCTGTTATTGTGCATTACAAACTATGTGACTGCCAACATTTATTTATTAAATGAAAGCACTGGTTCTCACACTTCGGTCCTCAGACCACCCCCCCTCCCCGGGGGATGTAGTTGAATTTACAGCTTCATAAATATTGTATTAGCATTATTTCACAAGCTGGTTGCTGCTGCACAGAAATTGAAAGGCTTCCCACAGACAAACAGGCGCACCCAACAGCAAGTTTGTCCTTGTAATGCATTTTGAATACACAGTCGTTATTCTGTGTAGCTAAACTTATTTTTTTAGGCAGGGCAGCAAGGCCTTTGTACTGTAATTGCTTCTGCAGGTACAGTATATAAAAAATAAATTGAGAAGGACTGATTTGGATTGCCAGCACTGTTCTGAAAATGGTCAGTGGATGCTGGTGTTGGCTCTCCTGGGTGGGATACGGAGGAGTAATTGAGACAAAGCTCTCTTCCGAGGGCAATTATGGTTTTTTGTTTTTTTTGGCGGGGGGGGGGGGGGCGCTTGGCAGTGTTCTACAGCAGCAATCAGTCTCCCTGGCCAACTGTCAAACTACTGAAGGATTTCTGCACTTACATCCCGTGCTGCTGCCATGACAGTGTGGTTCAGTGCGGGAGGAGTGGGTTACTGTGGAGGCCAGGACAAACTGCCAGTCATCTCTCTCTCTCTCTCTCTCTCTCTCTCTCTCTCACACACATACACACACACCACCCTTTTAAGGAACACGTCGCACTGGAACACAATGTTGTATCGATGCCACCCAATGACTGTATCAATCAAATCAAATCAAATCAAATCAATCAATCAATCAATCAATCAGACTGTAGACATGTCATGAGACCCAGCAGAGGAAGTCTGTCCTTCTTTGCTGTAGTTTTTTGTTTAAACCTGAAACCAGCTCTTTTTAATGCCATCTACACCAAATATGTGATCAGAATGTTCTTAAACTGAACATTCTTACACTGATGTAACAATCACTTCTGATTGTTACATCAGTCATTGAAAGAAATGTAGCTCTAGAACACTGACCCAGAATTTTAAAAAAAATTACAAAAAGCCTACTCTTCAAAGGGTCAAGTAAAGGGAAAAAATGCCTCCTGACCAAACAGGCAGGTAGGCAGGTAAGTATGCCTTGTGAACAAACCACTATACAGTAGTGATTTTGCAGATTCAGTGTGGGCACTGGTCTGGGCAGGTAATGCACATGCCCCACGCACACGGTGTGCTGACACAGCAATGTTTATAGAAGGGCAGCGTGTAGGGAGGAGGGGGTCAGAACGAGGTCACCAAATCACACTGTACAGACAGTGTGACATCCACATCCGGTTAACAAAACACAAGAACAGTCTTGTTTTCACAGGGATCAGTGGAACCAGGCAAAGTGCAATATTATCTGAAAAGAGGACAAAACAACCTCAGCGCACGCCTCCCCCCCCCCCACATCCAACCCCCCCCCCCCAATATTAATGGGCCCACACACTACCCCCAGGCCTTGTAAACCAAACCAGGCCTTTCCAGTAAAAGGGGGAAAAAATTTACCACTTTCCATCTTTTTCATGTATCTAACATATATTTGTGGTGGGAAATTTTCTGAGACAGAGAGAGAGCAGTTCTCGTGAGCCCCGAGGCGGTGTTGGGACACACCATTTGGTCGACGCCAAAATTCTACACCACCACTTTACACCTTAGTGCAGAGGAAGGCCTGGCTACCGTACAATCATTCCAACACTTGGCAAAAAAAGAAAAATGGCGTTCCGTTTCATTGCCTGTGGCTCCAGAAAGCCCAAGGTCCATCCATGTAAAATATTTCACTTCCAACAACTCAATTTAAGAAAGCCTTGGACTCATAGTAACTCACTGTTCGCAATACACTGCTTATAGTACCAAGTGCAAAAAAACAAAATCTCACCCACTGCTCACATCCGCCAAGACGTGGTATTTATTTTGAATCATCCTCTAATTTTCAGAAATGTGCATATTGCATAACATATAATAACTGAGACACAATATCGAGTGTGAATGTTTTAATAAGCTAATATAAATAAATGAAAGATGAAAATGCATCATTAATATATTACATTTCACTTTTTATTAAGAAGTATGATTTTATATTGGTTGACATACGTATTTCATCATTAATTCACTCTTATAACTGAAAAATAGTAAATATATCACAGTGTATCACAAATTCAAAGGTAAATGTATGAATCTATATTCACCCATATATACTTTCGTTGAGTATCTCCCATCCAAAAAAACCTTACATGATAATACTTCACTGAACTACAGTCAATATTGCAAGAGGAAAAAAATACATAATTGTGGCATCCTATCTTTCTTTCCACAGAGTAAACATGTAATGAACTTTGGCATACAGTTCAGTCAACTCTCCTGCCTTCATTACAAACACTGGTTGCGGAAGAAAAAAAGAAACGCTACAGATAGCTTTACTCAAAGCTTCAACATCTGTACACAATGAAACACAGCCACTTATTCCATATGAAACAACTTTCCATATTTCTTCACTATAATGAGATATCCCCAAAAACTCAGGATGTGACATGGTCACCGCACGGCAAGTGCGACCAAAGCTTTCAGACCTCACGATATCAAACAGTGATAGGGCAACGGTAAAAACCAGGGAGAAAGTACAGAAATGAGAGAAACTACCACTCGAAGGAGTGGCACACTTTGATTATGTCATTCATTACCTGGATACAGACAGAATGAGAAAGGTCAGGCAGTGTGTGTGTGTGTGTGTGTGTGTGTGTGTGTGCACGTGTGTGTGCGTACTTGTGAGTGTGTGCATGTGCATGTGTGTGTGTGTGTGTGTGTGTGTATGTGAGTACCTGAGGGCCAGTGTGTGTGTGTGTGTGTGTGTGTGAGTGACACAGAGAGATAGAAAGCAGGTGTTCTGACTGTATGTAGAGAGAAAGAGTAAAGTGAGAAACACTTTGTGTGCGTTAGTGTGTGTGAGAGAGAGACACAAGGAAGTGAGAAAGAGTGAAAGAAAGAGAGAGACAGAGAGAAAGAAAGAGAGAGAATCCCTGCTCTGAACACAGACCAAAAATGTGCAGTAGAGGCACAGTGAGAGAGTCCACAGTCAGCGTGGCCCAGAGACACTGTGCGGCCAAACACACGGCAACAGATCTCAACTCACCTTTTCTCCCCGAGCTAGGTGGCCCCGGTGGCTTATCGGTTACTGACCCTTCAAAGAAAAAGCACAACTTTTACACAACATGTGCAGTGCCAACTCCAGGACCGCACCTACAAAACCTGCGGGTTACATTCGCTGTTCCCTTCCCCACAAGCAATCCCCCCCCTTTTCTATTACATGCACATTTCTGTTACTCAATGTGAACATCCTTGTACAAAAACACAAAAAACAGACAAAAAACAGAAATCAGGCCCGTATTTAGAATATAACCTTAATATCATCCCATTCCTGGATATTAGGGGCATTCCGAGAGCTCACCTTAGATACTTCAGCATATTATAATTTATAAACAATTCCAAACCACAATGAATATCGAATTTCGAATTACTGATTACATATGACACTCTTTCATGTCCTCATAATTTACGGAGTGAGTAAAAACAATTCCCAGAACATTAGACATCAGGCATTTATCTTTTCCTTCTGATGTTCTCAACAAAGTGGGTCCCTTTCCAAAACCTGCATATGGCAACAAAAAAAATTCCAAACACATCAACTCTACACCCTCAAGCATAACCAGCATGGTTATGATTGACACATTTAATCATTGACACCGGCGCGGTTTTATGGAACGTGCAAATATTCGGAACAGTTTTGGAACTCGACACAGGTTTGCATGCACGGGTTCCACAGGCATTTAACAAAACAAAGACATTCAGAACCGATTAGAAAAAAAAGGAGGGAGGGTGAAACTTGAATTAAGGCAAATCGTGAAATGTAATACCTGACAGTCCACTTGTCCCAGCATGAGTTCCCATAAATTCACGGAAGTTTCCTGCAAACGTATGCAAGGTGAGTTGTTGTTTTTTTATTTTTTTATTTGCCATTCAAACGGGGGGGGGGTGGGGGGATTTAATCAGGGGGGCAATGGAAGGGAAGAGGTATCTAATCAGGAGAGGAAGCAGGAAGCTTATTCCCCCATTTTAAACACTATGACATCATTTGCCTGTGAGAATCATGGAGTGGTCATTGACCACCTCTAGGCCAGGAAGCTGATTTTTTGTATCCTGAGGTCATCAAAGACCTTTGCAGATACAAACAGAGGCTGAGAGATACTTTTGCATGAAACAAGAATGAAAATATCGGACCTTATGCAGGACAGAAGAGGAACAGGTAGGAAGTAGAGGACTGTATGGCAGGTGCCTAGTTTTGATGGATGATAATCTTGCCATATACTTTTGAGAAATTTCTCGGTTATCTTTTTTTTGTCTGTTTGTCAGATATAGCCTTGTGAGCTAAGCCTGCATATGATTGGCTATGTCTGCCGTAGTCCACGAAATTGAATTCAGGGAAACAAATTAAGCACATTTATGAATTCAGGGAAGGAGCAAAACGGACGAGTAGAGATCCGATTCTACCATGACCACATGATCAAACAGTCACATGACCACTTTTTTTCCACGCAATTGGAACAATTACGCTGCAATCAAAATCAGGAGAGCACTCAGGAAATTATCCTCAGTGGAGACTCAATGGGGAAATTATAGTCGTTATTGAAAAATGCTCCCATCCAGTATTCAAAATGGCGCTCTCCACACACACATCTTCTTCCAAATCGCTCAATAAGAGGGCAAAACAGACACCCGCAGAAACAGACGCCCCTACGCTATTCAACCCCCCTCTCTCTCCTCCATTCAGAAGAAAAAAAAATAGTGAAATAGAGACTCTCGTACTTTGACAGCCCCTCGTGCCATTTCGACAATACAAACGTTATCTTTCCTCAAACGGAAAATCCGAGCTCGGTACCTGCAAACAGGGAATTAGCACACACTCCATACTGTGCACAGCACTCCTTAGACCATACAAACCATAGAAACCACAGAGAATCTAGACACACGCAACCAAACACGCGCGCGTGCGCACGCACACTCTCTGTCCAGCAAACGCTACGGCACACACCGCACACACAAACAGTACCTGAACATGTGGGAGTCCTGTTGTGGACCGAAGACCCGCTGACAGGCTTGCCGTCTGACGTGACGCACCAGCAGTACCCCGTCAGGGTGTGGCACTGCACCTGGGGGGGAGGCAGCACAGCGACAAACGGAGGGGCGTGGTCAACGGTGGGACCGCGACACGCGGCTAGCCGCCCAGCCCTCATCCCCCACTCACCAAAACGCCCAGAAACACATTGGAAAAATAACTGCAACCAGGTGGGCTGCGTTGGCTGCGCAGCTCAGCTTGTGGGCTGCAGTGTGAAAACTAAGCAGACGACCATGTTTCTGAGAACAAGCATGCTAGCGCTAGGATTAGAGTGGGATGCATTTTTTCATGACTTTCCATGACAATTAAAAATTATGGGGGAATTCAAACAGGAACAATCAGTTACTGTATCCAGCTCCTCACTGAGGATGCTCCAGTCCTCACAGAAGCCAAAGAGGTCCTAATTCTGGATACAAACCTCAAACCTTCTGCCAGCTTTCAGTGTTTCACCACCAATTCAAAAAGGTAGTGGCCAAGCACCAAAGAGGAGGGTTGTGGTTAGGGTTGGGGTTACACTAAACTACGCCCATTTGGAGCTAGGCCACTCCCCCTTGGAGTTGGACCAATGCCCTGTGGAGCTGCTCCAGGCACCAGCAATATCCTTCCTAATTCCTGCAGACACCTAGCCCCCCCCCCCACTCCAGAATTTGGATTTGACACCCCCGTGTTATAGTGTACATATAGGACGGGCTGTGCAAGAGATGGATTCCACGTACGGAGGAAGAGACAGACAAAGAGCAGGGGAGGAGAGGCCGAGACGTCAGAGGGTCAGACCTGGGCAAAGGACCCGTCGTCCTTGCACTCGGGGATGAAGATGGACTCCTGCGGCCTCTTGGCCTGCTCCAGCGCCTGGCTCCGCTCCACGCGGCACTTCGACTGTCCCGCGTCTGGAAAAAAAAGGGCAAAAAACGCATCTCTGAGTGCGCTGACTCAGCCCAGTCGCCCCTGAGCGAGCGGGCCAGAGAGGAACGCGACCCGGCGTCTGCGGAGCGATGACGTCATCGCACCTTTCCTGACCTCGCTGTGAGAACAGGGCGGGGGTGGGGGCGGAGGCAGCCGGGAACGGCAGGCAGGCGTTGTTCGCACCCGACCCGTGCCCGCGTGTCCCAGCGAACTCCCCCCCCCCCGCCTCGCCCCCTCGCCCAACATAAATTATGTGCCAGTGGGTTTCTGTAACCGTACCAGCACGTCGTCCATCAACATTCTGCGTGTCTCTCATTCCAGGATATGAATTCATGCCAGCTGACGAAAGCACTGGCTGCTCGCTAGCTCAGCTGTGTCTATAGAGCTATAGCTAACGGTATGAAGCAGGCCCAGCTTATAGTGCCATTGCCTTCAACATAAAAATGGCCTGTGCTCTTAACGCAGGTCGCGTCCCACAGGGGAACCAGGGGCTCCAAATGCTCCCGGGAGGTATCCAGGACAGCGACGACTTATCAGCGGGTAAAAACATTTGTGCTCTTTTACAGCAATGAGCGAACAACTAAAAAACGCAAAAATGTGGGGGGGGGGGAAGGGACCCGACCCTGACCCTCTAACCTATCAGTCCTACTCCAGCTGAGGGCCTGAGGGCTGAAAGCTCAGGGTGGGGGTGGGGAAGGTGGGGAGGGGTGGAGGGTGAGGGGGGAGAGGGGAGAGGGGGGTTAGTCCCCCTCGTCTGTAAATACTTACACGTGTCCAAAAAGGGGCGGAAAATGAAAGACAGCTTATCTCCGCCACCTTCTCCCCTCGACCGTGTCTAGAGCCCTGCGGGACGATCTGGCGTAGCAGCCATGAGAGACACACGTGTGGGGCAGGGGAGCCTAGTTCACTCTCCTCCGTCCTGCCAGTGAGCCGTTTTTTTGGGGGGGGGGGGACTGGGTTCTGGAAGCTGATGTGGGGGCAGTTGGGGTTTGTGGCGAAAGGAGGGGAGGGGATGGGGGGATGGGGGGGGGCAGTGGGACAACATACCTCTCAGCTCCAGGTCCTTCCCCTCCGGGGATGACGTTGGTGCAGGAGCCGCAGGGGGCTGGCCAATCCTCACCCAGTTTTTACCTGAAATGACTCAATCCCACAATTCTCTCCTTACATTAGGCACCTCAAGACTCAAATAGTGCAGGTCACCTGCAGGTCTGCTGGTTTTGGGTGCATTTCAGCACATAAATGTGTTTCACATCTAGTCACAAAACGTCTTTCATTTTAGACACATCAGGCCAGTTTCAAGGACACAGATTAAGCTTAATGCGGAACTAATCTGAGTTTTGTATGGAAAATCTCCATTGAAAACTGAATTTAGTCTAAGACTAGGCTTAATCAGTACCTGTGAAACTGGCCCATAATGTGCTTAATTTACAGCGTAAGTCACAGCACCTTGTGTCCCAAGCAGCTTAAACTGGCTACTGACTGCGAAGAAAACACAAAATCATGAAGAACCTGCAGCCGTGGTCAAACACCACACATATTACAAGCAGAGCCCTCTGATTGGCTCTGCGGCCAGGCCGTGTGGGCATAGGGGGACATAGGGGTTAAAGGATGACCTACCCGTACCTCTGCAGCGCCCGCGGTGCGCCAGGGTGAGAGAGCGGTCCTTGCACCGCGCCTTCTGCAGGTCGCACCCGTTGTCGTAGCTCCGCCCATCCGAGCCGCAGACCGGCTTGCCCTGCGCCCGCGAGCAGACGACGCTGCAGTGGGCCTCCCGGTCACCGATCAGCCACTGCATGCACATACAAAACAAAATGGCTGCATGGCTGCATCTCGCATCACAAAACCACACAACAATCGGCCACTGCACGCACATACGAAACAAAATGGCTGCATGGCTGCATCGCGCATCACAAAACCACACAACAATCGGCCACTGCATGCACACGAGACAAAATGGCCGCATAACATCGCTCGTCACAAAGCCGCACAACGCAACAATCAGCCACTAGAGCATTCACAGTGCACAGCCGTATGATCCAGGCCAGGACAGAGTCACACCTCTCCAGGACAGAGTATAACCCAGGACAGAATCACGTCTCTCCAGGACAGACTATAACCCGGGACAGAATCATGCCTCTCCGGGACAGAAAATAACCCAAGAGAGAACCATGTCTTCCCAGGTAAATGACTTGAGAAAGTGAGTTGTTCTCAACACTATATATGAACATCAGCCACATGGCATCCGTCCCAACATATTATTTTCACATTTGAAGTGTAACTGGGTTTTCATTTTTGAGTTGAGCGTCAGCTCTTAGACAGCCGTAAACAACAAACTGTTTCCAATCTGTCATTCTTTTTTTTAATCTAGGTTTTTTTTCTGTCTTTTTTTTGTTTTGTTGGCTCCCTGGCCATCTCGTGCATAATTGTCCAAGATCTGGGCTAGGCACGGAACTCAATCCGTCTAAAGCGCTGCAAGATGTCACAGGAGAGGGAGAAACGGCCGAGAAAACAGTCGGGCTTGCCAGCTGCGGAGAATTCCTGAGAGGGGCAGGCCTTTCGCTGCCAGGGCCGTCAGCTAAACTGAGCAGCTCTGAGCTGCCCTGGATCACGATCCGGCGGTAACCAGATCCCGCCGGGGTTACGTAAGAAGCCTCAGAGCGGTACAGGTACAGGTACGCTCTGCGCGGGACCGGCAAGAGCGATCGCTTCAGCCCCGGGGTACGCGTCAAGCCCACTGCGGCACTGCAGCCCAAAACAAACAATGACCCCCTTCCCCCCCCCCACAAAAAAAAAAACCAGCACGAAGAAAGGTTTTTGAAAAAAATATTTGCTCACCACAAGAGTTTCAAATTCAAATTCAACAGTCAAGAACATAATAGTGTATTAATCTGCCAGCTATGAAAATTCACAGGACCTATCCAAGGAAATAATAAAAACGACTGTCCTGAAATTAAATCTGACACCCTTTGCGCACCCACAACCAAGAAAATAAGTTTTACACCTGGCTCCTACCGATCAGCTCCTACATTTGCACAAAGACCACCCTAACTATAGGACCTCTCTATACAGGAGAGGTGCTGCTTTAGTGCTTCAGGTTACCATTCAGCACCAACAAGTGCCATAGAAGCGGAATAGCTCAGGAGGTAAGAGCACTTGTCTGGCAGTCGGAGGGTTGGCGGTTCAATCCCCTGCTCTGGGCATGTCGAAGTGTCCCTGAGCAAGACACCTAACCCCTAATTGCTCTGGTGAATGCGAGGCATCAATTGTAAAGCGCTTTGGATAAAAGTGTTATATAAATGCAGTCCATTTACCATTTACCAAGCGATCGCAGCCAGCCAGCACTGGGAAGACTTTGTGAAAACAAAATAAACGAGAATTCCCTCAGTCTGCATGAGTAAGCGATAACAGCGTTTGGAAAAGATACTCTCGTCGCCCGAAATCCAACACAAACAGACACCGCGCCGCCCGTCATGCTCGACATCCAGGGCTTCGTGCGAGAAACTGCAAAGATCGGCCATTGTCAATTGCTCTGTTCTTCATCGCTTAGAGCTGATAGGCCAGTCGCTCACGCAGCCATTGGTTAAGAGCGGCAGTGCGGTGTAATGGTTAGAGAGCTGGGCTTGTGACCTGGAGGTTGCAGGTTTGACACCGCCGTTGCACCCTTGAGCAAGGCGCTTAACCCGAATTGCTTCAGTAATTTACCCAGCTGTACTATGAATGGATACTAGGTGAAAATGTGTAAAAGTTGCTGTGGAATGCCCATAAATGTAATGTGACCGTAGGAGATGGGGTGGAAAGCTTAGGCCTGAATCTGTCACTGTCTGCACAGTTCACAACTTGCCAAAAGCTGTTACTAACAATTCTGCCTCTGCCAAGTGTGATTGAGAATCCACACAGGCTTCCTCAGCTTAATAATAAATAAATAAGCTCTTTCCAGTAGATCTGATGTGAAAGTTTTGCTATTATTGCCACATTTCCCATCAGTTTCAGTTTCTCTACTCTACAAATTATATACAGCACATTTCACTAGTACAGTACAGATGCACCATCTGCTAGCTGCAGTAGACACAATTACAATGCAAAAAACAATGAAAACCACTGCTGCTGCCGCAAACATTTAACATAAACACATCTGTGTATAATTACAATAAGTGGTTCATTCATTCATTCATTCATTCATTCAGATTATTATACCATATCTGCCAAAAATAATGCTGCAACAGCATTAGTGACTAAATTGCTCATAGGAATGAGTGGGTGAGTGAATGGTGTGTGTGAGTCCTGCAACAGACTGGTGACCTTTCCCGGGTGTATTCCTGCCTCTCGCCCAAAGCATGCTGGCAGTCGGAGGGTTGCCGGTTCGATCCCCCGCCCTGGGCGTGTCGAAGTGTCCCTGAGCAAGACACCTAACCCCCAATTGCTCCCAATGAGCTGATTGGTACCTGGCATGGCAGCCTTTCACCGTTGGTGCATGAGTGTGTGTGTGTGAATGGGTTAATGAGAGGAATCAATTGTAAAGCGCTTTGGATAAAAGCGCTATATAAAATTCAGTCCATTTACCATTAACCAGAGGAATAGTCAATTTTATATTTACTTCATGCGTGCTAAAGTGTGCTTGTTCAAGTACACTTCACCATACTATTTTCCCCAAGAGTAGTAATGCTTAATCTGCCAAAGAACAAAGGCAGTTGTTCAAAGAAAAGATCAGAAAGGCTTGGTAAGATTGCACTTGGTCTGTGAATAAAGAAATCTGTGGCTGACCTCCTCAGAGTACATGAACTGAATTATGAGGCTAAAACTGGCAGGTGAAAATACGAGCATTCTCACAGGGGAGAGACCCCTCTGCTGAGAGTAGCTACAGTAAAAAGAACTAAATTATGATGCAGCAGACAATCTTAATTTGAACTTAAACTGCTCTCTTCAACTGTTCTCAACTGGCTTAACTGGCTTATTTTAGTCACACAAAAAATATGCTATTCTAGAGAAAGGTAGTACCTCAGGGCAGCAGTGTAGTGTAGGACACCGCCATTGTATCCTTGAGCAAGGTACTTAACCTGCAATGCTTCAGCATATATCCAGCTGTAGCAATGTAAATGCTATGCAAAAAGTTGTGTAAGTTGCTCTGGATAAGAACATTTGCCAAATGCCTATAATGCAATGTAGTACTTTGGCTAAATCAGTGTGTCGTGCCAGTACTACAGTACCAACTAACTGCTTCCAAACCAGGCTGTTTTAATGGGCCGTGTACAGAACTTCAACAGGGCTTCAGCATAGGCTGGCTCTACCCTACTCCGGTCAAGTGCACACTTTTTAAACATGACAAATTCCCCTTCTCACATTATATATATATATATATATATATATATATATATATATATATATATATATATATATATATTTGCTCCTTGATACTCCTTTGGTTTTACCCACTGGGGTAAAGGTTAAGGTAACAACTTGAATTATATTAAAAACGATGCAGAGCTTGATGGAAGCTATTTCCATGACATCGCATCATTCCACAGTTCCATACTCTGTGAGTTCAACAGCGGAATGGTGTGATGTCACTGAAATAACTTCCATCAAGCTCAGCATCTTCTGAGTAAAAAAAAAAAAACATAAAAGCCAAAGAGAGAAACGTAGAGATAATCAACAAAAAATTACCACCACACCATCATGTGTAGCAAGTAGTTTCTTTAATTATTTGTCGTTTTTTTTATTTTAATGTAATGAAACGTACGGCCTGTAGGCGCCCCGTACGCATAGACTCTATCGGCGTCTGGACTCCTGCAGGGGGAATGCCACACCGCTGTTCCGCGAGGAAAAGCGATCAACTCGCGGCTCAGCTGGACGGCGGCGGAACACAGCGCCTCGGGCACCCTTCCAGAATATTCCATAAATACTCGACTCGAGTTCAGGCCTGGTGACCGAGGGGGCCGCGACATATGGAGAACATCGGCTGCGTGCTACTCAATCCACAGGGCAGCAAATCACTGCGGGGCGGACGGGGCATTGTCATTTCGTTAAAAAAAAAAAAAAAAACACCACCATGCGCACGCACACCTACACACACACACACACACACACACACGCACATACACACACGTACGCACACACACACACACGCACACACACACACACGCACATACACACACACACACACGCACATACACATACACGCGCACATACACACACACACACACACACACACACACACGCACATACACACACGCGCACGCACACACACACACGCACGCACACACACACACACGCGCACGCACACACACACACGCACGCACACACACACACACGCACGCACACGCACACACACACACACACGCACACACACACACACACGCACGCACACACACACACACACACACACTACAGCATAAGGGAAACAGCAGAACACCCCTCACAGTGAGAACACCGTCTTTTTTTTATTTTTTAAAAATGTTCACTAACTGGAAAAGCACACAGTTTGCTGTAAAACTCCCCTGATCAGAGAAACATTACTGGCAATGAGATGATAGCTGTTATTAGCTTGTGTTATAAGCGGTACATTCAGCTGAGGCCCAAAGGTGGGCGGAGGCAGGGGGTGGGGAGGGGGGTGGGGGGGGGGGATTCATACTTTTTTTCTCTCTTCCCATCACTAGTTGTGCAAGCCCCTGTGATCAAACACCTCCACACACACGTGTGCTGGGCGTCGAGCAAACAGCCGCAGTGCAGCAGTTAAAAAGTTAAAAAAAAAAAAAAAAGAGGGGAAAAAAAGGCGCTCGACTTAAAGGAGAGGGGGAAAAAACATGTGCAGAGCACCTCCGTCCGCGGACATCTGCACCTCTGGCGGGCGGAAGCCGTTCCCCCTTAAACCTCAACATGAGGCGCTGGAGCGCGGTGCAGCGGCGTCCGCCGCTAACAGAGATGTGAGCGGACGTGACCCGCCGCGGCGAGGCCGTAAACCACGCTGCCAAAGAAAAATCCGTCCCTCCCGGGTCACGGGGAACCGCTCTGACGCGGCAGAACAACGCCTCCCGCGGCGAAACCCGCACAGTAGCTGCGTTTCCACCGCCGCGAGTTCCTGCAGCTTTGTAACTGTTGATTCCTAATTTTGAGCAAATTAATTGTTTTGGGGAAATCTATTTTAAAAATGTTAGGCTTTAGCGTTCATGCTAGTCAACAGTGTGGGGAAAATGACCTAAATGTGCATTAGGGAAACTGCAAGGACAGAGAAGGAGTAGCTGAAAGAGTAGCTGCTACTACTACAGAAATTACATTGTACCACGGCTTTATTTGTTGAAAATGTTTAATGAAGTCATCACTAATCGCAGCACAGCTAACTCAAATCACGGAATACTGCTACTTCTCCTGACAAAGAAAAGCAATACAAAAATAGTCGTCTTGATGAACGGGATGGATTTTAACAACCCGAGGTAAATTAGCTGTGTCATTCCAACTGTCCTCATTCTGTGTCGCAATACAGCACAGTCGACAGTGAAAGGGAAAGCCCCTCATTCGTCCACTGGGGGCGCTCCTGAGTTCGGTTTTCCTCTGTGTTTTTATCAGCAGTTTGTCACACCTTTGACGAATCCGTCTAATAATCTACAGTGACTTTAGATACCGAGCGTCCAGAGACATTCCACACACCCACTGAGACCAGGCAGACAGTCCCAGGTGTCAGTGGGACCAGATTGCAACGACAGGCGATGGACTGATCACCCGAAATCAGCCCAGAAAACGCAGACACTGTCCTGTCCCCACTGTCCTGGCTAATCTCAATTTCTAAAAGAAAACACTATCCCCTCCAAAAGCCTGTCAGGCAACAAAGGGATGGACTCAAAAAATACACAGACAAAACCAGGATGGGTTTGACCACCCTGACTCAAAAAAACAACAGCAAGGCACGGACAGACGCACGCACGTGACCTCTGCAGCAGTGCCAGTCGCAAGGTCACAGGTCATCAATACCCCCAGAGCATCAAAATAAAAGCTTTGAAGCTTCCCCATTACTCTGACCCTGAACAACAGCAGCCTCTGGAAGGATCTCAGAAACAAATTCAGCCATTTCCCCTGAAACACACATCCCGTGCAGTCAGGAGCGCTGGAAATGGCAGATTTACCACCGCACATAAAACGCGAGAAATAAAAAAGAAACAGAATACCATTGCGTAATGATTACCAGACAACTCCTTTAACAATCCTTGGCTCAAATTCTGTTTCATTCTCAGCCACTGCAGCTGAACAGCAACTCAGGAGAAACTACACAAACGGTGTACGTGTGTGCGTGTGTGAGATAACTTGCATGTCCAGCTTAGAACACTAAACAGTAAAACAATCTATCTGAAAAAGGAAGAGTTCCAAACCACTTAAAAAGTAAGTTATGTAATAGGTGTTCTGTGGCTGTAAAACTGAGCTTTCCAATTGACTTTATAACTGTTGGATCAGGTACATTTAACAGTTTGTCTACTAAAACACACCCATAAATTTCTACCCAGTATATGAGAGAAAAGAAATCTCGCTCACCTACAGTACAGTGCACTGTAGTCTATCATTGTCTTTAGCACAGTTTTTTGATTGGCTACCCAGGTGTGTCTGATTAAGTTTATATAGATGGTTCAGAGTTCCATACTTGACGGGGTGCCAGATTTCTGGGTTGCTACAGGGACCCCGAGCATCAGTCTCCCTGCTGCTCCAGCACTGAGTAGCCAGGCTTCTCCATGTGCACTGCAAGCATGTATTGAGTGCACTAAGAGTCTGGCTACGAATTATCAGTGTAGATTACACATGGGGTTCTGGTGCACACAGACAGACAAGAGCACACACAAACACATGCATGTGCACACACACACGCTCATGCACACATGCGTGCATGTACACATACACACGTGCACATACACACACACATGCACATACACACACGCGCACACACACACACACACACACACACGTGCACATACACACACACACACACACATGCACATACACACACGTGCACACACAGATACACACACACACACACACGTGCACATACACACACATATGCACACGAGCACACACACGCACAAACAAACATGCACATACACATACATACACACACACACACACAGACACACACAATGTGGCTAAGTGCTAACGACACCTCCATGGAACACTCGTTCTCTCTCCTGTTGAAAATGGCTCCCTTTACGACCCTGGGGTGCTGATGTTGTGTGCATGAGGTGCTACATGCACAGTGCATTTGGCTCTGGGGCTATATCTGGAGGAAGGAGGAGGGGACTCCGCGTGCCAAACCTGGGCTAACGTGTGGGGAAGTCATTTCCCACCGTGGACCGAACAACAACAAGAGAAATAACACCGAGGAGAAAAGAAATGAAATCATGCAAACAAAATTTCACATATTTTCCCTCGCGGACACTGCGGAAGAAAGAGTTTGCTAATGCCAGCACCAATTGTGTACAGTATGTGGTTTTAATGGCCTGATTTAATTACACTTGTCCAGCGGCGCGATTAACATTCTGTTTCGAGGAAATCTGAAAATTCCTTCTCTCACATTGTTTCAATTAACACTCTTTACAAAACGTTATAAAAAAGTGAAAAATGCAGAGCAATGCATGAAAAAGCCCCCCCCCCCCCTTAAAAAGTGTGTACTTTTTTAAAAGTTGCCTGCAAATTTAGGCATCGGTGTGTTGCGACTGGGCAACCACACGGGGATAAGATTTCACATTGGCGGTGTAAAGTGTGCATGTCTACACAGATTAGAGACTCCTAAAGCTCAGTCCCCTACTCCGACCTCTCTATCTGTGTACCCCTTCAACTGTTATCAGAAAGGCAAGTGTACTTCACACAGAAATAATGTATACCTGTATAGTATGTAAGTGGGAAAATTTTATCTATCCTTCTTTTGGTTTTTCCAACATTATCAATATTAATAGTACCAATAATAGCATTGTTCTCTTGTTTACTGGCAGGGGGAATTTGATCAGGAACATTCTGTGACGCTAATGCTATGTCCTGATCACAGTACTCATCTCTGCTCATGGTATCTGATGCACAATTCGACACTTCTTCCTCCATATGGGATTTCATGGACTAGGAAAAGCAGGCTTAACGGGAAATCAAAGCACAGCAATGATGAGAAATTGGGCAACAGCACAATCCTGTAATAATAAGCAGGTGTTGGGAGGCGAAGGAGGTGTCTGATCCTCCCAAATGTAGGGGATTATAGATTTAACCCCAACGTAAGGCCATACCTATTTATCCTAATCTGTCTATTTCCTCACAGTGACCGGGCTGAGGAGAGATGGAGTGAATGAAAGAAGGAAAGGGAGGGAGAGGGCAGTGTGACAGCATGGAGATGAGACAGAGAATGAAAGAGAGAGAGAGAGAGAGAGAGAGAGAGAGAAGAGAAAAAAAAACAAGAAAAGCAGACCAGGTGTAGGCCCAAATGCACAGCCACTTCTTACTCTGTGTGATCAGTGAACCGCAAACCCCAGTCGAGCCAGTGATTGGACAGCGTGAGCATTCCGTGAGCCGTGTCCTACCATCGCCCTGAGCCCCACAGGAGGAAGTGCAAGCGAAGAGTGCCCGTAATTGCCTGATCAGTCTAAGGACAGAGATGGCCTTAAAATAAAACAGGTCCCTGCCTTTCATTACCACTGATTCAACGCCCCTTCAATTGAGCGCGAAGGCAGCTGTGTGGATTGTGAAATCGACTGAGTGATTCACCATGTGCGCTCTGAGACTGCCTGGCAGTGACAACCCCCCCCCCGCCCCCCCCCCCAACACCACCCCCAAACATACTCTCTGCATTACTCCACTGGACATGGTCAGGGGCCATCCAACCCCCCCCCCCCCCCAAAAAAAAAAACTCAGAAACCGCATGTAAATCCACAGATATACCACAGCAGTATAATTATTTCCGTGCCCATTATCTCCTTTGAAAGAGTGACAGCGACGGGTTATATTTGAGGGGAAAGTATTTCAGTACACGCTAATTGTCCTTTAGAAATGTAAACCAAGGCCTGTGTATTCTCCTTGTTTTCGGTACAGGACGACAGTTTGCAATGGAGAATGCAGTCACATCACGCTTTATTCCATCTTCGCCAATCTTAAATGAACCAGAATGGGCCACAATACATTAGATGTGTTATTTAATGTCCTCTTAGCTGGACACACAGGCATGCAGGAAAACCATTTGCTGAACTTGGCGGTTCTTGAAAACGCATGACCTTTAAAAAGACTGTATTATATTCGATCGATCAGATCGACAGCGAGCTCTGGCTGATTTGCCCCCCTCTGCCATTTCCCCCTCCCCCCCAAACTCACCCCACCCTTTCTCACCCACCTCTGCCCATTCCCAACCATCCCTCTGCCTGCCCCCCAAAACTCACCCCACCCTTTCTCACCCACCTCTGCCCATTCCCAACCATCCCTCTGCCCGCCCCCTCAAACTCACCCAACCCTTTCTCACCCACCTCTGCCCATTCCCAACCATCCCTCTGCCCGCCCCCTCAAACTCACCCAACCCTTTCTCACCCACCTCTGCCCATTCCCAACCATCCCTCTGCTCCCCCCCCTCAAAGTCACCCAACCCTTTCTCACCCACCTGTGCCCCTTCCCAACCATCCCTCTCCGAACCCCGTCACACCTGCATGGCATAGAGGCGAACCCCGGCACACCTGCGTGGCATAGAGACGAACCCCTCACACCTGCATGGCATAGAGACGAACCCCTCACACCTGCATGGCATAGAGACGAACCCCTCGCACCTGCGTGGCATAGAGACGAACCCCTCACACCTGCATGGCAGAGAGACGAACCCCTCGCACCTGCATGGCATAGAGAGGAACCCCTCACACCTGCATTGCATAGAGACGAACCCCTCACACCTGCATGGCATAGAGACGAACCCCTCACACCTGCATGGCAGAGAGACGAACCCCTCGCACCTGCATTGCATAGAGACGAACCCCTCACACCTGCATGGCAGAGAGACGAACGCCTCGCACCTGCGTTTCGGGAAGCGTTCCTGCCGGAGCTCGTAAAAGCCTCAGAGATGGTGCCTTCAAGCCAGCGATGCGATTTCTCAGGCTGGGAGAATGCAGCCTTGGCACGGCGCTCGACATGGCCCGGACCAGGCTGTTCCGTTTGTTCTTTTAATGGATTTTTTCGCGAAGTCTTTCGTGATGCCCTCTCCCAGGTATGCCCCCCCCCCCCTCCCCTCGCCCCCCTCTTTCATCTGAGAACGTCCTAGCATCCCAGCAATGCCAGGTTCTGTTCGGCTTCATCCTTTCAACTTCCCAATTAATTCAGCGGCCTGCCCATAAAGTTCCCGCTCCATCCTCTATTCTTATTAATGATCATTAGAACCATAATAACAATAAATTCTTTAAGGGACATTGGGTTAAAGCATAAGCCAAATGATTATTATGTAAAATAAAACTAACAAAGAAGCAAGACCCCATTACCGTCCAGGATACAGGAATCAAGACACAAACATAGCTTGTGAGCCGTTCAAAAAAAATCAATAAAGCTTCAAAGGCATGATCAATTGCAGCTGAGGAAAAAAACCTCACCATCAGTCTCCACACTTTTTTTATTTTTTCTTCCAAAATCCTAGAGCACAAGGATTAATCAACACTGTCATGTTGAAATATTTCACACAACAGCAAACTAGTACATGAAAGAGCAGGAAATATTAAGGCTTTGGAAGTTTGGAAGCTTCTCTTTTTTCCAGGAAATGTGTAATTTGCAACACGACAATGAGAACAAATGCCTTCGTTTGAAGAACGACTGCATCTAGTTTAGACCCAACAACCTCCGAACACATCGTGCCCTTCTCATGCCATGATTTCAGTCAGTTTCATTCGAATAGACTGAGATACAAAAACTACCTTGCAACATCTGAGACCAAATTCCACGCCACCTCCGCAGTCAACTTGGCGAGCGTTGACACACCCTCCTCACCTGCCAATAAGCAGTCTGACAAAACCATAGAGGTATGTCCTCACCCCACCCTGAGTCACATAAACATCCACACCTTTCCAAACAGGGCAATCTTATTAACGGTGACCAATTTGCACAGTGTCATACTGTGGCCATTACACTAGGGGTACACTCGAACATCTGCACCCATATATACTTAAACCTAGTATTCTGTTTTACTTATTAGCACCTGTGGAACTGTTAGCCTGGGACAAACATACCCAAGAGCATTCTTCCCCTCTCTTGAAGGCCCATAAGTTGTATCAACATTGGTCTCAATTCCAACATGGCCTAAATATGCAATTATACAACTGCACCTGTCCTATAAATTTCTCTGCAATCGGAGCCTACCTAACTAATTATAAGGTATTATTGACTCATACATGACACTGCCTGTGAATACTTTCTAGCCATCCAAACTAACCTGAAAAGACATATAACAAAAAATACAATGATGAGAGTCTGCATTACATTCATACTTTTACCAGCTGTAAAGCATGAGCGTGCATTTCCACTTACTGTGCATATATATTTTATAGGTACAGCCAATAATAAAATGACTGAATGTTCTAGAAAGGGGTAGTGCACATGATTAAGTGTTTTCAGGTCACAGAAACACATCTTAGGATCAGCTAATGCTCTTGTGCTGTGTGGCAGTAGTTGTGCTGTTGTTGCTAATACAAATTAGCTAACCTGCACGTACATACTGAAGTCGTTAGGCTTGTATCCAGAGGTGAAAAAAAACGACAAACGCAACAATAAAACACATTTTGGCGCAGGGCTGTGCTGCATCCATCCATCCATTATCTATACCCGCTTATCCTGAGCAGGATTGTGGGGGGTGTTGGAGCCTATCCCAGCATGCATTGGGTAAGAGGCAGGAATACACGCTGGCCGCCAATCTATCACTGGCTGTGCTGCATAAGCTTTGCAACAACAAAAAAAAATAAAATAAATGTGCAATATGGTTTTATTGGGATCCATTCTACTGAAAGGATGAGAGGCAACTTGTCTTGTTTTTGTCTACTGTCACTTTGAATATTAAATCTGTTCTGATGCTTCAGGAAGAAGAAAAAAAACCAAGATAAAAACAAGCACTTGCTTTCAGCCATAGCCTTCCTCCTTGTTGGCGCACAGTTGTTGTTTAAATTACAGGCAAGGACTCCAGGTCTCTGTTTGTTTGACTGGGCAAATCAGTAAACAAATTAGGAAAGAAAGAGTAAGCTTTGCCTGTTCATTTTGGCCATGTGGGATGACAGTTTATGGATTTACTAGAAGTAATTGCTTTATAAATGGGTGACCAGCCTATTAGCATTTTGTATAAATCTACTGTTTGTGGAATGATTTATATTCCTTTAAGTGCAGTTTTCCACAGTGAGGGAAAATAACATCAATGCTTCTTTTAGGCCACATTTTAAATAGAGGTACAGAAAACTAAAGTTTATCTACTGTCAGAAAGGTTTGATTTTTCAAAAAAAAAAAAAAAAAACAGCAAGTTTTCTGCAATGAATCAGAGAGCTTTGAATGTTTTCCAAACTTTCACACTAAACTTCCTCTCTTATAAATGGCAGCCATAATTCCTTACAACTTAATCCCTTTTTGCAAAAACACCTCTGGGAAATTATTCAGGACTGATGAGGGGTGACATGAGAAATGCTTATTTGTTTTTTTTTAATTTAGTACTCTGTCTTTTTTCATATGAGGTCACATACCCTATTTCTCTTGATGTAATGATTAAACTTAGAATTTTGGCAGAAAACCAGCAAGTGGAGCAGGATGGCTGAAGCGTTTCCCAATACCTTCTTGGAAATTGATTGCATCTACAGCGCACGCCAAACAGAACTTGTGCGAATGGGATGATTGCAATCCTGTATGCCTTTTCCTTTTTTGAACTGTAATCATGTGAGAGCATTGGAGATGTTGGAATTTTATATTTTATTTTATTGTAATTGAAAAGAAAACATTGGGAGAGGGCCAAACTGGCAAGAAATAAATCCTAATTCATGGTCGAGAACTACATTTCAGAGAAAGTGCATCGCTAATAAGAGGTGTGGAAGAATCCACAGCCTGCCCCCATTAAAGTCATCAGGAACCAAACTGCCTCTGCTCAAAGCTTGTATTCCCAGTAAAGCCATTCTTGGGGGGGGTTGAATGGGAGGGAGGTGAGGGGGTTGATGGTGTGGAGGGACGGGAGGGGGGGAATGGCTTTACATTGCAGACAAGCCATTGAAGGACCTTCTCATAACATGATGCTGATGCAGGACATCTCTCTCATGGAGACAAGGCAAGCCCAGGCAACGCAAACACTACGGAACCTAAACGTGAGCACCGGGGAACTGGACTGGTCTCCAGAGAACTGCGGACCGCTCGGATCGACCGCTACCTGCGGCACTGTGTAACACCAGGAGCGCTGATGTTTCTGCGCGCTCTACGTCCACTTTGTGGTGTCCAAACTTTATACGGTGGCCCGGTGTGGCCAAAAAGCTTTGGGACAGATGCCCTCCCGGTTCATTTTCAGGCATGTAGCCTTGGCTCCAGGTTCATTGCTGTCATGATTAATTTTTATCATGCAATTTTAGTTTTTATGAACCTCACGTTAGCTTTACTACTCCTCCTAAATCTGACCTGCAGTGAGCATGCTGCATCACGTAAGACCCACGTGGTGCAGCAAATCTGATACCTCAAGACTGTCCCTCATCTCTCCGGTCATCAGGCTGGCAAACTTAGATAATGTAACTTATGTACACAGCACACACACACACATACACACACGCACACCCACGCACATGCACACACACACACACACACACACACACAAACACATAAACACACACAAAGGAAAACTAAACAAACCCAACAGAGAGAGCTGACAAAAGTAATCATCACCAGTGCACGTGCACAAACATTTTCTCTTTCATTCATACACACATGCACACATGCACAAACACACACACACAATTTCTCATAAGATACAAGGGCTACATGTAATAGGCCTATGTTAACCGGCACACAGAGTTCCAAATGAAATTATGTCAGGGCAAAATTGAATTAAAAAAGGAACACAGTGTGTCTCTGAGACGATTCCTGCCCAGTCAATTATTGTCTTCCCGGGGCCTGTCCAACAGAGGCACACGTGCAGCAACAGTCACCGCTGCGAGAAGACAAGAGCGAGGAACCGGCTCACCTCACACGTGACGTCGTCAGAGTGACTCCGACTCCCAGCTACAGCATTAGCATGTCCGTTTTAGGACGGCAGAAGCCTTATGTCATCTTCTCCCCAAATACAAAGGTGGGTCCTTACTGTGTGCCCTCCCGTATCATTAACATTTCCAAATAATATTTCACTGACTAATTAACTGCATCGGCAGGAGCAGCATTGGGGGTAGCAGGAATAATAATAATAATAATAATAATAATAATAATAATAATAATAATAATAATAGCCTACTCGGGGGGTAAAAGTGCTGACACTGACAGGAACGCAGTCTGGATTCTTAGGGCAGGGGGGATCAATGTCCTGTCGCCTCAGAGGTCTGTGCATGCGCCGTATTTATGAGACAGCGAACATTATATTTCCCACAGCACCTATATTTCCATTCATCAACATGTCATCTCCTCTATTTATATGCGTTTCTACCTAGGCTTATATCCCAATGCCTTCCGGCAGTCTCGCTTCGGAAGGGGATCATCCAGTTCATCTCCTGTATATTATTCCTCTGGACGGCGACTGGCTTTCCAAAACCGCAACATAACTTTATTACACGATAACTGCTGTCGAATAAGCATTCATAAACAAGACTTGAAGAAGATTTAAATTTTGTTCAGTACTGCATTTCTTTATGGGAAAATTACCGTATGCATTCTTAAAACACCTTTTCACAGAATTTTGTGATTCAACGCAAATGAGTTGCCACCCAGTCTCAAAGAGACGCACAAATAAATGTAAAATTACTTTGATAAACAGGATAGGCAAGGCATGCAAACGTCTGCAGACACAAACATATACGTACGTATACAGCTGACTGTCCGATCTGGATTTTCAAACGCCAAAGTGAGGTGAATGACAGACATGCAATTTCATTTCAATAACGGTCGTCTCACTTACCCGTGGACCGGTTGACTTCTGTCCGGATATTCGAGGCAGATGACATACCAACAGCAGCGCCAAAAAGTATGAAAAAATTAAAAAGACGAAATTCTGCAAAAACATAGCTGATTGCGGTATAGGCTTTTAAATAATATTTCGTTTGGTCGCCAGTATTAATTTGCACGTGTGTGTATCACCTTTCTATTTGTTCCTTTTAAAAGAAAGATTGAAATTTCTCAAAAGGGAAAAATCCCTCGCAAATAACTACCTTTTCAGTGAAAGAGTTATTTTATTTGTAGGTATATTTTAATTTATATTCACATCATGTCATATGGGTGCCGGGTTTTTTTATTTTATAAATTTGTGGTCACCATAGTGACAAGAGTTTATCCACTGCGCAGGGGAGCAGAGTTCCTCGCGACTTCCACAGGTTCAGTGGCTCAACTTCCATTGGGACCCATTTAAAAGTAAAGGAGGTGGGAAAAAGACTTGCGACTGACACTCGTAAGGCCCAATGGCCTTTAAGAATCCGTTTTTTAAAAAGTCCCTTCTGTTCAAAACTCCACTATTTAAGTGATCGTATCTTGACAATGGGGAACTGCGGTACGAAATGTCTTTCTCTACCTCAGCGTAATAGTTTTACGTAATTGTCACTTTGGTGTTTATAGTAGCAGTATTTTTTTCGTCGTTTCTTTTCTACAACGTTTTATTCCCGGAACTCCCCTTTCAAGTGCTTTTATAAAACGTGCACGAAACGTGAATCTCAAGCTATTGCGCACAAAAAAATTGTGTTTACTTATAGTCAAGCACCACGGTTCTTTACTACTTTTTTTATTTATTTAGCCTACAGACAAAAAGGCGAACAGCCTGCGCGTTTAGAAAGGATATGAGTCCAACTTAATCTAAACCAATGCTTCGCGTTTGGTGGCTTCAAAAAAGAATACGTAAATAAAGCCAGGAGCAAGAGGGGGCCAGAGGGTCTCGCGCCCATACACAGACGGACAATGCTGCCTCTTGGGTGGGAAGGGCCGTCCAGCACTGCTGCCTCATCATTCAGTTCCTTTACCCTGCTTACAATGGTAAACATCTGAAGTCAATAGCTGTCACGGGCACATCAGGAGGCCAGCCCCAGGGGAGCTTGGCTGATGGGACGCGAGAAGCTGTCGGCGTATTCTTTCTCCTCTCTACTCTCTCCTCTCTATTGCCTCCCTTATTGATACACATTCATTCAGTGGTGCACCTTTGGGATGGAAATATGCTCGCTGTGTAGCCTCACTGAAAACGGTTATCTACCGAGCGGTGGATTCTCGCGTGCTTCTCGTATCGATGCTGTGGGTAATTAGCAGAGCCGGGGAAGCCAGAATTGCGCTGTTAATGCAATACTTCAGCTTGAAGGATTTTTGAAGAATTATCTCGCTACTTAGAGAAATCCACACACCCACAGACATTTGCATTTGTGTACACACAATACAAACGTGTACATGCAAGTGTACAGAACATGTAGCTACCTACGCACATGAACAGAGAGGTACACATTCACCCACATACATGCACACACGTATGCTCACATACAGGCGCGTGCCAGCACGCAAATGCGCATCCATGAGCACATCTACACGCAGATTTGCATGTGTACATATGATATATAACATAAACACCTATATACAGTGTAAGTACTTGAGAATTTTCAAAAAGAAGTGCAAATAAGAGTGTGCGCACATTTGTGTGTCTGTGTGATGTGACTGTGAGCATATGTCTATGGGTGTGTGTGTATATGCATGAGCATGTGTGTGTCTGTGAGCATGTGTGTGCATGAGTGTGTGCACGCGCTTTTCTGTGTGTCTGTGAGCACGTGTCTGCGTGTGTGTGTGTGTATGAGTGTGTGTGTGGGCGTGTGCATGTGTGTGTGCATGTGTGTGTATGAGAGTACAGAGGTGGAGAAAGAGGCAAAGTTCACAGTGCAGGTGTCCTTGCTCTTACCCAGTTCTAATTGTCTAACTGTTTTTAGAAGTGGGAAATTAGAGAAGGGGGGAGGGGGCACAAAGATAGAAGGAAGGAAAACGGAAACTAAGAAAATGAAAGCAGTGGATAAAAAGAGATATGTCTGAACACAAAGACGTCCTTAATCATTAGAGCACAGAGAGACAGAGGGACACAAAGTTGGAAAGATCTTCCGAGCAGAGTCGCTCAGAACAGACTTCCATTCTGTCACTGCACTGAGGCAGGCTTTCTGTGTGGTTCTCGGTTCAGTGCTATGACCGGGTCGGTGTAGTCTTAACTGGGGGGGGTGCAGCCCCAACACTGTGCAGGTCCAGTCAGAACCTGAGGGTGTGAAGTTTTTTTTTTTTTTTGTGGTGATGGGTGGGAGGGGAGGGGGGTGTGAACGCGTGGGTGGATTCGGGATGGGGGGTGGGTGGTGGTGGGGTGGTGGGGTGGGTGCAGGGGTAAGCTAATGGAATGTTAACGAGATCAGTCGGTCTTGTTTTCTCTTTTCTTTTCTTTTTTTTTTCTCGTTTTCGTTTTTTTGTTAACCCCCGTGCGCCCGCCGCCAAACAAAGGGACGATTTTCCAAGGGTGTAAAAAGAGTCGTCGGGAATCGCTGCTCGGCACGGAATGACAGAGCGGAGTCGTCATTTGGCTGGACATGAAACAGGCGGAAAGGGTCAGGTCGGGGGTGGTGGTGGTGGTGGTGGTGGTGGTGGGGGGGGGGCAAGCGAGGGGGTGGCGGTGGGGGTGGGGGGGGGCAAGCAAGGGGGGGGCGGTGGGGGGGGGGGTGTGGAGTACGGGGGTGGTGGTGGGGGGGTGGAGTATGGGGGTGGGGGGGGCAAGCGAGGGGGGGGCGGTGGGGGGGGGTGTGGAGTACGGGGGTGGGGGGGGCAAGCGAGGGGGTGGCGGTGGGGGGGGTGGAGTATGGGGGTGGGGGGGGGGCAAGCGAGGGGGTGGCGCAGGGGACGGAGCGGGAAGAAAAGGAGCGCTGGAAAGAAAAAGTTCTTCCGAATTACCCGGGCGGCCTCACGCAGATGCGCCACGACTGATCTCTGCCGGCTAGCGGCTCATCGGCCAGAAAATTAGCAGGTGTCTGTGGACCCTGCCACCGCTCTCCGGGGTAGCCGCCCACCCCCTCAGTGGGGGCTACGGAGTAGGGGACACAATGCTCAGATCTGTGCGTTAGACGTCCAGCAGAACTGTTGGGAAATTCAACAACTCCTTTTTTTAATAAGTAAATATGAGTGAAACTATCCAAAAGAGATGGAATCCAATGAACATGAGTTGCAGTGAAACTTTTTTTTTTAAGCTGAGAAGTAGCTCTAGAGTAGTACCTGGACTTCACATACCTGTAACTGAAAGCAGAAAGAAGGAGGAGGTGCTGTCAATCAACAAGGTGATGGGTCTCCAATCTGGCTCAAATCTGAGGAACTGACCTCAGTGTCATCTGGCTTTCTGTGGAGGAAAAAGAACTATTGTTACAAGTTTCAAACCTATTAACACAAAAAGGACTTTGGTTAACAAAACCCATCTCTTTTTAAGAGACTTTTTAAAAATTCAAAACTTACATACTGTACTGATAGTAATTCTACTTATTGCCTACTATTCACAATGTATCTCAATAAAACCCTTTTATTTTCAGACTGCTTCAAAATGTACCGTATTTCATCATGATTAAAATTTACTACAGTCATTATTATTGACACTTTGTTTTGGAGTTGTACTATGAATATAATATTTGTTTTGAAAGCCAATGCCAAGAACAGAGGCACTTCTAAGTTGAGGCATTTCCTTTCTAATTAACTTGCACGCTGACAGTAATGTTTTAGAGTCATAAACAGCCTGCCAAAGAACAACACTGAAGACAGGACCCTACTGAAATGTTTAACTTCACTGCCTTAACTCCATTTAAAAATATTCAGAAGGGGGTTTCTATCAAGAATCAGTTTTGCAATCATAAATAGCCCTCGCATTTTGGAAACCCAGCAAAATGTTTTGGGTGACCGCAGCTTTTTAACAGATGGCACTTGAAGATCATGATGGTTGGACAACAGGCCAATTTGGCACGTTCCTGAAAGCTGAACGTCAGAAACAGAGCAAGTGTCGCACCATTACAAACACTCCCGTTGTCATGCAGCTGTGCACATTGACAACGTGAAACAAAAACGGACGTTTATAGTCCTGCGTACGCGATACGTGATATGAAATCGTTACAGGGACGGAAGCAAGAGCCGATCCTTGGTTTGAACAAAATATTCTGACATAACATGATATGATATGGTACTGTACTGTGCTGTAATCTTAAGGTAAGGTGAGAGCGGTTATCTGGCTTTCGGAGGGTTGCCGGTTCGATCCCCCCCCTGGGTGTGTCGAAGTGTCCCTGAGCAGGACACCTAACCCCTAATTGCTCCCAACGAGCTGATTGGTACCTTTCATGGCAGCCTTTCACCGTTGGTGTGTGAGTGTGTGTGTGAACGGGTGAATGAGAGGCATCAATTGTAAAGCGCTTTGGATAAAAGAGCTATATAAATGTAGTCCATTTACCATTTACCATACAGTAAAACAGCAGTTCCTTAGTTAACTTCCCTGCCTCCATATTCACTATTCACAAAGGGCATAGGGACTGGAGGTGGGAGGCTTACGAATGAACAAACCCTTAAATACGAGCTGCTCTCCACCATGTACAGGAGAATAACAATAATAATAAAAAATATGCAAATGTCAGGAGACCATTTCCATGTGGTGTCATAAGAAAACGACATTTTCGATTGTAATGTATACAGGAATGCGTTTGTAAGCATGACCCCAATTAATAAGCAAGCATCTCGATGCACTTGGATACTCTGAGTCATACATAACCTGCATGCCTTCCCAGTCAGTTTCCTTTCTTGAAACAATAATGCCCCCTTTATTAAATGCTCTAATGAATGTGTATAATGAGACACGGTGCTCCACAAGAAAGTTGTGTTTTTAAGGCAAGCATGTGCTTTTCACAAGATGAATTATTAAAAATGAAAACATAAATCTGGGCTTTGCATAACTTTTAGGCTTTTGCCCATCATTTTTATTTGGGTTGTGTTTTGAAATATGGACTGACAGTTTTTTTTTTCATGTGGAAACAAGTGTAAAGCAAACTGTGGTGATGTTTTTTAAGCCATCTGATGCAAAACATCCAGCGAAAGTCTAGACATGTGGACCTTGAAGCTTAGAGAGCACACAGGAAATTGTTTGTATCTTACTAAGAGGAAACATGAAAACTCTGCTCTCGGTAAATGCAGTTTCCATGGCAGAAATGCAAGAAATTGAAAGAAATAAAAAAATATTTAAATAGTGGCCAGGAAAGTTTTTAAATGGAAAAATAGCCAAATAAAACAATAACAAAAAACTTTATGCCATTTACTCTCAAATTCTGTACCTGCAGATCATGATTATGTATCAATGTATCATCCTAGCCAAAAGACTGTCTTTGCCGAGGTGTACCAGGCCAGTTCTGCCAGGCTGGTTGTGCCAGGGTGATTATGCCAGGCTGGACTTGGCAATCCGGTCGTGCCAGACTCAAACACAGACCAGACCAAAAAATCTCCACAAATAAGAAATGGTGTCACTCTCCTGCAATGTGTCAGTTCAGGGCGAGGCTTTGAGCTGACTGGTCAACTCCATGGTTTTAAAAAACTTTTGTGCGTGTGTGCGCGCGTGTGTGTGTGTGAGAGAGAGAAAGATAGAGTGAGAAAGAGAATGAGTGTGAGAGAGAGAGTATGTATGTGTGTTGCACACATGCATTAGTATATTAATGTTTGAGTGTGTGTGTGTGCGTGTGCATGCGTGTGTGTGTTTGGGATGGTTGTGGACCTCATTTGGTGTGGGGGAATATGGGAATTCCAGGTCTTGCATGTGATGAAGTGCAAACCCTGGATCTGATCCCCTCCATAAACCAATCCCCTGTTACCCTCATTATGATGTCATCCCACCCTGCTGCCTTCTCCCAGAGCTCAACACTAAGAGCCCGTTCTGCAGAGAAGACAAGGACGGAAAGAGTCGAAGAGGTGGAAGAAAAGAGGGAAAGACAGACAGAAAGGGGACTTCAAATGGAAAAATGTGAGGTCAGATGGAAAGCCCTCTCCCTTTAAAGTCCCTCATCTGGATTTCATTTGATAAATTCCACATCTTTTACATGTACTGGCTGCAATTTTCACTAGCTCCTGAAATCAGGGAACCCCACAGGCCTGCGGACGGCCGAGCGCTCTGGACTGCAGCCATGCTTCTTATTACACACACACACACACACACACATGCTCACATACACACACTTACACACACACACACACACACACACACATGCTCACATACACACACACACACACACACTTAAACACGCTCACATACACACACACACTCACACTCACATACACACACACAGTCACATACTCACATACACACACACGCACACACGCACACACACACACACACGCTCACATACTCACATACACACCCACGCACACACGCACACACACGCGCACACACACACACACGCTCACATACTCACATACACACACACGCACACACACACACGCTCACATACTCACATACACACATACACACACACACACGCGCACATGCACACACAAACATGCACACTCACACATGCAAACACACACACATACACATGCTCACATATACACACACACACACACACACACACGTATATGCGCACGCACACACACACACGCACACTCACACATGCAAACACACACACACACACACACACCCGCATGCACATGCGCATGCATACACCCACACAAACACATGCACATCCACACACACACACACACACAAATACACATGCACATCCACACGCGCACACACACACACGAGCACACACAGATCTCACCACCTCTATGAACATCCAAGCCTTTGATACCACAGAGACGGAGACAGAGCAAGAGAGAGTGAGAGAGAACAAGAAGAACGAGAGAGAGAGAGAGAGAGCGAGAAAGAGAGAAAGAAAGAGAGAGGGAGAGATACTGGTGTGAAAAGGGCCATTGAGACAGCCCTGAGTGTCTTGCACCTGCACAGTCCATTCACTCCTCTGTTTACACACTGTCATCCACAATTAAAGCCTCCTGGGGCCCGGGCGGCCTGCCCTCCACGGGGCCCCGCACCCATCCCTGCCCCTTATGGATGCCTAATTGAGCATACGGCTCTCCTGATTGAATTAACAGCTCCGTCCCCGGGACCTTTCTACCCCCCCCGCCCCCCCCCTTAAACGAGGGGGACGATCCACAGCCACCTGGAGCCCTGTGCCATCACCCAGGGGGACAGCGAGCGAGAGAGAGGGAGGGAGGGGGGGAAACCAAGGGGTCAGAGAGAGAGGGAGTCGTTGAAGCCTTCAAGAAAACGTGTCCCTTTCTGTTGGCAAACACAGGCTGGAAATGTGAACTGGGGGCATTGAAAGGTCCCAGCCTTCACAGGACCACGGGGCCGAAGAGCCCTGCAGGGTCCTACGCTTGTCCCAGCGCCGGACCTGGGGCATATCAACAAAAGAGGAACGGGACGTCCTGGAAAGGACGAGTACAGCTGGGCTTTTCGGGGGGGAAAAAAAGAACGGTCCCCGTGGTCACCTTTCGATGTGTTTGACATTCTTTTTTTCTTCCCCCCCCCCCTCAGAGAAACAAAGTGCTAATACAACAAGAAAAGTGAAATAATGTGGAAAATCTGTGACTGCCTGTTGCCTGAAGAGGTTCTGACAGCTCCTCAAAAAACTGTGTTGAAGGACACAATTAACACCTTTGAGGGGGAAAAAAATGTTTCCAGGCACAGCAGTTCGGCGATTTTTAAGTTTTTAAAAAAATGTGGAATATTTGAAGCATATCGGGGTGAAAAAAAAGTCAAAAAAGTGGTCTCATTGTTATATTCTGGTTTACCAATGTTCTTAAGGGTTTTGGAAGGGAAAATTTGGGGAACAGAAATGTAAGTACGTGCAGGTTTTATCATGAAGAAGTGAGCTGACAGTGCATCTCAGAGGAGAGAGCACCGCGGACTTGGTTATCTGTTCTTCAGAAGTTCACCAGCTGCGATCAATGGGGATGTGAATCACCACATTATCCTGCAATCATCAGCACAATTCAGATGCCTGCTCAATGTTCACTGGCCCTCTGAGGCTCACGCTGCTACATTAATTAACAGACCACACACACACACACGTGTGTGCTTGCATACACATACACACACACACACACACACACACACACACGCACGTACATACAGGCTCACGGCCGCTCTGACCCCTCCCACAGGCGCTCGCCCCCCCCCCCCCCCCCCCTTCACCACCACCACCCCGCCCCCCCTTTCGAGGCTAGCGGGAGTCCCGTAATAAGCAATTAAGTCTGCCCACCTGTGCGAAGCTTCGGCGAGCGAAGGAAAGGCCGAGCTGAGCCGAGCGGAACACACCACTGCTCAGCCCCCCCCCCCCGTTCAGCTCTGCGGGGGTGGTGGAAGGGGGCAACAATGTTTTCATTCGGTCCGACACCCCCGACAATGCTGGACTGCCTTTGTCTGGGTTCGACCAATGCGTCGTCTGCTCTTCCCTCGTTGGTACAGGGGCGGATGGGGGCGGACGGGGGGGGCGGGGGGGAATTGTATAACATGGCTGGCCTCTGAACCCAGCTGGGAAAAGCTATTCTACCCCCCAAGCCCCCCCCCCCCTTCGCTGGGTGACACGCCCACCCAGTGGCGCAGACGTCGCGCGCGCTTGTGTGGAAACTGGGTCCGTCGCGCGGGGCTCCCCCGTCAGACTAAACTCTGGGTGACCCCCCTAGCCCGGGACGGAGGGGCATACCCCCACAGCTGTGAACTGTGCGGCGACAGCCCCTTCCCAGACCCCATACCCCCCCCCCCCGCCCCCCTAACGAGCGCCAGCACGTTCCTTCGGGTCACTTACTCCCTGCTCCCCAGATAGACCCGTCGGGCGGGGCCAATTAAACTCGCACTGTTCCCCGCTCCGGGTCGAGAGTTTAGCGGGTCAGAGCTGTGAATTCCACCACCTTCTCCCTCTCTCCCTCTCCCTCTCCCTCTCTCTCACTGTCCCTCTCCCCCCCTCTCTCTCTCACTGTCTCTCTCTCTCTCCCTCACTCACTCACTCACTCACTCACTCTCTCACTCTCTCACTCTCTCTCTCTCTCTCTCTCTCTCTCTCACTGTCTCTCACTCTTTTACCTCTCATCCCGTTCGGATCCATTCAAAGGCCTGCTGGAGGACATCCATGAGGCAATCAGGTTCCTCCTGAAAGCAGAGAGGGACAGAGAGAGTCAATATTGTGGTAAAATATTAGTACTTTACACTTTTTTAAAAATATACTCTTTTGTCCATCTGGGACACTGCCCCCTCCTCCCCACCCCCCCCCCCCCCAAAGATGAAATGAAACCTGTGCTCTGTGGGTGTCACTACAGATTTCTACGAGGTGCCCCACATGTGGACTCTAATAAGAGTGCAGGTGAATTTCAACCTGAAAACGAAAGAGTGCTTCACCCCCCAAGGTACAAGGAAGTGAACTGTGGGAGGAGTGTGTGGATAGATCTGATGTTTTTCTTGGGTAAAAGCGAGAAAGCGACATTTTTTAAGAAACACGTAAGAGCAGGTTGTATGCACAAAGCATTTGGGTTTGGCAGGAGGGTAGATATTTAAATACTGCCATACAGCTTGCAGATGACTCCTATTTGTCGGAAAAGAAAACAACTTTTGTTTCTGCAATTTTGGGTACAAAATACAGCTGAATGCAGCATTCAATTTCAATGAAGCCAAAATTGAAACAACAAATATGAATAACTTAATAAATAAAATAATGACAATGACAACAAATTCATCCTTCTTGTTTTAAACCTTGCAGGAGAGAAATTTATCCTGTTAATCTGTCAATATAAAATTGTAAAATATTCGCAACTAAAATATATAAAAATATCCGGTTTACACTTAACCATAGTTTAAACCAACAGATGAGGGACTAAAGGAAGAAGAGAGAGAGATTGGAAGGTTGCTATGGTATGAAGAGATGATTAGACGCAGGTTGGATACGGTTCGAGAAGGTAGGAAATGGTGGGTGGAGGACAGGGGGGATATGGTATGGAGGGGGAGGGGTGAAGGAGGTGGTGGCCAATTTTGTACAACGGGTGAGCGTAGTGGCAAGAAAACAATCATGCTTTTGAAGGCTTGTTCAGTGGAACATTTGTGCTTTTTGCTCTCTCTCTCTCCCTCTCGCTCTCTTTCACAAATAACATAACATAAAAATGAAAAAAACATTTTCATTGCCTTTCGCTGTTAGAATGATATTTGCCGTGTATGCTAGGGTCAGTTTACTGCCTCTTTGCCAGTTCTGATCATGCTTGATGATCGGATGAAAATATTTCATGCCCCAGTTACATTTATGACAACGTAGCTTAGCTTAGGTGCTCTGGTTTCATACTCCAGTCTCTTGCTCGCTATTATGAATATATAATAATTGTAAACATATTTCTGCAAAATTAAGTCTTCCTCTGGTTTATGGTGCGGAAATATTTCCCAAAATAACTCTTTAAAATAACACAATCTTTGCCCTTAGGAGTTCTGCAAGACTGGAGAGCTTTTCTGTTTTTACTTTTTTTTTTTTTAGTGTAAACAAATCTTCAGCAATGGAAAAATACTCATTGGATTTCAAAAACATTTATCATTTTGCCATTGTTGAAATTTCATTATAAGTGATTCATTTAGCTGTGCGTGTGTGTGTGTGTGGGGGGGGGGGGGAGTCGATTCTTTATTCTACCACTTTCTACTGCTTTGAGCAATTACTGGAACAACAGTGATATCTATAGACATTTATTAACAAAAACCATCAATTGGCATTCCTTGGCACAATTCTCAGCAAAATTCTCCCACAAGAAAATAACAATGTGGAGAGTGTATTCTGGTAAGTGCTCCTTCTGACGCAAAAGCTGAAAACCAGGCTCAGAAAAAAAATTAAACCTCTTGAAAGATCGTCTCTTGTGGATACAAAGTATTTTATACATCAATGTACTGCAAGAGAACAGTAGAGAAAAATCACACAATTCTCTGGTAACCCCAAGCAGTGCCATAGTAATAATGTGTTCAATTACTTTGTTTCCTAATTTGAAAAGTACTCATGTAATATTTATTCATCTTCACTTTCCTCTGTGAGTAGTTTGCATTAATACTTACCATCACTGCTGTTTTTGTTTTAAAAAAATATATATTATTATGGATACTTTATAGGACAATGTGTACATTACACTCTGTCTAGTAAAGTGCAGTGAGTCAAGACGGTATCCTCGCGCATCATTTCGTATGTTAATGATGAAGTTCTTCGCAACTACAGTGCAGTAATTCATTAAACGCTATGAAAACGACTGGGAATATCGCGTGCATACAGCACCCCCTAGTGCACATGCATGCGTATCACCACTGCTATTGTGTGAACGAAGGAAATCATTGCGCAATAGTTAGAACAAACGACCACCGACATAGGCCATTGAAAAGTAAACCTTTTCAGTTCTTATTTTTAACATTTTACTTCGACTTCTGCAAAGCATCTCATAAACATCAGTCATAACATTAAGAAGAACGAATGCTTCAGAATTCCAGATTTTACAGAAGACAAAGCTCAAAGAAAATTCAGGGGGAAAATATTATATTAATATAGCATATGTTTATCTTATATTTGTCCTTGTGCTAGAATTAGATTTGCATAGCTGTTCTACACAGCATGAAGGTCCTGGGTTCGAATCCCACCCTAGGCCTTTCTGTGTGGAGTTTGCATGTTCTCCCTGTGTCTGTTTCCACCAGGTACTCAGGTTTCCTCCCACAGTCCAAAGACACACAGTTAGGCTAATTGGACCGTCTAAATTGCCCACAGGTATGTGAGTGTGTGAGTGAATGGTGAGTGATTGGTGTGTGTGCCCTGTGATAGACCTGTCCAGGGTGTATTCCTGCCTCTCGCCCAATGCACGCTGGCATAGGCTCCAGCACCCCCCATGACACTGACTAGGAATAAGCGGGTATAGATAATAGATGGATGGATGGCTAGCTGTTCTAAGTTACATGCTACTCAGCTTTACTTCCATAAGAGTAGGCCTACAGGGTTCACAGATAAGGCCAAAATGTGTCCTACAATATTTTCAGCAGAACAATCTCAATATACCGAATAATAATAATAATAATAATAATAATAATAATAATAATAATAATAATAATTTATGCATTTTTAAAATTAACTTTGAATAGTTTTTTTTTTAAACACGCCAAAAATGTCTTCTTAGATTGCTTAGAATTAGCAGTTGCTGAACAACTCTTATAATATCGCAGCGATCGAGCTTTTCTGGAGTCATTTATGTATACTCGTATATTGTCGTTAAAATAATACAGACCTCAGACGCTGGTAAATGTCGCGATCGAACACGCATGCCATGTTTTGGAACAATAAGGTGTTCTCAAAATAATATATGGAAAAATGAATGCATTTCCGTAAACTTCCTTGTTTATAGGTCTGTCCATTAAATAATCTAAATATATTGCCGGAGGAAAGGAAACCTAAAGCTGCACATCGTCCGCGTACGTGAGCCGCGGAGCAGAAACGTGAAAAATGAAAACAGACAAAGGGGACATTGACGATATTCTTAGTATCTGGTGGCAAGGAGGCGGGGCTAGGATGCTAGCTCAGAAGTGATGCAAGTGCTGCGGGTACGGGACCGTGATGAGAGCCGAAGCCAAGCAGGTTCAGCCCACCGAATGCAATACGAACGGATCTTACTAGAAGGGCTGTTTCGTGAGATTATTCGGGCCCAAATAAAGCAAGGAATAGCCTACACCGTGTGCTTCGCGTCGGTGTGGTTGAGACTGTCGCGTATAAACCGGAGGGTCGACGGCCGGGGACTTACTTCTGTAACCTGATATTATGCATAGTGCGGGACCGACGATATCAGGACACGCTTGGAACAAAGCATTGGTTCTGAAAACAGTCGGCGACTGGGAAGGTCAGTCGTTTCTCACAGGCTATCGCGTGTATCGTTTAACGCTGTTTTTTAGGAATAAAATGCACCTGCGTTCGTTTCAAAACGGGCGAGACAGGATTGAAAGGAGCCTTCTGTTGAGGATTATGTGTATTTACATCATCATTGAACAGTTTAGCAGCATCAGAATGATGCGGCAGGAGTCGCTATGCGTTTCAGGTTGTTTTTGTTATCAATTTAATTGTCGAAAATGATTGCTCTCAATTGACTGCCAGGGAAATCACAAATTAACGTACCCTATGTTATGGAGAGAAAATGTGTGCGTACAAGAGCGATAGAGGTGAAGGGTGGGGGCGTAAAACGCCTTACTGTAGCCATACCGTGGTATCCATGGATAAATTAATATTTTTAGAATCGAGCGAAAACCTGTGATGTACCACAGATTGCTCTTATGTAATTCTCCAAAGCCATCAGCGGGGAGGATTCAGCGCGAGCTCAAACATACAGTGCATGAAATATGCATGCGTGTTGCTGGAGCTGCAGCAGCAGCAGCAGGTTCCTCGCCCCCAGACTGCAGCAGTTTTAAGCTCAGGGCAGCACAACATAATCCAGTCTGAAATTGAAATCAATTTCAAAAAAAAAAAAAAAAATTTATCCTGTTCCCCTTATGTATCTCCTTCCATCTCTTTCCCTTTCTCAGCCAGCCATGGTTGACCCATCGGAAGCGGAAGAGCAGGGGAAAGGCAAAGGACCCGGGTTCGAGACGCCCAGCGCGGCCTCCGAAGCGCCGTGCATGCTCGCGCAGAATGGGAGCGGGGGGGTGGCGGCGGCGGGGGGGGCCATGGAGGAGGGGGGGGGCGCGGAGAGCAGCCTGGGCATGGCTCCACCACCCCCCCAGCCATCGCCGTCGCCGCCACCCCCGCCTTCCGTCCAAGGGCCTCCCCCGCCCCAACCCCCTCAGGGCCGCCCCCAGCCCCAGGGCCGGGAGCGGGAGCAGTCCCCCAAGCTGCACCTGGACCTGTACAACTTCGACTCGCCGGCGGCGGAGGGCAGCCGCTACGTGCTGACCAGCCCGCGCTCCCTGGAGGCGTGCGCCCGCTGCGGCGTGAAGCCCGTGGAGCTGCTGCCCCGCCCGCTGGCCGAATTCGCCCGCGAGGCGCCGGGCCGCTCCATGCGCGTGGCCACCGGCCTCTTCGAGGTGCACGAGCGGGACCGGCACGCCAAGCTCAAGCAGTGCCGCGAGGAGCGCGAGAAGATCGTCCGGGAGGAGAAGAGGCGGATTCTGAACCTGACCGCAGCCGGCGGCGGCGGCGGCGGCGGCAGCGGCGGCGGCAGCAGCACTTCCTCCAGCCCTCCGGAAGGTTCCCCGGGTTTGGCCAGCTCTGGCCAGGCCTCTAAAACGGGCCCAAGTGACCTCGGTCAACCTTCTAAAAGCATCCCGAGAAGCTCAGGTCACCCTCCTACCACCGTCCCTGTGAGCTCAGCTGCACCACCCAAACCTGCCGTCAGCGATCCTGGGAAACACGCCAAGCCGCTTCCCGCCGCGTCTGAGTTTCAGTCGAAAACCCTGCCCCCCGCTCAGTCCCCCGCAGCCGCCTCGATGTCGAGAAGTCTGACCGCCAAGCCCGTCCCGGGACAGGCTGCCACGCGGGTGTCCGGCAGCAGATCCGCCAACACGTTCCCCAGATCGACCCCAAAGCCGGCCTCCGCGTTCCCCAGGACCCCGACCGCCGCGCCGCCGACCGCGGTCTCCGGGACGACCGCGGCGTCCGTCAACGGCCTGTCGGCTGCCGCGTTCGCACAGACCAACGGCCTCCCGCCCTGCCAGCCCCGCAAACGGGGGAAGAGCCACTCGCTGGAGTCCCTGCAGCGGCGGCGGGACACCACCTGCTCCTCCACCACCACCACCACGACCACCACCACCGCCACCACCACGCGCACCTCCTCGGAGTCCGGCGCCTCCTCCTCCTACAGCTGGGAGGGGCCGCGGAGCCACGACCGCTGGGCCAAGGCCTCGAGCCCCCGGGCCCGCACCGTGGCGGCCTTCAACTCCCTGATGGGCCGCAGCCTGAGCCTGGGCGACCTCAGCCACTCCCCGCAGACCACGCAGAAGGTGGAGCGCATCGTCAGGGAGGTGAAGCGGCGGGGCCTGAAGTCGGTGTCGGAGCGGGACCGCAAGATCGCGGCGCTGATGCTGGCCAAGCACCAGGAGGAGGACATCATGAGCCAGACGCGCTACGTGGCGCACCTGCAGTGGGACAGCGAGCGGCGGCTGGAGGAGCTGCGGCGGGAGCGGGAGGACCGGGAGAAGCAGCGCGCCGTGCAGCACTGCCAGCGGGCGTGGCACTCGCAGGTGTCCAGCCGCCAGCGCCGCCTCACCCAGCAGGAGCGCGAGGCGGCCGCCGCCAAGCTGCGGCAGGCGGAGGAGAGCGAGGAGCGCTGGCGGGAGCTGGCGGAGCAGCAGGAGCGCAGCCGGCAGCAGCGGCTGCGGCAGGCCGCGCAGGAGGAGCGCCAGAAGAAGCAGCTGCAGGAGCAGAACCTGCGGGCGCTGGAGGAGGAGCGGGCGGCCGTGCAGGAGCAGGAGCAGCTCCTGCTGCGCGAGAAGCTCTCCATCGCCGAGCTGAAGAAGCAGGAGCGCGAGCACCAGGTGCAGGAGGAGCGGCGGGGGCTGAACCGCGCGGAGAAGCGCCGGCACGCCGCCCTGCGGCGGGAGATCGCCCGGCGGGAGGCCGAGGAGCGCGAGGCCGCCCGCAGGGCCATGGAGGAGAAGCTGAGCCGCTCCTCGGAGAACTACGAGCAGATCGTGGAGCGGCGGGAGCGGGAGCTGAGGGAGAAGGCCCGGCGCGAGGAGCAGCAGATCCAGAAGGCCCGGCGGGCGGCCGAGCGGCGGGAGCGGCAGCAGCAGGAGCAGCAGGAGGCGCGGGCCAGGGAGGCGGAGCGGCGGGCGCAGCAGGCGGCGCAGGTGGCGGAGGAGCGGGCCAGGGAGAAGGCGCAGCGGGCGGTGCAGAGCCGGCAGGAGAAGGAGAAGCTGCAGCGGCTGAACCGGCAGCGGGTGGAGGAGGAGGAGCAGCAGCGGCGGCTGGAGCTGCTGCAGTCCATCGAGCGCAAGCTGGAGAAGAGCGAGCAGATCTTCCGGGAGAAGCGGGCGGTGCTGGAGAGCGCCCGCTCGGTGGCCCGCGCCTCCTTCCACGTGCGGGACCGCGTGCGCGAGGAGACCAACGTGCGCACCTTCGACAAGATGGCCCTGGAGGCCCAGCTGAAGGCCAGCCTGGACGAGAAGTAGAGAGGCCCCCCTCTCCCCCCCGCCCCCCCCACGGAAGCAGACTGCTCCCAGACTCCCCCTGCTGGGGACGTGCTGTTATTGCGGCTCCCTCCACGTGGGCCACGCCCTTACGCTACGGCGGGTTTCCTTGTCTCCTGTAGGATTGCGTTTCATATCGAGACTCTTATCGTTTCCCCATGCGATCACCCTCCATCTTAAATGAAGCTAGATTTTTATTCCATTGACGATATCGGGGAGTGCTTGGCTTCAGCGTAGCTGCATTCATAATGAAGCCAACTGGACCATTTCAGGAGAACGAGAGGGAGGGGGATGGGATCTCCCGCTGCAGAGTGCTTTTGTGTGTGTGTGTGTGTGTGTGTGTGTGTGTGTGTGTGCGTGCGCGTGTGTGTGTGTTCGCTCTCTCTGCGGGGCTTCTCTTCTGATGGATAGTTTGGAGTTGCTGAGTTTGGCGCACTGAAGATTGAATCGAATGAACAGTTGACGAGGCAGAGCTGGCATAAGCAAACGTGGAAGGACTTCAGTGGCACCGTTTCAGCCAGCACCGTGACACTGGCTCATCACACCAACCGACCAATCGCAAAGTCCGCTTGCGACAGAAAAGCGGCTTTGTCAGCCAGGAAGCAGGGCTCCATGACAACTGCACTAGCTTTTCTTTAAATGTAAAAAAAAGAAAGAAAAAAAAAAGAAGAAAAAGGCTAACTGTTTATTAGCCAAAGAACAAATGTGGGTCTATCTGTACACAAGGGCCCCGAAGCTGCAGTTAGAGAGCAGGCTTTCCCTCGTCAGTAAGCATCTACGTCCACGCTGACAGTGCAGGCCGCAGACTGGCATCAGCCGAAAAACACCCACAGTGCATCACCACCACCGCTAACGAACCTCCACTGCAGGGAGGGGAGAGGGGCGGGGACTTCAGCAGAAACCGTCCGCTCCCTACAGAGGGGTTTGAGCCCGGCGATTGGAGAACCGGTCCCCAGCAGAGCCAGCTCTCCTCCCGGCGATCCCGCGTTCGGCCGCGCTGCAAGGCCGGGCTCAGGTACGTGCTGTTCCCGTGACAACCTCACCCCGGAAGCGCTCACATTTGAATATTTTCGTTTTTGTCGAGGGAGATTAGAAGTCGGAAGGCCGCACACGCTACGGCTAACGGTCAAAATTTGAAGGGGGGGTGTAAGAGAGTCATTCTTTGCTTCAACTGCTAATTGCGGTTGAAAAATGACCAGAGCTCTGCGTGACGCGGGAGATTTATCGTGCTGGTGTGGAGGAACGTCAGCTGGCGCTCCTCCGACAGATGGGAAGGGATTCTGAACGACCCTGGTTCTGAAATCATGAGATTAATGGAATCAGAAAGAGATTAAAAAGATAACTGAAAAGTCGATAAACGTGAACGGCACAGACTCACATACAGACTCGCCGACGGCCCTGTTGGTCACGGTGCCCTAGGGCCCTGCCATAGAGATAACTGTACAGCAGAAAAATAAAATAAAACAAAATAAAAACAAAAGATTAGCTGTGGCGCATAACGATCTCAAAACACGCCCTCGCAGACCCAGTCCTCGAAAATGAGAGGAGACAGTGTTCCGCGCACACATCCAACAGTCTGTCCGATTAGAACGAGGAGGAACACCAGCGCACACGGGCAGATTCGTCCTCATGTGCAGCTGTTGCCATGGAAATAAGCAAGGAGGCTGGAGCCAAGCCTTATTAAAGCCAAGGATGGATACACAAGAGATCCAGGAAAAGGCGGGGGGGGGTTTGCATATTGGGTTATACACCATCTCATACTGGCAGAAAGCTAGCTCAGATGAGCGTCTTAAAAGCTTGTCAGTGATCAAATAGAGTATCCTGCATGGAACAGATGCTCTGCCCCTAATGCTTTATGAACAGTCCAGAACATAACTCCCTGTAAGCTGGCTCTTATGAAATATTTCCAAATACGTGACCCTGTCTGGCCCTTGGTGCAGTTTCAGTCCTGATTGTTATTTTTATTTTTTTGCAGCGAGATTAGCCTGGATCTGTACAAGAGAAATGTTTTTAAATAGACTGCAGAAAATTTAGTTCATATAAAAATCATACTTTAAATGTACAATTTATGTTATTAATACGGGGGGCACAATATTTTGAGACCAGTGTGTGTGAAAATATCAAATAGAATTTGAAAACGGGAATAAAAAAAAACTAATATTCTAATTCACCTCTAATTGATTCACCTGGGTGTTTATTTTTATCAGTTAAAAATTTTGTGAGCTCTTTTTATGTAATTGATTGCAATAAAGACATTATGAACAGACTTTTATTTGTCATGGCACACATAGCTATTATTTATTTTGACAATGTGGCTTAAGAGGGTATATAATCCCTGTAAACATGAAAAGCAATAAATTAAGCAAAATTAACAGCTTGTTAAAATTCTGGGATTGCAATAGTGGTTGGAACGAAATCCAGTATACACAGGGGGGCACCAGGACCAAGGCTGGGAACCACTGGCTTAAGCATTGAGTTAAAAATGAACTTATCTCCCTATAGTAGATAGGTGTCAAATGTAAGGTTGGCCTACTGCCCGGGGAATAAACAAAGATTTTAATAGGAACATCTCTGCCTGTCGGGGAGATCTTAAGAAACACGATTTTATAAATGGAATTGTGAATTTGAACTTGAATTTTCCAAAGCCAGGATGTCCACCCCCCTCCCCCACCACTTCCGTTCTTGCGAAGCACTTTGTAACTTTGTTTTGAAAGGTGCTATATAAATGAAGATTGATTGATTGATTAAACCATCTCAGTAAACATTCTGCCGTAGGTTCCACGGTAGTCTCTTCTCACATGGGTCTACAGTACATGTTCTCACCGCCCATCTCTCTTTTCCCAGCATGCCACAGTACTTGGAGCTGGAGACGGTTCTGCTTCTGGTTCCCTGTGCTCTGGAGTGCTCTGCAGCCAACGGAATTCTGCTTCAGCAACAGTTCCACAGCAGCAGCAGCAGCAGGTCATAGCGTAGATGATCCAGATGTGCAGTGACATTGATTCACCGTGAAATAAATAGGTTAAAGTAATTCCTCCAGGGTCAACACTTCTTCAGTTGTTCTCTGAACAGGCAACGCTTTGCTGTGACAGTTACACATGCAAAAAAAAAATCACCATTCTGTTCCGTTGTGTTCAGCATCATCATCATCATCATCATCGTTGGCCGTTGGTCATTGCGTTCATGCCCAGTTGGGGACTGAGCAGAATACAGCTGGGGCAGCGATTGGGCTGGTCTGAGCTGTAGAGTACGTTCTGTCATTTGCATTATTCGAATTAGAACATTTTGAGATGTCAAACTGCATAAATAAATGTCACAAAAAAAGGACGCAAATAAAATGTTTTTCATCGTTTAGCTACATTGTCATTGGCTGTGCCTCTTAATCTGATATAATGTGACTCCTTATCTGTGGGTGTACTTCAAACAAGCAGATGACAGGGTCAACAGAGGGACTATTCAAACGCTGGTCTGTAGAACAGAGGCTGGGACTTTGTGTTCTAGAACATCGGCATTAACACTTACCGCTGCACACGGCAGGTTCCGTCAGACACGAGTCTAGTTTAGCTTGCTCTACTTTCTCTTTGGGAATATCTTTGGGAAAACATCATGGTTTTCCAGTCAGGATGTGCCAAAAGCAGTCAAACTATACTTCGAGGAAGCAATAAGATAATGGATTCACAGCAAAACACGGAATGACACAGAACCACAGAATAACCAAATTTGTATGTTGAATATTTATTAGTTCGGTACATGTATTATTACTTTTAATTGCATAGATCAGCAAATTATAGTCCCATACATTTCTCTTTCTCAAGCCCTTAGAAAGTATTAATGTCATAATTGAATACATAGTGCAGTTTTGTTAGTATTTGGACAGTGACACAATTTTCGTTGTTTTGGCACACCAGCCGATTTCTGATGATTCTTCTAGTGTTCCGTCAGTTATCTGGTAGCACTCTTTAATACAAAAACAAATGGGTGTCCACCTAATAACCACACCTGGCTGCAGGGGAAGCACTTACAAAGGCAAGCTAGAAAATAAATCATAAAAAGTTTAATGCATATATATATATATGAGCTAAATATAATCCACAAGGGAAATTCCATTCCGAATCTCCACCCCTCTTTTCCTACACTCAGCTGGGAGCTGGGAACTAACCCTTCAAGATTGTGGTAAAAAATCTAAAGATGGTCCAAACTGGGAAAAAGTTAGTGTTAAACCTGGGGGTCCGGTGTGTGTGTGTGTGGTCCACAGTGACAGGCTTACTGCTCAGTCTGCTCAGCGACAGGCGTACAGCTCAGCCTTCGGCCTTCCCCGGGTCCTTGTGGGAGATGATCTTGAACACTTTCTCTCGGAAGGAGCTGTCACAGGTGTAGCGACGGGCGGTCTTCTCCCTCAGGTCCTCCAGAGAGGGCTCCTCGTCGGGCGAGAGAATGAAGGACCTGGAGTGCTTCACTGGTGAGGGAGAGAGAGAGAGAGAGAGGGAGGGGGGAGAGAGAGAGAGGGAGGGGGGAGAGAGAGAGAAACAGAGAGTGTGGTAGAGAGAGTGAGTGAGAAAGAAAGAGAGGCAGACACAGAAAGAGAGAGAGACAGATAGAAAGAAAAAGATAGAGAACATTGTATTTGGTCTGTAAGGATTATATTTGTCCACCATCAAAAATGTTAATCCACCCGTCTGCTGTCTGAACTGACAGTGGTCAGGAACAGAGAAACACTTAATTTATCACGGTAAACATCAGATTACAGGCAAGAACATTCAAGACGGACGGACAGACAGACAGACGAGTGACACAGCTTCCCCGGAGACGTGTGCAAAACTCCAGATTTACCGTTTCTCTCTCCAAAAAAATATAAATAAATAAAAACACACTGGTGCCTGCAGGGTGCATCAAACCCCATTTCACATTCCTAAACTCAAGGACAAGGGACAGAGCAAGGCACCGCAAGCGGAGCAGTCAGGACAGTCTCTTTGTCCTCTTCCTGTCTGCCGGACTGTTCCGGAACTGCTGCGTACGAGGGTTTGCTCACAAGAATTTTAATTGACATTTTTCGAGGGATCAACAGTCTCTTTGTAAACGACTGTAAAGGGAGAAGGGGAATGACACAGCAATCCAAGCAGTCTTTTGACCCATCCACACATTTATCAGAGCGATTACAGGATTAGATTAGTGATTAGAATTTTAATTACGGGCCATTAACAATAAACCATCAGTTCACCCTCTCAATATGCATATGACACGGCCTCATCATGCAGAGATGATACTGAAGGGCTTCAACTACTTCAGGGTCAGATTCTTAAAAAAAGATGATGAAGATGATGATAATGATGAATAATATAGCACAAACATTTTTTTTAACTTACTAAAATTATTTACCACTTCTGTCAGTAGAAGCTATGGTGCTGTGCAGCATTATGATTAGGGAAGTAGGCTTATACCTCTGAGGCTGCAGGTTTGACTCTCAGTTGGGACACTGTCATTATGCCCTTGAGTAAGGCCCTTAACCTAAATTTGTAGCTACGGGTTACATAAAAAATGCTAGTCCCTCTGGATACGAGTATTGGCTAAATGCCTCAAATGGAATGCATACTGCCACAGTACTGATTCAGTCATGGACACATTTTGATGCCCAAGAACAATGCTTATACTTTTAATAAATGTTTCTATTTAAAAATCTAATGGTTTGGCTCTGGGGCTAACAGCTGAATAAGACTGATTTATAATGCATCGGCTGTATTGTTATTAGAATAAACTCTGCTCATGAACAGAAATGGAGTCAGACTAATAAAAATGGAAAGTTTGTTCGCTCATTGTTTGCCAGTCGTGTGTGTGTGTGCATGCGTGTGTGTGTATGCGTGTGTGTGCGCGTGTGTTTGTGTGTCTGCATGTGAGCGAGTGTGTGCATGTGTGTGTGTATGTGTGTGTGCATGTGTGTATGTGTATGCGTGTATGTGTGGGCATGTGTATGTGTGTGTGCATGTGTACGTAGGAGTGTGAGTGTGTCTGTATGTGCGTATGTGTGTGTGTATGTAGGAGTGTGTGTGTGTGTGTGTGTGTGTGTATGTGTGTCTGTATGTGCATATGTATGTGTATGTGTGTGTGTGTGTGTGTGTGTGTGTGTCGCCGCGGCGCTCACGCTGGGCCCAGTGGTGTCTGGACGCCTTCCTCTGCACGCGGCAGCTCTTGATGCGCCGCGCCGCGGCCTTGTGGATGTACACGGCATTCTTCATGATGGCCGGCAGCTTGGCCTCGATCTCCGCGGCACAGATACACTCCTCAAAGAACTCTGGGAAATCGAGTCAAATCACCAAACACACAGATTAAACTACATCAGCAACTGAATGTGAGGAGAACACAAAAACACAGGTTCCCAAGATCAGTTTTAAATGAAGAAGGAGGAGGAAGAAAAGAAGGAAGAAGAAAAAGAAAAAAGAAAAAGGAAGAGAAGGAGAAAAAAGAGAAGATGAACAAGGAGAAGAAGAAAGAGGAGTAGGGGAACAACCTCTATATAGCACTTTCCACAGATAACATCCTAATCATGACCTTTTCTGGTTGTTCTACATTCATTTCCTGCAAACAGCCCGCACTCACTCCTCAGCTGGCTGACGTCTCCCTTCATCTTCTCCTCCTTTTCCTTGGTGCAATCCAGGGAGCTGAGGCCCTGCTCCAGACTCCGGAGCGCCTCCTCGGCCTGCTTCAGCCTCTGCTCCAGCTCCATCCGTGCCTGGATCTCCGCCTGGAGGAGGCAGGAACGAGAGGAGGGAGGAGGGAGAACAGAGGGAGGAAGAGGAGAAGTAGTCAGAAAGGGACAGGGAGCCAGGATGCAGCATGAGTGGAATTCAGAATTCAGAGTTGGGAATGGGAATTTTGCAGTGGGAGTTGAGAGGAGGGAATGGGAATTCTGCAGTGGTAGCTGAGAAGTGGGAATGGGAATTCCACTGCACAATCCAGCATTCCTGGCCTTTGGAGCTTCATCCCACTGGATTGAGGGTTTTTACCTTCAGCTCTGCCTCAGTCTGCTGCTTGTCGACAGTCAGCTCAGACAGGGACTTCTGCAGCGCCATGGCCTGTGTGGAGTAGAACTCCCGCTCCTGCTGCAGAACCCGAGCCCGCTGCTCATTCTCCTTCAGCCTGCAGGGGGAGACACACGCACATACACACGGACGCGAGGGAACACACACACACATACATACATACAGATACACACACACATACAAATACAGATATACACACACACACACACGGACGCGAGGGAACACACACACACATACATACATACAGATACACACACACATACATACAGATACACACACACATACAAATACAGATATACACACACACACACACAAACACACACACGCAAGCACACACACACACACACACACACACATGCACGAATGAACGAATACACACGCACACAAGGGAACACACATGCACAAATGCACACACACACACACACACACACACACATATATGCAAGTCATACACACAGCCAGTGCCATTAGGCAAAAACTCAACACTTAAAAATGTTTACAGATCCACTTTTTCAGTTTTTAAACGCACTTTGTGTGCAAAATTAGTAGACTAAATTAAAGTTAAAGACAGATTTCAAAGTCTCATAAAAATAACCTTGATTTCCCACAAAGGTTCCAGCAACATTGTGTTATATAAACTACATCGAACAGGAACCAAACTCAGCTCAGCAGAGACAATCCAGATAAAAATCTGCCCTTTCACCCTGCTGTGTGTTTGCCCTATCGGTCATTTCTGCCCCGCAGTTAGTCATTGTGGTCAGTCACTTCTGATCTCACGCACAGGCCTGTTCACGGATCAATACATTTTTCCCTCTTTAAAGTCCGATACTGTCCTCTCACTCCCGGCCCTGTCGCTGGAGAACATGCTACCAGAAACTCCCAGGGTTATTTAAAGAGCCCACATTCTGAGCATCCATCCAAATTACATTTAATTCTCATGTCCAAAATACAAATTAAATTCAACACATTTGAACAATGTCATTCTTTACCAACAGCCTAACCATGATTATATAGTTCGTTCTCATCAACACAGCCAAAGTTAAAAAAATTTTTTTTAAAAAACGTTAAAAAAAATTTTAACTTAAAGAAAGAAAAAAAAGGGAACTGTGAGACACAACATTGCTATTTCTGCAATGTTTTTTCACTGCACGATTCTGTGACGGGAAATGTGTGGTTCAGGGTTTTTCCTGGCCAGGATATGCCAGTTTTAAAGTCAGTCTGGTTCACAAAATGCTGTGTGAAAGCTTAGAATGTAGCCTGCCCGTTAATACTTGCTAGTCAGGCCTGACAACACAGCAATTCTCCATTTTATCAGTGGTCAGAAAATGTGCCTTCACATCTGATCACCTGATACATGGCTAATCCTGAAAATGAGGTGTATATGCATTTTAGGGTGGGTTCCCCTCTGCCACTTGGGTTCAATTTTGTGTTCTTAGAGTGTGCGTCCACTTGTTTGTGTGTGTGTGCATGTGTGTGCGTAGGTGTGTGTGTGTATGTCTGTATGTGTGTGTGTGAGTGTGAGTTTGTGTGTGTGTGTGTGTGTGAGAGAGTGTGAGTGTTTGTTTGTGTGTGCATGCGTGCATGTTTGTGTGCGTGTGTGTGTGTGTGTGTGTGAGAGTGTGTTTGTGTGTGTGTGTGTGTGTGTGTGTGTGTGTATGTGCGTGTGCATGTGTGCATGAGTGTGCCTGCGTGCATGTTTGTGTGCATGTGTGTAGGATACTGTGCCCCTCACCTGTCTTGTGCCTGCTCCTTCTCTTGCAGCAGCCTCCTCATCTGCTCCTCAATCTGCCGCAGGTTCCCCTTCAGGAGGCCGGGGTCGTGCTCCTCCTGCACCTCCTTCTCAGCCCGCTCCTCCTGCCAGCCCTGCTCCTTCACCCGCAGCAGCTCCAGGGTGTGCTGCTTCTCCTGGGACAGCTCCTGAGCGCACACAGCAACAAGCTGACCAGAGTGTGAGTATGTGAGTGTGGGGGTGTGTGTGTGTGTGTGCGAGTCTGGGGGTGTGTGCGTGTGCGTGTGTGCATAAGTGTGCATGTGTGTGTGTGTGTGTGTGTGTGCGTGAGTTCGTGTAGACAAGTGGGGGAGAGAGAGTGTGTGTGTGTGTGTGTGTGTGCGCATGTGTGTAGAAGGCGTGATTCTGAGTGCACTTCACCTCCAGTGATTTCTGCAGCAGGGTGGTCAGGCTGTGGAGCTCCTCCTTCTCCACCTCCACTCCTTTCAGTGACTGGGCTGTACCATCCAGCTCCCTGCCAACATGCAGCACATGCATGCTAACACCTCAAATACATACATACCGTACATTTGTTAAAAATTTACTTGTAATTTAAAAGTTAATATTGTTTTTTTGTTTTTTTTTAGGAAGGCTCACAAAACTTTTCTCTCTTTAACTAAATTCCTGTGAGTACACACAGTATAAAAGTGGGACAAGTCACTGATGTGGGTCGAATGAAAGTAAACCACTTTGGTTTGAGGCCACAGCACACCCTCTCCACTAAGATTCTAACATTTCCACATAAGAACCACAGCCTAGCATTAGATTATATGAGAAGAGATTACATTACATTAGACTTTATCATCCACTTCTGTGGTTAATGTGTATTTGGCCTCACCATTCAAGGCATAAATAACAAATCTTATTTCAGGAACACGGCATCTTGTAAAATACCTTACAGCAATGCACACTGGGTATTTGATTTTAACTTCAAGAGCAGCAGAGCAGAGGTGTGATTAAGAGAAAGGTTCACAGACACCGAGTATCTGAGGATGTGCTGAATTCAGAAGGTGCCCTGCTGCAGTCGGGAGAAAGGATTCATTACCCACGTCCCCACTGGCCTTGTGTATGCTGTAACTGTAATGGTCACGGTCTATACACTAAGAAGAGCACACACAACCCAGACAGCGGTAGCATTAGCCGCCGCCGTCGCTATGGGGACGTTTCTCTTACACTTTGATCTGATCCTGCTCCGTCCTCAGTTCAGAAACCACCTCCTCAAACCTCTGCTTCTCCTCCTCCAGCACCTGATTCAGCCGCTCCAGCTCCTACACAACACACAGAGTCACAACACACACGCGCACGCGCACACACACACACACACACACACAGTCACAACAGACACGCACGCACATACACACACACACACACACACAGTCACAACACACACACGCACACACAGAGTCACAACGCACACACGCGCACGCGTGCACACGCACACACAAAGTCACAACACACACACACACGCACATGCACATGCATGCACACACACAAACACACACGCACACCATGCCAAAGTTCAGCATTAACTCTGGAAGGCTACTGAATAAATAAAGGACTTGGTCATTAGCAAAGTGTGAGTGCAGAGACTCAGCAAAAATCAGTGCGTGGGCCTCAGTGTGACGGCTCACCTCCTTCTGCTCCCTCTGCAGGCACAGCTCCTCCGTCTCCTCCATCAGTTTGTCTGGGGACAGGGGAACAGCACCACGTCACCTCCCAACGCCCTCAGTAACAAAGACAGATTTCATCCTCACTCACAGCCAGTGCGTGTGGTGCAGAGATCCTGGCGGTGTTACAGAGAGCTAACCTAAGCTGGGTGGAATATTACCACATTGAGGCGAAAGGAAAGAGCATAGCCAGCATGCATCACATGTAAGTTCAGATTTGATTACAAATTCATTGGATGCCTTAGATAATATGACAGATGGGTGTTCCTACGCATTCCATACAGATCAGCTACCTGATAACAGAATATGGACATGACGCTGACCTGACTCACAGAATGAAACCTTTCAACAGTGTGCAGAGTGTGTATTCATACGCTATACACAGTGAGGGGTACCCCAGCCTTAACTCTTCTGTTGGTACTGTATACCAGTATCACCTAACCCAGGTACTACACACTCTACCACTGCAGATACTATACACCAGTACAACCTAACACAGGTACTACACACTCTACCATTGCAGATACTGTACACCAGTACAACCTAACACAGGTACTACACACACTTCCATTGCAGCTACTGTACAACAGTATCACCTAACACAGGTACTACACATACTTCCATTGGAGGTACTGTACACCAGTATCACCTAACACAGGTACTACACACACTTCCATTGCAGCTACTGTACAACAGTATCACCTAACACAGGTACTACACATACTTCCATTGGAGGTACTGTACACCAGTATCACCTAACACAGGTACTACACACACTTCCATTGCAGGTACTGTACACCAGTATCACCTAACACAGGTACTACACACTCTTCCATTGCAGGTACTGTACACCAGTATCACCTAACACAGGCACTCCTCACTCTTCCATTGAAGGTGCTGTGCACCATTATCACCTAACACAGGTAGTCCTCACTCTTCCTGGCTGTCCACCAGCCTCATCTTACCCAAGTATTCCTGTTTCTCCTTGGCCAGCTGTAGCCCCTGTGCCTCCAGACTCTCAATCATGGCCTCTCCAAGCTGGGCGTTCTTCCAGGTGCTGAGAGCGGGAAAACACAGATCAGAGTAAGCCTGGGGTCAGAGGTCACGGATAAAGAGTACAGGCGCCACTCTCATTCATGTTCTCTCCCGGGTGAATTCCCAGAATGCAACGGCTTACACTTTTCCCGACTCCTGCAGAAGCTCCACCCACTGGGCCTGATCCGCCTCCGAGTCAGCCGCCAGGACGACGTCGCCCTGGAGACACGGAACCGGGAAAGGGATGGAGAAGAAAAGATGGAGGAGACACCACTCTCTATCACTCGAGGATGACAAATCTGTTACCTTCATCATCATCATCATCATCATCATCATCATCATAAGCTTCTGCGTTGTTAGCAGACCTGGGTCAAATACGTATTTGTTCAGGATTCAAATAATTTTCTGTGCTCTATTGATCTTGCCTGGTGTAAGTGAGCCTGCCAATATGACCAGAAGGCGAGGTTTGCACTTTCTGAGAGTATTTCATTGGTTCCAATACACCAGACAAGATCAGTAAAGCGTAGAAAAGTATCTGAATCCAAAGCAAATACGTATTTGACCCAGGTCTGGTCCTTACAGAGTGAAAGAGTGACAGTGATCATACTGTAAGCAGCAGAAGTAACAACACCGCTGACACCTTCATCATCGTGGCGCAGAACTCACAGTGAAGTCCTCGTGGGTGATGGTCATGGCAAAGGGCATTCCCTGCTCCTCTTTAGGGGTGACCACGCACCCCCCCAGGGGGATCACTCCCTGCAGTGTCCCAAAGAGAAAGAGAGAGAGATGGATGAGCAATTCAAGGAGTACTTTAGGAAGATAAAGGAGCACAATGGCCCTGGTTTAGGGAAAGAGCAAATGTGACTAGTGAACCTTGAGAGAAATTTGTTTTTTTAGCTTTAAAAAACTGAAACAAATTTAAGTTCTATCCTTTCTCAAAGACACGAACAAGACACTGGCAAGAGACCAGCAGGAGGGGAGGAGACTACATTCACCAAGCTGCCTGTTCAAACTGTTAACATGCCAATTTATTAATACTACTAATACAGCATTAAGTTGAAACAGTAAACAATGTTGTCAGATCAAGGCAGAATCACAGGTACATTTTAAAAATCTGATCTACTTGATTCCATTTTTAAATCTGATTGAAGTATTCTGAGTGTATGTGGTGTGTTGAATTTGTCATGGGTATATTTTTTGCAATAAAAAAAAGTTCATTATAATCTTTTCTTAAATCTTGGTATTATCCTATTTTTGAGGATGTTCTCCTTGTGTGTTAAGTGGATTCATTTGCCCATCCTATAGAGAACCTGGAAATTTTCAGTACTTACACACCTCTGGCAATCACATTTCATTTCGTTTTTAAGGAATAGCTTTATTTCTCAAGCAGCTTGCCAAATTTCTACCAACTGAGCCAAAACATTTGGAAGGGGTGTTCATGGCATTACAGTCTCTTTGCTCATTGTCCTTCATAGTTGCGCAATTCTGTAAATGCATGCAATAATAACTATTAAAAAAAACAGCAAACCTTAACATTATTAGTATCAGATTTGCCCAATTAGCACACTATAGCATTATCACAAGTCATCAGAAAAGCATTCTCCGTGCTGGGTGCAATCAGGCAGTATATAAACTGCATCCTGAGTCACCGACCACGTTTCTATGGCAACATCATCGCCACCGACATTTGCGGAGTCATCTTTCGACCCGGCAGTTTTCAGGAAGCCGGCGGCTCTCCCGCTCCCGTCCCTCCGCGCATTCCCCTGCCAGGAGCACAGGCGATGCTCTCGGGCCCATTTTGATTTGCAGGGATTTGCACATTGATTTTCGTCCTTCTGTCCTCAGAATTACTGACACAATCTGCTCATATTCTACAGACGGGAGCAGTCTGTCATTTTACATGCAAGGTGAAATTTTCTTTGTGGAGAGAGGAGGGTTCAGCCTTGTCACTCTTACTCATCCAAAGTGGGCCAAATGAGGTCACACTGCATTGCACAAACATGCACATCATTACATTTTACTGGCACATATTTTTAAACCCAAACATATGACATTTCACCAGCAAGCGACACAAAACTCAGCATCAAGGTACGTCATCACTCAGATATATTATTCCATCTGCGCTGTGTCCCTGACACTCAAACCAACAGGACTCCACCAGGAAAAACGCACTCACTTTGGGGTGGATGTTGAAGTATCGGTTTGTATCAAAGTTCCTCTTCTCATTCTCTGCATAGTAGAGAAGGAAGCTGTCTTTAATGATGAAAAATCTAAGAAACAGCCAAGCAGAGAGAAGCAGATGATATTGTAAGAGTTAAACTAAAGATACATATACAGGATACACACATACTGTACACAGATGCACACACACATATATATATACACACACAATGTATATGTTGCCCAAGAGAATTTCTGATGCCTAGATTATGTACCTAATTATTAGGTACACAATGTTAAACTGTACAATATTGAACCTGATGCATTTATGCGCTCAATTATGATATAATATTATTCTATAATGTAATGGAATGCATGCAAATTAAACAACACCAAGCCTTCTGACAGTGTGTCTCAATGTAATTGTAAGTAGAAAAATAGCAACAGGAAATAGTGATCTCAAATGTACTGTATCTAACTGTGCCTAATGTCTAACTATCCTCTAATGTAGAGTACAGTGCAGTTAGCAGTACTGTACTGTATCTAACTGTGCCTAATGTCTAACTATCCTCTAATGTAGAGTACAGTGCAGTTAGCAGTACTGTACTGTATCTAACTGTGCCTAATGTCTAACTATCCTCTAATGTAGAGTACAGTACAGTTAGCAGTACTGTACTGTATCTAATGGTGTCTAATGTCGAACTATCCTCTAATGTAGAGTACGGTACAGTTAGCAGTACTGTAATTGCATTGCTCAGGGAGCAGCCGGTGCGTTTGAATGCGGCTGGGGTGCGTTTGAGTGACAGCGGGGAGGCGGGTCTTACCTGCGGGACCACTTGGCGGAGGGCCGTGCGAAGGACTTCTTCCACAGGACGCCGTGCAGCTGCACCTTGGTGCTGATGTCCAGCACGTCCGAGTCGGCCTGCTCCATGGCCGTCCAGTGCAGCAATGACGAGGACCTGGAGGAGAACATGGCCTCGGCCGTTTCACGGAAACAGGAGAACGAACAAAGTGGTAAAAATAGAACAGCAGCAAAAAAAAAAAAAAAAAACGAAACAGAAAAAAAAAACGGCGTCAAACAAGTCCGATAAACCACCCAGGCGGAATGGTACGGCTGCCAATAACCCCATCAGCCAGAGGCGGACTGAGAGGATATAAAACCCAAGAGAGGGAGGGAGAGAGGGAGGGAGGGAGGGAGAGACAGGGAGGGAGGGAGGGAGAGAGGGAGGGAGAGAGCAGCAGGGGACTAAATCTGTAAGGGAAGGTCAATATATAAAAGTCACGTTCATCAACAGTAAAAAGCTGTCCAGGCTAATGTCGTTCCTGCAGCACCAGCAAAACCCTGAACACATAGGGGTACTAGATAAGAAACATTTGCAAATGTACAATAGTGTTAAATCTCTACACACATAAGGCGTTCTGAAGTCTAGAAAGAACACTGCGGCAGTTTAAGGTGTATCAGCCCAAGGTTCAACGGCACCGTCCTGAACTATTCCCGTGAGCAGCACAGAGGGTTCCACGTGGAAGATCCGACAACGTCCTCCAGCTCCTCTTCCTCATCATACTCGTCTCATGACATTTTTCCATGGGCTTGGCGAGGTAACCGCCTGCCCCACAGACCTGATGAGAGCTCCTCCCCAAGACTGAGGTACCAGGATCAGCCCAAATCAATGGAGATTATGCAGGTAGCAACCCCTGCCCCCTTCCACAATGCATTTAGATCTTAAAAGGAAATGCAAGGCACTCTATAGCACATTTATCTGTGGCATATGTATGCATTTGCAGTACATGAATCCACTAATGCAGATTCATGTCTAATGCTAGAGGGAATTATAACATACGGACACTAGTTATAAAAGAGAGAGCTGTGTGGATTAGCGTATAATAACACTCTTAGTGAGATACGAGCTCCATCGATCTGATGAGATGTACTCTACTACTCCCTATGAGAGAAGCAGAGTATAACAAGCATGAGTCCTAACTGCACCCTGAGATACAACAAAGGGAATTTAACCATATGAAAGTAAACAGGGCCCATTATACAATCCTCAACTGTACAGCTAAAAAAGGTTCATTTCATGTTTCAGTACTTAATCATGTTCATCACGTGTTGCAAGCAATTCACCCACCCCATCCTGTTTTAAGAATACTTCAGAAAATCAGACACACAATAGTTTTCAGATTGCACCTATTTAAAAAAAAACTTTATTTAAATCATCATAAAACACATAGTTCTGCAACAACTGTTAAGTTTTCACAATCAAAAGAAGAAAAAAATAAGGCAGACTCCCTGTGGAATGATCACATGTAAACCATAAGAACTGACAACTGACCTCGCCCCCTTTGCCCCGCCACAGCCTGGCCCGCCCCGCCCCGCCCTGCCCCATCCCAAATCATAGCTTAGATCAAGGGTGGGGGGGTAGATACCCTTCTACTGACAGGAAGGGGTGAGCAAAGGAGGGAAGGTCTTTTCCCTTTAGTAGAGCATTACAGTGTTAAATAAAACCCAAAAGTAAGAGATGCACAAGAACTGCATCATGATGCCCCCCCCCCTCCGCTCCCGCTACTCCTTATGCCATCCCACCACACGCTCGCCCAATGGCAATACTGCATTAGCACTCCCCCGCCCCCCCCTCCCCCTCATCCTCACCCCCAAACCCTGGGAGCGGGGGATAAACTGAGTGATGGACGCTCTCACACAGGGGATGCAGAGCTAGCAGACTCTGCTGTGGTGGGACACTGGAGGAGCGTAATTAAATCAGGGGAGGAGTGTCTCCATTAGCACAGTCTACAGAGGAGGCAGGAAAGCGCTCAGATGGGCTCAGCTTACAGGTGAGAGAAACAAGCTCGCTGCCGGACACTACGGGTTGTGAACACTACGGGCTGTGCGGGGGGGGGAGGGCAGGGGGGAGATAGCGTCAGGAGGGGGGGAGGGCGTCAGTCTAGTCTGAAGAAGTGGGCATAAATGGTTCAGTCTCATGTATTTTTTTTTTTTTAAAGGTATCATCATGAAAATAAACAACACTACCCCTGTACAACACTGGCCTTTAGCTTTGACTAATAATAAAAGTTACTGTAAATCACACAGTTCCTCCCATCCACCCCACCCCCCCTCCCGACGCACGTTTGATTAAATCCTCACACACAACGCCAGGGAGGCGATTCAGCACAGGCCTAGAGCTGAAAGCACTTGATTGTGTGGAAAAAAAAAAAAGATTTCTATGTACAGAATATACAGCAGCTCCGCTCAAAGCAGGGCCTACACACACACACACACACACTGATTACCCACCACAGCCCTGACTGAACACCACCACACAAAGCCTTCGGCCCGTTCACCCACGGACATCACACTACTACTTCACTGCCTTTCACAGACTCCACTGTGCTGTAAGTGTCACAAGATTATTGCTTACATCTGACAAAGAAAAATAAAAAATAAAAAAATTAACAACAGTTAATATAATGATGTATTAATAGGACAAAGCCCCCTGGAATTCGCCAGCGTGAAACCGTTAGCAACCGCACTCGCTGGTTTCTGAGGCTGAAAGGGAGTTTTTTTTTTGTTTTTTTTCCGCATCTTCAAAAGCCGCCAGCTCGCTGCCTTAACAGGAAGCCACGCCCAGTAAAACCCGCCGTTTCCATGGAGGAATCAAAGATCAAAGGTATGCGAAGCAGCAGGTGCCACCTCTTTATTTTAAATCTAAAACATCCCCATACTGGTCCCTCAATTTAAAAAAAAATATATATTAAAGAAATCAAATTAATGTCCTCCCTCCTTGTCCACAACAAACATAATTCTAAAAAGATACAGTACATTAGTACTTCAACATACTGGTTAAAGTCTACTTATTTCATGTCGGTGTACAGCTGACTACATGAGATCTCCTTTGCTTTGTTGAGGAGAACTAGAGCAATGGTCAGGTATGGCTCTCTGACCAGGAAAATGGGCAACATTTTGGCAACTCTGGATCTTCGACAGACGATAAAGCTAAAATCATGACATGGTACCGTATATTAAGAGCACAGGAAACGCGACAGAAAGATGTCCTGGTGGATTAACCAAGTTGACAGGCCAAAGTCCACAGCAGTAATGATGCAGAGAGGAGAAGAGATAGTTATCCTCAGGAAAACATTCATTTGGAAATCTGACTTGATCTGAAGGGATCTGAGGTTTGGATTTTTTCTTGTTTAATGGTACAATCAGTTAAAGGGGAGGTACTGTATTTACACTACAGTTTTTTTTATTTATTTTTTTTTTTTTTAAAGAAACGGCAATCAAACCTTCAGAAACGCATGTTGGGCGGAGCTTCCATCGGATTCCTTGGCTACAGAAATCTCTGTAATTTGTTCATTTCAAGCTCTGTGCCACTAAAAGCAAGTTAAATTAAATGGGATATCTGCCATTTTCTATGATCATCTCACCATTGTTGGCACTCCCACTGTTTTTCAATTGTTTGCTATTAACATAAAAAAAATTTTCCCCTCAAGAATCCAAAATCTAAACTTTCACTGATATAACCATGATTCTCAGACCGTAACAGAAGAGGAATCTACACCACTGATACTTCAGCAAGCTAACCCCAAGTTCCCCGTGAAAGCATTTAATTAAAGTTAAAAAGTAAAAGCAGTTACTCGTCCCTCCTCACGAAGAGAAAACACTCCCTCATGTCAACCGTGTGCACACACGCGCGGGTCTTTATTCATGCACGGAAACAAACCCCTCCCTCTGAGCTCTGCCGCCCCCGCCTCCCCCTCGCCCTACGCTCTCTCAGAGGAGGCGGGGCAGGGGAGTTCTGTTCCAGTCGCAATCAGGGTCCCGGAACCACGAGGACAAATCGACAAATCACGTGATCCCACTGAGGAGCAACAAACGTTCTAAATCTGTGTGGTTTGAGTTTCTTCGCCGCCATCTTGAAAGCCCCTTGCCATCGCTGCCGGCTCCAGGGCGCCCCCTAGTGTTGGTGTCCGACGGACAGCACCAGCGGGATGAGGCAGCCCAGCACCAGCGCCCCCACCTCCACCTTGCTCAGTCCCTTCCCGCCACTTCCTCCGCTGGGGGCGTGGCTATGGCCGATGCCGCCCACCTCGGGCAGGACGTGAACCGTGGCCACGTACAGGAAGGTCCCGGCTGAGAAGAGCATGGCCACTCCCGTGGCGTTGACCTCCGACAGGGCCTCCTTACTGCTCTGTAAGGGGGGGAGGAGACAAGGCGTTCTGAAAGAGGCTGGCGAGGCAGCGGGGCCAGGCTCCCTGGGAAACAGGAGCCTTTACAGGCAGCTACAAATGGCAGCAGGTAGATACACAGCCACAGGATGAGATCAGGCCAGCTCAGGGTATAATCAAACTCAAATATACATGTCCAGCCGTCAACTGACTCATCACTGAACAGCACGGCCTACGATGATGTCACCTCTTTGGCCGGTAAAATGTCAAAGTCCAACATGACATGATTCAAAGCATAAAAGCAAAATCATGAGCACAGCAAGCCTCAACTAAGCCTGCCAGCTTTGCCAGGTTTCATTTTTCAATAAAATATTTTTTAAAATATGTACCTCATATCTAACGGACACTTTCTGGTAGTAAAAGTAAGCTACAGGTCCTGTCTGTGCCAGCTCAGGCCAACCTGTGCCGGCTCAGGCCAGTTTGGGCAAGCTAAGGCCAGTTTGGGCCAGCTGGGTCTGTGCCGGATGAGGGTACTCTGGTCCGGCTGTTTGTTCTAGAACACCTGAAGTGCTGCTGGTCCGGGGGGGGGGGGGGGGGGGTAGATACGTACCTGACTGAGGCCCAGGAAGGTGAGCATGGCAAGAACGGGGGCGGCCAGGGCAAACACCAGCAGGTGCTTGCGGATACGGTTCCTCTCCAGCCCAGCATGCATCAGGAAAGAGACCAGGCCGAACGCCGCTGGGGCCTGGCCACACAGGGAAGGGCAGGTTAGAAGGCCGTAAAGTTTTCATTGGTCCAGAGAGGAAAACATCTCCAGTGTCCTCGGGTTTATTGGTGAATAAACCCATTCTATAATCCTAACAGACTTCTATTCATAATATCTTTCAGGCTATATACTTTTGCAAATGTTTGGCAGACTACTATAAAGGAATACTTTTGATTGGCGTTATGGAACTTTACAACTCAGAATAAAAAAATTTAAGCAGAAGGCAAGGTCCTGGAAAGGAAAGGGGGAGGATGACCTTGTGAGATCCTTATAACAGCCGATTATGTAGACTACATAAACAAAATTTTTGCAAACAACAAAGCAGAAAAACTGTAATAGGATTCAGAGAGTTGGGAACCAACAAGCCGACCCTTCCTGCTTGTACCTTGTGCAACATGATGGCCACAAAGACGATGAGCTGGACGCTGGTTTGGGAAGTGGAGGCTGCAGCACCGAGTGCCACCCCATCAGCTGCGGGGGCACAGAGTATAAAGCATTGATCACTGAGCCAATAGCACAGGGGTACAGTACAGAGCAATAATCACTGAGCCAATAGCATAGAGATATAGTACAGAGCTTTAATCACTGAACCAATAGCATTGGGGCAGAGAGGCTTAATCACTGAGCCAAAGGAAGAGCATAGTGGGAGATGTAGTTTAAAGCTGTAAAAACACTGAGTCAGCACTATAGCAGCACATGGCAGACAGCGTTTTCTTAACCCAAATACCTCATAAGCTTATCTTTATGAAGAAACCCTGTTCCTTTCTCTCAATCGGTAAACCCTTCCACCCTTATCTGTGTACCTCAATGCGACTTGTTGCCCCATCGCTCTTCTCTTTACCCCTTTTCCTCTATTAGCCCCCTCCCCCCCCCCACCCCTGAACCCCTTTCCACTTTTACCAGCAGCGTGGACCACCAGGCCCAGGGTAGTGGTGATCTTTGAGGTCCCTGCCCTCCCGGACTCTGGGTCTTCACAGGAAAACAAAATAATAATATATCATCATTCAATAACAAAATAATAATTTTTTAGGACCTAACGGACATACTGTCAGTGTTTTAACAAGCATTTATATTCCATGTTTTTCACACCATTGATATTCTGAAGTATTATTAATAAATATTTAATTCCTTTCACCTTAGTTAAAAATTGAAGACAATTTTCACACATCATAAAAATGCTACAGCACTATTTTTAATGGCCAGAAATATACAGTGCAGGGTATCACTGTGCACTACATATGTATCTGGTAACACCTCAGGCTTGGACATTAGGCACACACTGCTTCACTCAAAAGGCTCACTGTATATCCACTTCAGAAAACAAGGTATTACTGCATTTGGCAGACCTTCAGTTTAATGAAGATTCAAACGTCACTGCCATTCTTGAGAACCATACAGCCTTCCTCTGTATTGATTATTCCTTAAAAGAAATACGAGTATGAACCTTACACATACCCATTAAGAATTTCTAATGCATACAACTGATGCATTAAATTATTGTGCTAAATAATTTCACAATAATCTTACTGCACAATTCAGTGCTTCTGTTTTTTCCCCTCCCATTGTAGTGAAGATTTAGCCCCTTAGGTTGGACAGAAAATGCCACCAGTGACGAGTACTGAGCATGAAAAAAACGGACGACTGACCTTCTGTGCTGTGCACGTGGGAGCTTCCAATCTGGTCCACGAGCAGCATGAAGACGAACCCCAGGACGAGCGACACCCCGATGTAGGCGTGCAGCTGCTCGTGGCTGTGGGCATGGTCGCCACCGGCGACCACCGACTCGTCCGCAGCGGCCTTCGGCTCCAGGCCGGCCGGCCCCTCGCTCAGCGTGTGGGCCGAGTGTCCTCCTGCACGTGCATGGAGACAAGGTGCAGCAGTCTGAATTTAACATGCATTCAAGTCCCCATAGAGCAAACTGGATTAGCAGTCTGAACGGTTATTAGAGACAGTCCTCATGAAGCAATTCACCACACATGTACACACACACCTGTACCTCACAACACACACAATAACACAAATTCTCACACGCACACACACATACACACACACTCACTCACCCTCGAGCACCACCTCCATACACACTCTCCCATCAGTCTCCTCAAGTCTCCTCAATCCACACACATGAACATCTACTCTAACACATCCTTGTAAATAAACACTCATTCCTACCCTCTCTTGCACTCATGCATGCACGCACACACTCTAATATCGTGCTTACACCTTCTAACACCTCCTCATAGACATACACCATTTAATACCTCCGCAAACACACACTTACCCTCTAGCACCTCTTCATAAAGTGAATGGACTCCCTCTGGGATAATGACAGCCAGAGCAGTGCCACATAGCAGCCCTGCCCCGAGCACTGTCACCAGCTTCAGCTTGTCCTAAGAGCAAAGGCAACTGAGGTCTGCTTTTCACGTCCAAAGAACATATTCGTCTTTTTGGCGGTAAGTATACCGTCAACGGCAGCATGTAAACACCAAAATTCAAGAACGCATGACAGTTTTACTCAATGCTACATCCGTCATTGAAGTTACTGAAATAAGACTCCCGGCTAGGAAGACTTGTCTACCTGCACAAAGTGGGTATCGGCAGAACATGAGCAGTTCTACGTGACATCTTCAAAATAAGCACAAAACTGAGATAGCCCCTTAGGTCGATTTGAAGTGAAAAATGTAGTGTTTGTTGACAAGAATCACGTTAATCGTGATATGGATTTCCCGATTGTTACAACAGAAGGAGAACACAAAAGTAGATGAAAAATTCAAACAACCAAGACATGCGACATGGAGTAAAAAGATTTGAGAGAATTCCCGGAGGCACAGTACACATAAACCAGTTAATAAATACTTTACATACCTCTGAAAAATTGACAGCCAAAGGAATGGTTCCAGCCACATAACACCCCACCAACATTGCCAGGGAAAGCAGACTGATTGAACTGAAATCGTCCATTTTTCCGCCCAAGAGTTGTTGAATAAATAACTCGCGAGATGTCTAACGATTACTAGTTAATTTGTAGTCTGAATACAGACAGATAGTGAATAACTAGGTTTTAAAAAATTCAGCAACAAGTGCCACGTTAGCTTTATAGACTAGCACGTTAGATGGCTAGCAACACAAACAAACGACGTGGGGGCGAAAATGGCGTTGATTGTTCTTTTATAAGCTAACGCAGTTAGCTACCTAGTAGGCAATGTTATGACTGGCGACATTTGTTCGAAACACAAACACGATCAGTCGGTCGCAACTTAGACCTTCGTTTAAATAAGCACCGATTCTTTCTGCGCGATTTTAACAGTCTGACTGTTTTAAATATGAAATAGTTCCTCCGCGATGCAGCTAGCGGGCTTGCTACCCACAACCAGAAGCAGCCACAATATTAGCCAGCTAGCACTAGTTAGCCAGTCTTAGTTTCTCAGTCTCGAGATGTATTCATTTGCCTGTACGACTAAGCATCTAGTTCCTGGTCGGTAAACAAACAGCATCACATTACCATATTTAATCGAATGAATAAATGCTATCCCAGCATGAACTACAACGATGTTCTCCTGCACAAACAGCCAGCTACATACCCACGGTGCAGCGGCTATGAACAAGTTCCGACGTATAAAAACATACTTCCGGTTGACCTGCGAAGAATGCTGGTAAATGCCACGTACAGACCTGTCAGAAGCATTTCCCTAGTGGTTTTCGGTGCAGTAATCGTATTTTATTGCACAGCAATGATGCCACAAGTCGCCATCTTTCGGGGCTCAATATTCTAACCCATTACAAAAGTTCGAAATGTTAGGCAACTACACTTTTAAAATATTATCTATTGTACATTATATATATTTTCATGAACGGCCAGAAAATCCGACCGAACTCAGGATTTGTCGAATTTGACAAACCTCATTAATAATGATGCGCCTGTGCATTCAAAATGGTTTCAACGCCACTTACCAAAGTTGACACCTCGCCTCCCATAGGTAATACTTTTCTCACTCCGACATCTCTAGCGTACTAGCAGTTGTGTTTATGCCTGCTAAGAACAGAACGTGTAAAATAAATGTTCATGACATTCAAGGCTGCAAAGTTATCAGATTCTGATCAGGTATACCATTAACTTTTAGATCTTGTATATGCACTTAATTAATCCAATACATATTACCAATATATTAAAATAAAATATATGTATAACATTTCATAACAATTTCCGTTATGTTAACGGAAAGTGAAACGGCTGTCTTGTACATTTGGTACAGTACATATACCACTTGCCGTAGCATACAATTTTAGCCGTCTTGACGTTATAAATGTGGGAAAACACATTATCTTATTTAACGGTTGAAAAAGACATTATTTCTAAGCAAGAGATCCAAAATTAGGCAGTCTAGTCCAGTTGCACATACTGTACTTTAAAGTTAGTACTTGAGATGCTGGGGTCAGCAAAACTAGGTGCACATATAGATCATTTTTTCAGTAAATTGTACCCGGGCAGCTTCGGACATTATCTTTTTCATTATTAGAATTTAAGTACATCAGCTCTGTAACATCCGGACTCAGTGGATCTTGACATGTTCCATGTGTAAACGTTCATATAAAACCTCAATACTACGACCTCGACAATGAGAGCGCTAGTCAAGTTAGGAGCCGAGGTACTGCATCTGGCGATCCGACGGCTGACCCACTCGTTGACTGTCCCCCGATTAAACCCAGCAAAATGCATCCAGTAATATAATTTGTTATTGAGTAAAAACAGTAGCCAAAACATTTTATTCGTTGTGTACTGTTGAAAAATCTCAACTGAAGATATACCACCTATGAGACGGTTACATAATGTTTCAGGCAAATATATCAGTGCTTATGTACAAATACAGGCGAAATATATGCTGAATACGATACACTTCACCACCAAAAATTTTGCTAATCAATTGCAACTGTGGGTGAATAGCCTAGCGGAGACAATCTAACAGTAAACCAAGTCGTCCTGACAAAAGTTTTATTCTGGATATTCCATGCTTGTGTAAAGCCTACATTATGTAAATATCCATCAGATATGTTGGGGAAATAATCAAAACCCTTGAACTGAGATAAGTAATCAGGGGTGTATTTTACAATCCTTTATTCACAGCAAAAACATCGTAATAAAAACAAGAGCAATGTTCTTACGTATGTGCAAATGAACCTGATAGATCTCGCCCTTCAAAGCTACACGCTCAGTTACATTACCAAACTTGCAGCAAGTCGCAACCTACGAACTGCCGTTGCTTTTCAGGGAGAAAAAGCCATTAGCAACTTGAACAGTAGATGTGAAATCATAACTGCTGCAAAAAACAAAACAAAGAAATTCTGTAAAATAAAACGACTTGATCATTCCACACAGCAGAATTCACAGAAATACTACTTCCTTTTTGTTTTTTTGTTTTTTTTGTTTTGTAAAAAAAAAAAGAAGAAAACAAATGAAATCATTTAAACTTTTTCCAAAGTCTACAAGACAACGGGACAAAGGCTTAATGTGGGTCAATGGGCTCCAAGCACCGAGACGCTTCAGGATCCAGAAGGCCATCCATTCCCCATCCATTTCTCAGTGGCCTTTCCCAGAAACTCAGAAAAACCACCAGAAAACATGGACAGGGGGAGAACTCTGGGCAGCTCCCAACCACGTGAAATGACATCCAATCACTCAAAACAGTTTGGTTAAACACAGGGGGAAAATTATTAGTGGATGGCATGTAGATGTTATCCGTACAAAAAAAAAAAAACATATTTGTACTTTACGTAGGGTCTGCAGTTCTGTCAACGATCAACATAACTAAAACATCCAGAGCGCGAGACGTGCAACCAAGTGGCCTTCTATGGCGTGCCAGTGGCCAGTGAGAGGCAGACGGCGGGGGGGGGGGGGGGGGGGGGCTCACCTGCGTAAATTCTCACCGTCTCGCCGTCATGTCTGTCTGTCTCGATCCCCCTCACCAGTTCTCGACCCCGGCGGGGGCAAACGAGATCCAGAAAACGAACGGATTTTGGCCATGCAGTTAGTGCACTCTCCCTTACACGCGCTCACAAATGCAATAAATCACGTACAAACATGCTATTCCTCACGTACTCACGCACGCGCGCCACAGAAGCAGTAGCTGGGAGTTCAGAGAGCCCCAGTAGCGGCTGGAGCCAAAATGGCCGTCTTTTACTCGTTCTTGCTGTTGGATACCCACAAACCCCCTCTCTCCACCACCCCGCACCCCACCCCCCCCCCCCCCCCCCCACCATAAGTTCTAGTTTAGGGCTATTTCAGTAATGTTGGGGAATAAGAAGTCTCTTGCTTGGTACAAATGATGAGAAAGCTGAGAGAGGAAGAAGGCAGGAGAGTTTGTCCCTGTTCAGTACTCCTCTCTTATTTCACAAGTCCAATTTTCTTGGCTTCGGTTTCATAAATTAACAGCCTCCACATTTTCACGATGAAGACCTCTGCCTCTTCATCCAAAACCTACAGAACAGGAGTGAATGGTCAGGGGGGGTTCATTTTAGGGATTCATATTAAACCATGAAGTGCAAGATCGTGAATATGTGATTAGAATGGCCTTCACTGAACACTAATGCTGATGTAGCACTACAGGTACTAAATACAATGGAACTCTAGAACACACACTTAGAATTTTGAAAAAATATATATTTTCACAAACCTACTCCACAAAGGGTTATTTTCACATTTGTAAATTACATTACATTTGGATGGATGTGTTTCTTTAGAAACACATTCATCCAAACCACGGCAATGGATTGATCTGCTAACAAAATACTCACCATGGCAACATCATCCAAGATGCCTTGAGGTGTGCTGTGTGCCATCACCTAAGGGGAGGAGGTGGTCGGTTAAGTAGAGTACAGGACAGGCCACATGACGAGTACAGGACAGGCCACATGACGAGGCATCAACATACACCAGACAAAGACCACAAAAAAACTGCCTTTATCTTCTGATACTCGGGATCTATAACCACAGTTGCCCACAACCACTGTTCCACTGGGATCATTCTGTCTGGCCAGCGTGATTAAAGTCACAGTTAAGGTAAAGCTTACAGCCTGACAAATACAAGATGGCCGTACCCTTCCCATTTTAAAAACTGGAGCCGTGAAAACGGTCTCAGTAGTTATGCTGATAGCGTTATACTTCCCTTTATACTTCCCCGACAAGATTCAAACAGCACAAACCCTGAAATAAGCAGTGAGGCCACTCACTCACTCACTCACTCACTCACTCACTCACTCACTCACTCACTCACTCACTCACTCACTCACTCACTCACTCACTCACTCACTCACTCACTCACTCACCTTTGAACAGACGAAGTCGACTAGCGTGGCCTCCTCCTCGCCGATGTACTCTATGATCTTCTTATTAATCCACGGCCGGATCCTGCGCTCCATTAGCGTCTGTGGAGGAGGAGAAAACCACAGGCTCAGTCAGTTAAACCCAAAGGCGTCTTTCACACCCACCCCACCCAACTCTCACAGGACGCCTAAGTTCCCACAAAACCCTCCGGACCTCAGAGCAGAGAGAGTGAGTAGAGAGAACCAAACAGTCACTGCCATAGCAACACTACATCAGACAATGAGTTTAATTCCGAGAAACATTTGGGGGCTGAAGCAAAGTGAGTGAATGGAATGAAATACCTGGGGCAGAGGAAAATTTTAACCAAATGCAAGGGTTACTGTGGAAGAAGTGGAAAGAACACCTGTGATCTGACGCACAGAATTATTCTGGGGCAGTGGTTCCCAACCCTGTTCCTGGAGATCTACCATCCTGTAGGTTTTCATTTCAACCCTAATTTGGCACATCTCACCTACTAATTAGTGGCTCAAAAACAGATCAAGCTGTTGAATGAGGTGTGCTTTGTAAGGGTTGGAGAGAAAACCTACAGGGACGGTAGATCTCCGGGAACAGGGTTGGTTACCACTGGTCTAGGGGAGGGCCTACACACGGCCTCCTGCTCTGGCCCAGTGGTCACATGCTCACCGAGTCCACGATGGCCCAGTCCAGTGGGTAGGAGAAGAGCTCCGGCTTGGCGGTGGGGATCTTCTCGATGAGGCTCTTGATGTGCTTGCGCTTCTCCTCGGTGTTGACGCTGCCCTTGGCGCCGGCCACCTCGGCCCCGTCCAGCCCCAGGCCGCCCTTCTCGTCCTCGCCGTAGTCCAGCGGCACCAGCTTCCTCTTGCGGGGCAGCTCGTCCGCCTCCTCGTCGTCGAACTTGTTGAAGACGCTGTCCACCGCCAGCTTCTTGCGCTTGACGGCGTTGGGCTGGCTGGGGCTGCCCGTTGGGCCTGAGCGAGGAAGACGTGCGCGGTTAATGCAAGTCAGTGTTCTAGAACTCCACACTGCTTGCTTTAAATTACCAGCAGTGATTGTGACTTCAGCATTAGAATGTTCAGATAAGAACATTCTAGTCACATACTTGTGATCTTACGCCTCAAAGGGCTACGCATGTCAGAGATGTGCATCTAAATTAGCTGAATCTCTGCAAGTTCATAAATTTACAAGAGTAAAAAGTTAATGGGCGGAAACTTACCCAGTTTGAGACTGAGGCCTATTTTTGGGCGGAGCTCCTCAGGGGGCGGGGCCTCTGGGGAGTTCTCGTGTGGAATGATGATGCCGCACGGGGACTCGTCCCCGGGAGTGTTGGGCGAGGCGTTCCCGCTGGCGGAGGACACGGAGGGGGCGGCGGTGATGGGCCGCAGCGTGGGCTTCAGGCACGGCTTGACCTCGGGCATCTCGTCATCCTCCTCACCGTCCTCATCCTCGCCGTCCTCCACCTCGTCCTCCGACTGGGGCTCCGGCTCCATGGCCTCCGGCCCGGACACGGCTCCGCTCCTCCTCTCCCGGTCCCGGTCCCGCTCCCTCTCCCGCTCCTCCTTCTGGGCCTTCTCCGTCTCCTCCTCGGACTCTGGCTCCTGCTTCACGGGGGGCTGCCGGCGACGCTCCGCCTCCTGCTCCATCTGACGGACAGGCAGGCGGTGAAGCACAGAGTCAGACACTGCAGCAGATACTCAGCTAGGCCGAGAGAGAGGGCGACAGAGAGAGAGCGAGAGCAAGAGACACCGAGAGAGAGCGAGAGCAAGAGTGAGAGCGAGGGGTTAAGAGAGAGAGGGCGAGAGGGCAAGAAAGCAAGGGAGCACAAGAGAACAAGAGGGAGACAAAGCGAGAGAGAGAGAGACTCAAAGTGAGAGAGAGAGAAGCTCAGTTCAGGCACTCGTACCCTTTGCAGCTCAGCATCAGGGTCTGGGTGCCCCTCGGCCAGCAGCCTCTGTCTGATCTCCTCCAGCTCCTCCTTCTCCCTCTTCCTGTCGCGCTCGTCCACCTCAATCTCCTTCTCTCTGTCCCGCAGGCGTTTCTGCAGCGCACTTCCCCTGGGGGGTCAAAGGGCACCGTCACAGCTCCACCCATCATGCCAGGACGGCGTCACACAACACAAACACCAGTTTTTCCAAAGAAACCGAATTCAACGTAGACAATCTTCTCAGCAGCGCCTCCTACTGGTTCTGTTATGCATACGCTCAGAATGGCTCATGTGCTCGATCTACAGAAGAGGACACATTTCATTGGCACCTGTAGTATTTGGGGTCGTCCCTGTCGTCGTCGTAGTCCTCCAGGAACTCCTTCAGCCGTTTGGCTTCTTTTGCCTGAAGGACACAGAAGCATTACGACGCTTAGAGGGCAAAGTGAAGCATCATGGCCACCGCAGACCTAAACGGGTTCTGATTGGTTCCTACCATTTCTCGCCGCCGCTCTTCTTCCCGCTCGGATTCTTTGGCATAGTCGCGAGCTTTCTTCCTCTCCCGGATCTCCCAGTTTTTCAGACGCTTCAAAACAACATTAAACCCAAATCAGACGCCACTACAAACCCTTCACCAGCATAAGGGAAATTCCCATTGCATACTTTTAACAAAAGTGACCACATTCTTTCAATGTTTATTAACCATTTAACGTGCACAAGTATGTCAGCAACATTCTATTTCTGATGTCACAGTCACTGCTGGTAACTGAAAGCAATGGACTTCTAGAACATGGACTTAAAATTCTGAAAAAAAACATTCCAAAAACCCTACTCTACAAAGGGCTAAAAACACAGGGCATGGTTATTCCCCCTCCTCTTTACCTCCTGGTAGGCGGCCTCCTTCTCCCTCAGCTTCCTCTCCAGTTTTCTGCGCTCGTATGCTTCCTCCTCATCTTCCTCACGGTCTCGTTTCTTCTCATCCCTGCTCTTCTCTCTGCAGGAGACAGGCTTTTATTTTGTGTTCACCCACGGGTCTGTCCCAGAACCCCCCCCCCACCCACCAGTGTGTGGTGGGACAGCAGAGCAAACGGACACACCCCCTCCCTCCCTCCCTCGCTCGCTCGCTCGCTCACCTGGACCTGCTGCGGTCTTTGCTCCGATCCCGGCTCCTCTCCTTCTCCCGCTCTCTCTCCCGCTCCCTCTCTTTGTCCTTCGTCCTCTCGCGGTCCCGGTCTCTCTCCCTCTCCCTCTCACGCTCCTTCTCCCTCTCCTCTCTCTCCCTCTCCCGTTCCTTCTCTCTCTCCCGGTCACGTCGCTCCCTCTCCCGCTCTCTCTCTTTGTCTCTCTCCCTCCTTTCCCTCTCAATCTCCTGCCGCTCCTTCTCCTTCTTCCCCTTCTCTTCCTCCAGTTTCTGCAGAGCCCAGAAGGAAAAGGGAAAAAAGACAAGAGGTGATCACTCGACTGAGCTGGGAGAAGGTTTCCATGGCAACAGAGGCACAAACGAAGACCACAGGAAGAAGGTTCACAGTTCTAAAACGTGCACAGTTTGTGTGTTTTTTTTTTTTCTTCAAAAACAAAACACATCACAAGTGGTTTACAGTCTCTGGGCCACAGTAGCTCAACGCTCTACTCGTCTCTACTGCTGGGTGAAGGGGCGGAGCCTTCACCCTGGGAGCTGCTCCCCCCGCCCTCGAGCAGCTCCCCCTGCAGGCGGCACCTCGAGCGCAGATCCAGGGTTTGTTAATCGAACCCTCATTCCTAACCCCGATCACCCTGTAAGAAGACGTGACCCTTGATCACACAGACCGGTGGTTACGCACATGCATTACGGGCCAGCCCCTCCAAACTAACTGCGCAGACAGTCACCACCCAGGGAACCTCAAATTGGCTCAGTGTACATACCACACTGCAGCAGAGTGTACTTTTTTTTTTTTACCCCCTTATCTGTTAAAGGCATTCCATTATTATAGGGTCATGCAAGAACATCAAGATCTAAGAGCAGACCTCAGCTGGCCTCTGCTGTGAAATCTGGCTTTGCCGACACAGATTCTTCCCTCTAACGGCAACGAATGGGAGCACAATCTGATAAATCTTCAACTCGGAATATTAGGGGCATTCAGTCACTTGTTATTCGCTGTAAACTTCTAGAAGCTCAGAGGACGACAAACGTACACAATTCTGAAAGTACTTTCAGCCTCTACTGTTAACACACACAACAGTCTCGGTGTTACACCTCCTTCTCTTAGTCTATTCAAATCAGCAGCATTTGCAAACCTTTCCAGGCAAATTTGTGTAATTGAGAACACCACTAGCTCACTGCATATTTAACAGGGAGTATGCAGCAGCGGGCGTGGACCATCCCTTCTGGATGTTTAAAAGACATCTGAGATCACCATTTGGCGGATCTAAATCACCAAACTATGTTGAGTACGACGACGCAGTCTTTCCAAGCTGTACAAGCAACTTCTAGGGAGGAAAAGTAGCAGTCTTCATGCTGATCTGGATGTTTTCTCCCAGCGAAATGTGGAGGTCGAATTGCACCAAGCAGCAGTTACAGCAGGGAGCTCTGCACTGCGACCGAATAAAACCCGGTCCTGCTAACAGACCCTGTAAGCAACACGGGGGTCCACCAAGCAAAACAAACGCTGAATGAAGCCTGACGACCGACGAGCGGGCCCAGGGTCAGAGGGGTAAGGCCACAGCGCATGCACCCTACACCTGCAGCACACCAGGCTGGCCAGACAGAGATACTGGAAACCACTTTTTAAAAAATAATAAATAAAAAAAAACACTTTTTTTTTTTTTAAACACAAAAAATAAAAACAAATGACCGTCTGTTCAACATTTCAAATGCAACTCAAAAGTAACTCTGAATTTCAGCTTCCGGATTCTGTTCTTCAAAATACTTACATACTCGGGTACAGACTTGTTTGCAGATATCCATTTAAAGACAAAAACAGATTCCAGACAGATTGTATCTCATTTACAAAAGCACAGGTGCATCCTTGGGAAACTAGTCGTTTGTGACTTACAGGTGTTGAACTATGGATTCATCGCTTCACTGCCCCTACAAGCCTAAGCTAGGCCTGGGAGGAAAACAGGTCAAATGGGTTCATTGACATAAAATAATAAAGTGGAGAAAAAACAAAAAATAAATAAAATAAAATAAAAAAATGTATGTGATCCCTTGTACCAGTAATCCATTCTCACTCAAGTCAGCCACACACAAAACATAATCAAATAAAATAAAATAAACAGCCAGGAATCCCTAAATGCAAAAACACATCATGGATACAATTGCTTTTCACGCATAAGTACAATTTCGTCCAACATCGTACAATTAACATTTTCTTTTTGCAAAAAAAAAATTAAATGAAATCGTAGAAGCAATCTTACCCAGATGCAGTCTTCTGATGGTTCCCCAAGGCTCGCTCCAATCAGTAAGCGGTAATGACAGCGCTCCCGTCAGCCAGCATGACACATGCAGTTCAAAGCGCGCTCCAAACGCGAATTTACTGCCCGCGCACAAGTTTCTAAAACCGGCAGTTACGTACAGACGCACCGTGGCTTAAAAGTATGGCCTCGCGACGCGAAATTCAATCTCGCGCAAACGGATTCCAGGCTCATTCAAAACGAGCTCAACGCGGGAAAGGACTTAAGAACTGCAGGTGTCGTGCTGCGGAAGACAGCGATCAATCAAAAGGGATGGAGAGTGAAGGCTTAAGGACAGTTTAAAGGGAAGAGGAGAGGGGAAACCCGGAGGTCGAGTTTTGAGAAAGGAAGGGAAGTACTGACAATTCCCAGGGTTAAGAGGGTTGTGAATATGGAACTGTCGCCATTATTATTATTATCGCTAAACAACCGCAGAACGATCGCTCGAGTTGCCTGTAGACTTACCTCTGCGCGAATGCTCCAGTGTAGATCGTTTGAGTAAAGCCTTTAGGCACACTAAAGTGGGCCTTGGATTCTGGTCACATCTAATGCTTTGTTACCGAGTAGACAAAGCCATTTGGTCATTGTCATGGCATGTACAGGATCGCTGATGCTAAATTACACCACATCCAGTGCTCATCTGGTCCTACTGACTGCTGTTCAACCAAAACTCACAGTACTTATAGGCAGGCATTACTTATTGTCAAATCTGAGTTATTTAAGTGAGAACTCATTAGTTTTTGTTTAGTTCAATGTCTGTTGAACGTCAGTTCCTCTGACTATTTCTGAAAAGACTTTTGACCCCTACAAACTTTGCGCACAGCATTAAAATGGAGGATGTTTATTTCTGCTCGTTCTTTTGACTGGATCTCATCCTGATGGTCTCCTTTTGATCTCCTGGCAGGGACGAACCACTTTACCCAACAGGCTAATGTGAGTGAACACAGTCTTTAGCAGAGTGCCACAGATGATGAACAGAACTCTCAACTAGACTGAAGCTTTATTAACATCGATTAACGCAAATAACTACTGCACTCCGTTTTAAGTACAACAAACAAATCTGGAATTTATTCTTTACATTCAGAATATACGACAGTGCTTCAGGACTACAAAAGCACAGCAAATTCAACAACAACCTCATTACATAAAGGCAGGAAGGGGGAGATGGGGGAGGGAGGAAAAAAAGGCAGGACAACAAAAAATATAAGGGGGGGAATGAATGAATGGAGATGGAGAATACAGAGCCAAACACAAGAGGGAGCAGGAGAAAGAGAGAGAGAGACAGAGAGAGAGAGAGATAGAAAGAAGACGAAATAGAGAGCAGCAGCAGCCAGCAGAAGGGAGGAGGAGGAGGAGGGTCTTACCTGGGGAGTCTTCAGTGCTCAGCGTGCTGTGGAGGGGCGCCCCCTGCTACATTACTGGCTGCAGCCAAAGTCACTGCAGTGGTTATTGAGTCTGCGCTTTTTTTTTTTTTCCACACACACCATTTATAACAGCAGGACTCCCGCGGGTTCACTGCGCTCTCCGGCACGACGGGCCAGAGGCACCGCGTTACACGGGTGCGCCACACAGCAACTCCGGTGGGGAGCCAGCACCCCCTTAATTAAGCGCTGGCCTAGACTCCATAAATATATATATACATACAAAGTCACTTGTGCGGCGCGATAAAACAACTAGCCAATGAGAGCAGAGCCTCAGAGCCAGTTGCCCCTTTGGAAGTCCCACCAGTAGGGGGCGCCCAAGATGTGTAAAAAGGAAATTAAAGCTCATACTTACATCCTATCCTCGTAACTTTTCCCAAAGCTCTGAGATTCATCTTGCTTTAGTCACCATATGATCTCTATCATAATGGTGGGGTTTAATGAATAGATTAGCTTTAAGGGAATTTAACATTATGTCCATGCATTTTATGTGTGATGAATGAACCCTGTCTGTCCTCCAGATTTTAATTTAGCCACCCCCCCTAACAAAATCACAAACTGCATCTCATTTTTTTTTTTTTCATTTAAAAGGGACTCCCGAGACAAATTTTAAAAGTGAAGCTTGATAATGAATCAACTACAGGCTCACAAACTGGGCCACAATTGTAATACGCAATTCAAAGTCAAGTGAGCATTGCCTGTTCAAAAGTTTTCAACATCACCCAAACAAGATCATGTAGTTTCCATTTCGGTTCCCCCTCAAAGAATTTCAAATTTCATTTTGATACTATCGTCAGATATGGAATAATTAGGTAGCAACTACTAGGAATGTTCTTTTTTTGACAAGGGTGCAAAATGCCAAAATGTGTCCAGATCAAATATAAAGGGAAAAAAATTCAAGTTTGAGATCTTGGGATTATATTTTGGGATTATAGTAATCTGTGAACTAGATTTGGTCAGCTTCCTTCCAAGGCATTAGCTATGTGGAATAAAAACAGGTGCATAGTTTACCTTGTGCGTGTCCCTGAATTTACTGATCTCTCGGGATATAAGGTCTCTCTTATCCTCCTCCATCTCGATTGCATTTATATCCTCCTGGTTTTAAAAACAGCAAGAAGAAAAGTCAAAATGTTAGCTCTCATACTGGGAATTTTTTTTTTGTAGAGATCCAACGTCAAGAAAAAAAATCACAGGGTAAAAACATCTGACCCATAAGTGGATACAGTTTATACATTCACAAGACTGAAAGAGAAGGTGATGCTAAGCATTATTTCTCCAAAGCCCACAGAAGAATGAGTAAAGGACAGGGTGTACAGCACGCGATGTGGCGATATTTCAAGTAGATTAGTACAATGAACCTACTGATCAATTTATGATGCAAAATGAATTCCTACTTTTAATTTCCATTCTTGGCACATACTGTAACCGCCATCCCGAAATTCCGATTGAGCTATGCACAAAGAATGAACATTCTAGAAAAATACTGGGGAACAGTACGAAAGGTCTGAGCAACCTTAGGTTGAAAAGTGAAAAACATAAAACCAGCGTTTTTCTGCACTCTCCAGTAGGAAACGTAGACTCTGAAGAGTTACTACACTGCTGTGGAAAAAGCAGACGTGGGGGGTGGCGGTCCCCAAACACGTACCTCCTCCTTCTTCTCTTTCCTTTTCTTGCGATGGGGCGTGTCAGCGTCCTGCGAGGGAGCGTTGAGCTCACTGGAGTACTCGCGGATGAGGCCCTCGATCGCGCCTTTCACGATCTGATCCCGACGCTTCGTCTCCTCGTCCAGGACGTCCTCCTCATCCTCCTCTTTGGCACCGTCCTCCGCCTTCGCCGTCTGCTGGGAAAGCGTTCCGACTTTTTGGTTCGCTCATTTCACAATAAACCGGTTTCGGGAGACCTTGTGCCCAATCACTGAGGCTCAGACCCCTACCCCCAGGGCAGGAAACTAACTTCCTCGTCCACTGGCCACAGCTGGCTGCTGCATCCCAAAATTTACCAGCCAATTTCACCGTTTTACCAGACAATTAGGCATTTAGAATAAAACAGGCCCCCCAAGTGATGGGTGCTTAACTACCATAGCGGGTTTGTTCCAACTCTAGGTATAATAAGTACACTTGTCCCGGACTATCCGAGAGGTCTAGAGGGTCCGTATTGTAAAAGCAGATTTGAGATAAATTTAGGCCCCAAACCATTTGGTGCTTCAATCCTTTAAGGGGTGTAAGATCACAAATATGCAATTAGAATGTTGTTAACTGAACATTCCAAGGCTGATGAAACAATCACTCCTGGTAACTGAAGGTGACGGAGTTCTAGAACGCTGTCTTAGAATTTTGGGGGCGAGGGGGAGAATTAAAATAAAATTTAAAAAACCTACTCTTTAAAGGGAAAGAAGGACTGAATGCGAGTGTAACGGTAGAGGTACGCACCCCGTTGGCACTCCTCTTCTTGGCCTTCCACTCGTCCAGCTGGGCCTTGGTCTTGGCGTCCACCTTGACCAGCAGCTTCTTGTCGCCGATCTGGAGCTCGTGCAGGAGCCTGAGGGCCCGCAGCGTGGACTCCGGCTCCTTATACTCGCAGAAGCCGAAGGCTTGGAGGGAGAGGTGCCACAGGTCATCACTCATGGCACGTCAAAGACAGTTTGTGTGTGACCCCTCATTTCATCCCCCCCCCCCCCCCCCACCCCACCAAAAACAACAACAACAACAGCAGCAGCAGCAAATGAAGGCTAAACAAGATACCCATTTAATTAAAACAAGAAACATTTTCAGCCCGGAGGAAAACCAGATACGGCATGAGCACAAAGGAACTGGTGGAAGCTAAATAACGGCAACAGTCTCCAGGCAGGAGTCCATGGGACAGGCCGTGCCCCTGCTCCTCACAAAGCGGACACTAACAAAACATGCACGTCTTCCAGTCTGCAGAAACCCCTGGGAGGTAACCAAACACCCAAATCACACTTAAAGCACTAAACGGTCAAATAAATGCTTATATGTTGACATATTTACTTAAAGAGGGTGGTAATATATTTCGGAAGCATTGTACCTGTCCTGTTTTTACCTTGAAGTTTTCCAGAGGCTCCCTGGACTCTTTTCCAGCTGAGGACCAAGCCACATTTCTGAGGGTGGAGTGGAAGGGTGGGGGGGGTGGGGGGGGGGGGGGGGGGGGGGAGAGAAAATTATAATAATTTATGGGTTGGTGCTCCTAAAGTGCACCAGTTTTTTGTGCTTGGGAGTTTTGGATGAGACGTTTCGACAGGAATAACCACATTTACCCTGCTCCGTGTCCAAGCAGGTAATCATTAAAAACGTTACATGCGTCTCTGTTAACACAGTGGATGAGTAAGCAGACCACCTGCACCGCTACAAAGTTTAAGCATTTGAACTTTGGGCTGCTGGCAGCCTGCACTGCGTGCCACTGGACTGCAGTTATTGCGTTCGGAGTTGGACACGCTGCAATGAGACGCGAGGCCACTCACTGCAAGCAGCTGTCGGACCAGCATGTCCGATGCCTTCTCCGAGATGTTGCCCACAAACACCGTGGTGGTTGGTCCACTGCTCTCTTCTGCCTCTTTGGCCCTCGTCCCGGTCACCTCCTTCCGGGGGCCCACGGGTTTCGATACCATCGACATGGAGGTGGGTACCAGGACCTGTACCAGCACCCCACAAAAAGGAAAACAACTGTTCAACAATTGGTCACATCACTATCATAAATAAACATATCCATAAACTTGGATATGTAATGTATATAAAAATATATACATTACAAGACCTTTACAGTATACAAACAAAATTGTATTATAAGGGACAAACACACATGACTGCGAAGAATTCACAGGCTCCCCAGCCGTATGCAATTTCAAAGACTGGCCCTACAGCATTACAGACTATTCATGCAACAATTCACACACATCACAAGGATGAACAGAAGGCAGCAACCCATTTAGTCAAGTAGTTTCAAAGGACTTGTGGATTAAGCATGCAAGAAAGGAACATACTCAAGCCCTGTTAATAAGCACGGAACTAAGTCATCCTATAAGTGACAGATCTTTACCGTAGGGGCGGGCGTCATCAGGCCCATGTGTACTGGAATCATTGGCGTTCCTGAAAAAGAAGGGGGGGGGGGGGGGGCTGGTCAGACCATTTCTAATTCAAGACAGTTTCTCTAATTACACAAAGAAGGTGAAAGGTGATGACTCAAAAATTGTAAAATGTGTCAGTTTAATATACTGTTAAAACAAAGCCGGGTAAAATTGTCGATGCATACTGGGAGTTCTATGCACCACTATTCACTCAATTTCATTTGCAGCAAAGGCAAACAAACAGGCTTTGACCATAGCCATCCAATCCTCTAATCTTTCATTCATCCTTCACACTCAGTTTTTTTATTGCGCATCCCTGATTTACATGGCTGACAGTAATACTACAGCCACAGATCACTCACCAGGTGGAACCGTTGGGGGGAACCCTGCAAACTGGGGGGGAGGGATTCCAGGGGGAAGCTGGGGGATCCCAATCTGTTGCCGATTGAGGTGAGGAGGGTACGACATCTTGTGTGTGGCACCGACCTGCAAGGGGGCACGGTGACAGAGAGGTCAGGAATCCCAAAACTGCTAAGAGAGCTTTTCATCATCAAACATCATCAGACAGTTAAGCCCTGCACCAACACAGGTAAGGAATGCCACAAGGTGATTGCCAGAGCTCACAAAAATTATTTGTGGTTTTTTGGTTTACAGCACTTTCCAAAATCCCAAAATGTGAATGGATAACCACTTTTAGCCAGAACTGAACCATGATTCCATTATGTTTCTATTCCATTACGATACAAACATCCCTGCTGTCAAGCACACTTCACGTAAACAAATTAAATAACTGAAGCCACGTGCAACCATGAGACAGTGATTCTTGAGAAGAATCTGTACTGGTAGATTACAAAAAACCAAGTGTTTTCAAGTACAATAAAAACTAAATAATAAAAAAAGCTCTCCGGCATCTCACACAGTGGCTAAGAAATAACCCATAAATGTTTATCATTCTATAGGTCTCTAGATTTACTTATGGGTCACTTGTAAGAAGAGGGGTTACTTTCAATTTATGTATGTTACGGTATATCCACAACATATGCAGGATTAATGTGAAATATAAGGACGAATGGGCAGTGTGTGATTAGATGCTGCATATTTCAGATACCACCGCCGCCTCAGGCTGCCTACTGCATGTGACTGCGGTTAGTTAATCTGCAGAATTACATGGTGGAAAACAATGAGTGGGTTTCAATGGCCAAGCCAACAAGCCCTAACACTGGGGTGCATGAGAACTGACTGGTCAAATGTAACGGGGTAGACAAGAGTGAAACGGAAGGACAGGAATCAGTCCCCCCCAAGACCGTACAATTCTCAGCACCCCCTGACAGTCCATAACGCTTTTCATTGGCCAGCCGTGTTCTGGGACTTTCAAACAGGCTTCGAATTTATGTGGAAAGCCATTATAATTTCTTGAGATTATTGAGGAATATGAACGAGCTCTGAAAACAAACTGATAGGACTACGTGCCACGACAAGTAACCGTAAAGCATCAGATGCGTTGTGTCCACGGGCTCAAAATCTATATATAAAAAAGTCCAGTTAACATAATATTAACGACTAACCGTTTGAGCTGAGTGTGTATCTTGTTTCAGTTAGTGTTTTACATCTATGTGCGTATTAACTTTAATAGCGAACTGAAGACTACACAAGGGAACTTTGCACACAAACGTGCCCAGAGTCGCGTTCATAAACATGATTGAAATGGACACAATCCACGAAATGACATCGTCAGATCAACACCGACACCATTCCTCAATAAGTAAACAAGAGCGCATCACATTCAACTAAACTGGATCCTAGGACATGAAATTCTCCATAAAAGACAGACGACACTGATTCGAACAAGTAAACGGCTGATATGTTGGCTCAAAAGGCCACTAGTCTAGTGCTTAATAGCTAAATAGTAGCTAGCCAAGACACGACTTCACGCGGCCGGAGCTTAGCTAGGTATCAGGCCGCGCGGTGCTTGAGGCCTACACAATGGCAACGCATCAGCCAAGCTAACCTCACCAGGTCCAGGTCCACCAAAGCACGCATTAGCGACCATTTTCAATAAAAGATAACAAACCAATCAACGACATGTCTTGCAGATGTGGCAAGTTGTACCTAAAAACACGACGCAGAAAACTAGTCTAGGGCTCTCCCGAGTAGCGTCAACTAACGTCAGCTTGTCTTCACAGCACAATTGAATTAGCCACCAACCATTAGCATACATTAACATTAGATATTCAGGTGTCGGAAACCACTTGCATGTAACTAGCATTTGCCATCCAACGCCGACAATAATCTGACGCTTTGATAACCGTAACTGATATGCTAATACACGTTTATTCAAAACCAATTATCCCATTGCTAAACAGCTAGCTATAATAGCTGTTTGCTAGCGACAACTGATGCTCATGAGTAAACTTTACCTATCGTTCGTCTATCTAACCAAATTTACTAGGTAGTTACGCCAGATCAAGTCGCATAGGCAGTACTTAGGGAAGTTAAGTTAGTTCATCAGACAGGCAACCCATTTGCGTTTGTAAGCCACATTATTTGAATCTCGCCATGTCCGGCCACTGAATAAATATGGAGACTCCATTTTTCTTCCTCGCGGAACACCTAGCTAACTCGCTAGCAAGCTAACGTTAGCCAGTAGTGCGTCGAAGCGAATGTAAGATAGTAGCTATGCAGTGTAGCTAATCACAAAGCCACGACAAATTAGAATAGAAATTACTTACCTGAAACCAGCCGGTATTATTACGTTATTATCTTGAAAGAAAAGAAATCAAGTAATAAGTGAGATTTAGCCTTCTCTTTCAGTGAGCACAAGTAGCGCCAGATATCTCTCCCGGCCCCAAAAAGGAACAATAGAGTCACAATAACTAGAGTGATTTTTCCGCCGTTTATGTCGCGTTGCAATATGGGATACCTACGCTGACTTGGAGGTGCAGTACTTTGCAGTTCATGTCGATTCGACGCTTGGAGGAGACAGAGACGCATCCGTGCCATTACTGAACTAACAAGCCGTACATACAGTGCAGTCGGTAAGTATTTGGACCAGGGGTCATCAACGTGTCCGTACAAGGACAAACGTGTCCGTGGCAAGACTCGTCTGTGTCCGTGGCAAAAAAAAAAATTGATTGGGAAAAAAAGTTTATTTTTTCCCATGATAATATACATTGCAATCATTTTCTTGTCAAAATATTGACAATCTAATGTTTTCTGAGACTAATAAATTAATCAATTAAAACTTGACCACTTCAAGTTTTGTATGTCCGTGGTAAAAATCGCATTTTGACCAAAAAGTCCGTCACAAGCCAACACGGTGATGACCCCTGATTTGGACTGTAATGCAGTTTTTGTTGTTTTGGTTCTAGACTCCAGCTTATTAGATTTGTAATTAAACAATGAATATGAGGTTAAACTGCAGACTGTCAGCTTTAATTTAAATGAGGGTAGTTACATCCATCTCAGGTGAATTGTTTAGGTATTGCAGCCCTCTTTATTAAAAATCCCCTATTTTGGGGGATCAAAAGTAATTGGACAATTGGCTGCTCAGCTGTTTCTTGGCCTATTGTGTGCTGCTGCATCATTGGTTAATGCAAAAGAAAGCTAACAAAGGTTCTAGGTTTGTTTCTAGGTGTGGCATTTGCATTTGGAGTCTGTTGCTGTTCATTGAATGAGGACCAAAAAATTGACAAATGCCAGGCCATCATGGGGTGGACAAATAAGAATAAATAAGACTGGAGACACAGAAAAACATTGGGTGTGTCAAAACCTGTTTGGGCCATTGTTAAGAAGCAAGAACGTACTGGTATGCTCAGCAATAGCACACAACCGCAGCAGACTACAGAAGCTCACTGTGGTGGAATACTTTCATTTCTGAGGAAAAACCCATTTCAACTGTCAGACAGATCTAGAATGCTCTCCAGGATGTTGACACAGATGTGTCAAAGACTAAAATAAAGAGGAGACGACACCAGCATAACCTCAGAGGGTTCACTGCAAGACACAAACCACTGGCAAGCCTTAAGAACAGAACGGCCAAGTTAGTTTGCTAAAAAAAAAAAAAAAAAATTAGATGAGTATTAACATGTACCAAAGTGATGGAAGGAGAAAAGTATGGAAAAAGAACAGAACTGCTCATGATCCAAAGCATACCACCTCATCTTTGAAAAATGTTGGCGGTATAGTTATGGCTTGGGCCTGTACTCTCTCAGTTTGTTGGTGGGTGTAGTTACCAGTCCTGAAGTCAAGGCTGATTTCCTTAGCTTTCTTGGCGTTCAGCTGTAGAAAATTGACCGCACACCCACCGACAAAGTGGTCTACCCAACCACTGAAGCTCGTTTCATCATCTTGGATCAAACGTACGATTGCTATATCATTGACAAATTTTGTAGTAAAATAATCTGATGTGTTACAGCTACGTTCATTTGTGTAAATAAAACTGAGGAAATAGTGCCCCCTTGTGGAGCCCATATGTAAATAGGAGAAGACACTGCAGCATGTACTCCTACACACTGGTAGTCAGGATCTGACTGCTGATGGCAGCTGCAGGATGAATTCAAATGCCTCAAAACTCATTGGATTGTACTTCACCTTGTATCAGGACAATTACCCTAGACACACTACTAAAGCAACCAAAGAGTTTTTCAGGGTCAAAAAGTACAATTTTCTTGACTGGCCAAGTCAATCACTTGTCCTGAATCTATCTGAACATGCATTTCACTTGCTCAAGACAAGACTGAAGGGGGTCATCAAATACATTTTGAGTATTTGCAACCAAGTACTAAATACAAAGACTTTAAGATTATGTTAATTTGTCTGATTACTTTTGATCCCCTAAAGTGGGGGGCTGTGTATAAAACTGGCGGTAATTCCTATAGGGATCACAGGATATGGGTGTAGATACCCTGACAGTCTGTAATTTAACCTCATACTCATTGTTTAAATTCTAATGCAATGTTCTGGAGTACAGAGCCAAAACAACAAAAATTGTGTCGCCGTCGAAGTACTTATGAACTGCATTGTAGTTGCAGTTTGTTATACATTGCCATGTATTAGAGCCAAGCGAAATTAACCATATGCCTATTGTGTATCAAAAATACTTGAACATACACGCGAATTGTCTGTTTGGTTCAAATAAAACTCCTAATGTATTGTATTTACAAAATTGTCCAATTCGCGTGTAAAAAAAAAAATCTAAAAACAGCAATGTGATTAGCTGGTTCTCGGATAACAAAAGATAAACCTAACTGATGGAAATTTCCGTTATGGCTAACGCGAGGTACTGAGATCGCAGTTCCTGTAGTTATGACACGCCCCTGAAACAAGCCTTCTTTGAGGGCGTTAATCATTGGCTTATACGGAGGTGTGGCATATAGAAAATCACTGGGGAGGGGATTCAACCAATGGGGATAATAGGCTATAGCTGAATATTCGTATTTTTTCACTGTTAATCGGAAAGACTTGTATGCTTTATTAGGACTTATTATAACTGTTATCATTTATCAGAATTTGACTATGCTAGTGTCGCAGGACGTTTTACATGCGAGTGAAGCCGCTTGTTCGGCGTTCTGTTCCTGTTCGTCCATCGCCTCATGAATATGAATTAGATCGAAGGACATAAGACTAAACGTCCCGGCTCATTTGGAAATAGCGTCCAACCGAAGACGCAGTCACATTACTGGCTGAGTGGTACCTGGGAACGGGAGTATCAAGCTTGTATATCAAGTGCATTTACGTGATTATTTTGGATTTTTTACATTAGAACGGAAATGGCTTTGAGAGGTCCTCTGCTTCATCTCTTTCGAAGACAGCTGAACATCGCTCGTCCGAATCAAACCCGGGCACATTCTGTCGCAATTTTGGGCGCCCCATTCTCCAAAGGACAGGTAAAGCACACAAAGATTCTACCTACTGGAATACAGTATTGTAAGGTATATTTATACTTAAAATATCTAAAATATAAAATGCGTAAATACAACAATACATGTAGCAATTATTCTTTCCAAATAAGACGGCTGATAAAATGTAAACTTTAAACATTACAATTAACATGCAATTTCATTTTAGAAAAGGCGAGGAGTGGAGCATGGACCAAAAGCGATCAGGGATGCGGGTCTGGTCGAGAGGCTTTCCAATTTAGGTCAGTAATCCAGCGACACGCTACAGATTTCACATATAGGCTATTAAAACTGTTCATTCTTTACATAGCTTAATCTGCTAAAAACGCCGAGGTGAAACTATCTATTTTGTTAAATTTCCCGAGTTCCTGTTTGAAGAGAGAATGGGTAGGTAGCTAATCTATTCGAAATGGCTATTACAAGTATTTTGTTCAGTCATTATACATTATATAAACAAAGACGCTTGGTGTGGAAATTCAACATTTTTTTACTATTAGTGTATTACGTTTTTATATTGTTCAACCGAAGTGACTAATTTATTCCAAGCACATGGACTGACTAATAGGCTGTTATAAGATAGCGCGTCATTTACTCCTCCCATAGTTACGTATGATTTCCTTGTGTAATTTTCAAAACTGAGACCGAGAAATAAGGTTGTGTAACGTGCAGAAATCCCTCTAAGCCATCGTAGCCTACCCGCGTTGGTTTCGTGTAACAAAATAGAAAACCTTAATCAAAATGTAATGTCTTCTACATTTTTAGACTAGACAAGGCTACAGAAATGCCACATCGAGAGTATGCATTGCGCTTCGTTTTTTTACCACGTTGACGCGGTTATCTTAGGCTGCTAGAAAAGTGGCGACGTGTTTGCGTCAGCCTGTGGAATCTTCTTTGCCTCCATATGTCGAGCAGCCAAGCGGAAATGTATATAAATAGCATCTGCTGGTTATAAACCACATAAAATGTTTACTTATTGATCATAAACCAAATAAAAGAGAATTTTTATAACAGATTCTAAGATGGTAAAAATTTGAGGAGGCACATCAAAATATGCCGGTGCAGAAGAGGTACGTGAAAATTGGAATGAAGAGCGCACAAGTGTACATATACACCTTAAGTTCATACTTAATGGACTTGCATTGTCAGTTTTATGTTGCGAAATCGCTAGAATTTTGAGATCATTTTCTGAACGGATTATAAATTAATCTGGCCAGAAACGTAGTCCCGAGAACATGTTCATGATTGTAAATTATTGAATGGTACCTGACATGAGCCTTGAAATGTGCAAGTCATTCCACGAAATTCGAGCTTGACTCAGCCGAGAGGAGATAAACATTGCAGCCTGGCACCAAAATGCTTAGCCACTGGACGGTTACGTAAAGCAGACCGTCCCTCTCTCGGCATGTAAAATGAGAAAAGCTATCTATCTTTAGCGTTTGAATTTTCCGAAGTCGGAAGGGACGTCTGTATTTCTTTTAGTGTTACAGTCCTGCAGTTTTTCAAGCAAGTACACATGGAATGTGTTTTAGCCTATGATGGCAAAGTTTAAAAGTATTTCGTTGCGCAGGAAACTACTGTGTATAACTTAAAATCGCGCATCATGTCAATAGGCCTATAGGCTACGTTTTGATCAGCCATATGTAAGCTACTGTCTGTGTGTAGCTGTAAAATGTCGATGCGCAGTTTGCCTACCCTGCGGTAAGCTCCTCGGAGCAAAGGAAGGTACCGTAGTGAGCGCGTTCCGGTTTCACGTTTGGTTATCTGAGAATCTTGCGCCTCAGCCTTTTCATGCGAGCATAATTCCAGCTGTCCTCCTGACCGGAGTTAATTATGCCCTCTGGTCCGGCTACTCTGGTTTATCTCAGTCCCCAGAGTCTTTCGGTGTCATTCGGATAATATTTGGAGTAAAATGTATATATGAATACAGCTATTCATGAATATAATGTGAGTCTGCCTAAAAGATTTGACTGCAAGAGGCGTTAACTCTATTTCCAGTGTGTCACATAGTCTATAAACAGATTTTATGTGTGATTGTATAATTAATAATTTGTTGTTCATAATAGGCTCTGATTAACTCAAATGACAACGTCAGCTGTGTTGGTTGCAGCTTTCATGTATTTAATTTTTTTTTTTAGCTTAAATGCTACGTGTGCAGTAGTAAGAAATCTAGGAAAACAAAATCAGTCAGAAGTCCAAGAGGAGAACACTTGTGGAGAGATGGTGCTATTCCTGTAATGGTATCAATAACGGGTAATGGGATGTTCCATTTGTCACAGATCAGCATGGAAACGCAAGACCCTGCCAACTGCACTCTAGAGTCAGATGGGGGGGGGGGGGGGGGTCTAATTTCTTGTTTGCTCCATATTATTCCATGGCCCAATTTGGAGTTGGTGGAATAATTGTGCTCACACAAATTTAAAAAGAAAAAAATCCTTCCTGTTTTACTACATTATTGTAGGCATTGGTCCAAGTTACAGGGAATCTAACCCAGGAAGGGCTCAGATGACATGTACCATGAGCACCACCTGGATTTATCCTGATGTGCTTCACTGGGGTTTCAGAAAATGTGCCTGGTTAGTCCAGTGGGAATAATTTATAGCGACTGTAAGGTGGTGCAGGAGGCAGTATGAGAGAAGGAGAGCTGTGTCCCATTTAACCCTCTGCTTTGCTGTTAAAATTAGTGTGTTACTCAGTTTGTGTTCCTTCCCCCCCCCTCCCCCCCTCCCCCCAGACTGCTCTGTGCATGATTTCGGAGACCTGAGCTTCCCGCACCTGGACAAGGACGAGCCCTTCATGCGGGTGCCGTTCCCCAGGACGGTCGGCCGCGCCAACAAGCTTCTGTCCAACGCGGTGGACGGTGCCGTCGGGGCTGGGCACACCTGCGTCATGCTGGGGGGCGACCACAGGTGAGGGAAGGGGCGAAACGGTCTGCAGTTCTGTCCTGCCCAGACAGACAGACAGACACAGCACAATTTTGTTTCATCAGCTGCAGTGTTAGCATGACGATAAACTCAATGCACCGTGTTTACCCTAGCCTGACTAGGGACAGGAGTTGGAAATCAGCAATAGTTATAACCTCTGTATGCGGTACATCAGTTACATCAACTCGTTTGCAACGAGTTGAAGTGGTACTATGTTAACCTGCAATATCCCTACCAAATAAACTATAAATACATCAAATTAATAAATACCCCTCTCCTACCCTCTCAGTCTAGCCATCGGCTCCGTGGGGGGCCACGCCCGGCAGTGTCCGGACTTGTGTCTGATCTGGGTCGATGCCCACGCGGACCTCAACACGCCAGAAACCTCACCGTCAGGAAACCTGCACGGCCAGTCTGTTGCCTTCCTGCTTAAAGAACTGCAGGACAAGGTAAGCACTCCGGACCCTGCTGGCCTTGGGTAAAGAACTCAGACGGTGCTTGATTACTTGATGGATGGATAACTTTGTTGTATTGGCAACGTTTTTGGCAATGTCTGATTGACTTGCTTCCCTAAGGTTACACTCTCAGTTTGTCAGTTGAAAGTACAGCAATAATAATAATAATGACAACAATAATAAAAATAATAACATTATTTATGCAGATCTTTCATACACAGTTCATACAAAGAATGCGCCCAAATACTTTAAATTCCTCACTTCCTTTCCTCCACTCCCTCACTTCCCATTGTCTCCTACCCTGAAGTATGTGGAGGAAAGGAGGGGGGAGGATACGAGTTTGAAGCCGCTTGGCACTCACGGCTGTGCGCTCTCCCTCAGATGCCCAACATCCCAGGGTTCTCCTGGATGAAGCCCTTCCTGTCCTCTTCAGACCTGGTGTACATCGGCCTGCGAGACGTGGACCCCGGAGAGCAGTACGTACAGCCCGGCACAGTCCAGGCCCACGTGCAGAGTCTTTGTGTAGAGTCAGCTGCTCCTGTAGTCCATTAATGAAGCACTCTTTCGATTTTTTGTCCTCGGGGCAATCCAAGATAAACAAAACAATAAAAGAACAAAGTGCCTGAAAGTGGATTGTCCACAGTCAGACATACCTGAGTCTGGAATTCTCAGAAACAGAACCTGTTCTGCTGTACATTTTAGCATTTAAAAAAAATGTAGGTGCATATTTAACCGTGAGAGGGCTTTCTGTCTGATGCAGTGTAGTCTTGTCATCCTTTGTTATGCATATCTCATCTCTGTCCCTTGCAGCTACTTTCTGAAGAACTTGGGGATCCAGTACTTCACCATGAGAGACATAGACAGAATGGGTATTCAGAGGGTCATGGAGGTCACCCTTGATCACCTGTTGGCCAGGTAAGAAATAATTCATTTGACAGGAGTGTTTCCACTCAAGAAACATTATATATATAAATATTTTTCTCAGTTAAATGCTCAGCCTAAAGGTAGAAGTGCTAAATAAATCAAGAGGTGTCACGGCTGCAAAAAAAAGACAAACAATTTGCTGCATCACATTTGTGCTATGTCAGTAAACGCTGAACTGACAAGTATATATTATCGAAAAATATTAACTGTGCGATGTGAGGCGTAGCTATTTGACCGTAATAGAAAGGTGCCGTCATATATTTTGAGAAGTCAATTGGCATATCATTCCGCACATGTTCACTGAAGCAATAGAGGGCCATTACGGGAATTTTCTGTAAAAATTGGGGAACAAATGTGTAGAACTGAACATGTCTCAAGGCTCTGTAGGAGCGTATCGTAGGTTGGGAAACTTAATTTGCAATATAATCATGGGGAAATGTGTCACAGTTCATTACCGTGCAGCACTTCTCTTTTGAATAACCTGTTTGGAGCTCTGCCTTTAAAGACCAAACCTGCCGTTCTGTCTGCAACAGGAAGCAGCGGCCGATTCACCTGAGCTTCGACATCGACGCCTTCGACCCCTCCCTGGCCCCGGCCACGGGGACCCCTGTGAACGGCGGTCTGACGTACAGGGAGGGCATCTACATCACAGAGGAAATACACAACACCGGTAAGGGGGAAGTCATCCCGCGGGTGGACAGTACCCAAAGTTCAGTAACGCGTAACGGAAGACGTCAAGGAACTGGAGCCAGGCGGGAAATTGCGTGGGTACTGTACTGGGGACTTTCAGGCTCGCTGTGTTGCAACTTGAAGCCTGTGTCTGAAAGCTGAATGTATCAACATATGCGTATGGGGGGGGAGGGGGGGTACTTTAGTGGTGTGTGTGAGAAGTGCCGTGGGACTGACCGGAGTGTGTGTGTGTGTGTGTGTGTGTGTGTGTGTGTGTCCGGCAGGCCTGCTCTCGGCGATGGACCTGGTGGAAGTGAACCCTGTTCTGGGCGCGAGCAGCGAGGCGGTCGAAGCCACGGCAGGACTGGCGGTCGACGTGATCGCCTCGTCGCTGGGCCAGTCGCGCGACGGGGCCTTCCAGGGAACACCCTCCCCCGCGCAAGACACGGAGCAGCTGCGGCTTTAGGCCTGCAACCGACCCCCGACGCCCCCCCACCCCCACCCCTCTACCCCTCTGCCCCTCTGCCCACCCCTGACTGGACACTGCCAAGATTGAGGACTTCAGTGAGACAACCCATCGCTGCATTCCAGAAACCTTTCACAAATAAAAAACGCTTGTACAGGGCACCAGACGGACCTGTAGTCAAAATAACTTCCAGCTTCCGTCGACGAGGTTTTTCGGGAGGCCTTGACCAAGCCCCGACCTCGAACCACTCGTGTGTTTTCGAAACGATGGCCCAGTAGAGACTGAGAAACGAGTTTACACGGGACGAGTTGAAGAACTGCAAAGAAAGAGGCAGAAACGTTAGAATGTAAGAATGCGTTGCTAGGAACATGAGCACCTGCCAGTTTTGGCAGCCGTGTGAGTTAGTTCTCTGTAGTATATGAAGGTATTTGCACTTAGGACCAGTCATGGTTTTTATTTAATGTCCAAAAAGTTTTTTTTGTTGTATAGTAATAGTAATGTCGATGCGTTTTTAAAAAATGTATGTATGTGTATGAGTGTGTGTATTCTGTGTGTGAATCGCTATTGGACAATTACTTACCTTTTAATCAAAAACAGGCAACTGGAGTATGAAAAATTACTATGTACCTGTGTACCATTTTCCCCTCTGTCATAACTGCTGTATTTGTCTTTTCAAGTTTAGGGTAGTGCAATGGGAAAACAGTTATCAACAGGCCCAGAGTCATTTTTGTCCGAATGTGTGTGTGCACGTGTGTCTGTGTACAATAAAATGACATTAAGAAGTAAGAGGTGGGCTCGTCCAGTTATTTAAAAGCGTCTCCACGGTCACCACCAATGTCCAGAGTTCTCCAACTGTCACGCCCCTCCAAAGCCCCTCCCCTCACACACACACACACCCCCAGCATTACCTTTCATAGTAGCGTACATCAGTTGCGCAATGCTGACAAAAACAGCCGCGCTGAAACTGGAGTCCGAGCCAAAGTGTAATCTTATCATGAATGCTGACAATCCTTGGGAAAGCATGTACGTTTGCAGTCGATTAAATATTACTGTTTACCTTCGTCACCGTAACTGGCCTCTTCACAGCGATAATAAAATCCCAACACACCGACTGAACTTTTCCCCTCAGGAAGTACCGTTTTTCTGTCTAATCCAGAAAAATCCGGTGTGGGTGCAGGCTTTTGTTCCAACCAAGCAGTAACACACCCTCCACATCACTCCCACACAGTTACACCAACAACAAACAAATCAAGGGCAGAAGAAGGTGCCACAAAATTGGCTTTATGTTGTTATTATTAGTTGCAGTAGTAGCAGCATCTTAGTAACAAAATGCATGTGCTATATCTTAAGTTACAGGTACCGCTCTGGTTTACCATTCAGTTAAAAAAAAAGAAAAAACAAATAATCCCATTCAAATCAGCATACTATACATTTAGCTTAGTTCATTGTTTAAATACGATACATTTTTCACAGTTCCGGCAGGTGCAGACACACCAGGACTGGGGCCGTGCGAGGCGGATGGCTGGCTCCAGTGGAAGGTAATAAAACAGGGTCCTTCATCAGAGCTCCGCACGGCTTTCCAGTGACGGCCCGTAAAATAAAACGATGTGGGAAGAGAGAGTTCAGTTTACATCCACCGCCTTCAGAAGCCGTCGGTGGCCCCAGCCCCCAGCGTTCGAACCCCTAACCGCCACATGCAGGGCTTCGAGAGTAAAACACGTAGTCCATTTTGGCTCTTTGTCCTTGGCTCCCGGGGTGGATTTCAGGTCTTACTTAAAGGGCGTCAGAAATTCCAGTCTGGGGCCTCCTCAGTCCGACGCTGGAAATCTTGAGTCGGAGGAGGAGGAGGAGGCGGAGATGGTCAGGCCTGGAACGTGCCGTTAACCTCGCCGGCTGACGTAGCCCCCCTCGTCCCCCCCTTATTTGCGGAAGAACTTGAGGTAAACCACAGCACCCAGAATGCCCAGCTCCATCAGGATGATGACAGCCAGCAGGAGTTTATTAGTCACCAACCTGAAGGGGGAATGTGAGAGAGAGTGAGAGAGAGAGAGAGAGAGAGAGAGAGAGAGAGAGAGAGAGAGAGAGAGAGAGAGAGAGAGAGAGAGAGAAAGGGAAATTTTAATATCTGTAGCGCCCAAATACAGAAATAAATAATATTTAAATTAAAAGATATTTGAATAGAGCGAGAGAGAGTTCTACCCATTTTTTCACATGTATGCAGCCTCACCTGGCAGCGTTCCAGAACTTAACCCTTTGGAGACCATGTGTTTGTCTGATTCTGATCAGGAAATTGTGATTTCAGTGCTAGTTTGTACTTGGCAGGATTGTTTGTTTGCTGAACAGGTTACTCTACAGGGTTGGAGTCCTGATCTATGTGGTCACTTCTGGCACTACGATCTTTATTTCGCTCTAGTATGTTTCTTTTGTACCTCTGCACCTGGAACTAATGCACTTGTTGTACGTCGCTCTGGATAAGAGCGTCTGCTAAATGCCTGTAATGTAATGTAAATGTAATGTGTGAATGGAAGCCGGAATCGGCATCCTGATATAAGTTAGCCTGAGAATTTTGCAGGGCTCAAAACTTAGTCGTTCACGAAAACATTCCGTTTTGAAGTTAGCGTGAGCAAAGCCGTAACATTAATGGAACAAACACGCAAAAAAAACTTTTTTCCAACAAGACATCCATCAAGCTATGCTGATTCTTACTACTGCAAAACAAATAATGCGGGAAACATACACCCAATAAATTATAGTCTGTCTTAGCAGCTAGCTACACAGTGAACACTGGCACCATCACAGATCCACATCATACAGTTTACAAAAGTTCGTACCTCGCAGCGTTTAAGACAACAGTAATAGGAACTGTCAGGCGCGAATGCCAGAAAAACGAATATGCCAGTGTCGTATATAAATGTGCGTGGAGGACAAAGAGCCACAGACAGAATGATGAGCCACCATTTAGAGAGCACTGCACGTGAGGTGAGTCCCATTCACTCTGCTGCACCACGTACTTGCACACAACTCAGCAAAAGCAACAAAATACATTAAAAAGAAGGGGGCTTTCTGTGTTAGCCTGTCCGTCTTGCAGACACACACTGCACACAATTCACAGTCAGTTCAGTTCATACAAATTACACAGAGGGGAAAACTGGTAGAGGCCGCACCACAGAGCAAGAAAACTGGCTTAGAAGAAATTCACCAACCACATTAAGGCACCCACAAGCAAATGCGGAGTAGAGCGCTTTTCGTACATGCAGATCCCAATCAAACAATTCTAGAAAAAAGAGAAGTGTGTGTACGTGCGTGCCTCAGGGACTAGATCCACATTACATAACTAAATAAATTCTCAAACAGGTTAGAGACTAGATCCACATTACATAACTAAATAAATTCTCAAACAGGTTAGACAATGGAGCCACCTCCCTCGAGAATACTTGGACCAGCACCCTTTAAGTTCTAATAAGGCATCCTATTGCCGAACATTAAATCTGAATCGCAGCCAATCAACACAGCAGCGAAGCCAGGGGACATTTGCAAGAGTTCCCGTCTAGGCACCCACCATTTCCAAACCATTAACAGCTGTCACCATTGCAAAATAGTGTTGATTCAACAGCTGACACAACATTGCTATGACATCCTGCATTAACGTGGGAACTGCTACTTTCGCATACCATTATGACGAAGGTTTTTTTTTTTTTAAGTGTCCTTTTTGTTAAGAAATACCTGTGCAGGGGGTGTTTTTCTCTCTTGGGGGCCACAATATCATTGCACACTATAATGAGCTTCTCTTCGTACTCTGTAGACTAAATGCTGAAGATAAAAATACATGCTGAGGTAAAGTGCACAGTGCAAGTCAAATTAAAATATATTTGGAATGGGATTTTTTTTCTACTCCTGTACAATTAACTTCATAATTCCAAAGATTTTAAACTCCAAAAGTGAAAAGCTCACAGAGACAAACCAGAGTAGACTCAAGAACAGAATAGTTCCCAAAGGCCTCTCTACAAAGTATCGACTTAAAGGAGGGAAATACTGCAGCAATTAATTAACATAAGCGTGCTGTCGGTGCAGGGGAAAACTGCACTATAATTATAAGGTGTAACAAAAACAAAAAATGTGAAACAGTTCAAGGGGGTGAATACTGTTTCCACATTAAAACAATGTTGTGGTAAAAAAAAAAAAAAAAATGAATATCAAAAGAAGTATGAAAATAATAGCGTGTCGCACAGAACGTGCCGAGAAGGATGGTGGCTGAATGTTGCTCTAAGGACCGAAAGAGCTAGAAAGAAGTTAGAACCATGTGCCTTTGGAAGTCTGTGCCAGGCGAAAGAGGAGAAAGCTGGGCCTAGAGCCCTTCCCCCACTTCCTCCTCCGTTAACACCACCTGGAGTGGTTCATTGTTTCCAGCGAAGTCCTGCCAGTCTTTAATACTGCATTCAGGTCACTTAACTCCCCCAGAATTCCCGCTGGCTCCACAGGCCTCCCCATTCACTCCAAGCGTTTCCCGGACATCCTCCACTCTCCCTTGAAAGTCAATTTCCATCCTGAAAGAACAGTTTTGCGGCCTACCTATTTCCCGTACGTCTAAATCTCGCCGCGAATGACGACAGGGCGGAACCTGAGCCGCATACTAATCAGTTCTGACTGGTTCACCTTTTGTGTCTCGACAAAGAACTGCGAAACGCCTGGCTAGAAAAAAAAAAAAGTCACAACAGTCACCTGTGTTTTTTAAAAAACATTTTTAGTATCAACAATGATTATGTTGTTGACTAGTCCACAAGCTTTTTTTCAGGGCAATAAATACAAGCAGAATGGTTTTTTTTTTTTTGCCACGAGCGATAAAATTCCCCTTTTGAATAGTCCACACTTGAAATCTCTCATCACCTGCTCATCGCCGTGGCATTTATGGCATCAAGGTTTGAGTGAGAAAGAGCCACACAGGGTGTGCCTGTGCTGAGTCAGCCCAATCATCCTCCACCTGCCCGCTCCACTGAGAGCAGGGTATGAACCACACTCATGCGCTCACCGCCTGCATGCGATCACAATGCAATCACGGGGGCCCAATGCCACAGAACAGAGGAAGGAGGAGTTCTAACTCTTTCTGGGAATTCTTATCTATAGACAGACAGATCTATCTCTCCATCCACCTATCTATCCACATGACCTGCACAACAGTGAACTTACTGAGGTCAATCACTAACAGCGCAGACAATGATTCCATCTGTGAATATGAACACTTCCATCCCATTCTGAGAGCATACATACCAGCACTGCAATTTTTGTTCTCTACTTATACACCATTATCTTTAAATATTTTAACTACCCCAGTTTAGAGGCACTTCTCCACAAACATCTGCATTAAATCTGAGTCACAGCGCATCACCAGTAAAGTTTTTATTTTAATTGAGTATGGCTGAATCTAATCGTGTAGATAAGGCCCTAAGGTTGCCCTTGTAATGAGTATGGCTGAATGTAATCATGTAGATAAGGCCCTAAGGTTGCCCTTGTTATGAGTATGGCTGAATGTAATCATGTAGATAAGGCCCTAAGGTTGCCCTTGTCATGAGTATGGCTGAATCTAATCGTGTAGATAAGGCCCTAAGGTTGCCCTTGTAATGAGTATGGCTGAATCTAATTGTGCAGATAAGGCCCTAAGGTTGCCCTTGTAATGAGTATGGCTGAATCTAATCGTGTAGATAAGGCCCTAAGGTTGCCCTTGTAATGAGTATGGCTGAATCTAATTGTGCAGATAAGGCCCTAAGGTTGCCCTTGTAATGAGTATGGCTGAATCTAATCGTGCAGATAAGGCCCTAAGGTTGACCTTGTAATGAGTATGGCTGAATCTAATCGCGCAGATAAGGCCCTAAGGTTGACCTTGTAATGAGTATGGCTGAATCTGATCGTGCAGATAAGGCCCAAAGTTTGCCCTTGTAATGAGTATGGCTGAATCTAATCGCGCAGATAAGGCCCAAAGTTTGCCCTTGTAATGAGTATGGCTGAATCTAATCGTGCAGATAAGGCCCTAAGGTTGCCCTTGTAATGAGTATGGCTGAATCTAATTGTGCAGATAAGGCCCTAAGGTTGCCCTTGTAATGAGTATGGCTGAATCTAATCGTGTAGATAAGGCCCTAAGGTTGCCCTTGTAATGAGTATGGCTGAATCTAATCGTGCAGATAAGGCCCTATGGTTGCCCTTGTAATGAGTATGGCTGAATCTAATCGTGCAGATAAGGCCCTAAGGTTGCCCTTGTAATGAGTATGGCTTAATGTAATCGTGCAGATAAGGCCCAAAGTTTGGCCTTGTGCCCCAGCAGGACGGCGGCACTCACCGGCGGGACATGGAGCGCAGGATCCTGCGGCTGCGGCTCAGGTTCTCTCCAGTGTTGACCAGCTGCAGGTGCACAAGATGCAAGACATCGGGGTCATGGGGTCAACCGAAGTTCTCCGATGTTCAAATAAAATACAAATCAAACGGACGGACGGATGTATTCCCGGATTGTAATCCAATAATAAGAGACTAAAACTAAACATTACTAAAACAAACCTACAAAAGGAGTCTTCAAATGACCCTTAAAAGAAGAGACACTCTGCAGGGCTGTTCCAGAGTCTAGGTGCCTTAACCCCTGGGGAAGCACAGTCATAAACTGACATGAAAAAAAAAAAAACGCGCTGTTTAATTTCTCCCTCCCTCGTCGATCGTCCGTCATCACCCCCCTGTCCTCTCACCCGATCTCGGGTTCGGTCCAGCTGCTCCCTCTGTTCCCCCAGCTCCTCGATGATGTCCCTGCCGATGTGGTCCGTCTCCGCGGCGATGCGCTGGCTCCGCTCGATGCTGCGGCTGGCGTTGTTTAGGGAGTTGGTGCCCTGCAGCAGCAGGGCTCGCTGTGACTGAATCTGCGTCTGTTAAAGGGGGACGGACATCGTCGTGAGGAGACCGGGGGGGGGGGGGGGGGGGGGGGGGGGGCGGGTCGCTGGTGCGCGACGATGCGCCATCATCCTGACCGAATGAAACTCTCCATGCCTGGGTGAAGCCAGACCCAACTGTACATCACCCTTCGCAGCTGACTTGCGGTAACGGACTCTGCAGCCAAACCACGCACTAGAACGGTGCCTTCACATTTTTGCCTTTACCTTTACATCACTTTACATTTTCATTTTATCAGGCATTCTTATCCAGTGTGACTCACACACCTTTCATTTGTACATAGCTGGACATGCTGAATCACTTTAGGTGATCACTTTAGGGTGCAACAACAGCGCCCTACCTGGCAACTGGACCTGCAGACTCTGGGCAACAAGCCCAGTTCGCTGAACATTGTACTACACTACTGATCTGGATATGCTGGATACAATACTGGGTATATTGATAGGGCCTTTGAATACATTTGCCAGAGTAGTTGATTATGTTTATTGTACAGTGGACCTTAGCACTTGCTGCTTGTAGTTTCTGGCTCTAAAAGGCATATATTACATGACATTTAATTACATTAATGGCATGTAATATAATGCAACCAAAATAAAATTGACATTAGTGAGCAGGTTACAGGCCAAAGCAATACCTTGAGTGTCTTGACATAGACCAAGGACAACTGTACTGAATCTTAACGCAGATAAAAGCTGTAAACATAGTTTCGTTTTATTTTTTTGGTTCTCACAGAGCTATGAAGAACACAAACTACTGCACGCGCACAGTAAAACGCAAAATTAGACCCCAGGCTTACGCTCTGCTCATTCTGGGACCCATAGACACTGTGTCTGCCGTCTCCTGTTCGGGCCGCGAAGCCCAAACCCAGGTCAGAGGTCTTCATCTCGCGCTGCAACTTGCCCAAGTCTCTGCGGTACAGCCGCAGTTTTGAGGACATTTGATTTCGGAAGGACGCGGGAGCGCTCTGCAACTCTTTATCCATCCCCTGTAACTGGAGTTAAACAAATAAAGGTCGAGACGTATAATAACGCCCACTGCAATCAACACCACACCAGCAGCAGCCGTCGTATCTTACCACTTCTTCTGCCTCCCCAAATCTCTCATCAAAGTCTCTCACCAACTGCTTCTTTTCCTCTGTGGCAAAGGATCGGGAAGATCAAGGCAGTTAATAAGATACGATCAGTTGACACTCATTTAAGTTAGCTGTTGGTTAAATGACTAGGCTAGATTTTTGCAGCGGTAAGACTTGTCAATATTTCAAATCTTGAGATGCTGAACTGGACGCTTAGAAAATTCAGACCACTTAACGTTCGCTGCTGTAGCTAAATATTTCAGATGTTTCAGATTATTTCTTATCTGGCAGCAAAAACAAAAGACACGCGCATATAGCTAGGTATGCATGTGTGTGTGTGACTAGCAACCACCTTTCGTCAGTAATACCTTAACCAGGATAACAATGTACAGTATGTACATGCGGCCATTTCCGAGTCCCATTTTGCATAATTTCCAACAGATATGATACAGAACATACATAGGCTTATCATTTCGGCACCGAAACCTGGCGTAGACCGATTTACTATCCAGCTGACAAGCTTAACTAGTATATGATACCTCCATGACATCCTGAAGCCCGGTCCGGCATCAGCTTCAGTTCGTCGTACAGAGATTTGTACACTTCATGTAACTTTTCAAACTCCTCTGATGACATTTTGACTTGGTTTTATTTAGCTTGAGCTATATTTTGTTTTAGCTTCACGGTTTATAATCAAGAACCCAATTGCCCATAAAAACCGAGCACACAGCAAAATATCAGATATATGAAAACATAGCTAATGAGCTAATGCGATCCTCGGGACAAAAACACTTCCTCATAGCAGACCTCGTGATCATAGATTTCCGCTTCTCAGCCTGAAAATATCACCTCCTGTATTCTTCTCAGATGCTGTAATATTCAATATTCATCTTTGTATTCTAAATAAACTATGTCTGTAAACTTTGACGGTGTATTTACATGATGCACCATTTACTATGTTTGTACTCTTTTATTGTTTTTATTTAGGCACTATTGCAAGAACCCCTAAACGCTATGCATTGTGGCCAATGTAGTTATCTACGCGGTTGCTAGTTGCCCGTGAAGAATCATATGATTTTATTAGTGTGTAACGTCAGCGAGGTGGAAACGCTTTACCGTATTCCATCTGTGAATTACAGTTACAGGTCACACAAGTAAAATTGGCCAACCAGCAATACTTGACAATATACGCAATCATAGCACGTAATATTTACAGCATACAGTACACATAGTTATTAACCTGAATGGACATTAAAACAAAATGTGTGAGTACTTATGATTTTTAAAACATACATTCTATAGTTGTTGTAAATGTATTGTAACTAAATATAAAGAATAAATATAAATAAACAGTGGTTAATTCATACGAGTGACCTAGCCTATATTTTCTATGCCCCTTGTCAAATGGTTTTCACCAGTGCGTGTTTTATCCACTTGGATAACAGTACCTCTTCAGAATGATAACATTTATGATAAAAGAGGAAACCATGATAAGCAGCAAGCATAACTGTTTAAAGCAAATGTTTACAACCTTTCCCATTCCGTAATGATGAAAACTACAATCCCAGAGTTCCGCTCTAGATACAGAACAGCTGCACATCGAGTGGCTGTTAGTGCCTGTACAGTATAGAACTGCATATATTCGGCAGCGTCGCGAGGGTAAACCCTGCAGCCATGCTCCTATTATTCGTAGCGGGCATTGGGGTGGTTGCTGTCTTATTCGTCCTGTTTGCTCCTCACATCAGGTATGTTAACCTCCGGCGGTCAGCTACTTTATTTGTGAAGCTGTATGTGGGAAGCTCGTATAATAGACGCTTTCAATGGTCGAATGAAATGAATGGAATTGGCCGTGATACGGGAAGCAGGGTATCCATTTTAAAATAAACGATTTAACATCTAACATCTGTATGTATTGTACAGGCAGAATAAAGAAAATCGCTGAAGTTATTTCCATAGCGTACAGCTCCAGGCTGAAAAGTGTAATGTATACTCATACATTAAAATAAGCAAGAACTCGTTCTCTGTGGCTTCGGGGCGAATGTATTCAAGCTATTTGTGCACATTTGGGTCAGGTTAAATAGCAACTTAGACATTTACAAGTACAACCAGAAACCAAATTTTTTTCTCTAAAATTCGCTTTCATTCGAAATCCTCGAATCCTAAGCGTCATCTATGTTGTAGCGGGGCCTCACTATTGAACTTGTGAGATCTGTTCATGGGCGGCGTTACGAAATGTAGACCTTTCATTGGTTGTGTCAGTGGTTCGTCGTGTCTTGCGGTGAGATAGTAACGCCTTTCTTTCGTGCAATGAATTTCAGCAGGATTGAAAGCGCTATAGCGCTATAGGCTATAGGTTTTTGGTCACGTCTGTCAGTTCTGTATCTCGTCAAAATGACAATGGTAACCACCCCCCAGTTATGGGCAGACAAGGAAAACCCAAATAATTTTAAATGTATGCTGTCATTGATCCGCCCCAATGCCATCTGACATGAATGTTAACGTGCAGTGTCTGTAATATTGCAACCTAAAAAGAATCCGACTTTATGAAACTGGCGACATGTGTATGTGCACATTTGTGTTTTTCGTATTGGAATTAAAACAAACATATGAATAGTAAAATAAATGTACAAAATATGCTCCTAAAATGTTTCCAACTGATATAACGACACTAGATAACAATATATGATTTTTGCGGGGGGTTTTTTCTCGCAGGAGATATGCTGCGGGGGGGGTTTGCCGGTCCGACGCTCGGCTAGATGGGAAGACTGTGCTGATCACCGGGGCAAACACGGGGATTGGGAAGGAAACTGCTTTGGATCTGGCAGCTCGTGGTAAGGCAGCGGTCACTCAACGCGCGCTGCTCTTGAAAGGTGGCACATTGCCAAACTAGACAGGTGGCAGAGAAAGCAGATCCTTCTGATTGCAGCTGGAACCTGCATTGATCAGACGTGAGATTTTTAACACAGGGGTCTCAAACTCCAGTCCTGGACGGCAGTCTGCTGGTTCTTTGGATTTCCTTTCAATCAGGAGCCAGTTTAGGCCTTGGGAACGAGGTGTGCGGCCTTCTTACTCAAAAGTGACTTAAAATAAGCACTTAAGTACAGGAACACATTAAAAAACCAGCAGACACAACAGCCCTCCAGGAGTTGCGTTTGAGATCCCTGATCAAATATCGATGATTGCTGGTAATATTACTTGAAAACATTCCTTCATCCTACTTGTCTAGTACTTTTCTCTCTACCCTGAAATCTTGCTACTAAATATCAATATTCTATTGATGGGAGGGGTTTAGTCTGTCAGAACTGGGCTTGGGTGCCCATAAATCTGAATGAATGAGAGCCAAAAATGCAGTCAGTCAGTTTGGTGCCATGTGCATTAATGGGGGGGGGGGGAACGCTGAAGCGCCAGACTTGCGGTTTCTGTGTTCCAGGCGCTCGGGTGATCATGGCGTGTCGGAATGTGGAGAAGGGGGAGGAGGCGGCATTCGAGATTCGCACCAAAGTCAGCGGGGCGCAGGTGGAGGTGCGAGAGCTGGACCTGGCAGACACCAGCTCCATACGGGCCTTCGCACAAAGATTCCTCAGAGGTTATTTCAGGTTTTCTCCACTATTTACATTCCATTCCATTCCCTTCACCAGGAAATCCGTATAGTAATATATTTCGCCTCGGGCCTCCTCCACAGAGGTGAACCATCTGCATGTTCTCATCAATAACGCTGGCGTGATGATGTGCCCCTACACGAAGACCACAGACGGCTTCGAGATGCAGATCGGTGTCAATCACCTGGGTGAGGAAGGCTTCACTCTCTCTTTCGGTAGCGTACGCTACAAGCGCAAGGCGTTTTGGACTGGTTTCTCCACTGCACTGTGCTCAGTCAGGTTTCTGACTGGGCTCTGCCTTCCTTCCGCCCTTTTAAGGTCACTTCCTGTTGACGAACCTGCTGATTGGCCTGCTGAAGCGCAGCGCTCCCGCGCGCATCGTTGTCGTCTCCTCTCTGGCGCACAACTTCGGCTGGATCCGCTTCCACGATCTGCAGAGCCTGGGCAGCTACAACAGCGGCCTGGCCTACTGCCAGAGCAAGCTGGCCAACGTGCTGTTCACGCGTGAACTTGCGCGCAGGCTTGAAGGTGACCACGCTCCGTCCATTTCTCTATGTTTCTGGGCCGTGTGGACCAGCTGCAATTAACTGGGTACCAAGATCCCAAAGACAGCAAGCGACTTCGGGCTGGATTTGTGCCGTTTCTGGCCCAGAATTCAGCACTGCTGGGTCCAGAACCGGCTCGGATCCGGTCCGGAGGCGCCTCCTATCTGGGGCGACATGAGCTCGTGGCCATAATTTTAACAAACACTTAAGTGACAATAGAGAAGCTCGCTCATCTTGGCACTTGGCTGATGGCACCAACACACACGCCCGACATCACAAGGGGGTGGTTAAGTGAAACTGCCTCTCTACTAACTGACCTGCCCCCTGCCCCCTTGCCCCCTCCCACCCCCACCGTTTCTGCTTAGGAAGTGGAGTAACGGTGAATTCGCTCCACCCGGGGTCGGTGAAGTCAGAGCTGGTCCGGCACTCCACCCTCATGTCTCTGCTGTTCTCGCTCTTCTCCGCCTTCCTGAAGACGCCGCGGGAGGGGGCGCAGACGTCCGTGTACTGCGCCGTCGCCGAGGAGCTCCACGCCGTCTCCGGGAAGCACTTCAGGTAGGCCGGGCGCTGGAGCAGAGCTCAACCCTCCCTCAGCCTGCCGCTCGCCTGCCGCTCACCCTCCCTCAGCCTGCCGCTCGCCTGCCGCTCACCCTCCCTCAGCCTGCTGCTCGCCTGCCGCTCACCCTCCCTCAGCCTGCCGCTCACCTGCTGCTCACTCACCCTCCCTCAGCCTGCCGCTCACTCACCCTCCCTCAGCCTGCCGCTCACTCACCCTCCCTCAGCCTGCCGCTCGCCTGCCGCTCACTCACCCTCCCTCAGCCTGCCGCTCGCCTGCCGCTCACCCTCCCTCAGCCTGCCGCTCGCTTGCCGCTCACCCTCCCTCAGCCTGCCGCCCGCTTGCCGCTCACCCTCCCTCAGCCTGCCGCTCGCCTGCTCACTCACCCTCCCTCAGCCTGCCGCTCGCTTGCCGCTCACCCTCCCTCAGCCTGCCGCTCGCCTGCCGCTCACCCTCCCTTAGCCTGGCAGCGGGCAGTCACATGATGCTCCAGGGGCGTTCCCATTTATGGGATACATTTTGAAACATAAAATTTAAAAGGTACCAATTTGTCATAAAACACACCCTATATTTTTGTAACCATTGGGCTGAAATGCAAGGGAGGGACAGTTCATAATTTAGCTCATGACCGCAGTTATTTTTATATATAAATGCACTGTCCACAGGGTCAGTAATACAAGCTTCCGAGAGACCCAGCAACAGAGGCTGGGGCTCTTAGCAACCAAACAGCCTCTTAGCAACCGAGCAGCCTGCAGGCTCACTGGGGGGTTGAGTTGAAGGACAGGGTTTTTGTTGTTGTTGTTGTTGTTACTGTGGGGGCCATGTTCACATCTGCCTCCCCCCCGCTCTCACGCCACAGCGACTGCGCCCCAGCCTTCGTGGCCCCCCAGGGGAGGAGCGAGAAGACGGCGAAAATTCTGTGGGACGTCAGCTGCGAGCTGCTGGGCATCGAGTGGGACTGAGCGCTCCGCGGTGCCAGCCCACCACCCCCCCCATCCGCCCACTCCAGCCATTCCAAATGTGACAAGACGCTCACTTTTCTCTCCGTGCTCAGAAAAAAAAGAAAACAATTTCATAGCCTTTCGAAAAGTTTCATTCCAAGCTTCTCATCCAACGCTTTTGTATATTATATTTTTTTTAAACTGCCATTTGTACATTTGAGCCAATGGGAAGTCAGGGCTGTGAGAAACCCCTGCAAGGGGGAGGTGCTTCTCTCTTTTGAATCTCTTATTCACCGTTTTTCTCTGCCGTGCCATACGGGCCATTCTGAAACCGATATTTCTTGAGATTTTGTTGTCGCTTCTGTTTTGACAGCTTTGTACAGTTTATTATTCCATTCCATTTTTTTTCCCAATGCAGGGAAACGTTCATCATGCACAAGCTTTTTGGATTGCTCCGACGTATTTTCCACAGACGTGAACCAGTCTTTTGCTACATTTGTGTTTTTGTTGAGAGCTGACTATTTTGAAAAAAAAAAACATGACATAAATATTGCTCTTTTACTTGTTGGACAAGTTTCATTCATTTCTTACCATAAATGTTACACACAGAAAAGATGATCATAGGATTTTGCATTGCTCCACTTAATTACTATGATCATACACCCCCGCAAACACAATTACAAACAGACATTACATTTCAGATAACAATCCTGACAATCCTACAATTTTGTTCATAATCTTACAGATTTTAACTGAAGGTTCTCATGGTTATACTAACCATTTTGATACTGCTTTGAGAGCATCCGGCCAAGTTCAGTTCTGCAGATTCCAAAACTCCCCTTAAAAAGTTGTATAAGACTGTAACTATAATCAATGAATATTGTTATTGTATCCATAGAAGTGCCACCACTGCACCTGCATGTCACAGTGAGAAAGGTGTGTGGATGTAGGAGAGAGCTGGACTTGGCCGTCAGTCCTCAGCAAGTATCCTGTGGTGATATTGGGGACAGTTAAAAGTGCAGCAGCGATCGCAGTATAACCCCAGTCAGTGTGCGGGAGAAAAGGTGACCTCGATGAGTGGGACTCCCCTTTGAGGCTACTGTGACATCACAATGACAGACGCAGCTCTGGAACACTGCACTTGTTTCACGTGTAAAGCAAGGAATCACTCACACTGTTTAGACTGAAGGCAGAACATCACAGTAAACACAAACATGGAAGTAAGGCATCGTACGTAATGTATCATTTACTATATACAAACCCTGAACTGGGATAATTACCTAGAATATCCACCAAAAGCAGGCGTGTTCAGTAAACTTGCCTGCGATCTACAAACTTACTAATGCACTTCAAGAAAATCTGTCCTGTGCATTTACCATTTTCTTATAGTTCTTAAAAATGTCATCAAAACACAAATCAGACATTAGTATTCACAATAACCTTAGTGAATCCTCCGTAATATTAGTATCCACATGTGCAAATAAGTTTAGTGATTATACAAATCTGGTCAGTCATGCTAAGGACCAGTGGCTACAGCATATGCCCCAAAGTGATGAAACACCCCCCACAATGTATTAAGGCATAATGTGTATGCGACAAACATTTAAAAACAGATAAAATGCAACATGCCAGCAAGTCGGCAGACAGCAGGCAAGATTAAACAAGGTTGAAACGGTGAGAACTGAAGGAGGTTTGGAATCACAGACAAGAAGGGGTTAAAGATAATGCATGTGCGCACCCTAACTGGTCAGTATTACATAGTCTAGTAGAACCCCCAAACAAAAACAGGCCACAGATATCCCAGGTGACCGAAAATAGAATGAATTGAGATAAAGAAGATTTTCCATTTTCAAAATCCTCTGACTGGGGGAAAAAAAAAAAAAAAAAAAGATCACCCTCAGCTTACAAGTATGGGCAGGTGTCCCTTATTACATCCATGTCATATGGCTAAATTTCATCACCCTCTTCAGCACCTTTGCCCTCACAGCATACCAATGCCACAGCGCTAGCCGGACTAGCGACCAGCTTCCCTTTCAGAGAGCGATCAGTGAGGATGATAAGGCTAGGATGTCAGGAAACGAACACTGGCAGGCAAACTAACAGATAAAACACGAATGGCTAATGCAATATTACACATCTCCAAGTCACGAAACCCCTTTTAACCTAGCAGATGCGGTTTTTTGACCACCTTCGCCCAATGACCCAGTTTCAGTCAAAATCTCTGTCAAAAGAGATTCAGTCAAAGACAGTAATGTTTTACTCCTGGGAGCGCTTCTCACAGAAGTAAAACAGACTACCGGAGGTGCTCGGGTGAAGCGAGGTGACAGAAAAAAACTATGTCGAAGCGATTCCACGCAATAACGTACTGCAGATGAGACTTGCTTTCCAAAGGGGTGAAAGTGGCCGTGTAAGAATCCCTTTTTCATTGAGGTAGGAGACAGAGTTGGGAAAGGGTGGGGAAGGAGAAAAAAAATAGACAAAAATACGTAGCAAATGAAGAGACTGTCTGACAACTACCGCCCTCCTAGATCTGTCAGAGAAACGACAGGAAGCACTGGACAGCTCGCTGGACTACCCGTCCAGTCCTGAGAGGTGGCACAGTGTTGGCACCTGTAGGGCGTTTGCACAGGTGGCAGCGATGGCACGGTGGTGATTCAGTCCCAGTGGGATGGGCCTCCCCACCCCCCACCCCCCATTGTCGTACAGGTGAGTAGCAGTGTTGTCATGGAGACGAACACACACTGATCCCCCCCCCACGGCCCACCCAGTCATGACAATCCATGGCAGCACAGGGGGGGTCCCATTGTCCACACTCACATCCGCCCCCCCCCCCCCCCTTCCACCTCTGCGTCATCTGGTGCTGCCGCGCCCCTGCCGTTGCCGTGACGCCCGGTCCTGGTGCTCGGACAGCCACTGGCGGCAGATGTCCTGCATGACGGAGTCCCCCGTGCCCTCGGCGGCCTGCAGGATCTCCTGCACCAGCGGCCCCGCCCCGCTCGGCTCCAGCTTCACCGCCAGCAGGTAGGCCGCACGCAGCTTGCTGCACAGCAGGTAGGCCTTAATCTGGAGAGAGAGAGAGAGAGAGCACAGGTAGGCCTTAATCTGGAGAGAGAGAGAGAGCACAGGTAGGCCTTAATCTGGAGGGAGAGAACAGGTAGGCCTTAATCTGGAGAGAGAGAGAGAGAGCACAGGTAGGCCTTAATCTGGAGAGAGAGAGAGAGAGAGAGAGAGAGCACAGGTAGGCCTTAATTTGGAGGCAGAGAGAGCACAGGTAGGCCTTAATCTGGAGAGAGAGAACACAGGTAGGCCTTAATTTGGAGGGAAAATACTGGTCAACCTTAATTTGGGGGGAGAACACAGTCAGCTCTCAGCCCACAGAGATGGGAGTGGGGAGGGGCGAGGGAGGGGGACGGAAGCAGAGAACAGCAGCAAGGAGAAGATAGATATGGGAAGAAGTAATGGATAGAGCAAGACTAAGGAGTGGGCAAAAAGAGGAAGAAGAAGAGAAAGTACAGAGCAGCAGCAGAAAAGAGGAAGAGATGGGGCAGTAGCTGGGATCTATAACATCTAGATGTTTAGGTGAAAACCCAGCTACACTTGTTGATTGAAAAGTGAAAAGTTTGTTAGCAGACTAGGACACAGCCAGGTTATATCAGGGTAAAATCTGAGGTAAACTGGAGCTAACCTGAGCTAACCCAGTCTGTTTATGTCAAAACAAATCTCACCCTAGATTCCCAAACTTCTAGACGTCTATATTTGGGATTTTGCTCACTGGACCTGGTTATTGCCAGGGTATTCCACCTCTTTTTAAGGAGCTGCAGGAACCTCAAATTTCACTTAAAATAAAAAAGATTCTGAATGGATAAAATGTCAGACGTTCATGAACTGCATTTAAATGGTAAATGGACTGCATTTATATAGCGCTTTTTTCCAAAGCGCTTTACAATTGATGCCTCTCATTCGCCAGAGCAGTTAGGGGTTAGGTGTCTTGCTCAAGGACACCTCGACACACCCAGGGCGGGGTTTGAACCGGCAACCCTCCAACTGCCAGATAATCGGTCTTACCTCCTGAGCTATGTCGCCCCAGATGTTTGTTTAATTTAACAATTAAAACCATTTAATACTGTAAGAAGAAAGATTAAATGATTGAATAGTGCACAACAGGCTATCGTGAAGCTAACTGCAACCCTGGAAAGGAGACTGCAGGGTAAGGACAGGGAGGAACGGTGAGCCCTCACCTTATTGTCTGTGCTTTTCGATTCCAGAATCAGACCCTCCAGCTCTTTGGCCTGAGAGAGGAGAAATAAAACGAGAAACACAATCTCAACAATTTCTACTATGTAGTCCTTTAAGGTGCAAGACATATGTACCTTATGGAAATATGTGATTAGAATGCTGTTAAATGAGCACTCTAATTCTGTTGTAACAATCACTACTGGTAATTGACACCAATGGAGTTATAGAACACTGACTTAGAATTTTGAAAAAACATTCCAGAAAAACCTGCTCTTCCAAAGGGCTAAGCAATGCTCTCTCACAGTCACAGTAAACAGGGCTCTCAGCTCACCAACAGGTAGGGAGAGTTTCTATGGTCAAGGTCAGGACCTGCACCTGTAATCTCATAAATCTAATTACAAGCACCCAGGGCTGCGGGGCGGGTCTGGAGGAGGGGTCACGTCACCTTCTTTACCCTACAACTCCTCACACCCAGGGAATGATCCTTCCTTCTAATCACCCACCCCTCCCCCCCTCCCCCCTCCCAATCCTCCACAGCATGGTGGGTGGGTGGGGGAGGTGGACTGGAAGAGGATTTCCGCCTCTGATTCAGGAGTTTCAGAAGGAGCGTAGCCCCGTGCCCATTTGACATTGACGGCGTTTGATTGGTCGATCCCGCCCGTCGCTCTTACGTCGGCGGGGCCCTTGTCGGCGACGGCGACGCAGCTGAGCACGATGCTGTCGCAGTCGCTCTTGGTGGCGGTGCCCGACTCGCCCACGCACTTCAGCAGCTGGCGCACCCCCCCGAACTGGCGCTGCCGCACCAGCCGCTGCCCCACGCGCGTGTACACCGACAGCGCCTCCAGCTGGAAGTCCTGGAGAGGGAGAAAACGGGAGGGGGGGGGGGGGGGGGAGTGAGTGAGAGAGAGAAAAAGAGAGGGGGGCGAGAGGGAGAGGGAGTGAGTGAGTGAAAGAGAGACAGGAAAAGTGAGAGAGAAAGTGTGAGTGAGTGAGTGAGGGGGGGGGGCGAGAGGGAGAGAGAGTGTGAGTGAAAGAGACAGAAAAAGTGAGAGAGAAAGTGTGAGTGAGTGAGGGGGGGGGCGAGAGGGAGAGAGAGTGTGAGTGAAAGAGACAGAAAAAGTGAGAGAGAAAGTGTCAGTGAGTGAGGGGGGGGGGGCGAGAGGGAGAGAGAGAGTGTGAGTGAAAGAGAGACAGAGAGGGGGGAGAGATAGAGAGGAGAGGTATGAGTTGACCACTGAGTGCCAAAATAGTTAACTCTGCATCACAACATCAAATCCATTTAATTCAGTCAATTCTCAACGTGAATGGACATTCATTTAATGAATAGAAATGCTCCCATAATGTTCCTTGAGGACTGTTCCAATTAAAGGACATAATTTCAATTCGTTTCAGAATAGAAATGAGACTGAGCCTCAACCCGTACAGGGAATGATGGAAAATGCGGCATTTACTGTGGATTTCGCTTACCTGTATGACTCTGTAGGCGATACCAAATCCCTCTTCGATATTCTTGCCCCCGAGCATGACCTGGAATGAAGAAACCCAGCGAATGAGAACCGCCCAGCGTTTCGAGTTTTCGCCTCGGACGAGCGGCGGCACGGCTCCCTCTCACCTTGCAGGCCACGTCGATCTTCACGCCGCTGCCCCCGAACAGGGTCGGGGGCGGGGGGGTCCCGGCCGACGGCAGCGCCGCGGCGACGGAGGCGGAGCCACGGGGGGAGGCGGAGCCACGGGGGGAGGCGGAGCTTTCGCATCGCTGCAGGAAACGCGTGACCTCCAGCTGCAGCTCGATGGTGTTGATGTGCCTGAGGGGAAGGAGGGAGGGAGGGAGGGGGAAAGAGAGAGGGAGAGAGAGAGAGAGAGAGAGAGATAAGGGGGGGAGAGAGAGGAGGGGAGAGCGCGTGTGACGAACCTGGGAGCATTACGACACTGTACAGTACATGCCCTACAAAAGCACAAGCCATCCAGGTCGCACTAGGTACCGAGACACCCTGAGGGGGGAACCAATGAGATAAACAAAACTTCTACTTCACACCAGCAGGCATGCAGGAGCGTGCCGCAGGATGTTTACGAACCGAACGTTCTTTTCAGTTTACTGACAGAAGCTTTGTCAGAAACAGGCTGACGACAGAGGCGGCAAACGTGTTAATGAATGCCAGGATTCTCCCTCATATCACTTACGGCCAAGCTAGTTGGACACAGACAAGTAAGACTACTCTCAAACCCACTGAGGCAACACATAAACAAACGCTGGGGGCGGCCCGCCCAGGCCGTGTGGTGGGAGGCCGTACGGCTGCTGCCCACGCCAGCCGGAGTTGGCGGCCAACCGCCACCGCCAACTCCGGCGACCCCCAGGAATGCGACACCTCGACACAAAAGCGACGGCGGGACCGAGACTTCAAAAGAGAGGCCCTGTGGGGGCTTGCGTCACCCCACCCCACCCCTCCCTTCCCCGGGGTGAGAGGCGGCTTTGCGCAGATTAAGAGAGGAGGACGCTTACATAACAGCTAGCGGTCAAACAGGCCCCCGGCCCCGGCCCCGAGGCGCTCCGCAGTGGCAGCCCGACGGAGAACAGAGGAACAGAGGAACAGAGGAGCGTCCCTTCGGCAGTGCGTCACTACGCCAGCGTGCTCTCCCGCTCCAGGAGCGGTTCGCCGGGCCGCCTCAAACGCACTTCTCTGTAAGTCGCTATGGCGACAAGCCGGGCGAACGGCTGAATTGCAACCTGTAACGTTTCAGTTGGGAAACCGAAGGGGCGCGGGATGAGGCTGGTGAAGCCGAAGCAGCGGGAGGGCAGGGGCCGCTCTCACAGCGGGACTCCCGTGCCCCTTTGTTATGTGACGGGCGAGGGAGACGGGCCGTTATTGGTCAGCCATTTTGAGTGACGGCAGGAGGCGAATCCAGCAGCTTTGGCCGTCCCCCCGGCACGTCAGTGGAGTCCACTCGCACACCGTCTCTCGCCCGACACTCACAAGCAAACGCATAATCACGGTGGGGGGAAGGGGGGGGGGGGCTCCTGTTCCTCCAAACCACCCCCCCCCCACCCTTTCATCTCACCAGGCACCCACAGGTCGTCTGCATCTAAAGCCATCTGTGATCATTCGGGGGAATTTCATTCAAAGTCATTCAAATTCTAGAACTTTACCCAGAGGGGTGAATTTGCACTCGAATGAGAAAAGGAATATATGCAAACTGGGTTACATTTTGCATAGGTAATTTGAATTTGGGTGCTAATGGGGTTACATTTACACCAGATGGTTTGGGAATGGTGAATGCACGTGTGTTCCCCAACAGCATATGATCCTTTGGACAAAATCATTTACTGAAAGAATGTAAATGTAAAATTGTAGTTTTATTGATACTAATCGTTTACTGTAAAAGTACTAAGATTTGTGTCATATGAAACGGACAGTTGGCAACGTACCGTAAATCTTTTATTAATCCCTGTCTCTCTTTGTTACCCAATCAGGAATGACCGATCACAACTGATGGACTTGTCCCATTTATCAAATCAGGAGAGGGCCCACAAAAGCATGTACTTCCTCCAAGAAGCATGCAGTTCAATTTACCAGCAGTTACACACACCCAGAACCCAGAACATATCCCAGACAGACGTGCCAATTAGGACCATGAAAGCAACTCAAGCGATCCACTGTTGATCAGAGACAAAATGGAAGGTGCTGGCAGTGTCGAGCTTAAAGAGCCCACCTGTGGAACTTCACACCGTCTTAGCTAAATTAAAATGCTAACTGAATTACCCCAGCAAACAGAGACAAAGGGAACAACGGCTTCTAACCTGCGGAAAGACAGAGGAGCGCGCTCAGTTCGGGTGAACTCTGTTCAAGTGAAGTGAACCCGCAAACCCCACACAGACTCTGTGTCATTTCCTACACCTGCTGAGTCATGAGCAGCTCAGCGCTCGCATAAACACTTGTGAAATCGTCCATGGAGAAAATGTGCGGATGTCCTTCTTTGGGTATTTAGCGTTTTGCCTCCAGCACTTTGTCTGAACTTGTCTTGGTGTGCGGTAGGTAGCGTTCTCTCTCTGCTACTGCTCCCTGCCAACATTACAGTGCTTGCTGTCTGACAAGAATAAAAGACAGCTCATCTTTCTCTACCCAAAGAGAAAGTGGTCTGTGGTCCGATCACCACAGACACTCAAATAACAATAACGTACAACTTTAAAAAAAACTTTAAACTAGTGGCCCCAGGGATGGTTGTGATCCAGAACGACTGCATAGGGTGTTTGCATCAGCAGTCGGCTCTGGCCAATGCAAGCAGCTAGCGCCCCCTGCAGGCCGCACCACAAACGTACCCTGAAAAGGCCTGCAGGACACATCCCTGGAGGCCACCTGCAGGACACATCCCTGGAGGACACCTGCAGGACACGTCGCTCACCTGGACATTGTGCTGCGGCACACCTGTAGGACACGTCGCAGGAGGACACCTGCAGGACACGTCGCTCACCTGGACGCTGTGCTGCGGCACACCTGCAGGACATGTCGCTCACCTGGACACTGTGCTGCAGCACACCTGCAGGACATGTCGCTCACCTGGACACTGTGCTGCGGCACACCTGCAGGACACGGTGCTCACCTGGACACGTCGCTGGAGGACATCTTCTTGCGGAAGGAGCTGGGGGACCGCTTGCGGCCGCCGCCCCGGCCCTGCTGCTCCTGCAGGTAGGTCCTCAGGTGCTCCTTGGCCCGGGCCAGCCAGCGCTGCTGCTCCCCCAGCTGCAGGTAGGACTGGGCGCCGTGCGCGAAGAAGCGGATGCACGTCATGGCCGCCCGCACGTGGTCCTGGGGGGGGGGGGCAGGGTGCGCAGTTAGAGGAGGGAACACAAACAGGAGCATTACATTACAGTACACTACAGGCATTTAGCAGACGCTCTTACCCAGAGTGACTTACACAACACTTTTCATAGCATTTACACTGCATCCATTTATACCGCCGGATATGTGCTGAAGCAATGCAGGCTAAGTAATGGTATAACAGCAGTGTCCTACCCGGGCATCGAACCTGCAACCTTTAGGTTACAAGACCATTTCCTGCCCCGGTGTAGTATAATGGGAAGTGTAGTATATGTAGTATGCACAATGTAGGAGCGGTGTGATATCATATCATAATCATAAAATCATAGCAGTTTTCTTTTGTTCGTTATGCATAATAAAACATTGCATAAAACCCTTTCATTGCACAGGGTCTTTAAAGTGTCTGTTAAATGAGTAAAAAAATGTTAAACTGTGAAGTGCAAAGCCGTGCGATGCACCGCAGCAGGGGCGGGCAACGGCGCGAAACGGCGCGGGTCGTCAGCGCGGGGGCGAGAGCGGGCGCACCATCATGAACTGCTGCAGCTGGTACAGCGTGCGGAAGTGCCCGCGTCGCTGCAGCTGCTGGCACGACGCCATCAGGTAGCGGCCGCACCCCTCCAGCCCCGGGTCCAGGCTCTCCAGCAGGCCCTGCAGGGCCCACAGGCGGCCCCGCTCCAGGCTGGGCTGCAGCACCCCCTCCAGGAACACCTCGTCCGGACACTCCTGCGGAGAGAGAGAGCGCCCAAAAATAGCCGTGACCTTGAGAAGCCGTCGTGTCACCATCTTTGGACTATAAACAAATCGGGCACATCAGATAAGAAATACACTGCGTAATAAACACAGAAGGGATGGAATGTTTCCGCAGCCCGCCCCACCCCAGCAGCTCAACTTCAAAACACAGCCGCAGGGTCACAGACGTAATCAGGAATCATTATTATCGCGCGAACGACGCGTTAAATAATGCCGGCCGTCTGCTCTTTACCGCGCCGTTGGGTACCGTAACACGCTACACCGGTGTAGGTCGCAGCGCTGCGCCACCAAAGGTTGGGTTTCATGTACCACCGTATAAGGCAGGCCGCGACGGAGCGGAACGAAATGAACACCCGCTCCCTCCAGACGTGCCGCGCGCCAGGCGTGTCAGAGCAGCGCTGGATGACCTCTGACCTCTGACCCCCCCAAGGCTGACATTACATCTATTTGGCACGCTCTTTCGTCCGAAGTGACGACGCACACAACAAGCGCGTAGCGGAGGTCGCGGGACGGCCGCGAAACGCAGGTGCGGCGAACGCGCCGCGGGATAAACGCGGAGGCGCGCGCTCACCTTGCTGAGCAGGTGGCTCAGAGCCTCCTTCATGCCGTCGTGCCGCATGTAGAAGCTGACCAGGCCCAGGTGGGTGCCGTAGTTCTGCAGGTAGTACAGGCACTCCTGGTAGAGGGCGCTGTGCTGGACCCGCCCCTCGGGCCGCTCGGTCGGGCCCGGGTCCGAGAGGGCCTCCTCCAGCTCCCTCAGGGAGGCCAGGACGTCCTCCTCACAGTTCTGCCGGAGCACCCAGAGGACACAAATAAAATTAAACACCCGCTAGCCGTCCAACCAAAATTAGACCCGTATATATATACCAAGGACAGGCTGAAAATGGGACGAAAGTTTTTTTTAAATGTCAAATCCATTCTCGAGGATAAAGCATTTTTGTATTAGTCATCAGTTCGTAAGAGTAGGGATAAGCACAACCTTCACCAGTGAATGACATACTGTAAAGCTGGAAAGAACCAGGAAAGGGAGTCATAATTCTGCGCTTTTACACATTCCATGCCTTTTAAGGGAGACATTTTACCACCTTGTGTTGAATATTCTGAAGGATAATTAACCCCTTTAAGGTGTGACATCACAAATATGTGATTAGGACATTCTTAACTGAACATTCTAATGCTGATGTCACAATCACTGCTGGAAACTGAAAGTAATGGAGTTCTAGAACACTGACTTCTAAACGTTCTAAAAAAAACCTGCTCTTCACGGGATTAAAAGGCTGTGGGAGCCTCTGTGGTTCTGGACCGTTACCGGCGACAGTGTGGGCCGGACCGTGGACTCCAGGTACTGGATGATCTCCTGGAGCAGCCTGGGCCCCTGGCTCAGCTGGTTCCGGTCGACAGGGGCCTTCAGGCAGCGGGAAAACTTCTCGCGTGCGACGCTGAGGTTCCCAGCCTTCAGGGAGGCCATGCCCCAGGCCTGCCACACCCCTCCGGGGTCCAGGCCGCTCTTAGTGGACACCTGGGCCCGCGCGGAGACAGGATCATGAATACGAAGTCACGCCCAGCAAGACACGCAATCATGCACAAACAAAGTTTACACAACTTCATACACAAAATAATTCCACTGTTAAGAGTACATGCATCTGAATGCTCAAATTCAAAATTAATCTTCCACCGAAGAGAAAGTGAGTGGCGGGAACGTCTAACCCTTCAAACCCGACTCATAATGGCTCGTGTACAGGCAAGTTTCGTTATCTGCTGCACAGAATCGCTTAAGTGCCGGAAATACTTTCCAGAGGCCGAGGCCTTGGGCATTCCTGGCCTTCCGACTCACGACAACAGGGAGGGGGGAGGGGCCATAAATCACTCGACTCCGGCCCACAAACAGGACGCGTGTCCACTTGTCGACATTACGTAACCCCCCTCCCCGGAGAACAGCATGTACAGACCCTCCGGAGCCCCGCCCACCTCCACGGCCAGCTGGTAGTACTCCGCCTCCAGCAGCTGGTTTCGCAGACGTGTCACCGCCGCCTGCTCCAGAATGTCGTCCAGGGAGGGGATGTACTTGTAGTTGGCCGTCACCAGGATCTTCAGCACGTCCACCTTGCTGATGTAGCTGAGAGAACGGGGGGGGGGGGGGGGGGGGGGGTGAAGTGTCATGGGAAAGCGAGGTACTCTGGACCCTGCAACGAGTGGAACTACAGGGTCCTGTCAAGCTGGTAGTTAGGCTTTGACCTATCAAAGGAATCTTGTCTCTACAGCAAGGCACTGTGAATGGTCCAAATCTGAGAGACAGTGTAAGGAAGGGTTGCCCAACCCCGTTCCTGGAGATCTTCCGTCCTGTGGGTTTCTATTTCAACTCTATCAAAGAACACCTCATTCAACAGCTAGAGCTCTCACTGAGCTGCTAATCAGCAGAATCAAGTGCGAATCAGGGCTTAAATGAAAGCCTACAGGACAGTAGATCTCCAAGTACGGGGTTGGACATGCCTGCTGTAGGAGCAGGGTTAGCCAAGGGGAGACTGCAGGAGAACAAGCCAAACACAACTGCAATGGTAGAGTGTGAGGCTGGCATACGGGTGGAACAAAGTGCGGAATACTACCCAAAACAAACGTGCCTCTTCTCCCCCCGCAACGCCCTCCCCTTTGACCCCGCCCACCCAACCCCAACCCCAACACCGACCCAAACCCCAACCCCCTTCTGGCCCCACCCCTGGCTCACCTGTCGCACAGCGCCAGGTCCTGGTTGCGCCCCACCTTGACGAACATGAGCTTGGCGCTGAAGAGGAGCTGGCGCATGAGGTCGGTGAGCAGCCGGGCGTCGACCTCGGGGTTGGTGAGGCCGCGGGAGAGCGCGCGGCAGTGGGCAATGAGCTGGCGCCCGCACGCGCTGTGGTCGCTGTGCAGCGACAGGATGGCGATGCAGAGGGACGCGCTCGGGGCCTGGGGGCACAGCAAACGCCTCATTTACCCCCCCTGTCCATCTCTTTACCGACATTCAAACGTTTACCCGGAAATGTTCCTCAAACATTCAGAAGTATAAACATTTAAGCATGAGCAAAAAAAGACCCCACAAGGTGTAACTGAGGGGTAACAGACAGATCAAATCTGTTTTATTTGTATTGCGCATTTTACAGAAAACTGTCACAAGGATGCTTTGGAGAGTAGCAGAAAAAGACCAAAAACCAGGTCTGAACCACAAAACACCAAGTACATGAGACTGAATTTTTTTATATTTTATTTTTTAAACTCTCCAATGTGGAGGAAAACCCTCAAACGGTGGCAAGAAACAAAATGCCTGATGGGAAGAGATCTCAAGAGGAACCCTTCTATATAGGGGGAGACCATCCTCCACTGGCTGACCTGGGGTAAAGCAGCGAGAATCCAGGACACTGCCTTCGTATCCCAGAGTAAGGTGCTTAACCTGAACTGCTTCAGAATACACCCAGCTGTATAAGTGGATGCTATTGCACTTAAGTCCCTAAGGATAAGACTGTCTGCTATAAGCAATAATGAAATGAAAGAAATTAAAAACGGCAAAAACATCATGGATCTGTTATGAATCGGTTGTCACAGGAGTGCCCAGTGCATGCTGGGACGGAGGAAGAGGCGGACCTGCTCGTAGTAGAACTCGGACAGCAGCTGCTGGTTTTCTGCCGGGTCCGAGCTGAGCCTGTACTGGTGCTGGGCCACCTCCGGCAGACACAGGACCCCCCCAAAAGCCCCCTCAGCCACCGCAGGGCTGCCAGCGACTGCAGAGAGAAGAGGAAGGGAGACCAGGAAAGAGACAGAGGAACAGAAAGTAGAGAGAGGGGGAAATACAGAGGGAGAGAGAGAAAGAGGAAGGGGGGGCATATATTATCTGAACTCTCTTAATTTGTGCAGAACCAGAAATGAGTGACTGTGGTCTTAAGAGTAGGTTAGCTCTTACCTTCAGCCTGATCCACATCCCCCTCAGCACTGGCAAAGTCATACATGAACAGAAAATGGTTGAAAATTAATCCACGTGACATTTAGTAAACTATAAACTATAAAGTGGCTTCATCAATTATTTGCAAACAAACACAGGTGTGTGTGCGCCTGTTTGTGTGTGTGTGTGTGTATCTGTGCATGTGGTGTGTGGGTGTGTGTAGCGTGAGTGTGGTGTGCACATGTGTGCGTGCGTGTGTGTGTATGTGTGTGTGTGTGTGGTGTGCATATGTGTGTGGTGTGCGCGTAGGTGTCTCTGTGAGTGCCTGTACGTGGTCTTACTCTAGGTGGAAGAAGCTGTAGCACTGGTCACACACGCGTGCTGCCTCTTCAGCACACCCCTCCACTGCCATCCGGTGTTCAGAACAGGCATTGCACACGAGACGCCCGCAGCGACGGCAGTGGTGCCGCCTGTTGAACTGTGGGGGGGGGGGGGGGAGCAGGGAATGAAATAGAATAAACAAAACGTTTGAAAATTCCCTCAAGCCACATGAGAAAAGTAAAGGTCTACCCAGCTCTCCTTCTCTAAATTTACACTTAACTTTGCTTTACTTAACTAGAAAGGGAGGTGGGTTAAAAAATGGCATTTGACTGTTTTTGAGGGTGTTGCTCCCTCACCATGGTGAACCTCTCCCGCAGGCACACCATGCAAACGGGCTGCTGGTGGTCGGGGATCCAGTCCTTGCGGTGGGGGGGTTTTTCGGGGGGGATGTACTGGGCGGGAGACCTGGTCCTGCGGCCGGCCGAACCCGAGGCAGCGGGCGGGGCATGCTGGGGGGTGCTGCCTGCTGGGGGGCAACACAAATTCGATGTCACAGACAGCAGCGGTAAGCAGACAGATACCCAGCAGGGTTACTGAATCGAGTGTGTGTGAGCGTGTATGCATGAGTGTGTGTGTGCGTGTGAGAGAAAGTGTGTGTGTGTGTGAGTATGAGAGATAGTGTGTGTGTGTGTTTGTGTGCGTGAGAATGTGTAAGTGCGTGCGCGTGAATGTGTGTGTGCGTGTGTGAGTGCGTGTGAGAATATGTGTGAGTGTGTGTGTGAGAGTGTGTGTGAGTGTGTGTGAGAGTGTGTGAGTGTGTGTGAGAGAAAGTGTGTGTGTGCGTGAGAATGTGTAAGTGCTGTGCGTGTGAATGTGTGTGTGCGTGTGAGTGTGTGTGAGAATGTGTGTGTGTGCTTGTGTGAGTGCGTGAGAATGTGTGTGTGTGCTTGTGTGAGTGCGTGAGAATGTGTGTGAGCGCATGTGTGAGAGTGTGTGAGTGTGTGTGAGACTGTGTGTGTCGCTCTCACCCGAAGCAGGAAGAGGGGGCGTTTCCACTCGAGGGGAGGGGGGGCAGCTCTCCTGAGCGGGACACTGCAGCAGGGCGTCCTGAAGGCTGATGACAGAGTCTGGAGAGGGACAAAGAGAGGACCCGTGAGCAGCAGCCCCTGCTGTGAAACGAACCGAGTATACAGGGTACCAAACCAAACCCCTCTCAACAGCAACAATAAAATAATATAGTGACAACACTAAAAACCAGCGAGCGACAGCCAGATTATACGACAACCAAACCAAGCCTGTCTGAATAGCAATACAACTAAAAACCTGTAATTACAACGCTAATGAACATGAAAACAACGGAGAAGTAAAGAGCTAGACATAGACATAATCTCAGTCGTAAATGTGCGGGGTAATGCATGTGTGCATGCAGTAATGCATTTGTGCGTGTTAATGCATGTGTGCGCGTGTCAATGCATGTGTGCATGTGGTAATGCATGTGTGTGTGTGTGTTAATGCATGTGTGCATGCGGTAATGCATGTGTGCGTGTTAATGCATGTGTGCACGTGTTAATGCATGTGTGCATGCGGTAATGCATGTGTGCGCGTGTTAATGCATGTGTGCAAGCGATAATTCATGTGCGCGTGTTAATGCATGTGTGCGCATGTTCATGCATGTGTGCATGCGGTAATGCATGTGTGCATGTTAATGCATGTGTGCGCGTGTTAATGCATGTGGGCATGCGGTAATGCATGTGCGCGCGTGTTTACGCATGTGTGCATGTGGTAATGCATGTGTGCGTGTGTTAATGCATGTGTGCATGCGGTAATGCATGTGTACGTGTTAATGTATGTGTGCACGTGTTAATGCATGTGTGCATGCGGTAATGCATGTGTGCGCGTGTTAATGCATGTGTGCGTGTTAATGCATGTGTACAAGCGGTAATTCATGTGCGCGTGTTAATGCATGTGTGCGCATGTTCATGCATGTGTGCATGCGGCAATGCATGTGTGCATGTTAGTGCATCCGTGTGCGTGTTAATGCATGTGTGCGTGTTAATGCATGTGTGCGCGTGTTAATGCATGTGTGCATGCGGTAATGCATGTGTGCATGTTAATGCATGTGTGCGCGTGTTAATGCATGTGTGCATGCAGCAATTCATGTGCGCGTGTTAATGCATGTGTGCGCGTGTTCATGCATGTGTGCATGCGGTAATGCATGTGTGCCTGTTAATGCATGTGTGCGCATGTTAATGCATGTGTGCGTGCTAATGCATGTGTGTGCATGTTAATGCATGTGTGCATGCGGTAATGCATGTGTGCGCGTGTTAATGCATGTGTGCATGTTAATGCATGTGTGCATGCGGTAATTCATGTGTGCGTGTCAATGCATGTGTGCGCGTGTTAATGCATGTGTGCATGCGGTAATGCATGTGTGCGTGTTAATGCATGTGTGCATGCGGTAATGCGTGTGTGCACCCATGCGCGTTTACTTTACGGACCGGAGCGGGTTCTCTCCCGGGGGGCGTAGGGGACGTCCAGGGCCTTGCGGGCGTAGCCGGACAGCAGGGCGTCGATGTCGTCGCCGCTGAAGCTGGCCTCCTGGCCAATCAGCAGGCTGCGCAGGGTGTGCACGGCCACGCCCGCCCAGTCCACCTTCAGGTTCATCAGCAGCTGCTCCAGCATGAGCAGCGGGTTCGAGAGCAGCGGGAAATAATCCTGCCGGGCCGCCACGGGCAACGTCAGCAGCACCTGGGGAGACGCGGGCAGAGTCCGTTACGCCGTCACAACCCCGCCGTTACACATAGCCCCGCCGTTACACATAGCCCCGCCGTTACACATAGCCCCACCCTCACAGCGGGACAGACGCAGACCCTGCAGCGCTTCACATGGGACCTGTCAAATCGATGCGGTATTCTGAAAAAGAAATGCCCCGATAATGACCGAGTCAACTGAAGAGTTCAAAAGAAATCAAAAACCGCACCGTCACACCACATCCTGTTTGTTCTTCTGAAAAGAGACGTGACCGCAAACACCCATCCTAACAGCCCCCCCCCCCCCAGCCAACGCCACCCAACCACTTCAAACAACTCAGAACCGTTCTATTTTTACAATTCAGCCGGCTGGCTTCATGGGTGAGAGAAACTCATGGTCTTGTGTGTCATTTCTGTAACATTCTTATATTTGTATTTTGAACCGCTGTATTTTTTTTTTTTTTTTTTTACAGTGAATATTTCATAAGGCCCAGTGTGTGTGGGAAAAAGGGTCCAGGGGGGTGTGCAGGAGAGAGAGAGAGAGACAGACAGAGAGAGGGGAGAGAGAGAGAGAGTGAGAGACAGAGAGAGAGAGCGAGTGAGAGAGAGAGAGACAGAGAGAGAGAGAGAGACAGACAGACAGAGAGAGCGAGTGAGAGACAGAGAGACAGAGAGAGAGAGCGAGAGAGAGAGAGAGGGAGAGAGAGGGGAAGAGACAGAGAGAGAGAGCGAGTGAGAGAGAGAGAGAGCCAATGAGGACGCAGCGACGGCCGTTACCTTGGAGCCCAGGTGCAGGGCGTGGATGTGCCGTCGCCGAGCCGGCGACACACGGCTCTGGAAGTGCAGGGTCAGGTAGTCGGACAGGAAGTGACACGCCGCCAGGCCGGGGCGGTGGTCGAGGGCCCGCTCGCACACCTCCAGGCCCACGGCGGAGTCCGGAACGTTCTCCAGTAACTGAGGGGGGCAGGAGAACATGAGAAATTTAAAGGGGAGACGGGGGTATAAAAAGATGATAAAATCTTACTGTAACATTACAGGTATAGCTGCGTAAAAATAGGTTATATGTATAGCGCTACTTACTTTTTTCTTTTTGATTTACAATACTGTTTGTTGGCGTCTTCGGCTAACTTTATACTCACTGATTACAAACTAACCCAAACCCTAACCCTTCTGTGCCACCTTGGTCATATCACACTTTTTGCGTTCCTGAGACCAACATTGTTGCTCTCCACTTCTGTACAGCATTTGCTACACAGCAGTAATGTAACACCCACCTGAAAGGCCTCCTCAGTCTGCCCCTTCTCCAGCAGGTGAAGCAGGTGTTCGGTCTGCAGCTGCAGCCTCAGCTGCGCAGACACCGGGTACAGCTGCTCCCACTGCGCGCACAGCTCAAACTCCTGCGCAGCCACAAGGCCCACACCAGGCATTAGAGTACACAGAGCAAACGAGGCACACCGGTTTAAACACATCAGGAAAGATTTAATAAGTAAATGAATAAATAAACACATTTTATTTATGAGGTGCTCTTCATTTTACAGGGAACTCACGCTGGCTTCCAGCATCATGGAGAACACCGTCTCACTGTCACTCCTAGAATCCGCCCTCAGCTCCTGCCACGTTGTCCACGGCAACGGTATGTTCATGTTCAGCATCTGAGAGAGCCCAGACAGAAAGAATGGTGTTAGACAGGACCACCAATCAAATGCCATGCTGAAAAAAAGAGGTTCACATCAACCCAGGGAGGCAAATGAAAGTACAGGATTGACTGAAAAGCAAGACTCAATTAGAAATGCAGGATTAAATGAATAAAATGAAAAATATTTTAATGAAAAGCACAGGACTGAATGAAAAGCACAGGATTGAATGAAAAGCAAAGGATTGAATGAAAAGTGACTGAACGAAAAGTGCAGGATTTAATGAAAGGAATGGAATGGAAAGTGTGGGACTGAATGGAAAGCGCAGGATTGAATGAAAAGGATGGAATGAAATGCGCAGGTTGTTTACCCGGTTGTAGATCTCCAGTTCCTGCCTCCTGAGCTCCAGCTCGGCCCTCAGGGTCCCCTCCGTGTTGGGGTCGCTCAAGCAGAACTGCAGCAGCTCCAGGGCGGCCCCCAGGGGCCAGCGCTCCAGGCCCCGAAGGGCCACACGCGCCCGCAGGTCAGCGTCCCGCACCCGAAACAGCTGCTCCATGCTGCCCTCCCCCTCTGGAGATGGGGGGGGGGGGGGGGTAAGAGAGGAGAGAGGGGGGGGGGAGAGGAGAGAGAGAGGGGGTAAAAGAGGAGAGAGAGAGGGGGTAAAATAGGAGAGGGGGGGTAAGAGAGGAGAGGGGGTAAAAGAGGAGAGAGAGAGAGGGGTGAGTGGTGCTCTGAGAGAGATGATGAAGTTGAGTCATTCTGACACCAGCAGACAAACTACACACAACACGCTAACAGCAAACATAACAACCTATTACATCCCTATGACTAATACTAGCAACATCCCCCACCCCTACAGAGAAGACTCTCTGTGAACCCCGATCATCGGTCCCCCCCGTCACCAGCACACCTGACCCGGCTCCTCCCTCACCTTCCAGGGCAGCGCAGGCCAGCAGTCGGTCCCGCAGCGCCCCCTCCTGGCTGCAGTTCTGCCCGTACAGCTCCAGCAGGCCCAGGGCCCGGTCCAGGTCCTGGGAGGCCAGCGCCTGCTGGAAGGCGTCGGCCACCAGCGCCCGGGTGGAGGGCCGGTACAGCCCCGAAAGCAGCAGGCCCAGCAGGGGCTTCCCACACAGGGCCACGCCCAGCCCCGCCCCGCCGTCCTCGGGGGCCCCGGGGCCGCCCAGCACGGGCTCGGCCATGGCCTGCAGGTAGGCCAGCAGGACGGGGAAGTCCCGGAGCAAGGCCTCGCCCTCCCGGGCCACCTGCTCGCCGTCCAGCGCCGCCTCCTTCCGGCCCCCCCGGAAGTAGGAGGGGAGCCCCGACCAGCCGGACGTCGCCCGGGCGACCCCGCCCCGACAGGCGCTGAGGCAGGCGAGGGCGGCCAGGAGAGGGGAGCGCGACTTCAGGAAGGAGAGTGCGGAGGGCGTGAGGAGGAAGGAGAAGGAGGATGAGGAGGAGGAGGAGGAGGAGGAGGATGAGGAGGAGGAAGAGGAGGAGGGCAGAGGAGGAGATGACGGAGAGGTGGGCGTTGGGGGCGTGGTGGTGGACTCTTCCGGAGAGGCCTCCGAATCGGAGTTGGATTCGGGGGCGGGGTCGGAGAGCCCCAGCAGGGAGACGTGCTCCTGGGCGTGCTGCTGGAGCAGGGCTGTGAGGCCGCACAACCCGAACACGCCGGCGCCCGCCCGCCCCTCGCCCCGCCCCTCGCCCCGCCCCTCGCCCTCCCGCCCGCCCGTAACATGCGTGCCCCACACTGGGAGGAGCTCACAGCAGCGCTGCACGATCACCTGCTGCACACTCAGACCCAAACTCTCCTGCTGCAGCAGAGACGACACCCTGGGTGGGGGGACATGGCGGATAACACAGTCAGAACCAGCATCACACTACAGAAATCGGACTCATAATTCAGCCCAATATATTAGAAAACACTTTTCAAGTATAAACACACAATTACACGACAAACCTACACTAAAGAAAGGAATGCAAGGCTCCTACATTTCAAGTAACAGAGGAACACATTAAAGAAAGGATGGGATGAAAAGAAAAGAGAGAGAGAGAGGAGTGTGGCGTACTTGTCAGGGGACACCTGTCGATCAAACAGCAGGTGGGACAGGAGCTGCGAAGGGGACTGCAGGAGCACCAGGAGGGGGTTCCCCAGCTTCACCTCACCGGCCTGGTCTGGGGGACAGCGATGTGGAGAGGGAGGGGAGGGGGGGAGGTTAGCAACAGGGGCTAAGCTCAGCCAGCCGGCTAGCGTACGGGAGTGCGTCCTTACCCTCCACGGCCACGCTGCGCACCAGCACGGAGGCCAGCGTGTTCACGTAGTCCAGGAAGCTGCGCACGTAGTCAGGCCTGCAGGGGGCGCCGTCGGGCTCGAAGGGGCACAGGTGGTCCAGGGAGCGCAGCAGGTGCTTCATGTGGGAGCGGACGGGGTGCGACTCCAGCTCAGAGGGCCTCAGGCTGGCCTGCTCCAGCAGGGCGGAGAGGAGCCCACCGCCGGCCCGAGCGTCCGCTGCAGCATGGAGAGAGAGAGAGAGAGTCACACACGCACACATATATACACAGGCACGCACATACACACACACACACACATATATACACACACACAGACACACGTACATAAGTACACACACACACACAAACACACAAACACACACACGCACACAAATACACACACACACGCGCAAACACATGCACACACACAGAGAGATTATTCACACTCTGTCCATTCCACTGGCAGCCCAGGGGCCAAACCCATTCCACTGTGTACACATATACTTTAGGCCCTTTTTAAAATAATGTGGAAATATCTGACACAGTCAAATGCCCAAATGCATGCCGATATGTACCACTGACCAATATGTACCAATGGTAACACAATTCATCAAATAATAATCTGTTCTCATAAGAAAGGGTTGAGCAGCCCTGTTCTACAGCCTGCCCGCCTCCCTCCCTCCCTCCCCGCCCTCTCGTCGCCCGCTCACCTGAGGCGTCCGTGGCGGTGCCCAGCGTGTGCAGCGTGAGCTCCAGGCGCTGTGCCAGGCTCAGACGGGCACTGATGCCCTCCTCGGTCAGCGTGGCGTGGCAGCAAAGCAGCACCTCCTGCACACTGCAGCCAAACGGACCCAAGCCAGCCTGCTCCTCACTCACAGCCTCTGCACGGGGGGGGGGGGGGGGGGGGGAGGGGGGAGAGGGAGGGAGAGGGAGAGAGGAGAGAGGGAGAAAGAGAGGGGGGAAGAGAGAGGGAAGGGGGAGAGACAGAGAGAGAGACGGGGAGAGGGAGAAAGAAAGAGGGGAGAGAAAGTGAGAGAGTGGGGGAGAGAATAGAGAGAGAGAGAGAGAGAGAGAGAGAGAAGGGGAGAGAGACAGGGGGAAGGGGAGAGAGAGAAACAGAGGGAGGGAGGGAGGGAGATGAAGAAAGGGGGAAAGAAAGTAAGGGGTGACAGACAAACACATTAGTGTTGACTGAAGTTATGTTTCTCAATCTGAAAATAATGCTACTGGAGAGGTCCTTGCACATGACACTCCACACAGACCGACAGCTAATAACCTGGAGCCTCACCCGTCTTGGCCGATCCCTTGCCACTGCTCGTGTGATTGAGGATCTTGCTGATCCCCTGCAGCACAGCAGGGAACCCCCTGATTCCCTCACAGTGACGAACCTTGGAGTCGATTCTCAGCCCTGACGGGGGAGGGGAGGGGGGGTGTCGCATAAAAGAGAGAGGCTGCAGGTAAGTACCTGGGGAACTCCAACATGAGCTCACTGTTCACCAACACACCTGATAGTGCTGAGCACTGCATCAAGCCTGCTCTTGAAAACCCCCAGAGTTTCTGCCTCCACTACATTACCTGGCACGCTATTCCACACAGGGACTGCCCTCTGCGTGAAGTACATACTAATGTCTGGTGCAGAATTGACCTTTTACATAAATTAACATTTATAATCAAACGATTAAATCGGGCGCCCCGTTCCCCACCTCGCCCCTCCCAGGAGCTGAGGAGGCGGCGTTCGGCGGTCTCCAGCAGCTGGCGGGAGGTCTTCCACAGCTGGCAGTGACAGCACGCCAGGTCAAAGGTCGCCATGCCGGGGGGGCTCATCTCCTCCAGCAGGGGCCGCAGGGGGCTCGCGGGGTCCTGGAAGCCCTGGCTCAGCCAGTACCCCTCCTCCAGCGAGGGCACGGGGTGCCCCGGGGTGCTGAGCAGCCGGTCGGCCACGTCCGAAATTGAGTAGAAGGCCATGCCTGTGGAGACGGGACACGGGTGTCTTTTCTCCATTTTCGTTTTTCGTGTACTCTCCAAGACAATAAGAACCCAATGACAATGAGAACCTTCATTGAGCAACATAGCCATAAAACACAGTATGTATGTATGTATCTGGATTGGCAAAGGTTCCCCTGGCCGACGGCCAAGCAAACAGTACTTTTTCCACGCACCTATGGAAATTTTCTTTCCTCGAGGGCCAATCGTTGGATTTGTAAAACAGAACAGCCCTAAGCGGTTACAAGATGAACGGGTTGTAAATCAGACACCACAACAAAGCCAGTGTTTTCCCCGTTAGCTACGCAACAAGGTCTCACACCCAAAACTGTATCTACACAAAGGGCGGTGATGTCAGTACTTCCAAGACCACTTCCTGCGCTCTCACATTCGGCCTCCTCTCAGCGCAGCGAAGCGTGTTAAGGTTTGGTAACAGATTCTGCACCCCGCCAAGGCCAAACAGGGAGTCTCACAGCGTGATTGACCAGGCAGCGGAGGTGTTGCCCCGAGAGGCACTTAGGAGGCCACACCGCCGCACCGCTGTGCAATATGCTAACGCTACCGACTGCGCTAGCGCTAGTCTGCACCCTCCTGAGCCAGCAGAGCATATTAAAGGAACGGGACAGCCCTACACACGCACCTGGACATTGCAAATGGGGGGTAAAACGGAGAGAACTGGGATAAGTGGGGGTTTGAAAGGCGCATGCTGTACCCGCGGCGGCGGCGCTCTCGATGGCCTGCAGGGTGGAGGCGCGGCCGTTGCTGCTGAGCCGGCCCCGCCCGGGTCCCGTCACGCCCGCCGCCTCCGCCGACGACTGGCTCTCGATCTTGTGCTCCACGGCGGCCAGCTCCAGCAGGACCTCCCGGTACCGCTCCATGAACACCAGCTCCCCGCAGCACGCCGAGCCCTCCAGCCCGAACATCAGAGACACCTGGAGGGGAGGGGAGGGGGGCCAGGCCCCGAGCCGTGAGCCCCGCAGACATGCCGCCACTCATATCGACCAGGCCCCGCCCCCTCACCTGTCAGACCCCACCTTCTCACCGGCCAGGCCCCACCCACTGACCAGTCAGACCCCAACCCTAAACTACCAGACCCCACCTCCTCCCCTGCCAGGCCCTGCCCCCTCCACTACCAGGCCCCACCCCCTCACCTGCCAGTCCCCACCCCCCCACTGACCAGACCCCACCCACTTACCTATCAGGTCTCACCCCCCTCACCTGCCAGACCCCTCCTCCTCACCCCCCTCACACGCCAGACCCCGCCCACTTACCTATCAGGTCTCACCCCCCCTCACCTGCCAGGCCCCGCCCACTCCCCTGCCAATCACTCTCACCTGGTGCGCCTCCACAAAGTTCCCCCGGCGGATGCAGGACATGAGGAGGGACTCCGGCGGGGACAGCATGGCGGGGACCAACCAGCTGTGGGGACCGCCACAGGGACACGCCTCCTGCTCCGCCTGCCCGCCCCCAGCTCCGCCCCCAGCTCCACCCCCTCCGTCTGGCAGGATGAAGAACAATTTATACCTCCTCCGTTTCCGCCCAGCCAGTTTTCAGCAAGAGGGCCGGCGTTAAAATAGCGCAAGACATTTCAATTACTTTCAATTTGGGTCGTTCAGAAAGGGGATGTGGTCAGTGCAAAAGGCAACAACAAACAAGGCTAGACTACAGAGAGCCAACTCCATTTGACTGTGTGGCTGGAGGGCAACTCATTCATACAGAGGCTCCTGATCCAAAAACAAGAGGGCAAGGAAGACTAGCTGTACCGCTAAGTCAGTTGTTAATATAGTTACAGTAACTGATCCAGTTAATATTAATTAATAGCGAGATTAATAGTTAATATTAATTAATAGCGAGATTAATAGTAAGTCAATAAACGCAGGTGAGACCCCAGTGGCAGCTCCTCCGTACCTGAGGTGCTGGTGCTGACCTCCCCATTCTGCTTCTCCGCGGAGACGCGCCGCTCCAGCCGGTGTTTCGGCGCCCTCCTCCTCCTCCTCCTGCCCCCGGCGCTGCCGCTGCGCCTCAGGGACAGGGTGGGACTGGGCGCTGGGGAGGGCTGGGGCTTCAAATCTGCCCCGGAGAAGAAACAAATCAGCACCGACACCCGCTACATCACCACTGACCCATCATGAGATTCTGCACACAGACTGGCAAAAATAACCGACCAACTGCAGTCTCTGGCACTGACACATGAGCATGCACACACACACATACGCGCACGCACACACACATATACACACACATGCATGCACATGCACACGCACACGCACACCCACCTACCCACACACACACACAAGCTAGTGCTACAATGCATGCATTTGGCAAAAACACTTACAAGGGAACTATGGTCCACAATGGCAGGCACAAATAGCAGAAGTGAGACTGAGCCGGAACACAAGTGAATGAAAGGACCCATTATATACGGAGAACTAGCACAGGGCCACTAGCACTACTATCACAATAAAAAACACTGCTTTACGATCGCTTTACGATCTGGATAAGAGCGTCTGCTAAATGCCTGCAACGACTGTGATCGTGTAGCAAACACACAAACGTGGCTCACGCACACGCCGCCCACGCACCCGCCGGGCCACGCGACTCACCGCGGCCGCTGCCATGGTTACTGGCGATGATCTGCAGCCTCCACTGCGCCTCGGCGGTGCGGTTGGAGAGCCTCTGCAGGCGGGCGGCGAACGCCTCCGCCGTCACTGAGCAGCCCAGGCCCTCCGCCACCTCGGCCTCCCCGGGCAGGGCGCGGCCCCCCTCCTGCCCCGCCCGCCGGCCCACCACGCACACGCCCTCCAGGCTCTCCCGCAGCAGCCTCAGCAGGCCCTCCATGGCCGCCGCGTCCACCAGGAAGCCCCGGCAGCCCCGCAGGAAGTGGGCCAGGTCCAGGTGGCTCCGGGCTCGAGAGCCGGGCTGCTGCTGCGGCCGCGTTTGCCCTCCGTCCGGCTCCTCCCCCTCTCCGTTCGCGGTGACGTCGCTCTGCTCAGCGCGCCCCTGCGGGGGCGAGCCCTCGCCCCCCTGATGGAGGAAGTCGGCGCTCGACAGGAAGAGCAGAGAGAAGATGTTCTCCAGGAGCTCCAGCCGGAACACGGCAGGCACCGCCTCCAGGTAGAGCTGGCACTCGGACAGGTACTGCTGGAACAGCGGGGGGCATTCTGGGGGGGGGGGGTGGGCGTGAAAGGGAGGACACACAGAAGGTGTGGATTTTGATCAGTACAGTACAGTGGGTAGGGAACTGGGCTTATTAAAAAAAAAGGATTTGGTTTGATTCCCAGGTTGGGGTGCTGCCAAACTCAATTTACACTTGAGTAAGGTACTTAACCTGAATTGCTAAAAATAAATACACGACTGTAAAAACAGATTATACGTATTGTTTATACAGCGTTATCTGCTAGACGACGAAATGGAAATGCGCTCAGAGCCAGGTCTAGGCATAGACAGATGAGGAAACGATGGTCACCTAGGGCGCCATTCATTTGGGGGTGCCAAATGAAGGGGGGACCCATGTGCTACAATGGGCTGAGACCACAGACCCCCCCTAAACCTGCCCCCCCCCCCCCCCCCAACCCGCCATCCACCATCACACCTAGGGCAGCAGCGGGCTTGAACAGTGCCCGCACACACTAAACAAACACAAACAGGTCTTTCAACGCAGAGAAAGGGCCCAGGCGTGTCGCCGCAGTACCCTGTGAGAGGGTGGAGTCAGAGTCTCTCCGCACCCCCGCCTCGGTCTGGCGGGGCTCTTCGGCGACCCCGCAGTCCCTGCAGCCCGAGTACTTGTGGGCGTTGACGCACAGGGCGTACAGGGCGTACTTCATGGCACAGAGCCCCTGGAAGAGGACCACGTTCCTCCGAACAGACAGGTTGGGCTCGTCCACAAGGTCAGGATCCCCTATAGAGGAGCAAAACAGCTCATCACTCAGAGATAAGGGAAGTCATATAATAAAAATAAACTTTCATTTTTTTTTTTTTTTTTTTTAAATGTGCTATTCATACATGCTGTTCAAAGACACTTCCAAATAAATAAATAAAAAATAAAAATAAAAATAAGGAAAGTGGCAGTTAAACTAAGAAGTTAAAATAATGCAGGTTGTAAGAAGTAGGCCAGTCTAATACAAATACAGGAGCTAAAGGCAATACTGACATGTATTTCCAACAGCACATGGATTTAACCCTTTGAAGAGGAGATTCTAGTCACGTATATGTGATCGTACCCCTGAGCACAAATGTGAGTACAGTGTTCTTAACTGAGTGTTCTAATGCTGATGTAATAATCACTATTGGTCACTGAAAGCAATGGAGTTCTAGAACACAGACTCAGACGTGAAAAATCATTCCAAAAAAAAACCTGCTCTTCAAAGCATTAAAGGGTAAATGATGTGAAAAGGAGAAACCACACAGACACTCAATGACATCAGAATTGGAGGGAAAGAGACACACAAACGCACACATAGCACAGCGGATAAAAAAAGACAGGCAGAGTGAAAGTCCAGGTGTCTGACCGGATCCGGGGGGGTGGGGCAGCCCCTGCAGCAGGCCCAGGACCTGCTGCTCGTCCAGCTGAGCCAGGGGGGTGAGGCAGTGCAGGATGTAGAGAGCAGAGTGACTGTCCAGAGTGTGCAGCTGCCCCAACAGGGCCTCATTCAGGATCCCCCTAAACTCACACACATATACACACATACACACATACAGATATACACACACACATACACACACATACATACAGATACACACACACACACACACACACACACACACACACACACAGATACACACATACGGATATACACACACAAATACACACACACATATATACACACATACATACATACACAACCACACAGATACACACATACACACACACAGATATATACACATACACGTGCGCGCGCACACACACACACACACACGCATACAAATACAAATACACACACATACAGATACACACACATACATGCATGCATACATACATACATACAAATACACACACACATGCACGTGTACACACACACACAGATACACAGGCACACACATACAAACACACGCACACACACATAAACGATACACACACACAAACACACACGCACACAGATACACACACACAGGTACACACATACAAACATACACATACACACACACGCATGTGTACACACACAGGTACACACATACATACATACATACATACACACATATAGATACACACACACACATACATACATACAGATACACACACACACACACACACAGGTACACACATACATACATACATACATACAGATACACATACACACGCAAGTGCACACACACACACACACACACACACACACACCATGTATACACACAAAAACAGCACAAGCTTGGTGTGAGAACGCGTAATTTGGTATACAGTGGAGATCAATGGCAGAACAGAGAAACAGGCCAGTTCTACTCACGGGTTGTTCTTGGCACACCACTCCAGCACTCCAAGCTGGGAAGACACGCCATCAGCAAACTCCTTCAGGACTGCGTCATTGGCCAGAGCCTGGGGACACAGGGGGGCAGTGAGGTTAGAGACAGATCAGGGACAGACACCTGGGGGAACAACAGAGCAATAGTGGATGAATTATGATACATGCACCCGGCACAAGTACATGAGGACACACTTACATCCTTTTTGAAAATTAATTGAATCACTGGCTGATTCTGTTTTGATTTGTTTCATTTGAAGAGTTTCTATGTCCACCATTTGTTATTATATTTTTCTGAAACCCCTAAATACCTCCTAAACAGTTTTCATTCACTGGACATTTATTTACAGTGAAATCACCTGGCTGTGCTGCATTAACTCACATGGCTGTGCTGCATTAACCCATCTGGTTGTGCTGCATTAACTCACCTGGCTGTGGTGCAGTGTGTGCAGCAGTGTTTGGGCAGAGCTCATGCTCTGACACTGAGTCCAGCCCAGCAGCAGCAGGAGGCGGGACAGGGGGCGAAACTCCCCCCTCAGCAGACACTCCAACCTGCTAAACTCCTCCTTCCTCACCAGGTCCAGAGCCGTCACCTGAGAAGCAGACACCACAGAGACTTTCAAACACACAGCAGAGACTTTCAAACACACAGCAGAGACTTTCAAACACACAGCAGAGACTTTCAAACACATGGCACAGAGACTTTCAAACACATGGCGCAGAGACTTTCAAACACACGGCACAGAGACTTTCAAACACACGGCACAGAGACTTTCAAACACACAGATGTCTGAAGTTCAGGACCCGCTAAATCAACCTCAGCACCTGAGGTCACAGAAAAAGGGAACTGAGGAAAAAGATTTATTTCCATTTCAGTTTTTTTCAGGCAAGTGCATCCACAAACAATGGCAAACAAAACCATGAAAAAAAACACACTGAAGAAAATGGTGATACAAGGGAGCACGAAATGTATCGACAATAATACCAAATGACCAAAGCCAGTACTGACAGGCAGGCAGCTAGACAAATGGACATACCAGAACCAGCTCCAGGAAGTGCTTGCCACTGCTCAGACTTTCAAAATAGATGGCTTTCCACGCTGATTCGCGGTCACCATGACAACACAGCCCCAGCATCAGCCTCTCGGCCTCAGGTATGTCCACTGGAGGAGGGGGGGGTTTGGGGGGGGGGGGGAGGAGGATAGAGGGTGTGTTCATTCAGAAGAAAGCACATCACTGTAAATATGCCAGTGCCACTTACAGCGACATCTATCTCCATGTCCCGATTGAAATGATTAACCGCCACCACAGCACAGTAAGCACTTATGTTTGTGACCCGAAGAAGAAGAGCTGCACATGCAAAATCTGAAGACCCGAGCTGTCACATGTACACTTCCTGAAAAGTGACCAGACGAAATGAGGGCAACCACAGAAGCAGAAGTGCTAGAGAATGTGTGTGAGTGCTGCTACTGCAGCAGCAAAGATCTTTCACACAGAGACACGGTCCATGTGCAGTCAACAGGCCTCGCTCACAAGACCGCTCTTAAAATTATTCTTACTTTTGTTCTTAAAAATGTTCCTACGAAAAAACCAATACGGGATTCATGACACGTGTAGACCTTGTTTTTTGAGATGACGAATGCTGACTGTAAATTTTATGCGCAATCCTCTTCATGTGATTACCATAAGGAAACAGCCATGAACAAACAAAGATAAGAGAAAAATGATAAATGTCAAAATGTTCTTACACACAGTTTATGATCAAATGTGATCCTACTCATGTTTTGTGAATGAGGCTTATTGAGTCAATATCTTCATGGTACTCCACAAACAACCAAACCAGACCGATGGGATGAATGGGTTCACTCATTGTTACAAATAAGATTACCCCAATTAACTGTACCTCAGGGTTTATCTGTTTCAGGATTTCATGCCAATATCTGCTCTAAATTATTTCAGTATCCCAATCGGTTATTTTATCTGATGCTTTTGTTAAAGTCAAAGACCAACACTGATTCTGCACACTGCTCATGCACCCTTTGCGAAAATGTTTCACCGTGGTCTGAATCTGACAAGCGAGAAGGAGCGCAGCTGCATACAGCCATTTTGAAAATTACCCAGAATAACTGGTTTGAGCAAAAACCTGCATACCCACCAGCCTATCAGCAACACAGCATGCATTCCTGGTTTAACCCCTACTGGTAATGCAGAGTGAACGTGTTAATCTGTGAGTGCATGTGGCAACATACCGTCTCAAAGGGCACAGTATTCCTTTGCATTAACCGAGTTTTAAATTACGTACCTTAGTATAGCGTGTTAACAGCTAGGCTGCCAGGCAGCTGCTAATAATAAACATGAGGCATACTTGTTTCACCCAACACAGTCTTCTCACCCCTTCTGTATGGTTTATACCTCCGTGTCACTTGCGAAGCACCAGAGGCCTCCGCCATTTTGACAGTAATAAAGTACCAGTGAATGGGAAGTAATAGGGGAGGAGGTAGGTTCCCTACCCTGTGTGGAGGAGGTGTCCCTCAGCAGCTGGTCCCTCTGTAGCCGCAGGGCAGTGGAGCAGTAGAGGCCGAGGAGGGCGTGGTCCCCGGGGCGGAGCAAGGAGCTCAGCACCCTCTCCTCCCGCAGGCCACGCCCCCCAGCGCTCCACAGGGCCTCACACAGGGCCAGGCTCCGCCCCCCGGCGCACTCGGGGTCCCAGGGCGTCACGGCCAGCGCGCAGCACAGCTGCTCCGCCCCCTCGCCGTGCTCCGGCCCCGGCCCCAGCCGGGCCACCCGCTCCAGGAGGAATTCGGTGAGGGCGCCCTGCAGGGCGGGGCCCCTCTCCGGGTCGCCGGCGGCGCCCCCGTGGCCCTGCAGGAAGCCGGCGAGAGCCTGGGCGAGTCGCGGCCGCCCCGCCTCCAGCGTGGCCCGGATGCAGGACTCCGCCGCGGCGCTGAGTCCCGCCGTTGCCCCCGGCGACCCCCTCCCCTCCGACTCGGAGTCCAGGAAAGCCCGGTGCAGCTCCTGCAGGGGAGAGAGGGCCACTCTCAGGGACTGACCACACCCGTGACGCCAGGCATAACCAAGATCTCAGCCTGCGGGGTGTTTTCCAAAAATCAATATCAGGTGATTATGATGCACTCTGTCATTTAAAATCAGCCAGTGGCCACAAAGGGGAAGATTGGAAATGAGCACGTAGGTGCTGATATTTGCTCTGAAGAATGAGCTTTCCCCCACCCACACATACACACACACACATGTCACCAATTGAATTAGTCATTGAATTAGTCTCCAAGGAGCATTTGTTTCTTGTTTTAATCAAAACCACGAGACTTCCATCAGAAGAAAAATGAAAAATGAAATGAAAAGAAAACCTGGAGCACTGTTTCTGGGACCTCGTCACCAAGCTCCTCCAGAACCAGCAGGAACTCCAGCTCTCTGCGGACCGATACAGCAACCTGTAGACCAGAGCACAGGTTGGGCGTCAGGGATGATCATGAGCGTGAAATGCACAGACACACAATCAAAAAGAGATGCGTGATCTGCCTGAGAAATTAGATATGGGAAAAGCATAGCGAGAGGTTACAGTTTGCAGCCTACCTGCTCCTCAGACCATCTTTCCAAGACCTGCAGCCAGAACCAGGCCAGTCTGTGAGGGCTGCCCACTGTTTCCCACCTAAGCAAATTAGCACGGTCACTCAAAAGTGAAAACTGCCTTCTCCACATTCCATGACGTCTTTCAGTATAATGGGCATGAACCACATCTCTAAACTTGCTTCAGACATCGCTTGCTAACAGTGTTTTGATTGTGAAACCAAAATAAATTAGACACTCTCGCTCACCTGAGCGGGTATGGACAGGTGACCAGGGCCCTCAGTATGCCTTGTAGACGCTCTGAGGACCCGTCCGCGGCCTCCCTCAGCTGAGGCACACAGGCGCGAGCCAACTCCCACTCCCCGCGCCGCGCGCATTGTGTGAAGAAACCGAAGAGCTGCTGCAGAGAGCTCTCTTCCTCACGACCGAATGGATGCATGACTCAGACCTCACCACCCCCGATCACTGGACGGTGCGGAGGGTGCGACCCCTTGACTACAGAGCACAGAGGTGGAACCAACGACCAACATACTACATCTAAGAAAAGAAAGCAAAGACAATGTTCAGCGCAGAAAGCACAGACGGTGGGGAACTCACTGTATGGGCGAGATTTCCGCCAAAACAAAGACACGGTCTGACTACGTAAAAATGTGAAGTTCAAAATACAAGCCGAACGCAGCCCTAGCTTCTGATGATCTGAACGTTGAATAAGACAACAGAAAAACACAACAAGAACACACATCTCTCTGCTATGGACTAAAGTCCAGCTAGCGACGGTGAAATTTGAACGTTACAGCAAGCACTTATCTAACTATTTTATATACGGTCTACGTATACTGACAGCTCGTTGTCCACCGTGACATACGTAAGACATCAATGTGAAAAACTGAGATATATTAATGTTCAGGTGGCTTTGGATATTACTTTGTAATACTTTGTATTACTTGGCTAAACAAACTAAGACATAAATCCAACAAAATACAAATTTTGTCGAAGGTCCGTTCTTTAAATGTGGAGAAATGTTAACTTGCTGTAAAGCAACATTATTTTGCTCGCTGATTCTATAACCAAGAAAGAACCAAGACTTATCACGCTAGCTATAGGTAGCCCGCCCAGCTAATCTAAGAAACAATTTTCCAAAGACAAATTTTAGTAAATTCAGGTTCTTGAAAGTGTGCTAATTATAGCACACTGCCAAGCGACTTACAGTTCCCTCCAGTGCGCTTCCGAGTGTCAAAACCTCATTAAACTGCTCTGCTTGCCTGTTTCTCGCCAGTTCTGCTCTTAGGTTTTGCTTCCGAACTGTTAATCTATGGGGGCCATGCCGGAGTGGTCATATGACAGCATCAGCTGATTGAGAATAATTTACATACCATAGGTCAAGGGTCGTACTACACCAGACACTGCTTCATAAAAAATTCAGCGATCGGGACTATATCAGTCAAACTGTCGACAAAGAGCTTCATAGCCAAAGATTTTACACTCTACGGAGGTCGAAGGAATTGAATCCCAGGAAGTAAACAGAAAAAGCCTTTACTGCGCATGTGTGTCTGCACTGTGGCCAAAACAATGGGCTTTCCCAATGAAGCGAGCTGGGCTTTTCTGATAAACTACAGCAGTTGGCCGGTTGAGCTGCTTAGAATACAAGCGTCCCCCAATCCACAGTTCACCTTATGATCACAACTTTTTTAATGTACCGTTGAATTTGAAAAGCTTGGCTTTTTCTAAAATTTCGCGAAAAATAGACTACATTTCATCTCATACGATATGCCTAAATTTAATAAGCTTCATAATAAATTTTATCAGTTGAAAGAAACGCTCCCTTTATATGCTTTGTTTTACTTAGTTTTTTTTATCGTTTCTTTTATAGCTTAATTCAAAACGTGTTTTAATTTGATTTGGCTGACATTAAGACAAATGAGGCAAGCACCACTTTTTAGTTGTACAGTTTGTTCATGAATGGTAACCTATTGAATATCCTAACTGCCAATTAAGCCTTCATATTTTAATGTGCTTAATTTATTTTGGTTGTAACTGATGGCACAAATCTCATTTAGAATACTTTGTCCACATGACTACATCAGCAATTCGTCAGCCTGTTTCCTGCATATTCTGTTTAACATGCCATGCAGTCATGTGACTTGTAGTCACGTTGATTTAGAAGTTTAGAGTTTATTTTGGCCATGAAATTGAAATTTGGTTTCGTAAACAACCTTCATTACTCATAAAAACGGAGTTATTATAGTGCATAAAATAATTTTAGACAAAGGGACTAACAACCACAGCACAAAATCAGCTGTCAATCAGAAGTGAGTGTTAGACCTCCATCACTATTTCTTTCTTTTATTTCTGTGACAGATAGATATTATTTGGCAGTGTAACATGCAGCAAGCTCGCAATTTCTATACTTCCCAACGTACTGTATTATAATAGAGCCTAAGCTTAATACGGGGAGGATGCTCAAATGAGGGGGCGGGGCTGTTTCTACCTTTCACCGGGTTTACACAGGAATATCTGTTCACTCTGGGAATAGCCTGGTCTCTGGAGAATTAGGCCAAGTATAATTATTGTGATTTACTACATTACTAAATGCTACACAATATATATTTTTTGGGGGGGAGATGATACTTACTTAATATTTACTTGGACTGTGGGCAGTGCACTTCATGCGAGTCAATTTGACAAAGCAGGCTGTATCTTCGGTGGAGAGGGATAGCTCTATTCTTCCACGAGGAGCTGGCTTTGTGGTGCACACACCTGCTGACACCTATTGGGACTTCTTCGTCTTGTGAGGCGTGGTCTTGCACCGCGACTCCAACATGCATCTTCGAAATTAGGCTATAGGCTACTTTATTTATCTGCACGTTATTCAGAAATTCCACACTTTTCTATGACGTACCGTAATGCCGATATTACTCATCACGCATTGAACCCAGCAGTTTAAATGCTAACTAAAAATAAAAAGGTGCTGCAGCGCAGCGTGTCCTGTTTCCATGGTTACAAGCTGCCATGCAGCGATTGGGGCGGAGCCTCTGTCTGCCCTCTCCGCTTGTGTAGAATGATGATAAAGGTTTTTTTTGTATGACTGTCATTGTCACCGTTGCACAGAAACTCTCTACGTTTTAGACCGGCAGTAACCGCGGACCAGAGGAAGATGGCAGAAATTGACAAGATTAAAAACGTAAGTGATGTTTATTAGGAGCTTGTGGGACCGAGGAGCTTCTTCCATCTAACTAGAAATGGTCAGCCTTGGTCTTTTATTTCCATTTTATTAAATGCTGGATTTTCCTCGTGAGCATCATGTATGTAGAATTATGCTGATGGAACCCATGCCATTGGAAAATATGTTAATGTTAAATGTTAGACTACTATGCAATGGTCTATAAAGTAATAACGTAAAATACAGCACACAGAACTGTTGTAATGTAAAAAATAAATTTAAAAAAAACGAATACGGTAATTTCGTTTGCAAGTCTTCCGTTACCATATATGATAGAAAACAATGTACAATTTCCCACGCACAACGATGACAAAAATGAAGGAATAAAATTACACATTCTCAATCAAATGCAATAGGCCTACATTGTCTATGTATTATTCATGCTTAGTCTAAAGTAGTCTCTGCTAATTATGTACACGACTGTGACAAGTCTATACATATTTATATAAGTGTAAATGTTTTTTTTCTTTCTTTCTTTTTTAAATATTACCGCTTCATGTGAACGTTATTGCTACCAGGAGGAAATGTATATCGGTGAAATCAAAGGTGGGCTTAGACCGTCCATGAGACTGGTCGTCATGGGCATTGTCAAGCAGCAACCAAAGAGGTGAGTAGACCCATCTGTGAATTATAAACTATGTATATCGAGTATAAGGCTGCAGATTGTACAGAGTACCTCAGGCTGATCATGCCGTTTTCTAGTAGCTGACTGGGTTTGCTAAGCGTATGGACCGTGTTGGCAGCTGGAAGTCGGCAGGCACTGAAACACAATGTGGGGATTGTGGGGCTCCATGAGGCGTGTCTAGTTCATGATCAAGTCGAGGGATCCCTGCGTAGTGAACATCGACGCCCTGTTGAAGGAGTGAGACACCGCACCCCAATATATTACGGTGGAAGGACCGCGGGTAGCCATATAAAATACTAAGAATCGCTGCGCTGATACAAGCAATAACCGACATGCTCACAGTTGTTGAGATACTTTCAGTGCATTTATTTTCCTGTGCGATGTTTGGGGATACAATAGACCTTACACTAGCCTTTCACGGCGTGTTAAGAAGAAGCCGCGCACGAAATGTCCCACTGAACTATTAGAAACCGTAAATGTGGGAAAAATTACAAATCCCATGGCCTATTTCTGGCAACTATGCGATGTTATCGTAATCAGATCATTAGGAGTACTAAAAAGGGCGTTTATTTTATAAATATAAACAAACACAGCTATGTGAAAGGGGTTTTAGAGATGAAGGGGAATTTTGTGTCTCGCCACTTTCCCATAATAGGAATAAAGAAAACATTTTGTTTCTGTGGAAGACTAGCGCATATTTTGTGCGTGTGTGTGCGCGTGCGTGCGCGCGCGCGTGCGTGCATGTGGGAATAGTATCATACACACTACAGCTATACAGTATGAGATACAGATAGCTAAATTTGTAATGGGACATATTGCTTTTCATTAAATGAGCCAAAAGAAATTATCATTCATTCAGAGAAATTGTTTGATTTTGATATGCGTATGCTGATTATATGTTTAAATACCTTTGCAAAATTACAGTAGGTTAGAAATGTCTGCACTTTGCTATGGAGCTTCTGGGTTCTTACATTGCATACTGTGTTGCAATTCAGTGATGTTAGAGAGGATGAGTAGATGGGAACATTACCAGCCTGTAGGTGTCAGTGTTGCATTGCTGAAGGTGTTTGGGTGTCTGACTGCATGCACATAGACTGGGCCAAAGTCAGTAAAATGTGAACAAAAGGATTTTCCCTGTTTGGTCTCAGAAGAGAGTAGACCTCAGGATGAACGTGCAACCTCAGTATAGATGAGTATATCTCAGATGAAACATAAGAGCTTAGGTTTGAGATTTCTATCAACACATCCTTGTGATCTATGTTTACAAGACCCCTTGTCTAAAATGGTGCCTCAGAAACTGTCTTTCATCATTGGACAGTTGTAGGTAGGACAGGTTAAATGGTCTAGTAGTCATAGTCAGGGTTCAAATTGCACTTTGGCTTTCAGGGGGGTCTGCTAGATCACGGAGGGGGTGGGTGGGTGGGTTGTGATCGTGGGCCAGGGGGGTTCAGGTGTTTTTTAGGGGAGCTCAGGTTTCTTTTGGGGGGGGGGGGGGGTGAGCTCCCCTTGGCCCCACTGTAATTGTAACCCTGGTCATAGTCCTGTAGTCAACAGTATGGCTTTGGATCCTGATCATGCTTGTGCCTGCTGTTGGTTGCAAAGGAATGGCAGCTGGCAGAGAAAGCGGGATAATTTGTGCTTGCGTGTGCTTCACAAGAACAACGATGGGACGTGGTTTTTAAAAAAAAAGTGCAAGTGATTTTTTTTTCATAACATCAAAACTCAGGTGAAGATTACTACACAGTTCACATTAGGCACGTGTGACCATTGAAACATCACAAATCAGCATCATTGACTGAAAAGCACAACATTAATGTTACAATAACATTTGTTAACTTAGTTCACAAAAATTATCATTTGTGATTTGGCTTCTCGGCCACCTGTACCCTTCAGAAATCCTGTACCCCTCTCCTGTCCCTGCAACCCTTCAGACGTCCCGTACCCCTCTCCTGTCCCTGCAACCCTTCAGACGTCCCGTACCCCTCTCCTGTCCCTGCAACCCTTCAGACGTCCCGTACCTCTGTCCTGTCCCTGCAACCCTTCAGAAATCCTGTACCCCTCTCCTGTCCCTGCAACCCTTCAGAAGTCCCGTACCTCTCTCCTGTCCCTGCAACCCTTCAGAAATCCTGTACCCCTCTCCTGTCCCTGCAACCCTTCAGAAGTCCCGTACCTCTCTCCTGTCCCTGCAACCCTTCAGAAGTCCCGTACCCCTCTCCTGTCCCTGCAACCCTTCAGAAGTCCCGTACCCCTCTCCTGTCCCTGCAACCCTTCAGAAGTCCCGTACCCCTCTCCTGTCCCTGCAACCCTTCAGACGTCCCGTACCCCTCTCCTGTCCCTGCAACCCTTCAGACGTCCCGTGCCTCTCTCCTGTCCCTGCAACCCTTCAGACGTCCCGTACCCCTCTCCTGTCCCTGCAACCCTTCAGAAGTCCCGTACCCCTCTCCTGTCCCTGCAACCCTTCAGACGTCCCGTACCCCTCTCCTGTCCCTGCAACCCTTCAGACGTCCCGTGCCTCTCTCCTGTCCCTGCAACCCTTCAGACGTCCCGTACCTCTCTCCTGTCCCTGCAACCCTTCAGAAGTCCCGTACCTCTCTCCTGTCCCTGCAACCCTTCAGACGTCCCGTGCCTCTCTTGTGTTCCCCCAGCATGGTGGTGGCTGTGGTCTGCCATCCCGAGGACGACGCAGACAGCGATGTGGGCCTGCAGGTGACGGTCAGCTTCCAGGACCGAGCCGTCCTGCGTAATGCCCGTCTCGGAGGAAAGTGGGGTGCCTCAGAGAATGCCCTTTCCTACTTCCCCTTCGCTGCCGGGGAGCCCTTCAAGGTAGCACCCCTACATTCCCCCAAAATTTGCCTGTGGCTCATCAAGGGTGAAGTTATAATGTATGATAACTGCATTTTTAACACTGCGTCTTGCTGGCTAGCCAGTTTGTGCTCATCAAGTGTACATATAGCATTGACAAGATAAGATGCTATATAAATTAGCTCTCTCTCTCTCCCTCTCCCTCCCTCCCTCCCTCCCTCCCTCTCTCTCTCTCCCCCTCCCTCCCTCTCTCTCTCTCTCTCTCTCCCTCTCCCTCTCTTTCTCTCAGATGGAGATAGTATGCGAGCACCAGCAGTTTCGGATCTTGGTCGACGGCCAGCCCTTGTGTGGTTTCACTCACCGAGTTACCCAGCTTGCATCTCTCACCGCCCTGCATATCTATGGTGACCTGCAGCTGACGAAGGTGGCCTGAAGGACCGTGGTGTGGAGGGGGCGGGGCGCAAGAGACAAAAGAGGGAGAGAGGACTCCTATAACACTAGCATAAACAAGGAGAGCAGAAGTGACAGAGAAACCTTAACTGATCCGATGGAAAACAATTCAGGATGATCTTCTTCTTTGACATCACTTCCTGTTTATGCACTTTGGTTGCTTAGGGCTGATACAGCTCACAATCTCACTATGTGAAATGTGCCTTCTTTAGTGGATTTGTAATCCTAAGACCCAGAAGTATAAATTGCTCTTGCTGACTGCCATGTGGAGTAGAAGATCCATGGATAAATTACTCTAAACTCATCAACTGAGTCCCTGATACAATGAATTTTGGTTCACACCGCTTTCTTGCATTAACACAAGAACCAAGTTAAGGACATCAAGTTAATACATTTGCCAGATCCTGTTTTGTGTGTGATTCAAAGTATGTGCGGGTGGATGAAAGCACTTCCATCAACAAAAATCTGTTTTGTCCATAAATCACTGTATGGACTTCCAGCAATATGTCAATTTAATTTAATATGGTTTCCAATAAGCAAAAAAAAAAAAAAACAAATTGTACTGTATGTTAGTCATTTACTGTGTTAATTTAGGATGCTTTTTGTATGATGTTTTTAATTCACTCAAAAAAGATTTGTTAAAAAAATGCTGATACTTTTTCAGCAACATGTAAGAACAAGTCCTTAATTTGGTAAATTTTAGACCATTGCATTAACTATCTATTGGAATAATAGGGTATTTTCTGCCTTTTAATTGTGAATGTTTATGAAACGTTAGAAGTTCCGAATTTGAATTTTGAAGTATATAGTACATGAGGTGCTATGTGGAAAAACCTTGAAATTATGAAAGAATCTGGAAATGAACTGTTTTTAAAACTTAGTAAGTTTCCTGATGAATGTATTGTTTGTGCATAAGCACTCTATTGTTTTTTATGTTTTATGTTGCAATAAATATAGATAGAATGTGAGTAGTGTTAATAGACTAGTGATTAGAATTTGTTAAGAATATAACTAGAATGTAAAAACATTCTAGATTGGAGATTTGAACATCATTAGAATGTGGTTAAAATTTTGTTATGATTATATTAGAATGGCAATTGGAATGTGTATAGAATGTAATTAGAATATAGTGTTGAAAGAATGATTGGAATACTGCTGCCACAGTATAATGTGGTCATTGTGACATCATTAAAATGTTACTAATAGGTCAAATTCTAGTGGTGTAGGCACCTTATTGTGATGTCACAATCAACCAGAAATATAGACAATGAAAAACTGAAAACAAGGAAAAACGTGCAAGGCACAATAATCATAGCAGAGAGTAAAAGTAATAATCAGATATTAAGAAATGGCTTCTTTGTACCACCGGTGCTTGAACAACAACCCCCCCCCCCCCCCCCCCGCGCGATCAATGTAACAATGCACCATGTGTTTTTAAAAAAAAAAAACATCCATTTTCATTATGAAACTACATTGATACCACTATTTATGCTTAGTCGATATGCTCAAAACAAATGAATGTGTTTAATACCAATTTTGAAGCATTAAATACATTGCAAATATTAGACGTCTGGCTGATTGTGGTGCTTGGTTCGGTTGTGCCTGCCCTGCAGTGTTGTCAGCTAACCTCCTCTCCTTTGGCAGAGCAACCCTAGTAACGGTCTCAGGCTCCAGCAACAATGCGTTCATTTTTGGAAAGACTTGTTTCAGAATCTTCTGCATATGCCCAAGTCCTGCATGTGCTTTCTTGTCAGAGCCTGGCATAAACATGAGTACTTGTTGTTAAGATGTAATACCTTGTCGTGTCTTTACAAGACACTGAGAGGGTGAGTGGGGAGTGTGTCCGCATGTGCGTGTGTGTGTGTGTGTGTGTGTGTGTGTGTGTGCACGTGCTGTACGTGTATGGTAAGGTGGGTTCACAAAGTCACCTGAGGCCGTCTATGAAACGTCTATCTGTGTTGGCCCCCCAGTGTTGGCCCCCTACATAGTGCAGAAACACGGCTGTCCAACGCTGGCTAAAGACCCACCTCTTCCCTCACATCCCCACCCCCTTGGGCTCATATGTTATGAAATTAATTCAGGTCGTTGTGGCATTTTCTGAATAGGTTTACCGTTCTATGGCTTAGTATGAATGTCATATGCATGTATTCAGTCTGTAGTATGGTGCCAGGTTAGCATAGGTAACTAATATTTAGGACTTACGTTACATATACTGTACACTTGCTGGTCTGGGAATGTTGTTTTGCAAGGTCTGGCACTGTTGTGCACATAACTCAGGTGGATGCACTTCTGTTTTTTTTATGCTTTATAAGGATAAGATGCGTGTAAAATGATGTCATGTCAAAATCTTTTAAACGCACTTTTATTTAAAACGCACTGGCAGAACACATCAATATAAAACAAAGCAATGTTTCAAAAACATCATATATAAAAGGTGCTTTTTTAAAAAAAAATACAGTAACAAAAGTTTTGTTGTTGTAAGTAACAAAGAAAAGTGAAAGTAGTAAACTGTATAAATGTTTGGAGGATTTTTTTTTCCTAGTTACAGATTCTACAATGTTTCACTTGGGATATTGGCCAGGATGGTTTTGTGTTTACGGACTAGGACAAGGGTTTCCCTGATGAACGACCCCTTGCTTATGGCTTTAGGACCAGGGGAAAGATCAGAGATTGAGTAATCTCTCACTCACCAGGTGGTGTTGATGTCATGATGGTGAGGCGGATCACCCGACCTGCGTTCACGTGGATCCCCTTTAAAATGGGCCTTAGCTGCAGAGGAGCACGTCTGGACTGGTCCTTGTCTAGCTTCACCACCGAGTCCTACAGTGATGCCTGTCTGCACTTGAACAGTTTCCCTTCTGTCTCTTCAAATATTGCGCTGAAATGAACTGAACTTCAGAGGAAAATATATATATTTTTTTTTTTTAACATTTAGGAGCACGTTTTACAGACACACACACACAAAATGGGAATTCCTGACTTTTTTTCTTTTTTTTTTGGAGCAAGGAACCGGAGACATACCTCACATTAAATATTTCATAGGACCGTCTAATCACAGCAGTTCGGAATCAGTCGCATTCACAGAATGTACACTGCAGCCTTAACGATAACTCAGGACCCAAAGATCTCAGTCTGACCAGTGTGACAGGAAGTTCAAAAATAAGATAGCAACAGGCTACGAGTATACACAAAAAGGTACACAGATGCTTCTAGAACAGATCTAGATCTACCGTCCTGTAGATTTTCACTCCAACCATAACAAAGCACACCTCATTCAACAGTTAGAGATCTTGTTGAGCTGCTAATTAGTAGAATCGGGTGTGCGGAATTAGGGTTGAAATAAAAACCTACAGGAGGATGGATCTCAGGGAACAGGGTTTGGGCAGCCCTGCCCCTGGAAGAGAATCACACCCGCTCACTCGCCATGTTAGGGCAGCACTGAAGCTTTGAAGATACACTTTGTTGGCGGGACATTAATTGTTCTCTAAAATGAGAGTTGGACACTGAATTTTATCTGTTGTCAGGACAACCCTAATCTCTCCCCTTTGGGTTTGTCCAATAGTAGGACCCCCCCCCCCCCCACCATCCACACACCCTCAAAAGCCTCTTGCCGGTGTTGCACCTTAGGTCTTGTCTTATGTGTACTGTTTGATGGCCTCAATCCAGTCAGTCTTCTCCTGGTGAGAGGGAGCCTGGATGAAGTAGTGTATATCCTCCTGAGTGATGATCTTGAACAGGTTCCCCTGCACTTTGCCCTTCACCCCTGTGGGGCGGGGGGGGGGGGGCGGAGAGAGACAGGAACACGTCAGCATGAACAACAAATTTGTTGTTCTCGAGAAAAAAAAATTATACCTTTAAGCCATGGTCTGGCTTAAACCAGCACCTCCGGCACCACACCCAAGCCACAGGTGTGACTCACCTGAGGGAACGCCGTTGTCGTTCAGCCCCGACACCAGGCAGCCGCGCAGAGAAAACCCGCCCGCGGGACTGATGTCATCCTGGGGGGAAAAAGTGAGGTCAGGCCAGGAAGTGAGCTCATGAACAGCTCACGGAGCAGAGAGGCGGGGAGTTCACAAGCTCACCAGAGCTGCGCAGAGATAAAGGGGAGTTTAAAGAGACACGCCCAGCGCAGGCACTCCCTCACCTTGGTCGGATCGTAGTAGTGCAGGTAATCTGGCTCGGAGCGCAGCACAAACAGTCGCACCTTCCAGTTCTTTCTCTTGTGTCCCTGGAGACGGCAAAAACAGGAAAACACATTCAAAGTGAAGGGGGGGGGTGAAGGGGCGGCTTTTACACCCTTAACACAGCGTGGTACGGGTGGAGCTTGAACTCACCTGTTTGAGCAGGTAGCCCCTCTTCACCACGGTCCCCCTCAGCTCCACCGCGGCCAGGGTCGTCTCTGCCCTCACACTCCCCCTCTTCTTAAAATTCTCTGCCTTTAAGGGGGGGCGGGGTAGGACATACGAATTAACGTAGATCATAGTTTTTTCTATCAAGCACATTATTAACAATATGGCAACACACGGTTGCTGCAAGTATGTGAAATGAGTGAATGACTGTATGTCTGGCCTGGAACAGAAATAAGGAAGACAGTGAAGAAAATGGGGGAACTATGACAGAGTGAGAAAAATATATTACTTGAGGAGCATTATGTCATGGGCGCTAGTTTCAACAGTCTTTTGACTCTAGCTACTGCGCCAGAGCATATGCATCTCTTCTGACATTTCGGGGGGGGGGGGGGCAGGGGGAGGAACGGAGACTCACGAAGCTGTAGAGGGCCGTGGAGTCGTCCAGGAACTGCTCGCTGAGCCCCGCCCACCGCATGGCTTCCACGCTCTTCATGCCGACGGGGCGCACGAAGCCCTCCTCCAGCAGCGCCGACGCCAGCGTCAGGGCCTCCATCCGCGTCATCGCCAACTGCATGGACACCATCCAGTCCACCACAGCGGAGCCTGCGCACCAATCAGCACTGCGTCATCGTCATCATCGTCATCATCATCGCCATCACCATCATCATCATCATCATCATCATCATCATCAACATTGTTAACACCATCACCACCATAACCACCATGATCACCTTCTTCATTGTTACCACCATCATTATCGCCATTACCACAATCATCTTCTGAATAATCATGACGATCACCATAGTAATTATCCCATCGTCATAATCATCAACACCATGACTATCATCTTCTTCATCGTAATCAATTACCACCGCCATCAAAATCATCTAGGTAATCACCATCACCATCAACAGAGTGTTGATCCCCAAGATTATAAGTCTTAAAATGTTAAATCATGATAACAGTGCCATCTTAAACTCTAAATTCTAAGAACTTGTGGGGGCTTCTGCGGTAGGGACACAGACTGAGGTGGAGAGAAGTGAGGAGGTGGGGGGGGTTCTACGGCAGGGTCACAGACTGAGGTGGAGAGAAGTGAGGAGGTGGGGGGGGTTCTACGGCAGGGACACACACAGAGGTGGAAAGACGTGAGGAGGTGGGGGGGGGGTTCTACGGTAGGGACACACACAGAGGTGGAGAGACGTGAGGAGGTGGGGGGTTCTGCGGTAGGGACACACACAGAGGTAGAGAGACGTGAGGAGGTGGGGGGGGTTCTACGGCAGGGACACACACAGAGGTGGAGAGACGTGAGGAGGTGGGGGGGGTTCTACGGCAGCGACACAGACTGAGGTGGAGAGACGTGAGGAGGTGGGGGGGGTTCTACGGCAGCGACACAGACTGAGGTGGAGAGACGTGAGGAGGTGGGGGGGTTCTACGGCAGGGTCACAGACTGAGGTGGAGAGACGTACCTGAAAAGCAGTTGGTGAAGGAGCTTCCCTGCTCCATGTGGACCGTCAGCTTGATTCCGTTGTGAACATTGTACATGGAGTCTACCACCTGACTGGGACACACACAAAGAGCTGGGTCACACACACACCCACACAAACACACACTCTAACTCAAGATAAGAGACCAATAAATGCATCCAAATCAGAGTTCGCTGGAAAAGGGCGGTGATGGAGACGGTAAGGGGGGGGGGGGGGGTACCACGCCTCTAGTCAGTGGCTGACGCAGACTGACGCAGCACAGCCATCGTCGGTTCCTCAGACTGACAGGCAGCATTTTGCAAAGCAGGGTATGCACTGAGTACAGAGTTGAGTTGTGCGTTTCATAGGGCAGCACTCTGTGCCCTGTGATAAGATCGGCAGCCTGTCCTGGCTCTATTCCCGCCTCTCGCCAAATGCACGCTGGGGTAGGCTCCAGCACCCCACCGCGACCCTGCCCAGGATAAGCGAGTATAGATAATGGATGAATGGATGGATGGATGGGAAGGGGAGCGCTCAAACCGAAAAGTACTCACTTCAGGCTGATATTGCGCAGCTGGAGCTGCCGGGGTTCCGGTGGGGCGCTCTGACCGTTCTCCCCCTTGAGTCTCTGCACCGCGGCGGCGATGTCCGCGGCCCACTCGTCCCGCTCCTCCCGCGAACAGGCCTCCAGGAAGTGCTCGACCGCGTGCTGCGTCTGCAGCCTGATGACCAGCTGCGGAACATTCCGCACGGAACGGTCACCAATGATTACAGACGCGCGCAACATTCTCAACCCGCCCGCCCCCCCCCCGCCCCCCCCAGATGCCCTCTTGTATCTATGGAAACGGAGATTGTTTACTGTAATTGGATTGGTTCTGGCAAGTTTTTGACCAGGGTTACGACTGGACTTTCCATCTCCTTTCAAGATTCCCCAGAATTTGCTGACCGTTCATTTGTTAGAAAAGCACAATCCCAGAATGAGGGCAGGCTAATCTCACATCGCAGTGTTGACCTCGTCAGGCACAACACAGGTACCCAAAAGTTACCTGCCAGAAAAGTTAGCCACCCAACAGAGTACATACAGGTGGGGCTATTTACATGGAAATGGCAGGTGGGATATCTCCATAAATCCAGACATAGGTTTTAAGAAATAAGTTAAATCGTGTAACAAAATGGCACTTGAGGAAACCTAACTGCGTGCAGAGTTATGTGCTCCATAGCCAATTTGTAATTTTGAGATCGGAATAAGCAGAACCCCAGGCTGTGATATGTCTGAACAGATCGACACTGGCACACCCTAGCGCAAAGGTATCTGGAGCAACTCCAGCCCATACACTGACAGAACAACACAGACACACCATATTTTACAAAGTATTAATATTTTACAGCAAAGAGCAAGTCTATTAAGAAATATCCTGTACTAAAATATTGATAAGGTAACACATACATTAAAAACAGTGCAACAGCAATTTATCAGACAAACAGGCCTACACAATTTTTTTCAGACACTCAGTCAGTAAACCATAAGAAAGGGACACAAGCCCCCTGTCACCATACCGGTCGGTTGTCATATTCCAAATAGGGACAGGTGATGACGCAATTTGCCAAAAGAATCTTCCCGCGCTGACAGGAGTCTTTCTTGCTCCCCTCATATTTGTAGTAAACCAGCTTGTCTGGGTACAACACAAACCAGCGAGCCTTCCAGTTGGTAACTACATGACCCTTTAGAGAGAGAATACAGCAACAGTGGTTCGTACTTTTTTTTCGAAATCGTCCAAAACACACATGGTTTATAAGTACATAATTAATCAACGCTCACATGAACCAAGTACGTTTTTAAAAAATCTCTCAATGGTAACTTTAAATAACTTGTTTACTGTGGATGTCCACCTTACCCGCTTCACTAGGAAGCCCTCTCTCAGGATTTGGTTATTCTGCTGTTTATCCATCACGTAAAAGTAGCACTTCTAATCTGTGAACTCGACGTCGACTGTTATTTGTGGCCAGGTGAAATTCCCACCTGCAGGCGTCACCAATTTCCTCACAGTACACGCCCCTTCTAGTTATTCGTTACGGCCTATGGTCGAGCCCACTGAACTGTATCGCCCAGGGCGCTATGGAAGGTGTCACGATATGCCAAGATCACGCACCATTTCGGTAAAGGCATGTACTGATTCGGAAGAGAGTCTGTATTTCTAGTTAAAGCCTGACGCAGCGCCGGAAACTCAACTATCTGACCTTAGAAACGAAATTCATGAGTAAGATGATTAGCTATAAGAATATTTCTTGTCTGACAGTTAGGTCGTATGACGTAATATGTTTTACTGTAAAATAGAAGTCTAAATCATGGCTAATGAGTGATAGATGATCATTCATTTTTGATTGATCATTTTTTATTGGTAGAGCCTAATGTGACGAGAGGTCCGTGCTTTACTATCTCAAGCATTAGGCTATTTATCCCTGCAGATCACATAAAGTTACACCGGAGTGGAAGCTCATTTCGCACTAATATGGAGGATGGAATATTTTTTTGTTTATGTATTAGCACGTGCTCGCTAAACAGCAGTCGTTGCGGTTCACGATGACGGCATTGTCGTATGAGCCACACATTTACACAAAGTGTTCTTTGATGGTATGTTATTGCTGCAAGTTATAACGTGATGGCGCTTTTTAAGAGAAGATATCTGGTCATGCTCCTCAGTGGCGATGAACAGAAATGCAGACATGTCAGAGCTAATCATCATGCGAAAAGGGTAACTCACAGTCAAATATTCATCTTTTCAACTAACCTAAAATATAGGCCATATTTTTTTAATTCAATTACATCCGTCCAAATTTTCATGTTCATAAAAATATGTGAACAGAAAAGTATGAATAAAATAGGCAAGCTCTATGAAGAGAACAGCAGTTGAAACCGTAAGATAATTGCCAGTATTCGGTATTCACCGTCGAGGGCTGCTTGTGGTGCTGCCATCTTCTGGCCGAGAGAGATAAAAATTACTGTTTTATTTATCGTGTCGACATGCAATACCGGACGCTGGAGGGCACTGTGGCGTTAGGATTTGGATAACAGCACTACCCAGGCTAGTAATATAAGGAGTAAAAAATTAGCTGACTATTGAACAAATCGGCAATGATTTAGTTTTTATATCATTTTGACCCAATGGACACCATTTGTGCTAGAGTCGAGAAAACACTACCTGCTTATTCTAGGTATGCATGGCCCACAAACGATCTACATGAGTTATTTGTACATACAGAGTGAAGCATCTGCACACGAATGGATTTATCCAGTGCCCTGAAACTCAAGAACACACTAGCAGATTCTTTGTGTGGGAATAGTTAGCCTGAAAACGCAAGAGGAACACTACCCATCTGCCTAATTTTAATGCATGCACTGTTCATGTTCTCAGTTTAACTGTGATTTTATGTTTTGGTTGTAGAGCATTTATTTATTTCTGCTCAGAAACTCAAAAAATAATAAGAAGGATATTATCAAACGAATCATAAACACTATATTACCTATTTGAGTTACTTAATTATACACACTGTGCAAAGGGAGGACTGTTGCATGTATTTTTCAGATGGGAACATTCCCCCATATGTTTCACAAGTGTGACTGAAAGGACCGCCTCTGAAAATCAGTCGGAATATTTCCATGAGCTAGAACCCCATTTCCCCTTCATTCTGATCCCATGGCTGACCCTCACATCCTGTTAATGTGCCCACCCTCTTAAATGCACTTCCTTAAAAAATATGATGAAATTACGGAGGACAAACACAGAGGCAAAGCTGAGCGTTGAAGTGAATAAGTTCCTCATGTTTTCGCTGCTCCCTCCAGTCGTCTCTGTCCGCCCGAACCCCCCCCCCCCCACCCCACCCACCCCTTCCCCATTATTTGAAGCATGTGAAAGAATGTGGATCCTGGAGACGCCGTGGCAACCGAGAAGCTCAAACACGGAAAAAAGAAAAAAAGGCGGTGATCCACTTTTGATTAAAAAAAACAGAGGTGCGGACAAGCGGCAGCTTTTGGAACAGCTGTGGCCAATGGAGAGGGGAGCTAGACACACACTGTGCAGCGGGGAGGGGGAGGGGGAAGGGGAGGGGAGGGGAGGTGGGGGTACACACTGAAGAGAGTAAACACAGGAGTGTCAATCAGGACTCTCCTAAAAGTCCCAAAGTCACACAGTCCAGCCAAATCCCGAGCCCCTGATCACATGGACGCACTGTTATGTTCCATTTAAAACATCGATGTGACTGTATCTCTCATCAGGGCTTCGAGAGTTATAATGCAACACCCTTGCTCTCTGACCCCCCCCCCCCCCTTATTCCACATCCGCACATTTTTAATACCTGACGCCTGGACTGAGACTGGGCTCGGTTAATAATGCTTGGACAGGAGACCTGGAAAAAACCCTGTTCCTGTTGATGTGGTGTTGTTGGCCCAAGAGAGGAGACTCTTCCTGGGGTCTGTATCACAAAGCAGGATTACAAGGTTTAGCAGTATAAGTGCACTTAGTTAAACCTGGAAACAGCTTCTTTATTAACTTCGGTCCATGTTCCTGGTTTGGGAGGGCTCCAGGTTTTACTCAGTGCAGTTATCCGGCTAACTCAGTAATCCTGCTTTGCGATACAGGTCCCTTCTGAACCAAGGATAAAGAGCAACACCCCAGTGCAGTGATAGGGACACTGCTGAAGAAGGCCCTGTCTTATCCTCCCAAGACCACGCAGAAAAGTAAAACATTAAAATTTTGTGATTTTTGATACAATACGTGCTTATTATATTTTTATATCATCTACACAGAACAGCAGGCTTTAGCATAGTATAATATATGGTTCTATGGATTAAGACTGGAGGCTCATGTCCCGTCCAAGGGGGGAAAAATGAATTGCCAGGTTACATGCAATCCATTTATTATTCGTGCTGTTCTATTGGTATCTTATCCTGTGACACATGCATGCAGAGACTGGCTGTATTCCCAGCTCTGATACTTGTCACTGTGGACCAAGGCACTGTTGAAATGAGCCATCATTGAAATAAAAAAGATGTATCAAACTAACATAGATAAATGTTTTTTTTGTTTGTTTTTTTGCAGATATCTGCAATATTTAATACCAGGGAGCAGGAAAACAAATGCCATTCTCTGCATATTGTTTCTCTTCCTTCCTGCAGGGTTAGCTCGGATGGGGGGGATTGGGGGGGGGGGGGTTAGAGGAGGCTTCCGTGAAATAAAACAAACCTTTTTTGAGTCGGTGTTCCTGCTTCTACTCCTCCCGGCAGGAAAGACGGCGCCCCTTTCATTTCCTGCTCCAGGGAGCGCAGCGGACTCAAAGGCGTGGCCCTCCGAGATGCCTACTGTCTGACTAATCATTAACGCCGATCAAACATCACTTACGTAAATGCCGATGCCGATAATGGCCAGGATGTAGACCGGCTTCGACGGTAGCTCGCACTCTTCCCTTCACACACACACGCGCGCCTGATGAAAGCCTATCTTTGCTTGTGTGTACTACACACTCACCTGGGCGCGTTTGATTCCACACAGCTGATTCTACATCCGTTTACGCCAATAGAACTCAGACTGGGCGCTAGCTATTGCGTAACAAATTAGCTGTTGTTACCTGTAGGCAAATTGTTGTGCTTTCCCCCGTATCTCCGCTAAGCTGTTTAACCGTTGATAATGAAATGGTAAAGCAGTGCTCTAAAACTGTTCCAGTACCCTAAAGTATGGATATGCAGCTTTTAAAAAAAAAAAGTAAAAATGAAATAAAAATGGAAGCCGTTCTGATGCTGTGTATTTTTTCCACAACAATCAAAATAAAATGCTGCCAAATAATGGAAAGGTTTGACCTATCAACACAAACACTCCCCCCTCTACATCTCCCCCACAATAGCTTAATTTTGAGGCCATTGAAATCAAAGCACGAAAATAGAAAAAACATATATGCTTTGGCACTTGGCGGGGATTGAAGACAGTTAACATTAAATCACGGTTAGGACCTCTTGACATTTCAGAAAATAGAAACAGTTTACAAATGAGAAGCCACATATGAAAAAAGGGAATAACTGGGGGGGGGGGAAGGGTTGTGAGAAAAAAAAATCGTTTTCTTACCGGCAAGCACTTCTCAAGTATCAGGAAGAAACTGTCACTAAAGTAGCAAATCAAACAAACCACATTAAGGGGGAATAATGTTTTCAAGAGACAGACTCCGGTAATTGAAATATGGTCACTGAAGTATGGTTTGTTAGGACATGATCCACGGGGCAGAGTGGACCTTAGACACGCAGTGCCCGTTTTCTCCTAAGCGTGGAATCCTCTCTGTTTGATCAGCGTGTTGCCTGAGCCGACAGCAAAGGATAAGTGCCAGTTATTCACATATGCAATAAAAACTACCATCAAACAAGCACGGGCTTTATTGATCCTTAAAACTATTTAACAACATCCCCATAGCTAGCTGACCTACTTTTTCCCACCTACCTTGTGCTACCATAATCCAACCATTCTGTACATTTGCTGGAAAGCCTGATCTCGGACCGTTCTGTTAGCACTGGATATCACAGGACTGAAGCTTCAGACACGAACGGACAGAAATGACAGTAAAAATACAGGATTTTTCAATGTCCTTTTAAAACTTAATTAATTTCATGCACAAGACATAAAAAGCTCAGTGTTTGTGGTAACGGACGTCAGGGAGGATCGTATAGAACCAAACAACTGGAAACATTTCGGTCAAATTTCTCTGTTGTCCCAGTACAGAGATGCCACAAAAATACACTTTTATTGGGGCTAGAACTACATGACGGGGTTAGGACTGATTTAACAAGTACAGGCACCGGTGTGACAGGTACTCAATCTAATTCTAAATACAAAAATTGATCAAGAAGGCCAATAGTAAAACTACTATAACAGGACTGACTTACATTTACAGACAGCCAGCCACGAGGCCGATCTAAGGCTAAATACAAAATTACGTCAAGAAAACCTTTAGCAGCACTACAATACACTGACTGGCTAACAATTATTAGATACAAATGTTAATGACACAAATTGTTAACAAATATATATGTTTACACATTGCTTCACAGTGAGAAAGACATGGTTTGGAAAGAGTAAATGCAAAAAAGTGCATCTCTTACTGCCTTCTGCCTACACAAAATAACATCTTTAGTATACACAAAAGTCACAGTGGCAGTGTTTTGAACAGGATTCATGCACGATTGCTTTTTTCTCTCTCTCTCTCGATTATTTAAAACATAAGAATTGCACCAGTGTTGAGCCCTTTAAAATGTACTGTATGTTAGCTTATAAATTAATAAATTAAAAAAATATAAATCCTACATTTTAAGCCTAGCGCTTGTTAACTTGTACTATGCAAGTTATATAAACCGTGCAGAAAAGTGGGGGGGGGAAACGTCTGTGCTAAAAGCCCATTGTGTTCAGCGTCACCGACTGCTCCACTTCAGCATTCTCTTTGAGGAGCGTCGCTCTTCTTTGCCCAGTCATCCGGGAGCTCGAAGCACGTCCAGCACGGGGGATCGGCCCCGCCAGCCAGGGTGTGGGAGAGGCACGGCGGGAGCGCAGGCCAGGGTAACCGCGATCAGCCAGCGGGAGGGATGACGCGTCCCGTTAGCTCGTCCCACTCGTCAGAGCACCCGGCGCAGCAGGAAAACATGTAGCCTAGCCGCTACTAAAAAAGCAGGGAGCGCTGCTCAGCGCCACTGATGGAATTTGGTCGCTAAAGAGCGAGTGACCGACTGAGTCACTGTTGAGTAACCAAACAGACCAACGATATTTGCCATGGCAACAACAAACATTGCCACAACACTACAACAAATTTAAAAAAAAAAAAAAAACAGCTGGCAACTCACAATTTACTACCTTCTCACAGCACAGAGCTAAAAGATCAGGACAGAATGGCTGTGCTGCCCTCTTCACTCGTAGGGCAGAACAAAGGGGCACATTTCACTGTCTCTGGAGAAATTAAATCCTCCTCTGAGGTAAACGTCCGCCCCAGCGTAAACCAAACACACGTCCTTTAAGGCGCCATTTTGTAAAAAACCCACCCCCGAGCCCTGATATCAGCCAAAGCGAGAGCGGGTCGGGGTGTGCGTCTGTAGGGCAGTGGAGGAGCCCAAGGCTGCAGGAGCTCCAGGGCTGGAGATGATGTTAGTGGCAGTGCGAAACCGGCTTTGGGTGGGAGTGTGCTGTAGAATCTTCTGGTGCCCCCCCCCCCCCCTTCTGCCCGCCCACCCTTAGCTGGTACTCAGTCTGTGCCAAACAGCCACCGCCTTCTCCGGGAGCGCGATGGTATCCCGCCACTGCTCCACCGCCTCCCGGGATGAGCTCTCGTACCCCAGGTGCACCTGCCGAAAAAAAAAAAGAAACAGACTGCGTCAGTTTCAAAATTCAAAACTATTAATCATACAGCAAAAGCCTCTGAAGCACACGCTGCATTAAGCTCTATGAAAACACTCCCTGCATCAGTCCCTATAGGAACATACTGCATCGGTCCATATTAATACATACACTATTTCAGTTCTTCATTTTAATGCTTCAGTCCACTTCAAAGGCACACCGCCCCAATCCTCGTGAGGCACGCCAGAGGAATACAGCTTTTTAAAAAACTCAAAATCCCAGTGAGTCAACTTAAACCTGAAATCATTTACTACCAGTTATCACTGACATGTTGGTTCACCTGGTTGAGTCCTTGTGTTTCATATTTGTTAGGATTCTTTTTGTGTTTTATAAGGAGGCATTCCTCTTTGTTCCCGCTAAAAATCAATAAGGCATCTCAAAGGTTCTTTCTGCTTCTTTTTTCTGAGACACACACTCAATCGATTCTTCCATCCCAACCACATAGCAACCGAAAACCTTACAGTTGGTTATGCTGACTGTCCTCCTTATCAGCTAATACAGGTATTCAACCTTACAACCAACAAGAAAACTTGTACTCTGAGTACACATTAACACACTATTTCCAGTCATTTTATATTTGCAAAGCTTGTGCCCAAACTCTTGCTCACCTTAGTGAAAGTCACAGAAACTTTGAAGCAACTCGTGCAGTGTGCCACATCACAGTTGTTAATCATTCTAGAGCCTGTCCAACGATGTGTACTAAAGCTGTACTAAGATCCCTAAGATTGTAGATCATTCTAGAGCCTATCCAAAGATCTGCAAGCTGTACTAAGATCCCTAAGATTGCAGGAGTCTAAAAGGAAGCAAAACACCTCCAAGAACTACACCAAGTAACCGATACATCTGACATTTCAAGGGTTGGGTACATTTGACATTTCAGGGCTCAACGGCTGGACGAAAGGAAGAGTGAGAGGTTTTCAGCGGGGAATGGGATACGTACTGCATGCAGCGCGTTATTCTAACTGCGACACACGCATGCTCACCTGGCCCAGGAAGTGCTTCCTGCGCATGGAGCCGCGGCTGTAGAGCTTGGCGGAGATGTGGATGCCCCGTTCCTGTATCGCCACGGGAAACGGAAAGGTCTCCGCCCACCTGGCCTGGCCCCCGGAGGCCCTGAGGGCCCGGGTCTTCTGCTTGGTCACCAGCCGCCCGAACGAGTGCATCTCCACCTTCACAAAGAAGCCTGCGAAAGAGAGAGAGAGAGAGAGAGAGAGAGAGAGAAAGCAGTGGGAGAGGGATAAAGAGCAATGAAAAATTGAGGAGTCAGAAAGAAAGAATGATAGAGAAAGGGGAAAGAAAGAAAGGGTGACATACAAATAAACGAGCAGTGACTGAAGTTACACCTGAGAGGCATTTTGTCCATAAATTAATTTGTGTTTTATCACCCATTTTATTTGCAGACCACATGGAAACTACTAAGTCGGCGCCCATTCACCGTCAATATAAAGCACACAAAATGGCAGACAACTGGAATCCCCCATGCCCCAGGTTTGGGGGTTAAAGGTCAGGAAACCTACTCTGGCTGAGGGGAGCAGAGGATGCTGGGAGGTTCTGCGCTTCCAGCACCTGGATCTGAATGCGACCGCTGACCGGCTGGAAGCAGGTGGCAAGATGAAGCTCCGCGTGGCAGACCTGCAGGGAGAGGAAGGTTCTCCGGCCAGTTATACATGTGTAGAGTCTCACAGAAAACACGCACACAAACGCACACACACACAAACGCTCACACACACACACACAGACAAACACACAGAAACACACACACAAACGCGCACACAAACACACACACAAACAAACACACAGACACACACACACACAAACACACACACACACGCATGCATGCACACACACACACACACACACACACACACACACAAACACACATGCACGCACGCACGCACGCACGCACGCACAAACACACACACAGACAAACACACAGACACACACACACACACAAACACACACACACACACACATGCACACACACACAAACACACACACATGCACACACACACAAACACACACACAAACACACAAACACACAGACACACACACACACACACACAAACACGCACGCACGCACGCACGCACGCACACATATACCCCCAAACACACACACATAAACACACACACACCCAAACAAACACACGCACGCACACACACACACAAACACAAACACACACATACACAAATATAACAAATGACATACTTCTTTTTGGCAGAGTGCAAGACACCATTGCCTAAAAAAGCCACCAGATCTGTTTCTTTAAGTACGTGCCCCTTTTTCACAAGTAACCGAGCATCAAACCCCCTGATGAGGGCCATGCAGACCCAAAGCCCCGTCAGACATATTAAAATGCATTCCTGGGCAGGACAAAAAAAAAAAAAACACACGTTGAAAGGCATTCGCGGAAAACATCCGTCACGCAAACGTCACTCTGTCCCCGGGGGCATGGCAGCAGGCTCCACGCTGAGGCAGATGATGCACGGACCGATTTTAAAAACCGTAGGAAGGGACATAACCACTCAGTGCCCTCTTTTTTTTTTTTTTTACCTGAAATACAGGCCCATTATGGGCAAAGTCTCGCCTGCGTTGTTTGGGTTGTGACCTACTTTCCCCTGCCTTAAGCCTACAGCACCAGCATGCTAACCTCTTTCCTATTTTTGCTCATCAAAAATTGCCTTCGAGCCCAATTTCCTTCCACAGCAAATTGCTCCCCATCTTTTCTCCCAATTGCTTGTTCTCTCTTTCAAAAATGTCCGCAAAGATTTCGTTTCCTTTTAAAAACCTTTTTAATTAAAAAAAAAGAACAATCGGTTGATTTCGTGCAATATACAGCACTAATGTTATTCCAATAAAGATGGTTTTTACATATTATGATTTATGTTAGTTTGCTCAGCTGTGTGGGGGGTTAGAGGTGGAGGAAATATATCTTTGTCTATCTGGGCGTCAGTCATAACCAGGAGCACTAATGTGCTCATACCACTTCTCACAAGCAGCAATCAATTCTCCCCAGACCAAGTCTGGCCTGTATCAAAGGCTTCAAATGTGATCGGCACACTAATATGTCCTCCGTCAAGCTTATTGCAGGAGCGAATAAGGGACAGTGACGCAAATGCGTCATTATTAGCCCCTGAAATAACCACCTTACCGTAATGCCGAGCAGTAAACCAGTCGCTTATTGCCTCAGACACACAATTAATTACGCAGTGTAACTGGATAAGGTTTCTGGGGGCTTTCTGAGTCTGCGGACGTTTCCTTATTGGCCAGTCATAGTCGGCGGGTGTCATCTGCGAGGCGCACTCCAATAAATCCGCACCGCCGGGAAAAAAAGGGCTTTAACTTTATCTTTCCCAGCTGCGCCGACACAAAACCTTCCCTTGCACTGAGACGTTTTTAACCATTTGAAGAGAAGGTTTTTCGGAATGTTTTTTTTTTTCAAAACTCTAAGTCAGTGTTCTAAAACTCCACGGCACAACTCCAGTAGTGACTGTGACATCAGCATTAGAATGTTCAGATAACAACATTCTAACCGCGTATTTGTGATCTCTTAAAGGGCGGATCAGCTTGTGATCCCTAATAGTCCTTCTCATGAGGCATTTGTTCTTTCTGCGAGGAATATTTGTGCGTGAACAGCCGAGCAGGCTCCAGGATCTTAAAGGGTTAACAACAGCCAACACAAATTAAAAATACAGCACAGAGCATCGGCTGGCTCAGTGCGCTGTTCTGGTCTCGGCAACAAGTCCACCAGCGTCCAAACGGCTGTGTGCTCTCCTGTCCTGGTGGCTTTGCTGGAGTTTCACAGACCAACAGTGATATAACGGCTGAAGTTTCGGCAAGAGCCTTACACCAGCAGCACATTAGCATTTTAATGGCCTCCATGCGTGTTCCGAGTGACCCATTTCCCTGTAACCCCTGCTGCAGTGGAACCAGCTCACCTACGGATTCAGTGACGCATTAAATGACTGAGCGTTCACTGAGTGTGAATCACAGGAGAGGCACGGCCGAGGGCAGGTGAATGAAATAAAACATCATTTTCAGTGATTCAGCACGAGTCTTCGGCCAAAGCCCCGCGCATTTCCAAGTGTAATGGGTAATGCAGTTTCCCTTGCACTGATAACACTTCAAGCCTTTAGTTTAACCCTTTGAAGAGCAGGTTTTTTGGAATGTTTCTCCAAAATTTTAAATCAGCGTTCCAGAACAGCATCACTTGAAAATGACCAGTAGTGATGGTTGTGTCAGCATTAGAATTTTCAGTCACTACTGGTAACTGAAAGCGTTGTTTTTCCAGAACACTGACTTAGAATTTTGAAAAAAAAAAAAAAAAAACATTCCAAAAAAACCAACTCTTCAAAGGGCTAAATAGGGAACCAGGCCCAATGGGCGGGGGGGGGACTAACCGGGGCTCTGGACGGTGGGGTTATGTCCAGCCAGTGCTCCGTCTCCTGGGGTCCCAGCTGCCGGAGAGAGAGGACGCACTCGCCCAGGGTGCACTTTCGCGGCAGGTGTGCCTGCAGCCGGAGCACCAGGCTGGCCGTGCGCAGCTGCTGCAGGTGCAGGGCAAAGACGAAGGTCTCCATGAACTCCGTGTTCTGGAACAGAGAGGAGGGGAAACGACACAGGGTGAGTTCCCATTTCAATCCGGAGTCACACCGGTCATGTTTTATGTCCTCACCCGTTTCTCGACCCCCCAGTTTGGAATGTCCAGCCATACTGCCACTGAAAAGATCCCTGGCACCTCGGCTATCAATGCGCTCTCCACCGAAGCGTGTGACATCAGCCACAGCTTCTGATCACTCCACAGTTCACAGGTCAAGCTCACACACACACATACACACACACACACACACACAAGTCAGAGGAAGACCTTTGTGCAGCTCAACAGGTGGACTTGTGGGTGTCCAAATGACCAGCAGGGAGTTGCTGGTGAATGATGAGATTCTGTCATCCCAGGCTACTGAACCCTTCCCAGTCCAGGGTGACACTAGGGCCAACTGGCGGCATCCAGCTACTGTCAGCCCTGCCATGGTCTTGATTCAAAACCAGACCGTGGGGCCCATCCATGCATTAGAACAGTGCTTTAACAGGATAAGCCGGCCTAACAGCCCCCAGAAACACACTACTGAGGACAAACCCAGAGTTCAAATACAGATAATCTTTTCATGAAATATCACATTCGATTTTATTCTGTAATTTTCACAATATTCACACCGTGTGCATGAGCTGACCAATGCCCTTATTTGGACCTGAAGTACATTGAAAGATGTGTGGTCTCAGGGTTGCCAGGTTGGGCTCACAAACTGTGTGGTTTCAGGGTTGCCAGGTTGGGCTTACCAGTGAGGCTTCTTTCACTGAGCTCTTGAAGTGCACGGGCTTGGACAGGCTGATGACGCCTTTCACCCCAATCTTCTGCAGCCCCCCATTGTCCACGGGGAAGTGGACATTCTTACACTGGAAGAGAAGCCCATCATTTATATGACACACTGTCCATTATCCTTTTCATTGAGATGATTTCACCCTTCATCTTGCCGTCTCTCAAAATCCCTTTTAGGTGTTTCATGAGGCAATGACCTACACTGTACATGTACTAAAAAAAAACGTGAAGTAAAAACCCACTCCTTTAACATAAAACAAAAACGAAAAAAGAGGAGGATGAGGGAGTTTAATGATGGAGGAGGAGCGAATGGGGGGATGGGGTTCAGTGAGATGGCAGGGCTGGCTGGTGTGGCCGGACCCAGCACTCCACGCAGACAGAGGTCCCATTCAGCGAGCTGCGAAGCCGGACAATGGAGCGTTTCACCTGGGAGCGAGCTTGGCCAGGTGTGTAAGGTTACCTGCACCAGCGTTATCCAGATCTGCTCCAGGGCCTCCTGGTAGCACAGCCTGACGTTCATCATACCCGGCTCCTTTTCATCCCCCGAGAGAATGATCGACTCTGCGCAGAACACACACGCACACACATACACACACACACACACACACCGTCACCGAAATCCGCTGACATTCACTCACGCGTGTGTAAGCAATGTCCCGCTTCTCTACGTCTCGCACATGGTACAGCTCAACTCCAGAATCGTTCGATCCAGTTAATTTCTTCCATTTTAAAACAAACGTGTGTCTGAATGTTGATAAAGTCTCACACTTTGTCTTAAGAGACCGTCGCTGGCTATCTCTGCGTTTATCTTAGAAATGCCTTTTTCTGGACATGAAGCATTTGGAAGTGATTACGGTGTCTGCCCTTCGATGGTCGCACAAGGCGCAGAGATCTAAATCTCATCTGGTCCTTCCAGGGCAAAAGTTATGGAGAGGGTATTTTGTCTCCCAGAAGAAGTCTATAAACCTGCACTGCAAAAGCATCAAACATACACCCAGGATAAACAGTTAACGGGACGCTTGTGGGGGTTTGTCTGGAGTGAGCGGGGGTGTACGGAAGGGCGGTTAATGGCCGGCCCACATATGAATGGTTACCTAGGCTACGGCTGCTTTCGGGGGAGTCTCTCATGGACGACGTGCTGCTCTGGATACTGGACACCGATTCATACCTCTGGGAACAAGCCAGGAGAGATTGTGTAAGACATCAATAACATGCCTTGAAGCTAACACCACCCCCCCCCCCCCCCCGACCCCCCGACCCCGCCTCCCCAATCTGAAGCCTAAGACCAGCAGGCCTCTCCACACTCAAGTTCTTAGAATTTAAAAGAGTACTAAATTCCATTAAGACTTCAGAAGTTCTGAAATTAAATTATTACAGGGAGGGAAAACTTGGGAGAAGTAAAACACAACACAAACTATTTCCATATATGGAGGTGGGGGGGGGGGGGGGGGGGAGTCTGAAACTTCTTGGAAATACCCTGGAGTTCCACAACGTTTTGAAGAGAATTACAACAATTATTTGCACTGGGACTTTTTTAATATACTGTAGATAACCTGCACCCACCAAATATACGAACAGAATTAACACTTCAGAGATAGAGGAGACTGAGTGGAAGGTTATATCATATCTACACGTCGTACCCTGCCTAAGAAATGCCTGCAGTGTTGAGATAAGAATTGCAGGCCCTGGGACCAAATAAACGACAGTGAACCAGTCCGTCAGGTTAAAACAATCATGGCAAGCACTCATTTAATTATCTCAGAAACAGCAACAGGTGACCATGTCAGAGGAGATCTCATTTCCAATTATAAGAGACTATCATCCTCAGTTAGAGATTAATGCTTGCTCTATTAACCCAGCCCTGGAATCCACGAATGAAATCCTGGGCCTCTGATCGTTTTGTTTTTGCGAGCTTTGCATACAGAAATGTTGTTTATCATGGCTTTTGGCAAACCTTAAAATAAAACTGTCGTCATAGCTCCAGCTTCATATCTGTTATTCAATATTATTAATGTATTAATAGTATTAATGCCAAGCGGATATAATTTCCTTTACACAGCTGACAGAGCAAAGAACAGCCCACTAAGGACAGCCCAAACCTCACCCTTTGTTTGTGGACAAGACTAAATAAAGTTATCAGTTCAAAAGTCACTTAATCAAGATAAGTTGGAGCATACAAAGAAACTCTCACGTACTATATTAAACAGAGTAACGTGTGTTATTATTTCAATGTGTCATGAAATATAATGAGTATATTAAGGAAGCAAATTGATTTATGTTAAGTTTCTAAACTTACAAACAAAAAATGGTGGAACCTGATGTGTCTGTGATCATGTGACACAGGTGTGTGTGGACCCACAATTACCTCCATGTGGCCTTGGGGGTGTGTGAGATCGAACATGGAGTTGCTCAACCTGTGTTTCCCATTCTTCAGATCCCACACTGAAACACAAACATTCAGTCAGAGCAATTTTGGTTTTGACCTTTAACCCAGGTAAACCCAGAGTCATTGTCATCCACTCCCCAATTCCTGTACGACAAAATGTAAACGTTGAAAAAAATAAAAAAATAAATCACATGCATGGCTTGAATTTGCCAACTCCCGGACAGTAAAACACATGCAATTGCCAGAAATTACATGTGCAAATATTTGACCGGTGTGCATCTACGTAAAATACCAGGACTTTTATTGTTACCCCAGCAGGACAGATACCAGATTACACACAGTGTTCCAATAGGTCTTTTTTTTTTCCTGCCATAAATGATTTGCAACACTGATTAATAAGCTGCACAAAAACGTCTGTCTGGATCAAAAGCTAAGAGTATATACATAGATATGGAGGAATCAGTATATCTGATCCCTAAACACACAGCGAATGGTACAGTCTATCTCCGAGTAAAAGCAAGATGACAAATATTCAACATTTTGGTGCCTGTTCACACTTTGAATTCGGAGTGAACTCTATGAAGCCAAATAGTTATGAGCGCTCTGAACATTACTTCCCCTGAGGGACGGGGTGAACGGAAAGGCAAATAATCTCCTCGAGGCCATGTTTCCGCTCGACCTCCTGAGACCCAGCAGAAATAAAGCGGAAGGATTTTCTATTTTTCGCATGACACAAATGTCTTGGGCGACAAAAACAATGCTGCAGTGAAAACATTTTCTAAACCACAATTTATTCTCATTGAATGTCCCTGGCAGTGTAGGTTTCGTCAGAGCAGGATATATGGTTCTTGAGATTAAGACCAGGGGGCTCATGTCCCCTCAGGGAGCAAAACCTAATTTCTTAGAAGGATAAACGGATACTGTACAAATCGGCACAGAGAGGTCATTCCCTTCCGGGGATACAGTACAAATAAAATATACAGATAAGCCGGACATCTCGAAACAGGGCTGGGTTTTCATTTTCTTTTATTCTTTTTGTTTCCCCCTACCTAATCCGTACGTATTGCCGGTCCTGTTTGGGGAGACTCGTCGCGCGGACCCCGGGGAGATGTGGTCCGCTGCAAGGCTGGAATGGAGTGTGGTGCAGGGATCGTAGACGATGTGACTGGCACCTGTCAGTTCTGCCTTCCGGTCCACGTAGGTACACCTGGCAGACCCTGGAACGCAGAGAGGCAATAGGACATATACGTAGGGGCACAGACACAGACGTACGTAGAGGCACAGACACACACACACGTACAGGCACAGACACACACACACACACGTACGTACGTACAGGCACAGACACATGCGCGCACACACACACACACACACACACACACACACACACACACACACGTACAGGCACAGACACATGCACGCACACACACACACACACACAAAGCACACATACACACAGGAAACATAAGACCAAAGTTTAAGCAGATCACACCCATTCTTTAAGATGGACAAACAGAATATCATCACACATCAATATCAATGGGGAATCCTTGATATTCTGAAGATCTTCACTCAGCTTTAGCTCAAACTCATTTGTACACATTAAATAAATACTTAATGAAAACCTGATACAACAAAAGTATTCTCAAAAAGATGCAAGCTTTATTTTTAGCACAATGGCACAGCGCCAACTTCCTAGTTTGTGGTTATGAAGTATATAATCACACTAGTCTGCGGAGTTAATCTAACCTAATATCAGTCAGACAAAAAAAGAATATATTCTCTGTTCAGAGCAAATGCCTCTGTATGACAATTCTCCTTTCCCTGCAGTTAGCAAATTTGTCAAAGTGCATGTTCTGCCCCTGTGGTTCTGAGGCAGAAATTAAGGGTCTGGTTAAGGCAAGACGGCAGCAATGACTTTAACAGTCTTAATTTCCCTGGAGCCAGCCATTCAACCAGTGCACACCGTCCAGACCGAAACCTTTCCAGAAAAACCTCCCCCCCACCCATTTCTTTTCCAGTTTACTCAAACAATTTGTGTAAAAGCACCCAGTTCTCGGTCCACTGAAAGCTCGACCTGAGCAATGGAGGTTCTGCGCAGTGTTAAACCGAAGGTTCGCTGGGCCATGATATTTTACAGACCACCATTTTCTTTTCTTTTTTTTTTCAAATGGGGAAGTCAATAGGTTTACTAAGCCCCTCAGATGACTCCTGAAACAAGAAATAAATCCTAAAATGAGAGGAAAAGAGGGGAATTGGGAGTGCAGCGTGGAGCGTACCGTGCAGCCCCTCCTGGTAGCTGGGGTACAGGGACCCACTGGGCTGGATGTAGGAGGGTTTGAACATCGGGACCACAAAGGGCACCTCTTTCCCATGGGGGGGAAGCTTGGAGAGGAGGTAGTCTTCCGAAACACCGACCACTCGCCTCGGACATTCTGAGACGACCCCTGAGACGCTGGTGCTGGCTGGCACCACTCTCATTTTAATTACTGCAGAGAAAAGTAAATAACCAGTTACACTCACTTACTAATACATATGAATACATAGTAATGGTCATAATCACCATTATCTGTACATAGCCATTAAAAAAATAAGATATTTTATAGGAGTCTGGAAATAACTGAAACCGACAGTAAACATTGAGGAATAGTCTTGACGGTATTTGCGAAGTTGGAGTTCCAGATACAATTAGAGCTCTTACTGAATTTCAGCTTACTCGCGATTATAATGAATGTCCCTAAAATGAAACTGCAACTAAAGATGGTATGCTAACTTCACAGATAATAATCTCATATGCCACGGCTCCGATGAAAAAACCTCAGTGAACGGCCCACCTTGGGTCTCAGTCTCCTCCTTGCGCAGAAAGCTCTTGCAGCAGCTTTTGATGCATTCCGTTGCCATGTTGTAGAGCTGCTTTGGATTCAGCACAGGGAACAGGAACTTCGGAACAGGCGCAAGAACCGTTTTTGTCTACATTCGCGGCTGATGATTAACCAAAAAATCTCAACTTTCTGATTTAAGGTTGCACTGAATTAGTATCCTACATACTCTTATACTTGTCACCTAAAAAATAAAATAAATAAAAAAACACTTAAAAATATTGAAGTTGATTTTGTGCATCGATATTTCTTAATATAGGTTAAAATATTAACATTTTAGTGGAAAACGCAGAAAATGCGCTCTCAGCTGGCAGAAGTTTAATTAACCTACCCCAACTAGTTCTCAACAGCCTCAATGGTGTAACACTTGACCCAGCGACTGCCAAGTTTTAAAAAAATGAACCCCCCATGAAACCACAAACGTGGCAAAATGGACCGTTTGGACTTACCCGTACAATTGCTCCGCCGGAGAAGTATAGCTCGATCGTTCATGAAAACAGGTGTACTACAGTCTCTTTCTGCGCTCATTGTAGTAGGCTAAAGCCCTGGGGACTTCAAAAATTTCGGTCATAGCGCCCTCCAGTTACACGCCTCTTCATGAACGTGTCTGACGAGCTGGCAGATTCTCGCGACCGAATCGAGAGCTCTTTCTTTACAATAATCAGCTATCGCGGTGATGCAGTTTAGTGTTGTTTTTACTATCCCGGAAACACTCACAATCTGTTAGTGTTATTGTCCGCCAGTTGAGAGACATCCCGCTTAAATTTTAATTTCCCATATGCTCAAGTAGCCTACTACACACCCCTGACATGCTTAGAAATCATTCACGACCTTTCAAGACCATCAGGATTTACACCTTTATTTGACTGACCAAGATTACTTACAGGGTCTTAATAAAAACAAGTATATAAAAGATGACACGTGAATGACTAGCAGACACATTTTTAAAAAGACAAACATTTCAATGTTTGGAATGCTGAATACATTTTTGAGTTAATCCTTTAAGGTGGCAGACACGAATAACAATTTAAAAAACACCTTCGACCGAATTACTACACCACCGCAACAGAACAGACAAACATTTCCTTGAGAAACAGTTGGATTAAGATGCGGTTTTTAAACACACTGTGTGGCAGTGATGGGGTTTGTCAGACGAAGATTTAATCTAAGAAATCCAATTCAAGGCTAGAAAGTGACGAACATAAATATTGGTTCCCACTGAAGCATGCGTTTAGACTTTGAATTGATCTTGGGTTGGGTTGCTGATCATTCTCACGTTAACCACCCCTGACATTGCGTCAGAACATTTGCACAGACCCTCTCTGTGGTTGTATTGTAATTCACGGCTAAGACTGATACGAGGTACTGTACACCAAGAATATAATTCTGATGTGCATTTTCAATAATTCATCCTTCTGGAACATTGCAGTGTGTGGTAGTATTATCATCTATCTCCTGATATGCTGTTATTTATTTCGTTTTTTTTTTAAACACGTGTCTGTCATGTGAAAACACTGTTGTGTAACTTTGCCCTCTCAGTTCAGTAAAACAGTTAAGCTGAGAGGGTTCACAGGAAACAAGGAGGCGTACAATAGTAAACCAAAATAACATAAATCCAGCAAAAAGAAATAGATGGAAAAACACAGGCAACTTGGAGGAATATTCTGGCATCTCAGTACAGGTGGAAAAAAAAAGACTTTTCACAAAAGAGAAAATGAAATGGTAAAAAGGACCCTGTGAATAACAAGTTCTTTAATATTCACAAGATCAAATGACAAACCCATATTGCCATTGCTACAAAAATCTTCTTCCACGTGGATAAATGTGAACCGGTCTTTCGGCAGCCTTAAGATAGAGCGTCCCTGAAAAGGATTTCTTTTTGGGGGCTGGGGGGGGGGGGGGTTGTGGAACTAGGAGATGTTGAACCCGAAATGGGGTGGGGGGGTTTCCCAGAATCCCCGGTACAGTGTAGGCATAATCAAAGACAAACCAAGCTGCCGGATGGAGGAGGTTGTGGATCGAGGACTGGGGTCAGTCAGGGGTTGAGAGGTCAAAGGTCAGAAACTTCAGGGCTTCAGTAGGAATACTCGGAGACGTATATTGTGAGTCGGATGATGGAGCTGCCTCTGAAGTTAATGACGTGGTTGACAGTGACCATCTCCAGGTCTAAGACCACCTCTCTCGGGCCCTTGATAGGGCGAGTCAGGACTAGAGTGGCACTGACGTTGCTGGTTTGCTGTGGGATGGACAGAGAAAAAAGAGGGGGAATTTGTTAGTAACCATGGAAACCTTTACAGAGATCCCCAGCCCTTGTCCAGGAAAGGACACAGGGCAAAATGTTCAACAATTACCACCAAAAAATTTTAAATACAAACCAACTTTACACACACACACACACACACACACAAAACTGTGATCTTGCCTTTATTTTTGTTCTGTAATAAAGACCATAATACCAAACATACCAAACATAATCAGTCATTTCGGCTTCAATGACAAGTCAAGGACAAAACTAAACGTATTTCATCCACCAAAACGAGCATTTGAAGTTGAAGCTGATGTTAATACAGCCGGAGGCGACGCAATGTTGTGAAATTCTGGCCTCATGCTGTGCACTTGGTTATATTGCGCATATATATATTTATTTTTAGCTAAAGTAAACACCTTGAGAAATATCTCATGGACAACCGGAATCTCTTGAGATCTTTCCATATTATACTACTTTATCAAGCATTAGCAATCTTGTGGCGCCCTCTGCTGGCTACTGAACTTTGTCAAAAGCCAAATGTGTGATACAGTCCAGCGCGATCCAGCACAAGCTCGGGTTTAGTTGAGTAACTATATGGATCTCACATTACCTCACAGGCATACATTTTATTCCTTTGTGAAAAAAATCCTTTGCATGGGTGGTGTGCTTCTCATAAAAATAAACTTATTTCACAATATTTTCCCCTTTAATTACTCAGTAAGACTGCTTAGTATACAACTTAACAGATTCAACCACTTGAGAAGTTGAATTCTGTATGTCAGCAGAAATAAATCTCCCAACAACATGTTTAAATACTCAAAGATATAATCAGTCATGTGATGTCAAACTGAAATCAGCTATTCAACAAAATAGCTCAAAAATTTTTTTTTTACTAAAAGCAGTTAGATTTTTCTCAAAAAAATTTTAACCAGCATAAACCGTTATCACTGGGACCAGGGCTGGCCAAATCCTGCAACATTCTACCCTGGTAACGCAGTGCAGTGTTCCATAGAGAGAGCTGTGCAAAGCTCTCAGACTGTAGTCATGTGAAATGTTAATATCACTCAACATTACAGGCAGTAGTCACGCAAAATGTTAAAATTAACATCACACACCCCCCTTCTGCCGTCCCCCCCCTCCCCCAACCCCCACCCGTCCTGAGATATAACAGAGGCGCAGCCAAAAGCAGGGGGTCGGTGTCACTCACCCTCATGCTGAACTCTCTGCCCTCGTTGCCTGACTTGATCTGAAAGATGTAAAAGGCCCCCGGGTAGCGTGTGGTGGCCTGCATCTGGAATATGTCCGCGGGGACGCCGCGACCGGAGGTCAGGTCCATGTGCCTGTACAGGATGGTGAACGGCCTCTCCCTGCACGCAGGGTTTTCGGCTGAGCACATGCACTGACTGGGGAAGAGAGGGGGGGAGAGAGAGAGAGAGAGAGATGGAGAGGGAGAGGGAGAGGGAGAGAGAGAGATGGAGAGGGAGAGTGAGAGGGAGAGACAGGGAGAGAGAGAGAGATGGAGAGGGAGAGAGAGAGAGGGAGAGAGAGAGGGAGAGGGAGAGAAAGAGAGAGAGAGAGAGCGAGGGAGAGAAAGAGGGAGAGAGAAAGGGAGAAGGAGGGAGAGAGAGAGAGACAGAGGCAAGGTTACCAAATTACAAGGGAACACTACCTTTGCCTGCGTCCCTATGGGTCGCAATCATTGAGCATTAATAACCATCATTACGGAAATCACAAATGCCAGTTAATTCAGAATCACCCCCCCAATAATCAAGTAATCTACTACAAATAACTTACGCAACAGCATAAAGATTTGGTTTTTGGTTTTTGTGACTACAGCACAGTCCATTCAACACCAAGTACAGCTGGAATTTAATCCTCATTCCTGCTGTATGCCCGTATCTATATAGCAAAATGCAGCCAGAGCTGTCCATTGTTCTGACTGAACATCAAAGCAAGTTGTCTGTCAAGTATTTCATGTTTGTAGAAACTAATTGCATTATACCCCTACATTATTGCATGGATTCAAAATTTGTCCATAACTTTGACTTCAAAATGCATTAAATTTATACTACTTTTTTTGTTCAAAAAACTGTGTGGTGAGTTCATTTTGGCGATTGCCAAACTCCCAAAAACTGTGTTCAAAACGAAAGAAACCTAATGCATGCATGCATCATGATGCATGCAGTCATTTATAAGCAACAGCTAAGGGCAAACGTGAACAGGCTTGCATTAGTTTGCAGAAGAAGCAGAACAGGTACTCACTTCTCGTTGATCTCAATGTAAGGTGGGTCACATTTATTAGGGTCCAGGCATTTATACCCCCCCTGGAAATTGAAACATACTTGTGCTGTTGTACAGGTGTTGTTACCAGTGTCACATTCATTGATATCTTCAAAATCAAACACACAACAATAAAGGTCAGTTTGAACATCGTCATCATCAGCATCATCATCATCATCATCATCATCAATCATCATCATCAATGCAAAAGCATGCGTCAGCAAAAAATATTGATCATGCACGATGACAGAAAAAGAGAACACAAATGACAAAATGCTACATTTTCTACTTAAACAATTAGCACAACCAGCTCACAAATCTAGGCACAAAATTAACATTTACATCTAATACAATTGAGCAGCAGTTGCACGCTTAGTGTTGCTTGTCGTTAGGAATATTTACACAAAATATCAGACTACCAAAAAAGATAATACAAAAAAAAAAAACAAATAGATAAAAAATAAGGAGAGACAGAGGCCATGCTGGCCCTCCAATCACATCACCTCATACCTTCACAGCTCCGCCCATCCTCGAAGATGAAGTACCCAGGGGGGCAGACACAGGTGAAGGAGCCGGGTATGTTCAGACACGAATGCTGGCACAAGAACTCAGAGAAGCTACACTCGTCCAGGTCTAAAGGCAAGACACAGAGACGCCTGTCAAGAGGGCAATATCAACCCCCCAAGAAAGGGGCAACTGTCCAGCGTCTGCAGGCAAAACACTAATTCATAGATCACAGTTTTATGGACCCACGCTTTTAATTTCTCCTCTGCAAATGACTTTCAGTCCCTTTTAGTGCAAATGATGCAGATTTCCATTCCCTTTTAGTGTGCGTTCCAAGACAGCATTCCAAGTGCTGGTGGTTTACCGTATGGTTGCAGGTTGAAAGGCTTCTGCTTTGATACCCCTGAGCTAAAGGTACTAAAACCTGAAAATGTTTCAGTATATATCCCGCTCTATAAACGGGTACTTTGTAAAAACGCCAAAGTTGCGTAAGGCGCAAGTCGCTCTGGATAAGAGCGTCTTCTAAATGGCAGCAATGTAAAAAAAAAGAAAAAAGAAAAGATGAATGTGGTTGCTTAAGTAACTGTGATGTCACAGGAGCAGGGCAGCCGAGCGTGAAGCAGAAATGCGACTGTCCCGCTTCGCTGCGAGCGCGCGCTCGGCGCTCCCCGCTCTCGGGTCGACACTCCCTCACCGTTGCACGTGGTCCCGTCGGACGCCAGCTCGAAGCCCTCGACGCAGTTGCACATGAAGGAGCCGTAGGTGTTGATGCAGCCGTGCGTGCAGGGGATGTCTTCGCACTCGTCCACATCTGTCGAGGAGGAGCAGAGTCACGCTTTCATGACATCACCATCGTCACATGACCGGAGACCGAAGCCCACGATGTCATCGTGCTACTTTTTTTAAAATCGCCTATTACAGAGGGATGTAGCACGATTACGACATCAGATAATGGGAAACAAAATACTCCACTTGCACTGCCAATATGTGACGACTCAGGAAAAGCCAGAGTGGTTACGCAGTTTGACAAGAACGCACAGAAAGTGACTTAGAACAGTTCGTTAAATGGGTATGCACATCTGGATGCCTACCTTGACACGTCCTGCCATCTGGATTTAGGAGGAAGCCAGGGTTACAGGAGCAGGAGTACGATCCCGGAACGTTGGCGCAAAGCTGCTGGCAGTAACCATAGCGACACTCATCGATATCTAGGTGGAGACAGGGAGTTGGGAGTTGAAAGGGGGCGGGTGCCGAGATCTAGACTACCTCTGTCTTTTTCCAGTGTTTCTTTGATCGTTTTTCAAAAAAACTGTCATTTTTAAAAAAGCACAGGTTTAGCCCAATCAAGATGCGGAAGCTCTTACCCTGACACTGGCCACCAATCAGCCAGTACCCCTCTGAACAGGTACAGGTGTATCCCCCAGCCGTGTTGATGCATACTTGGGTAGGATTGCACTGGTGAGACCCCGTTTCACACTCATCAATGTCTGAGAGATGTGGGAACAGGGTGAACGAAACAGAGGTTGAGAGGGAGGGAGGGGAGGAGGGAAAGAGAAAGAAAAATGTCTGTATCTCCTTTGGACAGACTTGTAGACAGCAGTTATTTATAGTGGGAGTTTATCTTTAAAGAGTTTGTGAGCAATTTGTACTAGTGTTTACAGACAGCTGGTGATAGCTAAACCTAGGGCATACCACACACAGTCATATTTCAGTTCATGTCTGGCTACTCCAAGTGTTTTAAAAATATATATATATATATATTTACTACCTGCCACTTGAGAATTCGTAATTTACTGGAATTCCACACAGTTGTAGGTCACACATTGCCCTAGTATCACTATTTCCTTTTGTGGATATCAGAAACAAAAAGCCACTGCTGTTTACTGGGTCCTCATACCATGAAGTCACCAATTAGTTTTTTTTTTTGTTTTTTTTTTATAAAAGCAAGGGGGAGGGTGAACCCCAAGATGATTGGCTTGTTTAAACATGCAGGTCTAATAGCCGATAAGGCCTGACGAGGGCCAGCCCCAGGGCCAAGTCCACGGCACGGCTGGCTCACAGCTCCGGCTGGGCCGGGCCTAAGGCTGGGGTTTCGGGCCAACAGAAACACAGCACAGCACCTGCTTGCAGTTAAACCCCTTTCAGTGTGGCAAGGGGGGGGAACATGTGCGCTCCATGCGTACTACAGCCCCCCAGCTCCCCGCCCCCCCCCCCCAACACAACCCTGTCTGGGAGTGTTTCAGTACACCTCCTTTTATGGGCTCTTCTACGAGCCTCCCAAGGGGGGGGTTGTGGTAATCACCCCGACGATCCTGATGAACTTGTGAGAGAGTCAGACAGCGGCCTGAGAATTTTTGGGGTGAGGGGGTGGGGGGATGACGAGGTGGGGGGGGGGGGGTGTTCATGGTACAAGGGAAAGAGAGGTCCCTTGAGAGAAAAAAGCCACTTGGCAAAAAACAGCCCAGAAAACCGTGGGTATTCTTGGTTAAATATGCCAGCTGTTACATGCTGGAATGCAGACACACACGCCTGCGTGCACACACACACACACACACACACACTTACACACACACGCCTGCGTGCACATACACACACACACACACGCATACACACACACGCCTGCGTGCACATACACACACACACACACACACACACACACACATACACAAAGACAGATTTCACCAACTGCACAGAAAGGACACAAGCTATGTTTTCTGAGGATAAATGCATGTTCCAGAAATAGGGAACTCCTTCAGTTGGGTAAAAACATCTTGAATCAAACAGCATGTGTTTTTGCGATGATCCCTGCAGCATCATGCACTTCTCCGTATTACAAAACTGTCATGGTACCTAAGCTGGGAAATATAGGCATGACACATCTTTGATAGGTGGCATCCATACCAACAAAGTGAGGTGCTCATACCTCACAGGAAAAAGTGACCCTGTAATTTGGAATTCCCAATCACAAGTGCCGGCTCAACCCACCACTGTATCAGCTACACTATCAGCTATTAAGGAGGCTGCACACCAGTGTGCCTGTATTCTGGAACACTGGGAGCAGGCAGCCGCCATTTCCGCTAACTCTGCGCCGCGGCAGCTGCACCGCTGCTGCGTTTTTCCGCGCTGAAACGCCCTACACAGCTCGCACATCCGAAACAGGGAGACCGCGGGAGAGAAGGGGGGTCGCCGCCGAGCCTTCAAGCGCGGATGACATCTCGCCAAAGAAAAAAAAGAAAAAATGCTAAGCTCTGCTCAATGCTAAGCGCAATGATTCAGTCCGGTCCATGGGGCACATGGCTTAATTGAGAGCTGGTGCTTAAGCTGAATGCAACACACAGGAGCCCCTAAGAGGCAGGGTTTTGAAAAAACTTTTAGATATTTCAATATGTTTCCCCTGAACTGTACTTACAAAAAAGCAGCCAGCGGACAGAAAGCAACAAACTTGCCTGGTGTCAATATTACCCTCAGTGGGGGAATCGACAGTAATCAAGCACAGAAATAGCATACACAAGCCATGGAAAGTTTGAATAATAGCATCTGAGGCCAAACTTATTTTGCCCCCACTTGATTTTAGGGTTGCGGGGGTGCTGATGTCACCCCCAACCCAGGCCCACGAGACAAAGACCCATTTGTGATCACGCCGGTACAGGACGTCACAGTCTGCAATATTGCCCTCTGCAGCCAGAAAACTGCACATCAGTCAACGGGTCGTCCAGGGCTGCCCACACCTCCTGGGACTTGTAGTCTCCTGGGCCGGAGTCCTCAGGGACTTCCTGCTTCTCCCGCTGAAGCACACACACAGTTTGCCTACAGCAACAGATGATCTCACTCGCTGGCGCTGGGTGCCCAGATGGCTGGAATACCGGCGCTAATTCCCTATTCCCGCGGTTTACCCAAACAAGGCCGGGGACCGGGATCCCTTAACCGCCCGGAGATACGCGGTTGTGCCAAAGGGGAAATCGGCCAGCGGGGTAAAATATGAGTTCATTATCCAGTCATTATGGAGTCACAATCCATTTATAATAAATGAAGAGTAATATAACCCTAATAGAGCCTTTCGCGTGACAACTTCCATATATAACAAAATAGTCCCATAGTACAGAGGAAAGCTGACGAGACAAAAATAAAAAGCCACATATATATATATATATATACGAGCACCAGAAGACTGGAAAAGAGATCGCATGCTCTATGGTCGGCTTTGACTGGCACCAGTTTTCTAGCAATCCATCACTTAAGTTTGGTTTTTTTTTGTTTTAATGAACTATTTACTGCAGCCTCAATGCACAGTTTAATGCATTTCACTGGAATCACCTGATATGAACTAAAATAACCACAGTCCAGACAGTCTGACGTGTCCTGAAGAAACACAAAACAGCATCCCAGATCATTCAATATTTTGTACAAAAAAGATCTCTAACTTAATAAGAAGCTGTGGGAGAATAACCAGCCCTTCTGAGCTCAGTAGCCGAAAACAAGCATCAGATTAAAAGCTAATCGAGCCGTTCAGTCAATAAGGGACATTGCCCCCTGGACTATGTACTAAAAGCCAAATCTTCACTGAGGGGGACAGAGAGCAGGAAGGGCGCGCTATTTTCCAATGAAACATTAAGCCAAGATCTTGGCCCCCTTTGTTTATTAAAAACTGCCTTGGCTCTCTCTTTTTAAAGTAAGGCTGCAAACATTGTCCTGGACAAATCCCAATCTAAACTCTTTAAATGTGCTGCATTCACTTAGCTCTTTCGGGCTTGCTTTACACGTTTCATGTGCTGTAACCAAAAAATGGCCGCCACCTTCATTCTAGGTGAAAGAGTCATATAACTGGAAGCCATCCCCATACAGAGTACATCTTTACAAAATGCTCATTTCCTTGCATTAAAGGCACAACGCAAAATCCTGCAATATAGTTTTAAAAAAGAAATCATAAAAAGTTTTCACTCAGATGCGTGATGCCAAGAGCAGCGGTTTTTATATTTACATTGACTTTTGAATCTTCATTTTATAAATTAAATTGGCCTTAGGTGTACACTGGCCTCAGACATGCAGTGGACAAGGAGGCTGAGACTGCCTTCCTGACAAACACAAGGCCACCATTCAGATATATGACAAAATGCAGCGCAATGTTCAAATGGCAGTCTTTTGAAAGAGTTTCAAAAAAAAAAAAAAAAAAAACGCTCCCTTTAGGTATAGAGTCTTGGGCGGCCAATGCCGACTGTGGTCAACAGGCACACAAGGTGGTCATAGTCAGCTCTTGGGCGGGGGGGGGGGGGGGGGGGGCGTGGGCTTTGGTCTTACTGGTCATTAATCATTGACCACACTTTTTGCCAGGAATGTACAATGGCCTTTTCTCTCAATCGCTCAATGCTGCAGGGCATCAGACCAATGACCAGCAGGACCTGCAAGGCCCAATGGCCTGAGGTATGCAGAAATAGCCCCTCACGATTGTTGATCCAATGCTCAACAAATGCTCTTTGATGGACAGGATCGCTACAGACACCATAACACACTTAATAAAATGAATGAATAAATATTTAGATTTACTCATATATCTATTAAAATACTTTGATATCTAAATAAAGTTAAATGAAATTAAGTACATGTAAATACACATGGTAGATAGTACAAATACGGTGGATTCAGCTTTATGAACTCTCTGCTATTTCGCAATGGCAGATGGACCATTGAACGTTCCCAAATAGCAATAGAACTAATGGCCCAAAAGAAGGTCAATGACCTGCAGGCACAGTAACACATCTTTTTTGTGCCAAATAGTATAATTTGGACTGCAATAAATATGTAGTATGCACATTCAATTATCAACCAACATAATACAAAACAATATTAATTGTATTTGAGATATTTTACCTCCAGAACATCTTTAAAACGATATGTAGCCTATGTCTGGGCTTACCTGTGCAAAGGCCATCCTCCGCAAGGGCGTATCCAAGGACACAGGGGGCGGATCGTCCAGAGACCGGGAAGCTGGGAGCTGCAGGGGGCCGCTGGACCGACGGGTAGGGTTCGGGAAAGGCCAAGGCTGTGTCCGGATAAGACGGCTCACTATAAGTTGATGGGTTGGTCCTGGCGTAGGGCTGACTGTACATGCCTCGCGGGAGACACAGGTAGCCGCCGTTTTGATTCACGCAGCGCATGTCCCCGCGGCAGGGGTCCGCGAGCGTCCGGCACTCGTCCAGGTCTGCCAGAGAGGAGAGATGGACCCGAGTTCATTGCGATTATAGCAACAATTCTGACCCGGTGAAGATATATGGACCTATTTATAGGCTGCCGCAAAAAGGAAAAAAGATATAAACGAATCTCACCAACACACTGTCTGATACGCCGGTCATAGATAAAGCCATCTGTGCACGTCTGGAAAAATATAAACATTTGTTTAAATCAAATGAATCGTTGCAGACAAGCAAGACATCTAAGAGTTTTAACTGAGAAGCCGTGGTCCCGAAGGACCGTTGTTCAAAATGAACACGGATTAGTGGAAACAACTGGAGATGGTTATTAAGTAATATAGTAAGATGGTCCAGTGACCTTATGAGGACTAATGTTGTCATCAGAAAGTAACGCACTACTGGTTTCAGTAAAGCAAATTATTCCTTTAAAACAATATTAATCTCTCGCGAAGCACGGTCAAGTAATTATTAACTCCAAACATCTGGTCCACAGACCCAGACTCTCGTTCTCATAAATCGATGAATCATGCGATTTACCTGCGTATTGCCAGACTGGATACATAGTACGATCAACATCAGAACTGTCAACATCCTGCAGAGAAGAAAGAATGCTTAAAATGTGACTAAAAGGGAAACACAATTTCATTTGATGGGCTATTTTGACCTTTCCTTTTTCCTTTTACGCATCAGTGCCATTATGGTTAAATTAGGCAGCGCGTAGAGTATTGGAACGCTGCACAACTTGTTTTAACAGTTGGGATTTCTTTTGCAATACTTTCCCAGTTTTAGCCCGCCCCAAAGTGTCGGGGGGATACTCAATGCAAAAGTCGTCAAATAAAAACATGTTGTCAGTTAGTCATCAATATGACGTGCCACTACACGGTCAGAAAGATCGGCTTACCTAGCGAACGTCCAGAAACTCGAGAAACGTCCTTCAAAGAGCATGGTTTTTATGGGTCCGTGGTGGTTCCAAATGAAAGAGCCGAAGGACCAGCCCGTAATTTCTTTGCAGCGAACTTGTCAGAACTGCTCTACCGTAGACCCCTTAGAGTACACCACTGCGCAATCGGGCGCTCTCGCCTCCCCCCGACTCCGCGCCTTCAAGCGAAAACCGACACCTGGCTTTGGTTAACCAACGTGTAGTCTACCGAGAGCAACGCAAGAGTTGACCAGTTCCACGAGGAATGTTTTTTCAAAATAAGGAGTTAATTTTTTTTCTCCTCCGTCGTCTGCTATACAGACTATTTAGCAATGCAAATAGCTGGGGCCCCGGGGCACTTGACAACAGCTGGTTTAAATCACAGAAAGACAACCCCCTTGAAACAGTGCGCTCACAGAGCTGCCGCGATCACTTACAAAATACTCGAGAACAATCTGAATCAAGAAAATGCAAGAAGGGGTGACACATGGACTCCTCTTCGGAAGTGCTGTAGGCTATTTTGTTCAAGAAATAATATATTTGGAACAAAAGCGTTGCGTTCAAGACGTTCTTAAGGGGTATTCGGAATCGAGGACACATTTTGAAGTGTGTTTCTTCATACGAAGCTCTGATTTCACTTTATCATAATTTTGCAGCCCCCACCCCAAATCAATATTGCATTATTGGGATATTTAAATTTTAAATTCAAACTGAGTGATGACTGCATGCGTATAGGCACTGTATAGGCAATGATGATTGTAGGATTTTCACTCCACTGTAACATTAGGCACCACGCAAACAAAAATGAAAGATTCATGCCATGACCCTTTCAGAGTTTACTGAAAAAAACATGGACCCGAAGCAGCCTGCACACCAGCGAACTGAAAACATCACTGTACCCACATCACTCGTTGGCCTACCTGGAACAAGGTAACTTGGTTCTTATCCAGGTCTATAGGTTTTTTTTTTTTTGGGGGGGGGGGGGGGGGGCGGGTTGGTACATGACATCACATAATTATCCTGTGTATACCTGATTATCCCCTGAATGAAACCATTTCAACAGTCATTGAAACCTGAATTAAATACAATTCAAAACAATACTCTGAGTAATGAAGGGAAAGTTTATGACATTTAAATTGGTTCCTTCTATTTGGCTCTTACCTCCTGAGCTATGTCACCCCTATAACAAATTAACAAACCTTTAAATATCCACCTCCTTCCTCCCCGAAGTAAAGAGCCCTAGAGTTTGAGATTCAATAATTAATAATTGTGGGGGCGACATAGCTCAGGAGGTAAGACCGATTGTCTGGCAGTCGGAGGGTTGCCGGTTCAAACCCCGCCCTGGGCGTGTCGAAGTGTCCTTGAGCAAGACACCTAACCCCTAACTGCTCTGGCGAATGAGAGGCATCAATTGTAAAGCGCTTTGGATAAAAGCGCTATATAAATGCAGTCCATTTACCAATAATCAACAAATAATTTTTGTGAGGAGGCAGACTAAACTCAGTTGTTTATTACAGTGCATACCCATAAAATAAACAATTTTCGTCCCAACCGGTCTTCTCCCAATAGAATTATCTTAACAAATGAAATGCATTCCATTACACAGAAAAAAAGTTGAGAATTTCACATTTACAGTAATGAAATTCGGATTTTGCTATTGAACACAACCACAATTAAGCCTGTCGTACGCCTACCTACACACATCAGTACAGCCCACATCTCTCTTGGGAAAGGTGTCAAACCGTTTTATGGTGATCTGTTCCATGGAAGCACAGAAATTCAGACTTGGCAAACAAACTGGTTAAAAAGTTGAAAAAAGGCAATTAAACTTATGCGAATAATTTGTTTTATTGAAATATGATAGTCAGAAAAGAATTCTGTTACTACCGGTCTTCATGATCATAAAATGCTTCAAAACCCTGTAATTCAACTATGTGCTTAAGGGTAATCTGATAATGATTGACAATTTGCTATATAAATATTATACATGACATTGCCAAATGAACAGGCAGGAGAGAAAATGGAATCATTCAGAAACATCTACATCAAAACATTGCAGTTCCTCCCATCTAGCTTATAAATATAAGCCAAAAACGTGCACACTGACCAAAGGATGCTGTTGAAAACTCGACCGGGAAAAGCTTTCATACAACAGCACACTAACAGAAGGGCCATGTTTTGAGTTCTCTGTACTTCATGCGACCGAACGGAACTCTTCCAAATGAGAAAAATTCGCAACAAGCAGTTCCTTAAAGCAACCGTACTTCGCTCACTCAGCGCCAGACGCTGATCGTAGAACAGGTTTGGAGAATCTTCATTGCACACGTACATGTGAGATCTGTAACAGCCGGAACCCTCAAAGTAACATTAAAGCCTCTGAGACAAGCCTAACGCTGAGGCTAAGGTCTCTGAATACAGAAAGGGGGATAAATAAAGTTCAAAACAAACCACTAAAACTGAAAATTAAACTTTAAATGACTTCGCCCCAGTTTTTTTTTTTTTTTTGGCACATTTGAACATTCATCATAAATTATTTCTATTCATTATGTGAATATAGTGTACTATTCAGAAAAACAAAAACAAACAAACAAACAAAAAAAAAAACACCCAATGTCCTACATGCTAAATTAATGGGGAGGATTGAGGTCAACTGTCTCTAAAAGCAATGCAACAGCAATATGGGTCAGTGTGATATATATGCCTGGCTTGCCTTACGAGCACATAATAAACATATAAAAGCATTGGAACACAGGCATTTTACTTTCCCAGAATGCATTGCAGAGAAATATGAGAATATGCCTGATCTCACGGGAGGGTGATCAGATCTTTTGCCAAATTCTAAAGATGAGCAAATCAATTCAACAACAAAATCTATGCAGTGTAGGGTTTGGATTTGCATTCCTTAGACACAAATATTACAGTCCGCGGTATCCCATAAGACAAGGCTGCAGAACACCAAGGGCAAGGAAGATTTTTTTCCCCATGTCCATATAATCTTATTTACACTTGCATGGCTGGCATATGGAGGAATCTACACATCATTCCTCTTAACGTTCGACTGTTTAGAGTCATTTCTACAGGTAACCTACCACAAAATGTACACAGATTTTTGTAGTCTTGTAAACCTTTAATGATTGAGCCTTTACAACTTCGATGATATGTAGTTTATCTGTCTGGGCACCTCTTTTGATCAGTTTTCCGATGCCTTTCAGGGTAAAAATGCAATGATCTTATTTAATCTACATGTTTGTATATATACATAACTACATTATGAAGATTTCAAGCCTCCACAGCTGTAATGACCAAATGGCGATGCGTACAAAAGCCCGGATGTGTGGAAACCTGAAAGGAGGATTTTACAGAGACGTCCGTATGGAAATAACAGATGCGGACAGCCTTGTAAATCTTCAGGCATTTCTGGAGCCAGACACCACAGTAAATCCTTGAATCAGACAGAAAACAAATTTATCCTAAAAAAGAAGAAGAAGAAAAAAAAAACAAAGCACAACCTAAAGTTCTGAGGGGAAAAACGATCCTTCGATAAAGGCTGGTGCATAAATACGATCTTGGCAAAGGCGGAGGGCGCGCAACAGGTGAACTTCTGGCGAAAGTTTGCGCAAAGGGGTTTCACACCAGTTTCATTCGCACAGCAACACAAAGTGCTCCTACGTTTCTGACGGCACTCAGCCCTTAAACAACCCTGCGGTACGAGCGCGGCGGAGAGAGGCACACGCCCTTTTCCTCCCGGGGCCGTCGAACGGGGCTTTCAGGGCGCAAGGCCCGCATCCTGTTGGGGCCGGGTTTCCGAAAATACTGCAGCTGTGCGTTCCACAGGGTCCTAGCAGCGTTACTGCAGTACAGTTCAGTACAGTATGCAAGACTTAATACAAGACAAAACAGCTCTCTCTCTCTCTCGCTCTGTCTCTCTATCTCTCTTTCTCTCTCTCTCACTCGCTCTCTCTCCATCTCCTTCTCTCTCTCTCTCACTCACTCTTTCTTACTATCTCTCTCTTTCTCTCCTTCCCACTCTCCCTCTCTCTCTCGCGCTCTTGTTCTCTCGCTCCCTCCTTCTCTCGCCCTCCCCTTCTCTGTCACTCGATGCGGTCGCCGTGATGGATGTCCTCGCAGCTGTGTCTGCTCCGGCTGTGCAGTGTGTGTGTCCTGGCCTTTCCTGTCGTGGTTAAAGTGCTATGCAGGGACGCTCTATGGTCCTTCTCACTGCTTGAGCAGGTCCTTCAGCACCGCCCCCCCGCTCGCCGCCCCGGAAACGGGAACGGGCATGAAGGAGGGCAGGGTGTCCGAGAGCGGCTTCAGGAGCATGTGGGCCCCCGTCCCGCCCGCGCCGGGGGCCCCCGGGTTCAGGAGGGGTACCGCTGCCGAGCGGGGCGCCAGAAAGGGGTTCGAGTCCCCTGCCCTACCGCTGGATCCAGAAGCACCTGGGGAAGCACAGGGTCAAAGGTCACAAGTCAACTTTGGTGGGGGGGAGGGGGGGAAATGTGTGGGAAATCTTGAACTGGAACATGTGAGTAGAGGGCTGTATTTATGCAAAGTGAATACTCTGCTGTGCTAGTCGACTGGACCATCAGCTGGTACAGCTAGCCACCCAGAATACTGTATATTCAAGAGTCTGGACATGACTGTTCAGTTAACTGACATACTGTCAATGTTACAATGCTAGCTAAATGCATGCTCAGAAAAATGCTGTCAAATGTGATATTTTTCAGTACAAATGTAACTTTTTAAGTTAAAAACCTGAAGTGTTTGGCTATGGCACGCGTCCCAGGTGCCCACGGAAGTGCCTACCTGCCGCAGACAGCGGAGGGGCACTGCTGGCCGAGCGCCCAGCGGGCGGGGCACTCAGGGGCTTGATGTCATAGACCGGCAGCTTGGGCGCAGGACCGAGCGGCCTGGACTCCACCTCCATGAACTTCACGAACATCTCAGAGAAGGACTGCGCCACAGAGACAGGCAGGGGGTTCAGTGGAGAAGGACAGGAGAAGAGCGCGCGAATCGGAACAGAGCAGATCCCCCACACACAAAAGAGGAGGGGTTCACACACAGAGCATTCCTACAAAAACGGGGAACAAGTTCACTTAGAATGAGATTCCATAGTCATTCTATCTGGCGCCCTGTGGGTGGACATATACTCGACTGATTGCTGGGCTGCTTGTGTGCGTGCGTGCGTGCGTATTTGTGTGTATGCGTGCAAGTGTGTGTGTATTTGTGTGTATGTGTGCAAGTGTGTGTGTGTGTGTGTGTGTGTGTGTGCGCCTACATGTGCACATCATCAGTGTTATGCATAAACCTTGCTGAAAAAAAATGGAATTCTCAGAAACGGGGGGGGAGAAGAAAAAGAATAACTGCTTCTATTTTTCCATTTAGCAGTGAGCATCCTGGATTAATCAATCTGGGGTTTTAACCGATATTCATTGTTGAGCTGCGTTACTCCCGACAGCACACGGAGCCGGATAAGAACATTAAGCGTTCGTTAAAAAACAAAATGGAGAGCAGACTCACGTTGTTCAGTCCCGGGACAGTCCCAGGCCTCTGCGGGGTGCTGGGGACGCTCTGCACCGCTCGCTCCCCCAGCCAACCGGACACCCAGCCCGTCAAACCGCGGCGCCCCTCCTCCAGCAACAGCTATCGGGCGGACAGAGAACAGAGCGCGGGGATGGGAACGCGACGGCAACACAGCGGGCGACGCGGCCAAGAACGAAAAATTCCTGGCAAGGGACAGTGATTTTTGAAATGGGAGGGGAAGGGGAGGGGGTTGAAATGGAATTCCGAACGAAACTGATGAACTTCAGGAATTTGTGGGCCATGGTGCGGGGGCGGGGGGGGGGGGGGGGGGGGGAGGATCCCTTGTGTCTATTTGTATTGGGTGGGGGTGGGGGGTAGTGATTAAGTTTCTGTATCTCCTCCTGCATTTCAGGGGGAGTATTTAGTTTAGTTTTCAGAACAAATGAGTGCCGTTTCACTTTCTGTTCAAGGCTCACTTTCTCCACCAATCAAAATTTTCTGATTACCTTCCAGATTTTACTGGCCAAGTTTGGAAAGAGAAAAAAATAAAATAATTTTTTAAAATATATATATAATGCACTCTATACAATTTAAATATATATATATATATTTTAATTGTATAGAGTGCATTATCCGTGCATTTCTGAATATGGAATGTGGGTTCGGATACCCCTCTAAAAGGCAGTTTCGGGCACTGCCTGTTATTGGGTCTTCATGGGCAAAAGTAAATAAAATACAGTGCGATCCAAGTACTATTTCAGAATCTGGGTCAAGCAGAGAGTAATTATTTAAAAGAAAATGTTAAAAAAAAAAATGGAAAAAGCTCAACTAAAGCTCAGACATGACGTGACGGCCGCTCCAGAGACACACTCGATGACTGCGAGACGTTTAACGATGCAGGGTCATAAAGACGGGACGTCGCCATTGGGGGGGGGGGGGGGGAATCTTGCTAGCGGAGGGCTGACAATGAGGAGGACCGAGAGAAAAACGAAAAAGAAAAAACAAAAAAGGCCGAAGCATCTCCGGAGCAATAGAAATAGGCCTTCAGAGGAAGGGTAATGGCATTTATGCCTCGTTCTCTGGTCTGTTTTCCTTTAGAGCGGTTGGGTAATTCGCCCTGAATAGTTGGACGGGCTCCCTTTTGGCTTCGCGCGCCGGTCTCAGAGTAAGGAAATGCCTTCGCCGAGCAGTTGGACCGAGAGAACTTCTGCAGGCAGACCGCTCGATTTCAGGGGAAGAAAAAAAAAGAAAAAAAAAGGGAAGACTTGTGGAGCGACAGCATCATCTCTGCTCATTGCGTTTACGGCCTGGTTTGGGAGGTCTAACTGTGGCACCAAGCATATTTATATATTTTTTCATTATTTTTTTATTTATTTTTTTACTTGGTCACTCAGTCTATGCATTATGGGCAAAAAATGCATCCACCACAACCCGCCCTTCAAGCTGTCACATGACTTGTGGTGTGTAGCCTGATTGGTTACTGCTCAGAACTATAATCACACTTGCCTAATAATGCTTTTTCAAGGCCAAAGGGTGGTTAGAAAACTGGACTCTTTACCAGAGCGTAGCATTTGTGCTACATTAGACATTCAGTGCCCCTGGAAAACCTGTTAACTTATTGTTGCAGTGCATTCTGGGCCGTGGTCTCCATACCTACAGGGAAAATGTCTCTACACATTAGTCTGCTCTCTAAGAAAGAGTATTACTGCACAGAAATAATCAGAAGTGTGAGATTACCAAACCTCCTGCAATATAAAATGAGCCTATCTGTTGTTCACGCTTGAGAGAGCAATGACAGAGAGACGGCTTTTATATATTCAGAGAACCAACAGAAACCAAAAAGAGAGAAAAACATGGCTTTCTGTCAAATGGTACTTCCGAGGAAAGAGCATTGAAATGACTAAAACAGATCTCCCCCTCCCCCGCCAGCCCCCGCATCACACATTCATACTTTTATAAGGGAACACTTTCAGAAAGCCGTTCCAGGTTCCCTGGGAAGGGGGGGGGGGGGGGGGAATTGACAAGCAGCTTTTTTGGGAGAAGAGAGTGCTGCAGGACGGAGGGAGAGAGTTAAGGAACGAGGCAGAGAGGAGGACAAAGGAGGAGGGGAGTACGCACCGGAAAGTGTGAGATCAAAGGACGAGAGGAGGACAAAGCCAGTGGAGAGCCACAAGAGGGAGGGAGGAAGGGTGGGAGGGAGCGAGGGAGGGAATGAGGAGGAGGGGTGCGGCAGACAGGAAAAAAGGACCAGATGAGGGCGCGAAACGGATAACCGACCTTGTCGACCTCCTCCCGGTCCAGCCCCAGCATGGTGCCCATCACCCGCAGCACCTCCTGCCTCTGGTTCTTGGGCGCGGTGAACTGCCCCACGAACAGGTTCCGCATCAGGACCCTGCAGGGGCGGGGGGGGTGGGGGGTGGGCGTATGGGGCTGGTTAGGAGGGGGGCCACGGGGGGGGGGGGGGGGGGCGGTGTGCGCGTGGCAGCCGCACATCCCGCACACCCTGTGGCCTGCTGCTGGCCGGCCTGCGGCCCACCCTGACCTCACATGCAGGGCACCCAGAACCTTCCCCCGCTTCTACTGCACTGCATTTAGAAAAGTAAAAACTACCTGCTTTCATTACGCTGCGTTGTCATCCTTTCAAAATATAATTACTGTGCTGTAGACCAGTGTTTCTCAACCCTGGTCCTCGGGACACGCTGCCCTGCATGTTTTAGATGTCTCCCTGCTCCCAAACACCTGATTCAAATGAGTGGGTCGTCATCAAGGAAACATCTAAAACATGCAGGGCAGTGGGTCCCCAGGACCAGGGTTGAGAAACTCTGCTGTAGACTACTGTTTTCATTACGCTCATTACATTATTGTCCTTCCAAAATATAATAGTGATGTAGACGACTTCATAGTTTAACACTGTGTACACCTGATATTATGGCACATTACATTACTGGCATTTAGCAGACGCTCTTATCCAGAGTGACCTGGGAATCAAACCTGCAACCTTTGGCTTCCAAGTTGAGCTCCCTAACCATAACGCTATGCTGCAGTGTACAGAAGCTGCAAGAGTGGCACCAAGTATCAAAATGGCGCCACTTTCCCCGATTTGCAACTTGCAGGCTGAGAGAGTCTTGTTCTTCTGACCCGCGTAATATTATACCCTTCTTTGGCTGGACTGCCTTTTTATACCAGCCCATCCAACCCTGCGCTATAATCTGCAGAAACCACAATGGCTGCTTATCCAGTAGATTCCCCTTAACTTCCCTGTTAGCATTTAGCCAAACTTAACTGCTGGCCCCAGGTCTGCCAAAAAGAAAATGGCTTCACCCACCATACTGGGTTCCTCCTGACATTTCCTCCAACAAGGGAGCTTTTTCTACCACTGAGTGATTGTTTTTCTTCCTAATGCTCCATTAGGAAGTTTTAGTTTTTACTTTTTTAGTAATTTTTAGTTTCAACCTTCTGTTTTTTTGGGGGTACAGGCTCAGTCTTTCCCAAGTGTGCCATTCTCCTGCTAAGCATCTATATGGCAGCGCTCCTCTATAAGGCGCTATACAACTGAAATTGGGTCGAGTAGGACGTAATGCAGGATCACACTGCCATTGCAGCACGGTGCTGTGCTTACTTGTCCACTTTCCCCTCCGTGCCTTTGACCAGGTTCATCATCTTGTTCTGCGCCTCCTCCAGAGCCTCCTGCTTGGCCTCCACTGTAAAACACACACACACACAGCCACACACACACACACACACACACACACACACACACACACACACACACTTTCTTAGGGCTCTGGGTCATCCAGACGTCTGTAGCCCGGCGCATTTCATCGCCTGCCATCGCTGAAGGAGCTGACACTTTCACTGGGCCAGGGAGCCAAAGAAAGCTGGCCCCCGGCACTGATAGGGGCCGCTCCGTCGCGAACGCCCTCACCCTCCACCAGGCCCCGGTTAACCGTTTCAAGGCCTCGCTTTTAAATAAATAAATAAATAAATACGTTCAAAGAAAGCCTGGAATTCCATGTTGGTGGAAGGGGGGTGGGGGGGTAAAAAATAATAAAATAACAAAGGGGGGTGGAACAAACCGAGCAAGTCTGGGAATTTCTCGTGATGTCATTGAGCAGGAACCTGAGGGCCACAGATGGCGATAGCGTGAAACTGATGAACTGCGCCGCGGCGTGTGTGACAAAATGGCCGCCGTCTTTAATGCGTTCTTAAGATAAGAAAATGTGCGAGTCTGCCCTCAGGAAACAGGCTGGAGGTTCACAGGCCCTCTCGAGTTAGCAGTGATGTTTTCAGAATGATGTAATACAGCCAAGATTAATGACTTAAAAGCATTATTTATTTACTTAATTACAAAGGGTTAAGGCATATCTGGAAGAGGGGGAAAAGGTGGTGCAATGGCAGTTCTGGTATATGGTACGCAGCATGAGGTTTTGGAAGAACATAAAAGTTTAACAACTGAAAGCTGAACGACAGGGGAAGGACTTGCACAACAACTGCAGACAAAGACAGGCACGAGAAAGCCAACCAGAATGCACTGGAACTGTTCCATTCGTTTCTTGGCCGTGATGATGTCAGTTTGTTTACTCGGGGCTAGCTGCGTTGCACAAACTGTGTAAATCACTTAAACAGACGACGATCAGAGAGGAATGTTAAAGTTACTACACTGCAAAGATTAAGAAAACTATTGATCAATGGGGAATTAAATGAAATTAAGATGGAAATCATACGATGTAAACTTGATGATACTCTACAGTGGACACCTCCCTGAAACAGACAGCCAATAGGGAGCTTTATGAGAAGGCTGAATGACAGATCAGGGAAGGTGTGGCAACACACAGATGGGAGCAGTCAGGTGGCGGGAGACAAAAGAAGCTCACCCTGCTTCTTCAGCTCCTCCATCTGCTCCTCCTTCAGGTCCAGCTGGTCAGACAGGCGGGACGCCGAGTCCAGAGCAGCGTTGGCCTCATCGAGGTTGATCTGGACAGGAGGGACCATGGGAAGAGTGAACAACGCTCAACTGATAATGTCAGGACTGACCAAAGCTGCTCCCTACTGTGCATTCCGCTGGCTATAACAATGCTGAATAAGGACAACCTCACCAACGGACTTCTTCATTCATTTCATTCCCCCCATAATTACCCAGCCCCTCCTCCCATCTGCTTTATTTCAATTACAGATTTAGCATTTCTTTCTGGAATGCATTATATGGCTAACTAGAAAGAATGCACTCTCGGTGGTGTGCAGGCCTCCACCAAGGCACAACAATTTCCCCCTCGCATGAATGTGCAAAGCAAATGTCCTGGCAATCCAGTCACTACTTTTTCCAAGATACGTTTGGCCTGATGGTGGCGCAAGAGGAAAGGTCATGGGGTCAGCAAAATCAAAGGGTTTCTTCCTACATGTGCACAGCAAATGCCATTGCTTTTCCAGATAGGTCAATCACAGACAAACAGACGGATGGACGGATGTCATTACATAACCTCCGTGGCAGAAGTAAAATAACATGTCACGGACATTTTCTTATTTCAATTTTATGGGTATAAACCAAAAGCTCTTTATTTTTTTCTTCAGACGTAAGCAACTGAATTTTAGTCTTGCATAGGTGAACCGTTAAAAATGACACAAGAAATGTAGCATTTGTGAGAGAGTGAAAGAAGCGTACAACCATACCAGACAGAAAACCTAAATGGTTCAGAGACACAAGAGACACAAATCCGTGTCATTCTACACATCCCATGATGCCTCATACCTGCAGAGCAGACGCCTGGTCTTCCAGCCTCTCCGCTTTCCTCCGCCACTCGTCCTTCTCCTTCTTGTGCTTCTCCAGCTCTGTTGAGTACATGGCCTTCTCCTCTGGACGTGGAAAAACAAAAAAACAAGAAGAGGGATGTGAGCGTGAGAGGGGGAATGGGGGTGCAGAGAAGCGTTAATACAAATGGTTGGAACTGAATTTCTCCTCCAGAGTACAGAAATAACTTACAGTAACATTGAGGAGAAAACAAGTTACCACTGCCATACTATGCCAAACCAAAAATCAAGTCCTCAACATTATTTTTCAGGATGCCGCATGAAAAGCACTTAACCACCATATATCTCAAATTTCTCGAGCGCTTTGTGACAAAACTATCAGGAATTCTAGTCTTCAATGCCTCAGTGTCTTCAAATTACTGTGGTTTCCCTTTCAATTGGCAGTCATTTTAGGCCTGGGAGGGAGTTGTGTGAAGTCTTAAGTGCAAAAGCCAGCAGACACCGTGCCCCTAGGGACTGTGGTTTGGGATTTCTGCCCCAAGACACGGAACAACCAATAAGATGGCCACAGGTCTATAAACTGAGCTTCATAACATAAAAATGTCCTCTGATAGGCAGACTGTATTCGTATCACTGACTTCAGGTTAGCCAGGATTGTGCCAGACGGAGACACTTGCCTTGCTGGAACTGCTCTAGCACCATCTGCAGGTTGGAGAGTGAAACTGCATACTGTTTGACCTGCTCCTGAGAGGTGCGTAGCTGGGCCAGAGCCTCGTCCCTCTGCCTCATCACGCCGCTCAACTGCTCCTGAAGAGACTCCACCTGCAAACTGGCCTGTTGGCTGCCAATGGAAAAGGCAAAAAAAATGGCACAAAAAACTACAACTCCCATGTTCATGTCTTCACAGGCCCTCCAGCATCAGATAAAAGTAGAAAGAAAACAGGAAGGAATAAAGGTACAATTCAGGGAGCTTTGTACAAGCGAATCTGGGTGCAGAAAAAGCCAGTACATATTTCCGTCTTAATATTATGCACCCTAAATTAAGAATCTATGAATGAACCAAGCAATTCACCTACTTCCTGTTAAGTCAACAGACCACTTACGCAATCTAAACTGAGAAAAATAATCTGTTAAAAGCGTCAAACCCCTGCTGACACCAGGGACCCAATCCCAAAATACCTGCGGCGGCCCCCGGCCTCCCTCACCTGGCGTTCTCGACGGCGCTTGACGAGGTGGCAAGCTTGTCTTCCAGCAGCGCCACCCTCCTGCGCAGGTCGGCCTCCCGGTCCTCGGCAGCCAGGGCCTCTCGGGTGTACGAGTCCTCGATCTCCAGCAGGTGATTCCGCAGCCTCTCCAGCTCCAGCTTCAGTCGCTGCTCCTTGTCCCGCATGTGCTGCAGCTGAGGACGTGAGAAGCAGGGTTTACCACCCTCCAGGTGTGAGAGGCACGGTTTCCCTTGGCCCGAGGCAGAGCGAGATGATTCGGGTTTTACCCCCAAATAAAGGCTCTTGTGTTTCGGGCTGTTAAGGAATGTGCCGTTCACTCAATGCTGAAGCTAGACACTGAGGTCAGGTGACGGTTATGTGTGACTGGAATGACTTTACTCCCGGTTTTTAATAGCGAGACAATTCGGCATATATTCAATACTGGTCGGTTCAGCTTAAACGCTTAAAGAGAGAAGCATGCACAATGCTGCCCTAATTAAAAACGAAAGAACAGCAGGTCAAGATGGAGCAAGAACAAAATGAAGCTTGCCAAAATAAACGCTTGGTGGTCCTTGAACCCCAATAGCTTCTCGTACCTCATTCTGCAGGGCAGAGTTCTCCATCTGCTTCTGCTTGAGCGCCAACATCACCTGGTCCCTTTCCTGCTGGAAGGCCACAGCTTTCTCTTGCATTGACCGAACCTCATTCAGCAGTTGGTTCAGCTCTCCAGACTTGCCCTGTGGTGAACAGATCAATTAGGGAGGCTAGTGTGTACAAACTTGCATCAGTAATGTGAGCGGAGTAAACTCAATAAACCTATAATTCAACACAAATCACAATCTATACTGAAAAACAGTACTGGCATTTGATCCCCCTCAAACGTACCTGTTCTCCATCCTTGAGCATCTTCTCCATGGCGGCAGCCTTCTCCCTCATGGCACTGGACTCGAACTCCTTCTCCCTCAGGAGGAGCGACACCTGCAGGTTCGTCTCCCTCAGAGCGCGGAACTCCGACTCCTTCTCGCGGGAGCGCGACACCACCAGCTCGTTCTCCTCCTTCAGCTTGCGGCCGTCCATCTCCAGGATCAGCGTGCGCTCCTTCAGGTTGGTCACGGCCTGCTTCAGCACCTCGTTGTCGTTCTCGCGGTTCCGCAGGCTCTCGCTCACCTGGCTCAGCTGGTCCCCCTTGGACTTGATCAGCAGGTCCTTCTCCCTCAGGGACCTCTGCATGGAGTCCAGCTTCTCCTGGGCCCGTCGGAGCTCCTCCGCCAGTCCCCTCTGCTCGCTCTCAGCCATCGAGTTGGACAGGCGGTGGTTGTTTTCTTGTAGTGTTTGGATCATCCCGTCCCTCTCTGCCAGGAGCCTTCGCAGGTACTCGAGTTCTTGCTGCAGCCTGCTCACCTCCCCCCCAAGTTGCTCAGACGCTGCCACCTGTTGGCTGGGAGGTCCCATTGTGGCAACAGGCACAGTCGCTTGAGCAGGTGGCAAGGCCTCAGGACCCGGTGCAACACCTTCCAGTTTCCCAAGCAGGACGTCCTTGGTGGTGCTAAGCTGGCTAATGGTCTGCTGGACCTGCGCAAGCTCTTGGCTCAAGTTTCCCAGCGTCCTCTCCTTCTGCTCATAGCCTTGGATCAGCCGGGTGTAGTCGACAGAGAGCTTGGAGTTGCAGTCGCTGTCAGCGGAGACCTGGCCCTGCAGCTTGACAAGCTCCTCCTGTAGCTGCGCTGACTCGTGCTGCATGTTCTTCACTGTGGTGATCACCTGCTGCTTCCACTCATCCATCTTCTTCACCTGCTGCTTCAGGGTGTCCCTCTCCTGCAGGAGCTCCTCAAACTGGTTGCTGCTCACCCCACCTCCGCTGCCACTCCCCGAATCACCGCCTGACGCCTGCAGGACGGTCACCAGGGTCTGGCACTTCTGAGTCAGGGCGTCAATCTCGATATCCTTCTCCCGAATGATCCGAGAGAGGTTCTGGATGGTCTCGCGGGACATCTCATGGCTCCCCGATGGGTCGCCCATGATGGACAGACGCTGGTTGTCCTGCTGCAGCCTCAGAATTGTCGACTCCTTGTCGGCCACGATGTCCATGATGCGGTGGTAGTCCGACCGCAGCTGGCTGTTCTCGCGGGTCTTCTCATTAAGCACAGCCAACACCTGCTCACGCTCCACAGCATAGGCCTGCAACTGCTGCTGCAAGAACAGGAGGTCCTGGCTGTGCCCGCCAGCCGACACCCGAGCATGTAAGGCCTGGATCTCCAGGTCCTTCTGCAGCACTATCTGGGACAGCTTGCCCACCTCATCTCGAGAGACCACCAGCTGGTCCAGCTGCTTGGTCAGAGACAGGTTCTTCTCATTGAGAAGGCTGATTTCGCTCTCCTTCTCCTTGATCCCCTTCACAAGCTTCTCGATCTCCACTTTGGACAGGTCATGCTTCTCGTTCCCGTTCTCCCCGTTCAGCGACTGGGTCTTCTCCTCTTGCAGGATGTCCACCGTCGGTGGCAGAACCTGTAGCGGCGAGGAGTCAATGTGGGTCCTCTGCTCGGTCATCTGGTCCAGGGTCTCCTGCAGGTGGGCGATCTCATCATCCTTGGCGCCGATGCGTTTCTCGTAGTTGAGCGTGCTCTGTTCGTGCCGCGCCCGCGCCTGCTCCAGCTCATTCTGCTGTGCCTGAATGGACTGCTGGAATTGCAGGATACTTCCCCGCTGTTCCTCTGATGTTCTCCTCAGGCTCGACGCCTCCTCTTCCAGGGCGTCCCTCGCAGCCTTCAGCTGGGCGATCTCCGTCTCCAGCTCTGTGATTATGTCCAGGGTCCTGGGCTCCGCCAGGGCCTGCGGCCTGCTCTGCTGGTCCCGCAGTCGGTCGATTTCTTCCTTCAGGTGGCTGTTCTCCTCTTTCATCGCACCCAGCTGCTTGTCCTTCTCGTCCAGCACGTGCTTCAGGGCCTCCCCTTCCTTGGCTGCTCGGGAGCTCTCCTCCAGCTCTTTCTGTGTCTCGGCAACCTTCAACTTCAGTGTCTCCACAAACAGGTCCTTCTCCCGTAGCACCTCGGTCAGCTGCTTCTGGCCCGCCACGGTGGTGGAGAGCATCTCGTTTGTGTCCCGGTGGTCAGCCGCCATCTGCTCCATCTCTCGCTTCAGCTCTGCGATCTCAAAGTCCTTCTCGCGGTTGAGCTTGACGGCGTTCTCATGCTCTGTCTGCAGGGCGGAGGCGTCCATGGAGCGGGCCCGGGTCAGCTCCTCGATGGTCTGCCGGTACTGCCGGGCCTGCTCGGCCAGCCGCTGCTCCGCCTGGCTCAGCTCACTCTCCAGCTGTCCCTTTTCCAGCTTCAGCGCATCAATCCGAGTGTCCTTCTCGAGGACGGCCCTTTTCATGGCAGCCTGCCCATTCTGGACCTGACAGCTAAGGTCGTCCAGTCTCTCCGCGGCCTCCTGGGCCTCTGCCTTCAGCTTGTTGTTCTCCATCTTGATCTCGAAGTCCTCAGACTTGACCTTCTCCTGTAGGTTTCTCATCTCTGCCAGCTCCTGCCTGAGCTCAGCCAGCTCTTTCCCTTTCGCCTCCAGCGCCCTCTGCTGGTCCTCCACATCATCGCCTTTCTCCCCAGCCAGGCTAAGCTCCATCCGGACTGCCGTGAGCTCCTCTTCCCTCTCCCGGAGCGTGATACTCAGCTTGGCGGTCTCCTCGCGCGCCTCTGCGTTCCGCGCACTCGCTTGGCCCAGCTTGTCCCGCAGCTCCTTCACCGTGTCCTCCAGCTGCTGCTTGCCCATGTGCATGTCATTGAGTGCGAAGGCCGTCTGACTCAGCTTCTCCCTCTGGGCCTCCAACTCCCGCTGCAGCGCCCCCTTCTGGTCTCGCATGGCATCGAGCTCCCGCTGCAGGCGAGCCGTCTCGGCCTCATCCTCCTTGTGCTGCGTCACCAGCTGGTCTTTCAGAGAAATGAGGTGCTGGAGAAACGAAGACCATAACAGGTAAGGATAAATAACAAGAAAAAAAGCTTTTCTACACAGATTAAAAACACATCCGCGTAGATTAACATTACGCCCCTTGTTCTCAGTTCGGTGGAAATACATTCAGAAGAAGTATCAGACAGACCTGCGTGGCCTCCTGGTTCTGGTGGTCCAGCTCCTCCAGCTCGGTGCTAAGCGTGTCCCGGTCCTGCTGGGCCTCCTTCAGGGCCTGTTCTTTCTCCTCCAGCTGTTTCCTCAGATCCTCCACCGCCTGCAGGCTGGATTCAGGCTCCGCCTCCACCTTCTGTACACTGTCCTCCGCACACTTCACTCTCTCCAACAAGTCCACCTGAGGACAAAAAAAAGTCACTTAATGGTTACACTAGATTAATTAAGTGTACCAGCTAATGCTTCCCATACATTACAGAAGTTCTGGAATGTCTTTCACATTGTTGTTTCAATTAATTCATTTACGTGTGGAATGCTGTTGAGTTCCCCCAAACATATCCCATCATGCAACACTATGCAATCTATTTAAGTATTAGGTCATTTAACCAGCTGGTATTTTACACCACAAGCTTGTATTATAAGCTTCTCACAACCGCTGGTGTATTGGACCATTCCTTTGCTAGGTTCCACTTCCACACAGCAGCAATGCACAAAATGATACCCAATACCAACTATATACCTGTCTTAGCCCATCACATGAATGCAGTGTGTTTGGCTATTGGCTAAACTCTGATCCTTTCAAAACACACTTGGCCAAACAGCTGCTGCATGCTCTCTCCTTCATAGCTGATGATTGACAGCTCTTTTGTAGCTGATGACTAAGGAATTTTCTGAGTGGGTCTTTCAGCCACAAAAACTGTTCTCCATTAATGTCAAAAAGCCGTTGAGAAATGACACCTCAAAAGAATGCACAAAACTTTACATGACCCAAGGAACCTGAGGAGAAACACACCTTTTGTTGCTCAAGTTCCGCCTTCTCTCGCCTCAAGGTTTCAATTATTGTGTTGAGTTCTAGAATGTCTGCATGTTCCACTTCTGCCTGGGGTTCATTCTGCACAAACAGAAAGAATCAAACAAAAGGTTAAAATACCGAGTACCTAGGCACAGTGAAATTCAAAATGACAAGTGGAGTTGAGATCATACAAGTGCCTTAAAACATACTGACAACATACCTCACTGAGGGCCTTCAACCTTGATATCTCTTTTTCAGCCCCTACAAATGAATGAAACAATTAATAATCACAAAGAATACTGGTAATAACTTTGGAGAACCTTGATCCTGAATGATTCCTGAATGGCGAAGCATGCAACGATTTAATTTCTCACGACATCTGTTCAGTGGATATCCCTTCTTAAGAGTAATGCATTGGTGCCAAGTGGAAAATTTGCATAGTTTAGCCTTCACTCCAACCTTTGGGAGCAGAGCTCCTGTACAAGTTAGTGTGGATTTTCCCCACATCCTCTGTCTTACCAGCTTTTTCAGTGCAAATGCACAAACTATTTCACTTCTTACTGCTTCATACAGTATTAGTCACCAGAACAACCCTTCTGTAAATTACAGGACCTACCTGCGAGAGCTTTCTTCAGCGCCTGGATCTCGTTGTCCAGGTGCGCCTTGTGCAGGGCCTTCCCTTCCTGCTCCTGCACGCGGGTCTGCAGCTCCTCCACTGAGCTCTGGAGCCGGGCGTAGTTCTGCAGCAGCTCCCTGTTCTCCGCCTGCGCCTCCTCCTTCTCCTGCCGCAGCTCCCGGTTCTCCGCCCGCGCCTCCTCCTTCTCCCGCCGCAGCGCCGCCTGCTCGCGTCCCAGTGCCGCCAAGCTCTCCGTCAGCTCCCGCAGCTTCCTGTCCTGAAGCTCCGCCTCTTCCTGCTGGGCCTGGATCCTGCCCTGAAGCTCCGCTATTCTGGACGACTCCCCAACTGACGCAGAGCCCAAAGAACCTGAAGGGGAACGATGACGACGATTTATTTTTTAATCCCGCCAAATGAAAAAGATGAAAGAAGGACATGTCTAGGATAGAGTTTTAAAATGTGTATTTATTGATTGGGAGGGTGTTTTTAAAAGCCCAAATAAAAGCTTTGATTGCCAGCCTGTAACACACCAGTTTAATTTTAAGTCTATAATTCAATTCGCTGAAAGAAAAAGCCTTGCCAAAGCCAAGACATAAGGGAGAGTTTGATTGGGAGAACCAGAAAGCCCTCCAGGACCTGAGTCTGACATTCCTGCTCTAAAGTCTTAGAGGTGATGAGTCATATGTTGGCTGAGAAGTCGAAGGTAAATTCAAGAGAAGTCGCTGTGAAGTCGAAGGTAAAGGGATTAAAGATGGCGGAAGGTGCTCCTCACCGCTCTGGATCTGCTCCTCCAGCTCCTCGATCCGCTCCTCGTACTCGGCCAGCTCCTCGCGGTGTCGGCGCGTGACCTCGGCCAGCTTCTGCTGCTGGGCGTCCTGCAGGGCGGTCAGCTCGTGCTGGTGCTCGTCCATCTCCCGCCCCATCGTCTCCCGCAGCTCCTGACCAATCAGCCGAGAGGGGGACAAAATTTTTTTTACAAACGGACGCAAGCCCCGGGAGCGTCGGCCTGTCATCGGCACTGAGCCAACACATTACAGACAAATCAGCAAAGCATCATGGGATAGCCCCCCTCCACCAGCAATGCTGTCGCACTGGGGCACACGGCACAGTCCGTACAGGAACCACCCCAGGCAAAGACACATAGAACAAAACCCTCCTTTATATTGAGAAGCATACAATGTCTCAACTGCAGGGGAATTAAAACTTGTTTAGGGAAAGCATGAAAGGAATGAACAGACTGTGACGCTGGGTTTTTTCCTGTGCTAATTGCTGGTAGGTTTGAGAATATATTCTGTCTGCCTGTGCCTTGTGTTCAAGACAAATACTTGTTAGGTCAAAAAAAAAAAAAAAAAAAAAAAAGGTTCAGTTCTCTGCCAAGCCAAAAACCAAAATTAAAAATGGCCCCTATCACGTGGGCTCACTAAATCTGAGAGGAGAGGAACTTACAGAGGCTACCGATGGAGTCGGATGTTTATTTATTGCAAGTGTTGTCATGGTGACATGCTGTCTATTGGCAACTTCATATTTATCAAAGAGCCCTGTGGGCCTCAATGACACCCATTCAATATTTATCGATTGGCCCCTTAATGGTCCCCATGTTCCCTCCCTTCGGCTACGATGCAACAAAATGGCAAAATTGACTTCAGCATTACATCAAATGCTTTTACTAATCATGACGATGACCTGCAAGTGTTCACCTAGAAGACGGAGAAACAAAAGCGCGTTTCCACAAACAGGGAAAATGTTACTCCTAGACAGCAGCACCTGGTGCAGATGCACTCTCTCACCTTGATGGTTCTCTGGAGTCTGACCACGTCCTCCTGGTCAGTGCTTGCTGCTCCAGAGGCTTTGGAGGCCTGTGATGGAGCAAATGACACATTTATCACGAATCTAAAGCTATGGTCACACTTCCCTTTTTTCCCCAAGACAACCGCTTGAGCAACAAAAGCCGAGACAACGGCTGAGAACATAAACTCAAGGGGTTTACTGCTCATTACACTCAAGTGTAGGGGGCACTTCTGAAAAAAAAATACAATACGAACAGTAGCACCATGCATCTTCAAAAAAATAAATCTACCATTCTGGGTGTAAAAACTGACGTGACAGAATCTCTCCCCCCCAAAAAATAATTTACAGGTTTACTCCTTCATCAACAGACTCAAGCACAAAGGAAAACTATTACTGTAAAGAAAACCCCCAGGTGAATGATTAGTGGGGTAGTTCCAGACAGGTGAAGCCCAGCATGGCACCTCAACGATGGGGTGACAGGTGAAGAGGCGCACCCTAACCTGAGACAGGCGCCTCCAATGGGCGGCCTCGGCCTCCAGCCGGGACACCTCATTGGACAGGCGGTTGATCTCCTGCTGGGACCAGATGACGTCGCTGAAATCCATCTCGTCGCCCTGGAAACCCTGATGCCCCCCGGAAGGGTGGGGCAGGAAGGAGGAGGCGGAGCCGGAGCTGAGGGGCAGGACGGCGGGTTCGGAGGTGGGGGGGCCGGAGTGCTGCAGCTTCTGCACCTCCTCCTGCAGCACGCTCTGCCGCGCCTTCAGGTGGCTGACCTCCACCTGCACCCAACATTTAACAGGCCTGTCAGGACAACCTTATTTTATTCATGGTAAATGGTAAATGGACTGCATTTATATAGCGCTTTTATCCAAAGCGCTTTACAATTGATGACTCTCATTCACCAGAGCAGTTAGGGGTTAGGTGTCTTGCTCAAGGACATTTTGACAGGCCCAGGGCGGGATTCATTTATTCATTTATTCATTATTTTAATCAATGCATTTTCCAGTATTTCACCCGCCGGCTAATCATGTATCTTCCTCATACAGTAATATTATAGCTAGAGCACCTCTACACTTGGTGTAACGTGAGACAAAAGTGGGATGTCAACAGTAACAAAAACAAAACAGCCATACAACATTATATTTCCAATTCAAATTAACATAGTCTGCACATCATCTCCTCATCTCCATATACCAGCATCGAACAGCTTACCAGACACATTACACTGGAATAAGTACCTGCTGTAAAAGAAATACTGCATCTCAAACAGCAAAGTACTTGTTGGCTCATCCCCTCATCTTGACCTTTAATGTTACAACCTTAATCCATAGAGTATAAAATATAGATAAACAAGGGGGAGAGAAGTGGAGAAAGTTTGTGTCACTGTGGTAATTCAACCTTAAGCTGAACCAGATGTATACAGTATATCAACTCACTGAAGTTTGCCATGTAAAGATAAATTAGGCAACGTCTCTCAATTTTGAGAGCTTTGTGTTTTCACACAAAAGCGGACCACAAAAAAAGCTAGATAAAATAGTAAATATTGCTTACACAACTATACGTTTAACTTCAGATTGGTAAAATTAATAATAATAAGTTGTGGTAGACCTTAGCATTTTGGGTTTGGGTAAACTACACAAACAGATACAACAGGTAAAGCCATAACTGGAGCCAAACGTTTTGGATTTCGTTTCTGTCCCCCCCCCTCCCCCCCCGCCTGCCCCGCCTCAGCACCTCCTGCTGCAGGCCTGTCCCCTCCATACACCCCCCCCCCCTCCCCCTCCTCAGTCCCGCCTCAGCACCTCCTTCTGCTGCAGCAGCCTGCGGTGCTCCATGGACTGCTGCTTGATCTGGATCTCTGCCGCCTCCAGCTTCTCCTCCAGCTCCGCATGGACCTTCTGCAGCCGCTCATACTGAGAACACGCACAGACACACCATCAGAAAAACCATTAAGAACACACACATAAACACATACACACACACACACACACACACACACAAACACACACACACACACACCACAGGCACACACACAACACACACACACACACACCACAGGCACACACACACACACACACACACACACACACACACACCACAGGCACACACACAACACAGGCACACACACACACACACACACACACACACCACAGGCACACACACACACACACACCACAGGCACACACACAACACAGGCACACGCCTCCCGCCAACTGATGGGGCTGTGTTGTGGAGAATTCTCAGAGCTACAGTGAGAAGTGAATAGCACTAAGGTACAACAAGCCACCAAAAATTGGGAGAAAAATGGAGAAAAAAAATCTGAAAATAATCAGGTTGACTTCCCTGAGCTCACTTCCTAAGCAGAAATGAAGTTACATAACAGAGGAATACCAAAACTCTGTGGGGTGTGTTTCCGTGCTGAGAACGGTTCCTTGCAACAAAAAAAAAGTGACGTCACGCTTTTTTTCGAGGGGAGGTACCTCAGACTTCTGTGCATTGTAGGCTGCCTCCAGCGTCGTCAGCCTCGAGTTCGACACCTGAAGCTCTGTGGTTGCATCTGTGGGGAGGAGTCCAGGGTCAAACACTGTTCTGGAAAGCCAACTCATTCATTACACCTCGTACATGCCTTCTGGAATCCAGCACTAAGCACACCAATAAGAACCAGAGGCAACAGTTCATCATACACCACTGATGGAAATGGCATTCCCAATGCATAGCAGTCTGAGCCAGTCCAGGTTTTACTAGAAGTTCATATGCATTTTGAGAAAAAAAAACCCAACATGCAGCCTGTATTCAGTAAATTAACCTGCTGCTAGTAGGCCCGGACAGGTAAAGTGTTATGCAATGAGAGTGGCATTCTCATTTGCAATTAGGCAACACCTGAATGTCAGTCCTCACTGTTACCTCACTGCTGATTAAAAGTTTACGTCCGAAATGACTAGACAGAAATTTACATCTCCTGCTCGATGGCTAAAGCTGCAAAATCAATTCTCCCCAAAGGGAAAAGCCACCATTTTAATTTTTTTCCCACTGCAGCCAAGCCTGAGTCAGCTTCAGTTCAGTGTGAACATGGCCCGTTCAAAACCACCTGCACAATGTACTTTAATTCCAAAAAAATTAAAATAAGGTTTCCTTATAGTTTCACTGCCTCATACACTGTAGGTCTCACTATAAGGGTTTGTCTCTTTAAACGCTGGCATTCCTCAGGAACCTGAGAGCGTCTGGAAGTGTGTCAGGAATTCTATCTCCACAGGCAACCATGACCTCCAGTGGTCACAGTCTGAAGCCCTGCCCCACCTGACTCACATGACCCTGCCCATAGGACAGACAAGCCAGACCAAACCAAGCACCTGAAACCAAGATTCCTAAAAAATTCACATTCAAATACCAGAACAAAGCTAATCATATGCCACCACATACAACATGCTTACAAAGATCCAAAAGGTCTATAAAGCACCATAGTAATTGCTTACTTCTCTCTAGGGTTTTCGACACACTTGTTCCTGGTTATGGTTATACACTTTGTTGTACGTCGCTCTGGATAAGAGCGTCTGCCAAATGCCTGTAATGTAATGTAATGTAATGCTTAGACTGTGTTCTAGTTGGTATTCATACTCAGTATCTTCTGATTGTTTGCTATAGGTCTCAGCTATGCAACTCCAGCCCTAAAGTGCTCACAATTACATAACTGTGCACTACAGGTGACCACATACACTACGTACAGTAGGCATACTATGTCATGCAAAAAATATGCGGCCTAATTGCATATGTATCTATATTGGTTCCGTTTCTTTTTTTTGTGACCCATTGTAGAACACTTGCCAACATTCCTGCTTCTCACCAACACCTGCCTGAACCGTTTTATCCAATTATAGAGAACTGAAGAACATGACTTCGTTTCTTGCAGACATTTCTTGTTGCTTCTACAGCGCACAGTAATTTAGTCAAGGCTGACAAAAACATTCATGTCTGAAAGATTTATCATTCAAGGTTCAATTAGCTACTGCTCTGCAGAAAACATTTTTTTCTGTAGTTATATGTTGGCCGTTAGTCATTTTTCAAGTTTGTCTGAAATCCACACAAGAACATTTTGTTTGGGGATGCACCAATGTGGCATTACAGAATGTTTAGTGGTGTGTTAAATAGGCTGAATTATTGTGAACAGGTATTTAAAATTTTGTCAAGTATACTTTATTTTCACTGAATCACTCAGTGAAAACATATAATTACAGTATACAGTAGCATATTTTTAAATCACCTGAGACGTTTGTCATATTTATGAGTTTTCAACATCCTCCCCCAAAAGTTAAATACCTGCAAAAATACAGACTAAAAATGTATCTAATTATGTAATTATTAATTAAAAACTGAGGAAACATCATAACCATCCCTGGAGCAGCTGCATTGCCCGCTATCATCAGCAGCGGTTCCTCCTCTTTTTTGACACACCAAAACTTTATCAAATTCACCTGCTAGTCCACAATAAAAAAAGATGATCGCAGGAAGACAGTACTAAGCAATAAGGCATAGGTGGTGGTGTGCTTTCCATGTCTCTTGGTTTTGATGCGATCTGCGATAACACAATTTTAAACTCCTCTTCTCCGACAACTGGCGACAGTGTCACTGTATTAACTTACAGCATGAGCTATAAATTGCCCCTGCATGTGTGTTGGAAAGGGTTGGTCAAAGTTCCCTGTGAAACTGCGGCTGGGTTCTAACCCCCATTCCTTTATCAGTTATGCTGTGTTGACATGTGTCAGCAACAGATGTTTTCAACGGTTTTTCTTGCAGGCATTTAAAATTAAAACGGTCCTGTAACGTAGCTAATCTGCATTCGGTCATTAGTGCCGTTAAATACAGTGAAAGGACTCGCTGTGCTAAAACGCTGTGTTGTGTAAGTCACTCTGGATAAGAGCGACTGCTAAATGCCAGTAATGTAATGCAATGTAATGAATCCAGTGTAAAATTGGAGCTGGTTGGGCTTCAGGACTTGCTGCTATGCGATGTGAATGCCAGTGAGAGAGTGTCTTACATTCTGTAATACAGTAAACAGGGAGGTGTACTGTATAGTGAGGAGTGGTCCTGTGTGGCTACTCCTTCAGGAGGTACATTAAGCACATTAACCCACCATAAATACCAGTTTTTTCCCCCAGCTTTTAACTCACATATGATTAAGCAGATGAAGTGTTTGTCAAGCTAACATACTGGACAGTTAGATTACCCTTGGGGGGGGGGGGGGGTTAGGGTTAGGGTTAGGGCTTATTCTTAAGGGGAGGCGGGGGGGTTAGGGTTAGGGCTTATTCTCAAAGGAGGGGGGGGGGGGGGGTTAGGGTTTATTCTTAAGGGGTGGGGGGTTAGGGTTAAGTTTAATTCTTAAGGGGAAAAAACACTCAACCCAGAACCCACACAACACAGACTGACCATAAGTCACATGAATAATGCAATGAAACCATTTCTAGCCACTATACAGACAACGAGCTATAGACAAGACTGCTTGGCTTGACTGCTGCTGATGAGGTTTGGCGTAAAAGTGCCTGTACTGGGCAGCTCTCCTGTCAGTCTCAGTGGCCATCCACACAAAAAATCATCTCTTTATTACAAAGTGGAAAGCAGACAGGCACAGGGTACCACTTTCAGATTTGGGTATAACCGAACTGAAGACTGAACCACCCACCTTCAGTGTGCAGGTCACACACTAACTACAAGACCACTGACACAGTACACTCAGCCATGCCGTTGAAGAAATTATGTAACAGAAAGAGACTGCAGTTCTGCGGACTGTATGAAAAATTATAATCTGCATAAACAACTGATTGTGTTAAACCGTTTGCGGACACAAAAACACTAGAAAGTTCTGAAACCTACAAATGGCAATTTTGGCATGAATTTTGAATCAATGATCGGCTCTGACGTATTGTAATATAAGCATATAACAACAAATCGACAAATTAACGCCTCGAAAAAATGTTAGCGAAAACTAGTTTCATTCATGTTGGTAGTTCATCACGCAGCTAGCTCGTTCATTAATCTAAAGAGAGTTCTGCAAAAATTCAGCATTAAAATACTCAAGATGATAGCATGTAAGTTGGGCCTCATTTATCTTGGATAGGTAAACATGGAAAGTTGCCTTATTTCCTAACATTGGCAATTCAAATCGATTATCACTAATGAGCTATTTTGATCATCTAGCTGACGTTACAGCAAACAGATTTCATCCATAAAGTATAGTAACATTTATATTGGACTGCAGCAGACATCTCATCATTTACCTTCGATCCCAGCTGAGAGTTCTCTTTATTCGTGAAATAAAACCCCGACTTCCTTCATGAATATAATTTATTTAGATAGCAAGCTTGTAAGACAGTAATAAAGCTTAAGATCCTGAGGCTGCCAAATAAAATACACAGCGGCTAACGAGCTAGGTGGCTAGCTTGTTCCCCACTTCAGGCGGGGAGCCAGTAATTGTGACAGATAATAACATAACTGACTAGCCAGCTATTTGGCTAATGTTACTGCTGTCCTGTTTTGAGCCTTTTTCCAGGAGCATACTACAAGAAAAACCTGTTGTGCTCTCACCTCCAACTTCTTCCGCTCCTTCCAGCAGGATGTCTTTGGTGAAGTTTGAAATTTGTCCGGTGAACGTAGACAGGCTTCCACCAACCTGGCTAAGCGACTGGCCCAACCCCGAGCCGATTCCTCCAAGCCACGATGACATTATTGCGGGAACAATAACAAAGCAGAAGACGTAAAACTAGTTATCATAGACTCGTAGCGTAAGTAACAGTCAACACGAATGGACAAATCGATCTCCGTTGTTTCTTCTTTCTGTTGTTTTGTTATTGTCCGGCTTGAACAACTGATCCGCATCTGCCACCTCGACTCCTGCCATCATAGCCCGTATGTTACAGTCTTCGTCAGAGCATACGTGGACAGATTAAAGTCTGACGCTATTTCACGGTTATCAAGTCAGTGCTGCGCTGCGCAGGTGCACTAATCTTATAAGCACATGGATAGGCTCCCACATATAACAGTAGACAAGTTATATAAATCCACATACTATGGAGAGCAGTACATCTGCGCAGCGCCTGCGCGACACGGATGACAAGGAAACACAGTGCGACTTGTTAAATTATAAAGTGTGTGAGAGGTTAAACAGTGCCCCTATTGTTGGGGAGGTGTTAGGCCTTCTGCACAGATAGCTATTACGGCCCTCCATATTCAACAACATTGTGGAAGCATCATAAATAATTTCAGCGATCAGCGAACACTGTTAACCTTTCAGCATTGTGATCCCGTAAAAATCTTGCAATACAATGAGGGCAAATTGCTCCAGATTAATAACACAAAAAAACCAGTATCATGTGATTGTTTTACAATTACTGACAAAAATCAGTTTTTGAGACTCTACCACTGCAGGACAACATACTAAGTAGGGTTCCCCAGACAATACATTGTAACAAGGCCCTGGAAACAAGTTTATAGTATATATAATGACAAGTGCATCTTTTAAATGATATATTTAGTTCTGATAAAGAACTTTTTTCTTACACAGCCTTCAAAGATATCAGTTTTGTAGTTGGCTGGTAATTAATAGGGTGGCATGATGATGCAGTGGGTCGTGCTGTCGCCTCACAGCAAGAAGGTTCTTTGACGGCCTGTCCAGGGTGTATTCCTGCTTCTCGCCCAATGCATGCTGGGACAAGCTTTAGCACCCCCTGGCGACCCTGCCCAGGATAAGCGGGTATAGATAATGGATGGATGGATGGATAGTAATTAATAATAGGGAAATACATAATGAAGCACTTTTACATCACTAATCATTACATCAAAATGTGTCCTGAGGACCTGAAATTCCCTGGGGAACGCTAATATAGTAGTATTGAATAACATAATTAAGTGATATCAATATCAAGGCCACTGATGGCGCATAAATGCGTATTGTATTGTATAATTGTATGCTGTCACATACAATTCCCCACAGAAGAACCCTCGGTTGAGCTACCGCCCACACACGGTAGTGTCCTCACATGTATATCAAATGTAGTTGATGATTGTGGTGGTAAATAATACATAGCAATCGTGACACCATCTGCTCCCAAATCAGTTTAATTTCATTTGTGAGACCGGCCTCCATAGTGATGATGTCACAGGACTTTTCCGTTGTCTCCCAGATTTTTCTTGCAGCTTGGATAAACTGATCTGGGAGCAGATGGAACACCCCAGAGAGGACAGAGTTCTTTAGCATATCTTTAGCATTTACAAATATTACTTTAGAAAAGATTTGAAAACTACAAAAATGGCCACAATGACCTGAAGTTTTGGTTGAAGAGAACAACCAATCTTTTTTTGCTTCATGGTTATGATTCCAAAATTTCTAGAAATTACATTAAATCAACAGATCCTTGAAGAGACAGTCCAACTTATTGGGAAATTCGGTTTTTGTTTCTTTTACCCATAGTTAGACGATAAGATTGATAGCAATTTCATCCGTGTGTGTCCAGCACAAAAACATTAAACAATACCTACCAGCTGCATGCTAATTGTGCTACCACCAAATGGTTGCAAGCAACGTTAGCTCTGCTAAATGACGGATCTGGAAGTGTGAGTTGGGGGTTGCCAGGTATGAGTCTCACTAAATCTTGCACTCCCACCGTCATTCCCATAGCAGACAATAGGGATTAAATAGGTTTAGTGGACTATCCCTTTAAATCACTTTAGGTTTTTATCCGCAGAACTGTTGACAACATATTAGCAAAATAGTAAACATGTTCTTTGTACATATCCAAACCACTGCCCAGCTCTCCTTGACAACGTACAACACTAATGGAATGTTTAACAGTTTGAAAAAAAAGACTTCAAGACACATGCAACTGTGTTCTCACTACGTCTGTTGCAATGTTTATTAAAAGTTAAATTAAAGGGCTTAAAGTTAAGAAATACAATCTGTATAGAAGAAAGAAACAAAATAATAAATCAAATTTAAAAGTTAAATTAGGGGAAAAAAAGAAGCAAGAAAGTCTCCAATTTGTATTGTATTACCTGGGAACCATGTACAAGTTAAATGCTGTAAAATTTTCATGCTTCCATTTGTCGGTGAGAACATCATATTTGGTGAAGGAGAAGGTAGAAGAAAACAAAAAAAAGAACACGTAAGGTCTGAATCCCGTAACAGGTGTGTGCAAATTGCAGGTACCAGCTCCGCGCAGGAAAGTTCGAGTCCAAGTTCAGCAGCTCGCTCATATCTCAACAGGATATTCATCATTCATTTTTACGCTTCAAGTCAAATCAACGGATTCGATCTGGCAGATTTTAAAAGCTTCATTAACCCCAGCTCCCCCGTCATTCGGTCTCTTCTATCTTCCGCGAGGTTGGTCATGGTGCATCTCGGGCGTGTATGTCAACAGGACAACCATGACCCACAGGTGCAGTAGCGCCTAAAATACAAGCATTCGGGCCTCGTTTAGATGTTCCTCCCCAGCACCAGGCATTCAAACAGCACCTTCTATGGGAAAGCTGGGGAAAAATTTAAGTGTGTCGACAGCAACAGCATTCCCTGCAAGCTGTCGACACACTCTACACAAGGTAAAGACGCAAGACCCCCCTAAGAAAGGCAATGCCATGATAGACAATGTAACACCAGGCATGAGTAACTCTGCATAAACATCAGCACTCACCATATAGAGAATTACAAAGACTCGGGCCACGGGGTAGCGCCGCAGGAAGATTCCTAGCCGGATGCTGGAGGGATTCAGAGATCACGGTCAATCATGCCAAAATGTGGCGCGAGTACATGTATCTGATGGCTTTATCATGAACAACAAATTGAGTTTCAGGAGAGGTAATAACCTTGTTATACAATAGGCTACATTACAAAGAAATTTGCACAATCCAACAATGAAAAAGAATTATTTGAAAGAAAATGATTTAAAAAATTTGCAAACATGCAGTTTATACAGGGCATTCACAAATGAAAAAGGCAGCAGAGACTACACACTCATACAATTTTTATTTGTAAATTACAAACAAAAATCGCAGTTTGAAAGTGGTAAACTACACATAAAAGGGAAGCAAATGCTAGACTGGTTTTTATAGGGGTCCTGGTACCTGAACTTGTCTATGGTGCTCGCAGCCTTGCGCACTTTCCCATACATGCCAGCGCCCGGGCCTTCGTGGTCGTTGAAGAGGACCGGCACGTTCCGCATGCGTGCGCCTGCAGGACAAACGCACAACATTCCAAGGGTTCATTTCCATTGATTACATTTATTTTTTAAATATGAAGTTGGCACCCAACGTGGGGCCGAGCAGCTCCAGTTCCCATCACAATTTTGGATGGCCAATTGTCTGTAACCGCAGCCGCGTTCTGCGTGAACCCCACTGTCGATTTGGGAGTGTGTAGACATCCACAGTTGTCCTCCAAAACACATTGTGTCGCCAGGTGCTTTTTTCCCCCCACACTGCAGGCTACAGCTAAACTCGCATAGAGCGGAGTCAGAGGAAGAGACCCTTTATACGTGGCTTTAGCATACAGTCCATGGTTGCCAACGAACGCTGACCCCAAACCAACTGAACCCTCCCATACCCTGGGCGACGCACACACCAACTGTGCGCGGCCCTACAGAGCTACAGGCCACAGTTGGCACTGGCACGGTCCGGATTCGGTCCGAGACCGTGGGGCAGCGTGGTGCCTTAACCGAATGAGCCACCCAGCAGCCCCTCCACAGATTACATTTACATCTACTCATACAGCTGGACGCTTCCTGCAGCCGGATGATGCGTTTCCTGTGGCGACCAGCTGGCCTCACCTGGCGCCTCCACGCCGCTCATGTTGATGGCGGGCCCGTTGGCCTGGCCGCCCTGCAGGGTCTTCAGCTGCTGCTCCAGCCGCTCCAGCTGGAAGACCAGCGAGCTCTTCTCCGTGCCCAGCGCCTCCAGCATCGTCTGCTTCTGGATCAGGGTCTCCGTCAGCTGGTGCAGCCGGCTCTCCAGCTCCGCCTGGCTGCTGCTGCTCAGCGTCTTATTGGTCAGCTGCTCAGGCATGGGGAGGGGGGTGGGAGGGGATGGGGGACGGGAGGAGAAGAGGGTCAAAAAAAGCTTAGACAAAAGCTTACACTGTCAGTGTGAGAATGATATTTCAGATGTTGAAAAAACGGCCTGTAGCAGCACTATGATTTCAAATCACTTAAACTACTCGATTAGAAGACAAGGCCAAACATTTTTCTGTCTTTGCATCCACATATAATCCTGCAGGAGGAATGCAACGTACGCAGTCTCCCATATTTAGGTGCTAGAAATAGAGGAACATTTTTACATGCTTTTTTCCCCTTTTCAGTCCCAATTTTGGATGAAATTCACAACCTCTTCTAAGGAGTCAGGTGAGAACAGGGTGTGAACTCCTCAGAAGCAGGTGATGGCTTGCTTGCTTATCACACAGATAGTTCTCGAGTCAGGCTCACACAGATGAGTCAGATAAAGGCGCTATGTGAACCTTATCAGGAGGACTCCCTGGTTCCCTGGTGCGTAACGAGGTGTGGTGACATCGGGCAACACCAGAGTCAAATGTGCAGGGTTGCTGACCACAGTCAGCACCAGTACAGGCCCAGAATCAACAGCAGACTGTGGGGCTCATCCGTGCACCGGACCAGTGCCTTAGCAGGATGAGCCACCGGGCCGCTCTACGCTTCACAAAAACATGGTGTAAATAGAGGGGAGGCAGCAAGTCTCACCTGGTTCCTGAGTTTCTGAATTTCGTCCTCTCTGTCCTTGATCCGGCTTTGGAGCGTGCTCTTAGCACGGTGCTGCTCTTCCTCCAAGTACTGCAGCTCCTGCAACATGCACACATGCACACACACACACACAAGACATTGTTTGATTGCTCTAACATCAAGCCAGAAAGTTAACAGTGCTAAACCATCTGAGATAATCTAGCGCACCGTTATTGCAGATTATGCAAGCTTTCTTTGCATTTATGCAACTAATTAACTTACACAGGATTTCTGGCTCAGCTGTTTTTGGTTTCATTTGAAAAGCAATAAAATGTTTATTTTTGACATTCGAAAAAAGAAATACTTAAATACCTAACACTGAAAGCGGAACGATCCAGAAAGAAATATTCATTTTGAAACATGGTAAAATTTATCTAAACGTTCCTTATTGTACATGTACATATGCCACCTTTCCAATTTAGCCAGCAGAGGGCACAAAGACGTTGTAATCTTTACTTCATTTTAATACGGAAAAATCTATATTTTTACGAACAGAACAGGAGTGAAAGCCAAAATGCTATTATTTAAAAAATAAATAAATTAGACCAAAGACAACACTGCAAACTGCCTCTCAATAATGCCATGGGCAAATTATAACAGCTTTAAGAAAACAAACTTCTTTGTTTCATCTTCCACTCAATAAAGCAACCTCCTGCTCCTTCTGTTCCAACTTGCCCCTTCCTTTTTTTAAACAATATAAATTTGGCACCCAACGTGGGGCTGTACAAACCCAATTCCCACCCTAATTTGGAACGTCCAATTATCCACAACCACAGCCGCAGTCATGCTCACTCACTGCTGATTCAGGAGAGTATAGACATGCATGGTTCTCCTCCGAAAAACATGGAGTCACCAGCTGCTCCTTTTCACACCGCAGACAACAGCCAAGCACGCGTAGAGTGGAGTGGGAGGAAGACCTTTCACACGCGGCTTTAGCACGCAGTCCACAAGCGCCTGATCGACCAGCGGGGGTCGCTAGAGAGCGATGAACCCCGCCCCTCCTCACCTGTTTGCAGCGCTCCAGCTCGGCCTCCACCTCCTGCTTGGCCCGGGCCTGGACCGCCTGCTGGTCCTGCGCCTCCTGCAGCTGCTCCCTCCAGGACTCCGCCTCGGTCAGCGCCTGCGACTCCAGGTCCTGGGGTACAGCATGGAGGGAGGCCCCAAAACAAGCACACACACACACACACACACACACAAACACACACATAATACACACAAAAACACACATACACGCACAGACACACAGGGACACATGCACATACAAACATGCATGCGCACAAACACACACACACACACGCACACACACAGAGACACCCACAAAGGTGGACAAACAGAGAAAGTAGCACACATAGATAGACCGGAAGAAAAGAGTCAGAGAACATAATCAAAGATTAAAACAGATAAAACTGATGATAATAAACATCAGGACAGGAAATGGCCATGGAAATAGAAATGAAGTTTAACGATAAATAACTATCTGTTCCCATGACTGTGCTGCACTGACATCACCCCCTCGTGATCTCTTCACCTTGACACTGCAGAACCTGTGAAGGTGTGAATTGTAATTTTTTTTTGTTTTTATATAATTAAAAGGGGATGTTGGCCAAACTTAGTGCCGCATGCCTAATTTAGCCTTCCCTGTGCCATTATTAGTCATTTTTTAATACTCCATTCAAGGACAGCAGTGGCTGCTTCTCCCTCTTCTCTACTAAATATAGCACAGCCTCAAAAATACTCATAGTTCTGAGTCAGATTTCAGTGCGTAGCTCGGTGTGAATTTTCTGTTGAGTAATACCCTGTCAGTTCACTCACGTCATTCCGATCTTGATGAGCACATTTTTTATATCTGGGATTACAGTGTTCCATTTTAATGGCTCCTAATCATCCTAAATACCCTGTCAGAAATGCCACAAGGCGCACAGACCTACCATGTCAGTAAAATGGGAACAGAGTATTCTCTACATTTTTTCATTACCAATTTCAGATTCCTCTGTTTTTCCCAACGGTAATAGAGGCACAAAGACAGGCAGACACACAGACACACACACACACACACACACACACACACACACTCACACACGTACATACTCACACATGTACAACATGTACACACATAACCACAGACGCACGCAAACACGCACACACGCAGACACACACACACGCACACAGACACAGACACACAGAAACACACATACACACAAACTCCCACACACATACGCACACAAGCACACATGCACGCACGCACACACACACACACGAACACTCACCTGTATCTCCGCGCGGAGCGTCTGCAGCTGGCCCTGCAGCTTCTGGATCTCGTCCCTCTGCAGCTCCTTCTCGTGCCGCAGCTCCTCCAGCTCCAGGGCCCCGGCCCCGCCCACCTCCAGGGCCTCCAATCCCGAGCCCTCTTTCAGGCTGCTGATCAGCTTCTCTTTGGACTGGAGGAACCAGCAGAGCACCACGTATCACCCACAGCTACTGACCCAGCTGAACACCTCATATCAACCACAGCTACTGACCCAGCAGAGCAACACGTATCAACCACAGCTACTGACCCAGCAGAGCACGGTGTATCAATCACAGCTACTGACCCAGCAGAGCACCATGTATTACCCACAGCTACTGACCCAGCAGGGCACCATGTAACAACCACAACTACTGACCCAGCAGAGCAACACATATCAACCATAGCTACTGACCCAGCAGAGCACCACGTATCAACCACAGCTACTGACCCAGCAGAGCACCACACATCAACCACAGCTACTGACCCAGCAGAGCACCACACATCAACCACAGCTACTGACCCAGCAGAGCACCACGTATCAACCACAGCTACTGACCCAGCAGAGCACCATATATCATCCACAGCTACTGACCCAGCAGAGCACCATATATCATCCACAGCTACTGACCCAGCAGAGCACCACACATCAACCACAGCTACTGACCCAGCAAAGCATAGCACATCAACCACAGCCACCCCACACACTTCTGCCATGACGCTTTTTAGCTGATACTGAGCTACGTGATCAAATGCAGTTACTGAGACAAAATACATCCAAAACTATTACAAAGATAAAACACATCCCGAATGATTACATAGGTATAGAAGTAGGGGAATAGGCACAGAAAAGTTGTTTTCACTTTCCAGCTGAGATAAAATCAGGAGAGCCTGAGTTTGTAGGCGTGTAGTGTACCTGCACAATGCACAAGGCCTTGTGTTTGTAGTTCTAGCGTGTACCTGCAGAATGTGCGAGGCCTTATGTTTGTAGTCCTGCCGTGTACCTGCAGGATGCGTGAGGCCTTGTGTTTGTAGTCCTGGCGTGTATCTGCAGAATGCGCGAGGCCTTGTGTTTGTAGTCCTGGTGTGTACCCGCAGAATGCGCGAGGCCTTGTGTTTGTAGTCCTAGCGTGTACCTGCAGAATGCGCGAGGCCTTGTGTTTGTAGTCCTGGTGTGTACCTGCAGAATGCGCGAAGCCTTGTGTTTGTAGTCCTAGCGTGTACCTGCAGAATGCACAAGGCCTTGTTTTTGTAGTCCTGGCGTGTACCTGCAGAATGCGCGAGGCCTTGTGTTTGTAGTCCTGTTGTGTACCTGCGGAATGCGCAAGGCCTTGTGTTTGTAGTCCTGGCGTGTACCTGCAGAATGCGCGAGGCCTTGTGTTTGTAGTCCTGCAGCTCCTGCCTTGCAGTCTCGGCCGCGGCGCGGGCACTCTTCGCCTGCTGCTGGAGCTCCTCAGCCCTGCGCCGGTCCTCCGCCCCCCGCCGATCCGCCCCCGTCACCACCTCCGCCAGGGCCTGCCGCTCCGCCTCCACCTTCCCCAGCCGCTCCGCAAACTCACTCTGCAAAACCCCAAAACACAGTCAGTCAGGGACAAAGCTGCACTCAAATAGACTTCCTCCGACTCATGTCTGTGCGAGCATGACTTAAAAACTGCAGTTACGTACGTAATACGTAATACGTACGTAATAACTGTGGCAGACATCACATGCTACAGAGGAGAGCACATGCCGGTCCATGCTCTTCCCAAATGAAAGTGGAGGTTGCAGCAGTAAGCTCTGAAGAACACGACTGGACAGTCCCGACCGAGGCAAAACAAGGCCAGGTCAAAACCTAGTATATGGCTGGACCTAACACACTTCATCCGGCCGACCAATGGTGTAACTTCATAACTCGGCCGACCAATGGTGTAACTTCATCACTCACTCAGTCACACATTTGCGTTTATAGGGCTGGTCCCGCTGTTGCGGTCCAGCCAAAAAACTGGAAGAGGAGCATTCAGAAAAGACTCCAGACCAGACCTGCATCTTCCTGTAGCTGTCCTGCTCCCTCTTGAGGGCAGAGTCAGCCTCCCTCAGCCTCTCCTGGAGGGTCTGGAGGGCCTGGGAGTGCAGGTGATTCCCCTCTGTGTGGTCCTGCAGGATTCTGCCACAGAAACAGGACAACATGCATGACATCCCATTACCACCACCATATATAATAATAAGCAATAATAAGCAATTTCAATACAATGATGTCCAAGTGAATGCAGCACACGGTGTGTTAGGTTGTGAATTTTAAAGGGGCTACAGTTCTTCCCTAATGTGACCCCGAATTCATGAAGTGTGCCTCAGGCCCATTAAAATAAAAAATAAAAAAAACTGAACATGTTATTAAAATGTATTCTGAATATTGCTTTGGGCTACATTGCTTCCAGTCTAAGTAGACTAGAGTTTTAAATCAGTGAAACCTGGATATTTGCATACACTGTACAAAAACCAAATGCAAATTATGCATACAAATACACCGTTCAGTTTGATAAAAATAACATTTTGGTATAGGAAATAGGATTTCCCTCTGTGTACAGGCACAGCAGGTACGAAGTAGAAATCATCCACATTTTGTCACAAAGGTAGAATCTTTTGTCACAGTGGTAAGATGGCACCATTCAGATAAGAACAATGATTTTCAGAAAGTCTATGCCCTTGGATTGAAGCTATGGCTGCTTCCCTGGCGGTCCCTGCCCACACAGGCAGTGGCTCACCTGGACTTCTCACACTGAGCTTCCTCCAGGGCAGAGCTCCGGGACTTCAGCAGCTGGTCGGCCTCATCCAGGCGGACCTTCAGAACGGCCAGCTGCCCGTCCTTGGCCGACAGGGCCTCCGTGAGGTCATCGACCTGCGACCTCAGCTCTCTGACTGAGCGGTCTGTTCGCGACTGGTCCGAGTTCCACTTGTCAGCACGCGCTCGGGCCTGGTTCAGCTCTGAGGGACAGGAGGAGTTAACCAATCAGGGCCATCACTACACTACAGATTTTCCCGCACCAAACAACAACGCATGCAACGTTGTCTGTTGAAAACTGCTCCACTAGAAACAGCAAGGTATCAGTAAATTCAATTTACTATGTAAAATTATACATTCAAAACAATGAGAAATGCAGTGAACCATAGAGGTTTGCTGGGTTTAAACCCTCCCCTTGCCCCTACCCTCCTGCGTGTCTTTGGCTCTCTGGATGAGCGAGGCCATCTCCTGGTTGAGAGAGGCCACCTCACTGCGCAGCAGCTGGTTCTCCAGACGCAGGCTGGACAAAACCTGACTCTGCGGCTCCTCCACGGGCACCGACTCCTCCGCCGTGTGCTCCAGCGGCCCCGCCAGGCCCGAGTCTGAGCTCTCTGGCGTATCTGCCGGGGCGAGAGAGACGGGCAGAAGCACAGAACTGAGCCACACAGCACCCCAAGACCACAGCAGCGTTTACCTGCATGTCTGCTAAAGGCCTTAAACCTCTGAACACTGGAACACCATTCAACCATTAACTTTCAGATACCAGCAAATTCAAGAAACTGCATTCACTAAATAATATGCAAAATGTCAACAGCTTCTGTTCACAATTGGAAAAACTACATTTATAGAATCAGGACAGCAATCATGAATAGTTTTTAAATTTGGTCAGAACTTAGCCACTTCAGTCATTGTCAATGACAAACTGACAATACAGTCTTAAGAAATGAGGCCAAAAGCAAGGCCCTCCATCTCCATCTCGCTGAGTGCTACCTTGGCTCGGCTCTTTGGCAGAGCTGTCCTCCGAGGTCTTGACGCTGTGGGTGCTGGTGGACAGAGAGCTGAGGCTGGAGGCTCGGGACAGGCCGCGGGCGGAGCGGGGGGAGGAGGAGGCGGACGGAGGAGCAGGAGGCGCGCTGGAGGCGGGAGCGGCCTGCGGCGCTCCTTCTCCGGACCCCGTCGTTCGCGGCCGCTCCCACTTGGCCTCCCTCTTCCCGCCGGAGGCCGGGTCCGAGCTGTTGAGGAAGTCGAAGAGGAGCTCGTCGTCCAGCTCCGGCTTCTTCGGCCGGACGAAGTTGGAGGAGGGCTTCAGGGAGCCGGAGCCGCTGCCGCCGGAGCCGCTAGCCGAGGCCGCGGGCGCGTTGGCGGTCCCCGCCAGCAGAGTGGCCGTGGACTTCTTGATGTTGCCCGCAGCAGCGGCGATGAACCGCGAGGGCTCATGGGTAGTGTGGTAGCCATGCTGCTGCTGCTGCTCCTCCGAGGCAGGGCTGTACTGGGAGGAAGCATCGGCAGGGTCTCGAGTGTCGTAGGAGGAAGAGGAGAAGGATGAAGAGAGGGAGGCGACCTGGCTCTGATGTTTGGTCAGAGCGGTGGCTGCTCCTTGGTCCACTTTGTTGAGGAAATCCTCTGCTCTTCCGGCCAGATCAGCAAACCAAGACATCCTGGACCTGGAAGGAGTAGCACAGTTGCTCTATATTGCCATGATTATCTAGGTACAGTTGTCTTCCAAAATTCCCTCCATGAGTGTGGAATGTACACAAAGACAAGAATCATGCCACTGCAGTAACATTGCTGCATTTCACAATGAAAGAGGGGGAAGATAACATGCTAAGCTAAAAGCCTGAAAACAGTATAACACTCATGTGATTCCAAAAGTTATAGTCATGGATCTCAGGGTTTTTCAAATAACCTTGATTGACTTAGTGAATCTTCTGACCACAGCAATTATGAGATATTTTAAATATGGGTTTTACAGTATAAAATACTATAGTATAGAGAAGTCTATATGCAGACATCTTCTAAAGAGCATGTGCTCTAATTTGCGGTTTAAGTTTCCACAAGCTTTTAAAATGAGTGGATTGTCATTTTGAAATTATATTAAAGTGTTAAGCACTGTACAAACACATCTGAAATGATTTTCTTACTTTTTGCTTAGTCTTTCAAACAAGCTGAATATAATATGGGTAATGAGCTCAGAGTTGTATTTGACTGAAAAACCTCTATAACTAGACTCATTATCCCATCCAAAACCCTGCAGTGTGCCCAGGTTAGTACGTTAGAGGGAAAAGGACCGATGTCGTCCCACCACAGCGTATCCGGATTTAGCCTGAGAAGGGCTTAGTAATCAGCTCCAACTACAAAACGGCCACGCTCTACTAATTGCCCGTGCAGTTGCGGTTATTTCAGACACAACATGAAACGTCAATGCGAGGATAAAAAATCCGCAACGCCTGTCTCTCGTTATAGCGTCATCGCCATGGTATGTTGTTGGTAAGAATCTGCTAGCTAGCTAGCTATTTGACAGCTGCACGACTATGCCCGTATTTTATTTGTGGGTTTCTGGATAGTGTCATATGAGCCGGAGGCCGGGTCCGAGCTGTTGAGGAAGTCGAAGAGGAGCTCTTCTACGGTGGTCTGAAACCTCCTCTCGTTCTGTCGCCTTGTAGCAAACTACAGCAGCAATCATGTTTTGTTTACATTCTGACCAGAGAAAACTAGACGTCAAGTTAGCCAAGTCAGCTAGAACTAATCACTGTACAAATTAGCTAGCAGATGGAATAATGCACAAATCTGTTCTTGACATTACATCAAAGCTGGGCAGCTAGGTAGCGGAATGTGTCAGGTCAAGCACCCAAGCTATCCCGATGGCTTGTGAGGCCTTCTTTTTGCACAGTTGCTATCAATAGCTAATGCACACAGGCTCACGACCTGGAAACGTGCAGCTAGCGTTAGCTTGCTACCTTATTACACCGCTGGTTCGATGGGCTTCGGTAACTGCTGTCCTTGTTTACATTCACTCCAAACGCGGATTGGGGACAGCTGCGTATAGGATACGCTGGCAACTTATCCTATAAATAAATGAGATGATGTAAAGTGAATCAGCTAGCTGTCGTCTGAGTTTTCATCAGCCAGTCGGTATTTTCATCCCTCCTCCATTGCTGGAGATGAAAGCGAAAAAAAACTTCCGGGAGACGTGGACCAGGAACAGGACCAGGAACTAACGAGAGGACCCAAATCAAGAGAGCTTTTCGTACTGCCTGAGCCAGTGATCCGTTCAGTTCAGAGTGTAGGCTAGTGCTTCCAGACAAACTGTGGGTACTGGACGGAAGCTTATTTCCGAGCAAATTTTCCGTTCAGATAATATTAGAACGGACACGATTCTCGCTGCAAATTTTGTGCAGTGCTTGCGAAATGTATATTATTATCCCAAAAAGCCCGTTTTCTTGTTTACCGGGACAGTAACGTGTGTGGTTCATACTGTTATATCAAAGGGAATTGAATAACTTACTATTATTAGTAATCATTTTTGATCAGACAGTGCTGCACCTGGAACGAACAGACAACTCTCAAGAACAACTTAACTTATGACAATTAACTTCCGGCCTTACGTGACGTCATGACTAAATCGAGGACCAATCAGGAGCAAGGAAACGTGACGGAGCCTTGTAATATAAACAACATTCGTGCAGTGATAAACACAAGCTCATTCAAAGCGAATCATTTTATGGAACTGCGAATGTAGATGCAATGTTCTTCAAGAATGAAGCCTGTCCACAGTTATGCAAAATGCGAATGTTATTGATACATAATTTATGTTTCGTGCTTTATACAAAATTAAACTACCATCGTTCAATTGGTACGATTACTCTATGGAAAGTGGACGTCTAATGACAAATTCATTCCGATCATCAGTGCACAGGGCTTACAGATATGACCCAGTTCAGAGTGAGTATGATTCAGTGTGATCTCAGCTACTTCAGTGTTAACTACCCTGGGACACGACGTGTAGGCAACTGTCTCGGTTGATAAAAGCACTCACCAAAGCACAGACTGAGCCTTATAAAAAATACTTGTCTGGGTTTTTCCACGGCGCGCAGGCAGGACTGCCGTCGTGGGCTATGCATGGCAAATTGTGGTCACTCACTCTCTCATGGACGTTTTGTAGGACGCATGCGCAGGTGGTGCTTCGTTCAGTAGGGCGCATGCGCAGGTGCATCTCCCAAAATCACCACTTCGAACAGCACAAGATTTTTCAGCACAGCTTTATTGCCTAATGTTACCTTAGCTAACCCTAATATGTTAGAGTTTTGCCTACTTAACCTAGTTAGCGCGTACGGATGCTATCCTGCATGCATGAGTAGGAGCTAAGGACACACAGCTACAACCACCGATACAGATGTATGGACACACGGAGGACAACAAACAACGTTACAGAGGTGAGGACATGGCATGCCATAGCCAGCTAGCTATATAGTTCGCCAAGTTGCGCCGTGGGTCTGGACGGTTTCGTGCTTGTTCATTAGCAGACAGCTGTCTGTTCTGGTCCCCAGGGTGGTGGAATGAGTTTCCCACTGCAGTCAGGACAGCGATAAGACACTTTTCTATTCCTGGATACATGAATATCTGCCAAAGTGAATGCAATGTAATGTATATGACAGAGTACACTGCAGATGAACCCAGCTGGCTTGGTCCTGGGGTGAGGTGGGTTTCACCAAGTCATGATTTCTTGGGCTACCATTGCACAAACACTCCCTAGCAACTCACCCAACAATTACGAGCTGCCAAGTTTTAGTCAATGAACGATGCACCTCTCCTCCAATCAGCGTTCGCACGCGGTGTGGCTAACATTGTGGGAAGAATCACTGGCCGTGTCCAAAACAGCTTACTGTTACACCTTACTTACTCACCACTATGACTATGGTATGCAAGCTGTATAAAACTTGCAAACTGTGCAAATTGTATACTCAAGACATTACATTACAGGCATTGAGCAGGCAACTTACACAACTTTTACATAGCATTTACATTGCATCCATTTCTACAGCTGGATATATGCTGAAACAATGCTTTCAGTATATATGCTCAAGGTACAACAGCAGTGTACTACCCAGGAATCGAACCTGTGACCCTTATGTTACAAGACCAGTTCCTTACCATTATACTACGCTGCTGCCTGTATTAGTAGGCAAGCTGTTTCGCACACAGCCAGACTTTGTGGACGAGTATGTCAGTGGAAGGCACCCACTTGAACTGCAGTGCTCCCTCCCCTGGACATGACGTAGTGGTAACAAAAAAGCATAGCACAACTGCCGATTCCGGATGAGAGAAAAAGAGGAGGGAAAAATCTGCTATTTTGAAATTATTTCAGGGATCCAATATAAAAAGTGCACTGATCGGAAGATGTGTTGTGAAGACAGCCGCAGTTTGGCCCATAGCAACAGAAACACACAGCCAACCAGACAGCAGGTATGAAACAGTGCCTCTTTATTGTGCAGCACCCACTCCAAGTCGCTTATTTACATGGCATGCCACATCAATACGAGAACTGACTAAGGACACACCTGTAAACACTTAGAATCTGCTCTCTTATAAATGAAAAAAAAGGAGTCAAAGTGGGGATTCGGGAAACAAAAAAAAAAAGAAAAACAACGCTTTCATTACTTTACACGGGATACAGGTTTGCTTTTATTGGTGTGTTATATTAAAACAAAAAAAAACAAAACAAAACAAAAAAAACGTATCTCTAGTCCATGCGTTTTCCCTTGTACAATCCTGGAGGGACAGATATTACGCAAGTTTCTGTTGTGTCTTCGCTGGTCTCCTCTTCTTTCTTCAAGAGAGAACTACTGGAGAGTGAGGTTAGTGAAGAGTGGCGGAAGGATCCTCTCCAGTTTATGTAGGTAGTTGTGTGATGTGGAGGGGGGCGGTGAAAAAACAAAAAATCCCACGTTGGAGGAGGAAAACGAAATCCTGTTCCGATTACCATTTACTGTCCATGTTAGTAATCTCAAAGTCCTCTTCAAGGTTGCGAAATAATCCGAGTCATTCAGATAAAATGTCTTTCTTACAGATAATTTATAATCCATCAGCGCAGTGTCCTTCCAAAAAAAACCCAAAAAAAAAACAAAATGACAAAAAAAGGAAAAAAAGGACAACCGTGAAATCTGTGAAGGAAAATAATTATATATAAAAAATAAAAAGGAGTAACAAAAAGAGACAATTCCAAGTACTATTTCTGGACATAATAACCCAAGTAGACTAGACAACTTTTAAAAAGGTCTCCTTTACAAAAAAGTTGCCAGATTATTTTAATATTTCCTCTCTCCCGTTTTTGGGATGGACACACGCTTGTACACACACACACGCACACCAGTACATGCGCACACACACGGACGCGAACACACACGCACGCGAGCACGGACGCACACACACGCACGCACGCACGCACACACGCATACACGCACGCACACACACACAGGAGTGGCCCCCAGCCTCGAGGCCCCAGAGCTACCAACTGACACATGCAAGGACAGCTGTAAGTGAGCGGGGCTCAGATCAGGCCCCGCCTCTTCTTGTAGTCTTCCAGGTTGAGTGACCGGCGGGGAGCGCCGTCCTTCACAGGCAGGGCGTTGGAGCTCACAGAGAGAGACTTTGCCTCTAATGCAAACACAGGATAAGACAGAAGACTGTTTGTTAGAGAGTATATTTCCCCCCCCCCAGCCATTTCAATGGGAGTAAGCCAGATGTGTATCAAATACCTAACATGCGCACATAAAATTTACAAGTATATGTAAAGTAACTCAAACCAAACATACACACACGCACACGCACGCACACAGGAATGAACCACACCTGCGTTAGGAACCTGAAGGTCTATCTTAACGTCAAAGTCATGAACTTTGAAAAGATCCTCAGACAGGTCACTTGTTGTTTTGGTGACGTCTTTGTCTTTCTGACCCAGCTGTCCCTGTGAACAAAACAGAGAGAGGAAACTCAGGCCAATGCACATTCTCATCATCCTCAGCAAGACTTGATCTACATGCTTTGCACTGTCACAGCCACACAGCGAGGTTGAGCCCCACCCCCTCCCTCCCTCCCTCCCTCCTCCCCCCCTTCTCCCTCCCTCCCTCCCTCCCTTTTGCCTCTCTCCCTCAGGTGCGCCGTACCTGTTTGTTCTTCTCCAGAACGTTGTCCTGCCCTGAACCTGAGCCGTATTTCTGGTTCAGATGGGCGAGGATAGCAGCGTGGACAGAAGGGTCTCTGGCCTGTACCAAAAAACAGACAAACAAAAAAACCAGTCAAACACAGTCCAGGAGCGACCCCTTCCTCACAGACGGACTTCAGCTCTGCTAAAACAGGTTGTATTTCAGGTGCTGTATCACACTGAAAGCCTCACGAGATTTTCAGCAAGGCACCGTGGTGGTAAACTGCAACCCAGCGGTGACCAATCCACATAAAGGGTTAACTGTCAATCATCTGAAACAGTCAGTACAAAGATTTTAACTGACTATTTGTGATTATTGGAACATAAAATAGTGTGAGACCTTTTTCCCAAGTGAAGTGACTGCTTACTTCAGAGGCCATCTCAAAATCAATGGCATAGCTCTGGCTGTAACCCCGAAACAGATTATTACTATTCTAGATGTCAAATACACAATCCTTACGTTGGACACCATAGTGGGCTTGCACTGTCTTCGAGTAAAAGGGTCCATCTGCTGGTTCTTGGAGTTCTGCCCTTCTGCCTGATGGGGGGGAAATGAACAGAATTTCACTGGAGATTTATAACCCTTAACCTTACCAAGAGTGTTTTTTTTTTAGAATGTTTTTTTTTTTAAAAATTACAAGTCAGTGTTCTAGAACTCTACAACTAGTAGTGACTTGTTACATCAGCATTAGAACATTCAAATAATCACGTATTTGTGATCTCACACCTTGAAGGGTTAAAAGTCTTCCTTTGTTCAATGCAAGTCACAGGAGCTAGACCCGTGTCACTCACCACCAGAGCTTTCTCAGACTCCACGATGTTCCAGCTCCGGTTCCGCTGGTTGATGTAGCTGTGCAGAGAGGGACAGAGGTCAGAGCCAAAGATTCATAGTCAGCCCTCCCCGCCTCTCCCCACAGGCAAAACACCCGGGACCCGACCGCAACCTAGCACAGACTCTCCACTAAAAGTGGCCTTCAGTCTCAAGGTAGGCACTGCCTGCAAGACTACCCCCCGCATAATCAGGCTCACAGTTAGGCTATACAATTTGCACAATGACTTCAGTGAAAATCTGAACACAGCACAGAGGTAATTACAGACACTCAGCTGAGACGGGGGGGGGGGGGGCCTGGGTGAGATTATCCGATTATTCCTCTTGTTTTTTTTCAAAAGAAAAAATAGTAGTTTGAAGTTGTTTACAGGTGATCCTAGGTCTTCACATTTGCTGTCTGAGTGTTCATCTCCCACTACTACGGTTGCCGTTGCTCTTAACCCAGATTTATGCATTTTTCTTCTGGTTCTAAGATGCTCTGGATAAGAGCATCTTCCGAATGCCTGTACTGTACTGTAATGTACTGTAATGTACTGTAATGTGATGTACTATAAAGGGAAAGGCGGTGTTCTCACCTGATGGCTGAGATGTTCTTGGTCCTCTGCCGGTCCAGAGCCTCAGCCCGCTCTTCCAGCTCATTCAGCTGATCCTGGATCTGTTTGACTCTCTCGCCTTCTCCGCTCTCCTCCGCCATAGCCTGAGGAGAGAGCGAGACACACGCGCACGCACACACACACACGCGCGCGCACACACACACACACACACACACACACACACACACACACACACACACAGGTCATGGCAGGCCACTTTGAGAGTGGCAATGTTTCGCACTTTAGAAGGACGAGTCATCAACCATAAACACAAAGAGGGCCTTGTGCATGGGCAGTTAGTAAAAAAATACATAAATAAAATGAAGTAATATGAACGTTTTTCACTTCAAACAACCTTCTCTTTGAGGAGCTGTGTTTTCTTCATGGCGTAATTGGGCGGGGCCTTCCGGAAACGGTCTTTCTCTTTGACGATCTGCAAACGGGGAAAGAAGGGTTCTCTCACACATTCCACTCGCCGCATTACATTACATTACAGGCATTTAGCAGACACTCTTATCCAGAGCGACTTACACAACTTTTTACATAGCATTTACATTGTATCCATTTATACAGCTGGATATATACTGAAGCAATGCAGGTTAAGTACCTTGCTCAAGGGTACAACAACAGTGTCCTTACCCGGGAATCGAACCTGCGACCTTTCGGTTACAAGCCCAGTTCCTTACCCACTGTGCTACACTCCGTCCGCGTTGTGTAAAATAAGTATGAACGGTGACGAGCCGACTCACGTCCTCTATGTCTTTGTCGTTGAATTTGTAGTTGACGGCTTCTTTGATGGCTTGTTCCTTTTTGGTGATTTCATCTAAAGTGGGGACCTGCATTCCCGCCATGATCATCTGAACAATGAAAACGACAGAATGACTGAGGGAAAAGGCATCAGTGCATAACTAAACCATGATAAGTTTCACCTAACTGTATAACACCCCCGCCCCCCATTCATACTGTCAGTGTCGTGCATAATTCGCTGTGCAAAATTTTTTTTTTAAAAATGGCAACAACAAAAACAAAACTTCCATTTACCAAAATATTAAGGTTTTTGTCATCATGAACCAACTTTATTAGCTATACATACAGCTGCATGAGAATTTTAAATGCATGTTAAAAAGTAAATGACCATGACACTGAGGCACAAGAAGTTCATGCACGACACGAAAAATATACGCTTGATCTCTTTATTTTGCGCGCCCCTGCCCTTCCCACAATCCCTCTCTCCCTCTCTTCCCGCCGCTTACCGCCTCCTTCCACTTCATGAACTCGTTGTCCGTGAATTCCTGGTTGGACACGAACTCCAGCCGGAACACCCGCGTGTCGTTCCCGTGTCTGTGGGGCAGAGGACGGGGGACGGGGGAGGACGGGGGGGGTCCCTCAGAGGTTAGGGGAAAACACACACAGCCTCGCTCAAAGCCGCGCACCAAACCCACCGGAGACCGGGGTCCGCGTACCGCAACTGCAGGCCTTTGTTCGTCCTCGTCGATCCCAGCTGGTAGACCTTCGCCGTCTCCACCACGTCCACAATTTCTGCAACCTGCGAGGGGGGGGGGGGGGGATAAAGAAATAGCAAACGTTAAATTAAACTTAAATATAATATAATATAATATAATATAACAAGACAAAGGGATAAAAAAATATATATAAACACAAGGGGAAAAAAGTAGGAGCCAGACTGCCCATGTGGTCAGTGTCTAAAAGTGAGAGACTGATGGTAGTTCCACAGTGCAGCACACTTGAAGCGGTCTGATACAGACTCTCTCAGAGGGACGGCTCCATCGTTAGAGCACGCGGGTCATTAGCGAACCCCTCACCCAAATATTTTTTAAGAAAGAAAAGGAGCCAGTCTGCCCACGTGTGGTAGCGTAAACATGAGAGAGAGAGACGATGGTTCACAGTGCAGCACACTAAAAGTGGGGGGGGGGGGGGTGGGGGGCAGCTCATCATTAGCGTGCGCGCGCGGGTCGCTAGCGAAGCCCTCACCCTGTACACCGGCTTGCTGCTGCTGTTGCCGATGCCGATGCGCACGAAGCAGCCGGTCACCGTCTTGGCGAAGAAGGGCATGTGGCACCAGCGCTCCAGCTTGTGGCGGGACAGGCGGATGCGGTTCAGCTCGTCCGGCAGCGAGACCGGCTGCGATTTCGGCGGGGTCTCCTCTTTCCTGCACCGCGGCACAATTCGACCGGGACCGTGTTATTCACCAGGGGGCCCCGGTGGCCTTCATTCAAAGGTTCTGCATTCATGTTCACCCCACAAATGACCTCCTGCACAACTCATACTACCCACCCTGACCTTCCACCCTTCCTTTATGGGGAGATCCACAGACACACCCATCTAGCCCTCGTTAAAGGTATAAACTGTGAAGTGTCTATCCTTCATTTTTCACTTTCTTACATCCCTGTTTTTACACTACTAATACCGGAGTTACATTTGAAATTGCTCTTCTGCCTTCACCATGCAAGTGACAGTGTGCATGTCATCACATTTGAATGTTTGGCAAGACTGTTGCTCTCGAGCATTTACAAAATGCAGACACACTGATTCAGTATTGCTACAAATATGCCAGCATGAAATGATATCAAATATGCCCGTTTTTTAAAATGAAAAATTAAGGATGGACACTTTAACTCAAAGAGTGTCTGCCTTATAAAGCTAAATAAAAAGAGGGCCTGAGACTGCCTCAGAACAACAGACAGCTCCTAGCAGTCCAGCAGTTGATCTTAAGCATGTATGCAGTCTGACAGGTTGCACCAAAGTTGTGGGATACTTACTCCTCTTCCTCATCATAAGATGAAGAACGGGAGCTGTGGTCGCTCTTTACGGAGGATTTATCATCATCCTCCTCTTCCTCCTCCTCGTCATCGGAGTAAACCTCGCTGGTTTTGAGTGGCTGCCGTTTTGCCAGGAGTTCAGCTGTGGAAAAGGGAACAATGTGAAATACTACCACTGCCCGTCTATACACCAAATCACCAAACTACCACTGCCAATCAGTGCATCAAATCACCAAACTATCACGGTTTCTCTATACATCTAATCACCAAACTACCTCTGCCTATCTATACATCTAATCGCCAAACTACCACTGCCTATATATATACACATCTAATCACCAAACTACCACTGCCCATCTATACACCAAATCACCAAACTACCACCACCAATCCGTACTTTTAGTGATAAAACCATCACCCACGACCAATCCATTCACCTAATTGCCAAACCTACCCAACAACCGTTCCACAAAATGTTTCATCAGTTTCATTCTCAGAATAGCCAGAAACAACCGACAGTGACTAAAAATAAGGAGAGAGAGACGAGAAGAGATGGAACAGGGAGGAGGGGGGCGGGGTACCTGTTCTGTTCTTCTTCTTCTCTCGCTCTGCTTTCAGCTCCTCCATAGCTTGAGACTTCTTATCCAGCTTCTCGTCCCGTTTGGATCTCCTCTCCTTGTTGTGAGACATAACCTGGAGGCGAACAATGGACAGTAAATCTATGGGCCTGTCCAGTCCTGTTACACAGTCTGGCTTCTGGAGGGCCAGCGCTGAGAAACCGTAACGTCCTTACTAAATAAATGAATCCTAGATATAGGGATATATACATCTGCACATTACCTTTGCAAGTGAGTGAACCGTCTTACTAGGTGCTGTGGATTAGGATTGGTCACATCAATGTGCAGGGTGTGTGTGTGTGTGTGTGTGTGTGTGTGTGTGTGTGTGTGTGTGTGTGTGTGTGTGTGTGTGTGTGTGTGTCTGTGGTGGGGGGGTGTTTAGGGGTGTGGACTCACCACCTGAGTGTCCTGAACCTGAGACAGCTTCCTTTTTTCCTGCTCCTCCTCCTGTTTCTTCTTCTTTTCCTCCTTCTCTTTTTTCTTTGCCGTTTTCAGCTTCTTCTTAATTTCAAACCTAACAGTGAAGGGGGTTAGGAGGAGCACATTCAGTTACCCTTCAGTGTCAACAGCTTCAACGGTGGCATTTAGGCAAGATAAGCAAAGTGCCCTTTCTCCAGTGTGCCCTCCTCCTGGTTTCCCCAAGTGGGACTGTCCCAGGCTACGCGAACCCCCCCCCCCCCTTTGGCTCGCCCCGCAGTTCGCTCACCTCCTCTTCAGCACCTCCCGCTTCTCGATTCGGTTGAAGAGCTCCTGCTCCCTCTCCTTCTCCGTCATCTGCTCCAGCCGGGCCCTGTCCTCCTCGTCCCCCATCAGGTCATCGCCGTACCCGTCGCGGAAGACGTCGTCCTCCGAGGACGAGTCCGAATCCGAGCTGGAGGACGAGCTGTTGCTCTCCGAGTCCGACACCTCGCCTGCCGGGAGCACAGGAACCGCCAAGGTCAGCCAAGGTCAACCACACCAGGAACAGATCCGGTCACTCCTCACATAAGGTTACAAACAGTTTTAACAGAAAACACCTGATGAAAACATGATGTTAACAAGCCATTGACAGGTCATTAATACAGAATAACCCCCAGGTCAAAAAATTACATAAACAATTTCCGAAAGCATGTTTGACAGTGCACTAAAAGGGAAGTAAGGTCAAAGGACAAAATTTCAAACTCTTGAATGCAAAAAGGACACTTTATTCCTGATTGCAGAGCACAGGCTGACATAGGACTGGGATTTAGGCATCCACTAGAGGACAGAGACCAGGTACTAAGCTAATAAACCATTACTGTAGACTACAGAATGCTACTACAAACTGTGCATTATTATGCACTGTCATGAAAGTATTCATTTCAGAATTTTCAGAAAACTTCCCCGTTAAAACAAACCAATGCGTCTGGAGCCAATGTCACGATGGTCACCGATCCAAATGGGGTGTCATGGACACCCAGTTAACCCCCAAAATTCCCATCCCCGTGACAGTCCGCGCTGCCCACCTTCCTCGGGGGCGGAGCTCTCCGCCGAGCTGTCTCCATCGGAGCTGGCGGAGGACGCCGCCTTGTTCACCCGCTTCTTTGCAGCGCTCTTCTTCTCGCTGCCTTTCCCCGCCTTCACCTTCTTCTTCGCCTTGGTGCCGCCGACAGTCCACTGAGGGAAACGGAAACCACAGTGAGTACAACCGTCAGTACACACGGCAAGTAACCACAGCAACCGTAAAACAACAAATTTTTTTTTTTTTTTTTTAAAGTGGCTGTTAAATTTAAAGGGTTGTGGGTTGCGATTTTTTGGGCTTGTTTTTGTTTGAGCGTTTGTATTTTTGGACTTTTTTTGTTTGGCGATTTCGGAATAAAATTAAAGCTACACTAAGCAAAATTCCGCTAGATGTTGTCTTTTCAGAACAAGCCAGCCCCCCCCCCCCGTGCCAAAGAGCAAAGAGCTCCATCGCTTGTTCAAATCTGCGAATAGCGTGAGCTGTAAGGAGAACCATTCAGGTATATGGGAAGAAGCGAGAGGCTTCTTGTGTATGTTCTTGTGTTGTATCGTCACAGCAACCGAACTAGCATGGTGTGTTGCACACAATCGCCACCCTCGCCACACCCACCCCGGTTTGCAAATGCTTGCCAACCCGCTCCCCCCACCCCACAAACATACAAACGTAGTCGACCAGCTCCCCCCCGCACAAACACACACACACACAGAGTCGACCACCGCAAAATAAGTTCTCAACCTATGGGAAACACTGCTTCACCAGACAGAACGCTCCTTAGTCAGAACAGGCCTGCTCAACTGGTCACCAGTGAGTGGCTCAACTCCTCCCAAAAAAAACCACCACTGTCCAGTTCTCCAGCTCCACTGCCACATTATCCATTCCACTCCTCAATGCCCACAGGCAACACTGCAGCGGAGCTCCCTGCTAGGACAGTGAACCCATTTCAGACGGCAATCCTCACCGGCCGATTTTCCCACAACTGCACTAAATGCTGCCAGTCCTCTGTTGACAAACAAATGCTCGTGCACACACGTATACGCTATGGATCAGGCAGGCATGATGCCAATCCACAAATACTTGCATAAGTGCATCGATCTGATTGTCAATCTCTGCGATCAGCACGTAGGGAAGAGGGGAAGATCAGCGGGCCTGTGTAAGGTACTCTGAGCTAGAGCTAATGTACAAGCAGAAAAGGCTGCACTGCTGATGCCAGCTAACGCTCCTCTCAGGCCGCTGCATTTGTTCACGGTCATCAGTTATACACAGCAGATGCTGCACTACCCCCCCCCCCCCTTTTTTAATCTGAATGCATTGACAATAAACATCAAAACCAACTTGAGCCCAAAATGCACGTGTGACTGAGCCTGACCCTTCCATACCCAAATAACATTCATCTCGATCACCATGAACGTGCACACTTTCCTCCCCAAAAGCATGACTGCATGTACTTAGAAAAGAATATAGTTCACTTGCACTGCATGGTGTTACACTCAACAGAAATGTGAGAAGACTTGCCTCCAAAAATAAAACTATGAAATAATGAATTCATACGAAGCCAAATATGAAACTATGAAATAATGAATTCATATGAAGCCAAAAATACAACTATGAAATAATGAATTGGTGTGAAGCCAAAAATACAACTATGACATAATGAATTCATATGAAGCCAAAAATACAACTATGAAATAATGAATTCATATGAAGCCAAATATGAAACTACGAAATAATGAATTCATCTGAAGCCAGTACCTGCCTCCTTCTCACCAGGCAGCACTGGACCTCGGTCTCAGAGGGCTGCCTAACGGACAGCAGGCAGATCACAGGCGCTGGACTGACCGGAGGACCCAACCATGAGGTAACCCTGCTGCCTGAAGCATGCCTTTCCAGGGAAACACTAAGGCCAACTACCCATAAGCCCATGGGGCTCCCGGCCACAGTTAGCACTGGCACGGCCAGAATTTGGTCCAAATACGGAGGAGAGTCACAGCACAAATAATACAGCCCATGTCCACCCCCAACGGCTTCCATTTTATCAGTGAACAACCAACAAGGTCGTTTTGATGGCCACCGTCCAAAAAATGAAGCTGCGGCAGGGGTTGATGGGAGCAACAAATTCTTGTCCCGTGGAAACTCTATATCACATCTGTTGAAAAACTTGCAAAGTGCGAAATATCCTCTTACTAGTAACAACTTTTTGCTCAACGCAATACAGCCAAAGCAACTGATGTGGGGGGGGGGGGGGGCTTCTGCCTTTCCTTGGTTTGCAGTTAGCACATTTGGCCACAGAAATATTGTTCCATAAGCAGGCTGGATCTTATTAAAAATCGAGAAGACCAACTGAACAAGACCCACGGGCCAGGGTCAGGACGTGTGGAGTCCTAATAAACTGTCAAAACGCAACAAAGCAGCAAATCAATTCACTAAATAAACTATTTCAAAGGATTAGTTTTGAAGCAGATAAATAAAAGCAACAACTGTGATGGGAGCCCTGCATCCACAAGAGCCACAGGACAGGCAGCATCTCTACTCACAGGGAGCGGGGCAGTGCATTGTGGGGGCGGGGCGGGGCAGCGCATGGGGGGGGGGGGCAGCACATGGAGTGGCTGCAGGCAGGAAGAGACCGGGTAATCAGATCCACAAAAAACTCAGAGGTGCGTTTGAGTGACCTTTTCAAGGGTAACGGCAGCACTTGCAGTGACCCAGATATCACCCCGGAAAGACTTCCAGTGAAGCTCGTATATCTACAGATTCAGTCTGAGGACAGATCCCATTTCCTCCAGACTTCGCGCCGCAGCGAGATGATACGATAGAACCTGTCACAAGAAAACGCCCGATCGGGCATGTCTGCTCTTCATCATCCTCCCTAACGGTAGTGCTGGATTTATTCCTTAAAAACACTTCGAACTTGGCAGCAGTTCCAGACATTTAAGACTGTCCCCATGGGGATGCAACGGGCCCTAGCTCTACCGTGCTGACCCACACATGGAACAGAACATGCACAAAGTAAGATGTTGACAGATCTGCGGCAAATAGACAGCCAGGTGCACTGGGTCACTGGATTTAAAAGACCACATGCAACAGAAACGCACCGTGCTGTTTTGCACTTTGAGCCTCGTAAACAGAAATAGCCGACTTTTTCCACACTACTACTCTTCTCTCGCATTTTCGTCTCTTTGAAGAAATTCCAGAATAAAGGGGTCACAACATCAGACGATTTTGCATTTTTCACTGGAAAAAAAGTAGAGACCATAATTCTAGCCTGGAGCCAAGCTCAGCTTTAACACAGAAAACCCTGACATTGCCTTCTCTAACCATGACAGAAACATGTCATGACAGAGCATGACAGAAACTTTTCATAACACCATCTATAAATATTTTTGTAGCCAATGTGTTTATTTGCCAGAAACAGGTTTAACATCCCTGCTGCCTTCAAAATGAAAGCATCAAAGTCACCATAGCAACACAAATTTAAGACAAGATACAGCAGATTCTGAATTCTGATTGCAGCAACGGCACCAGCAATTAGCTATGAGTGCAGCAATCAAAGACAACAGCAGACGGCATCAAGAACAACAACTCATAAAAGAACCAAAGGTTGGCAAATGGTCAGGCCTTGCTTTCCCACACTGAGGAACCACCCAGCCCAGTTGGTGAGAAGCGTCTCACCAGCGTCACGTCATGTGACTTTATTTCAGCTGCCCTCAGAAATTAAAAAAAAAAAATCAAGCCCCGTCTCACTTAGCTTGAGATCCTGGGCACTCAAAGGCTGCAGGGTTATGAGGCTTCTGACCACCCACCCACATGCCCCTATGTTACCATTCACAAACTGGATGAGACATGCACTGAAAGTTGTTGCTAGTAGGCTGTATTGATTCCTCAACAGAAGAGAGGGTACAATTTCCTTTACCTAAGCAACGCAGCAAAACAACACAGAAATACTCAGCCAAACCCCCGTATGGTGTTGTGACAATTCTGCCAGCGCTGAAGGTTTAATGCTGATACTGGTTTCAACAGGACGGTCGTTTCAATATGGAGCTCCGCCATGTTTTTTCTATAAGTTAAAATTTCAGTTTTGGACCTAGGATAAACCAGGTCAACAACACCGCACAGAGGTAAATTACATTAACCAGGGAATCGCCGGTACCTCATCATCGCTGTCGGAGGTCTCCGAGTCGGTGGAGGCAGCCGGCTTGCTGGCTGGGTCCTCTTGCTCGTCTGAGTCCACCCGCTTCCTCTTTGCTAAAGACAGTAGCTCCTGTGGCCCGGAGAAGAGTCAAGTTAACACACTACATTTCCTTTCAACCACCTCAAAACGTCTTTACTGGAAACAACGTTCCAACTGAGATTCCCACATTTTGTTTTCACACACATTTGCGTGTTGTATTTCGAAATTGTCTGAATAAGCACTTGAGACCAAGAAATGAAACCAAAGCCAGTCCCATTCTACATGGTTCAATTGCATAATATAGAGCAGCGCCACCCAACCCTGTTCCTGGACATCTACCGCCCTGCAGGTTTTCATTTCAACCGTAATTTGGCACACCTGATTCTACTAAGTAGAAGCTCAATGTTGAATTATATCTGTGGAATGAGGTGTGCTTTGTTAAGGGTTGGAGTGGAAAACTACAGGATGGTACATCTCCAGGAACAGGGTTTGGCAGCCCTGATACAGAGGGTTAGAAATAATTTGCACATTAATCTGAGGTCAGAAATGCAACTATTAATTCATTGAAGACCATTCAATGTCACTCAAAACAAAACCTTAACAATGGAATGGCCTACAAGCACTGCACCTATAAACCTACGGAGGTTTCAATGCCAAGGTAGTAATGAACGAGTAAGTCCATCTCTGTCTCCGTCAGGCATACTACACTGACACACTTGACAAAAATCCTTGGGTTAAATGTGTTTACAAATTAGAGTGGTTTGCATGTGCAATTAAAGCTACGCTTTAGGCTCTGTCTTATTTGTCAAAGCCTGTTCTTGCAACCTATTTACACTGTGAAGAGCTTGAAAATTGAAGAGTAAACTAAGTGCAAAATAGACCGCAAATCATTAACAGCGCGCCTAATTTCACTCAAGTAAATCCTATTTACAGTCTCGTTGAATTTGCGATGAGGCAAATGGCAATGCACCGTTTAAAAATAGAACATTTTGTTATGGTTCTCCCAAACTAAATATGCACACGCCATAGTGTACTTCCTAATACTACAACTGTCAGCATGTGCACCACATTAGAATGGAATGCCAAATATACTTAATAAACCTCACGAAGGTCAAAAATTTTACTGACAGCAGCCAACATGTGTGACAATCATAGCTAGAGGCGTGCACTGCAAACTCAACGCTGACCCAGAATCGACAATCATTTAAATAACACGCTGTACAGACTAGCTGGCCAGATGTATGTGATTTAAATGTAAATTATTTAACTGATGTTACCTGGCTAATCGAAATCTAGGCACTCAGAAACAAAACTTACCCTTTCAGACTCAGAACTGGTATATGAAAAACCTTCTGGGCTGGCTTTGCAATTAGCTAGCTAGTAAACATTAGCTGCCTAGCCAGCAAGCTAGATAGACAGCTAGACATTTCAGTGTAGCCTATTTACTGTTACCAGCATTACTGTTACTCTTCCCGTGTTATTCTGTTGTAATTTTCCATAAATTAATAGCTAGTCGCGTAGTAACAACCCAATTCACGTATTCACGATGCGACGAATGTTTCCAATGTGATTGTTAGAAAATACAGCTAGCTAACAAGGTACACAACACTACACCGAGGTAGCAAGCTTGCTAGCTAGCCAACCAAGCCGTGCACAGAGGATCATGTTTACGCGCTACACATTCCTTCCCAATAATTTTGTCAACACAGAAATAGACCGAGGCGATGATGACGTAATTGGAATTAACGTTCTAAATGGCAGTATTCGTTTAACCTTCCCTTCTAAGCGAGGGATAAATTAGCATATTTTACGACGACTCCAGTATCAAGCAGCTAGCGAGTTAGCAAACGAGCTAACTCAAACCGGAGAGGACTGGTTAAGCCCCACGATTCGACAGGCCCGTGGCGGGGTGTTTTTCGCCCAAACTCACAAAGCATATTTTCCATTATACCGTCAAAGCCAGGCCACAATTATTGGAACACGATGGTATGAGATATTCCCAAGCAAACCCTTACCTGATCCAAATTATCATCGCTCGCGCTGTCTTCTGAGTCGGAGTCAATAACGACCCGTCCTTTCCGCTTCTTTACATTCACCATGATTATCTACCTGTGTGTGTGTGCGTTGTGTCTCGGCTAAGCACGAAACGGCGGCAGCTCCGCAGTCTTCCACACAAAGGCGCTAGTGGACCACTGGGCATGCGCCTGCACTACACTCGACCCGTTACGTCACAAATTGAACAATTTCATTGACAAGAACTTCAGATGTGATCATTCACATATGGGATTTATTGTATTTATTCTAATATACCATCTAATAACATTGCATTTGGCCGCCTTTCAATACTAAATTGACCATAGCGACTTTGCCTGTAATTAACTCAGTGGTTGCTGTTCTTGATTTTGTTGGTTTGACTCTCTTCTGTTTTTACAGATAAGCAGTATATTGAATTGATTCCAAAGTATGTACATGAAAAAAAAATATATAAACCTTAAAAATGACATTACAATGTAGTGTAGTGAGTCGATCTCCCTCAAAAAGAAAGTGCTTTGAAATAGGTTAAAAGTTGTATATAAATGCAACCGTTATTAATATTTCACATTAAAACATGTTTGAGACATGTTTATAGATTGTGGTGATTCCCAGACTCAAGCCCAGTTTTTGTGTGGAATGAAAGTCATTTTAGTCAGAGAAGTTTCTGACCAAATGCTGTCACAACAATAGCTAGTATAATTGCATTGACGGGTTTGTAGTTTAAAGCATTAAAAACACGTTGCAGAGGTTGCAGAAGTTGAGAAGAAGCTATCACATTTTGTCTGTTACTAGCCTACTTAAGTTGTGAGTGCTTGCTTGTGGAACCTAAATGGTTGGAGTAATGTTTTCCTATGGGGCTTCTTAGAACGACGCACCATACTGTTTAGTGTTTCTTGAACCCAGAAGATCAGTGGAGCTCAGAGAACTGTACCGGCATGGAATGTACTTGATGTGGTCACCATTTCAAAGGTATTCCCTCAGCCATAATCTAAGCCAGGAGCAGCAAGGTTAACCTTATTTTTGTTTGCTTTATAACTCCAAAACATAATAAAATGGCGGACATACTCTTGCAATGCAGAATATGGATACTTTAGTAAGCTAGAGTCAAATGATTACGGCTAACGTTAGCTAATTGAACACAATGAGTGTGCGACCGTTCGCCAATGATGGTGCATTATAACATAATTATTGCCTTTTAATTTGACGTTAGTACAAGTTAGAATTTAATGAATTCGAGTCTGCTTGTCATGGTTGATAGTTAGGTTTTTGTAAACGTTTTGTATATGATAGCTTTGTAACTGCAGTTATAAAATAATATTTAATACGGAAAAATATAAAGATATCGACAGATATGCTCCAGTTGTTTTACGTGTTAGCCACTAAATATTTGCCGTCGTTGCGATTATAAATCTAACTACAGCCGAATGCTAACTCATGAATACGTGGACTCAAATGTTGTTGAAGCAAATTTTATTATTAATTGAACTTCGTACAGAATCTTCTAGGTTAAACAGAGACTGATGGATTTAAACTAGCTTAAGTCTCTAATATTTTTTTCTTTATCTTCTCCCTCCCAAGGATTGTGCCTGAAGACTGCTCACGTAAAGGTGCTTAAGTCTTGATTGCAGATATAGTTTACATGGACGATGGCTTTGACTCGGCAGATCACCACCCTTCATAGGGGTCACTTCTTGACTCTCTCACCGTCCCTCTGCTCCCTTGTGTGCGGCAAACGGGTAAATTTCATGGGGGAGTACCGTCGGCCGGGTCAGCCGCGGGATAACACCCCGCCCTGGAAAAAGATACGGTTCAGCTTTGCGAAGGGTGTGGAGGGTGTCCAGAAACATTTAGGGCTGCTGAAAGACGAGATGTTTCAGCGGTTTGTGGGGCCACAGGGACGGCCACTTCAGGTGCATATGCAGGAACAGACTCAGGTGCAGTGGGAATTCCGAGGGCCAGAGAGCCTGTCCCAGTGGGTGGTCTCCTCCGACAGGGAGATTGGGGGCCGAAGTGAAGCCTACCTGAAACTGGGCAGAAACAGCACCACTTGCCTACTGTATGGTACCCTCTGCTCAACTCCACCTCGGGATGGAGAGACTCGCTACAGTGGCTACTGCACGCTACGCTCCAAACAGCCAATGGTCAGTGCGGTACTTCCTGGGGGAAAAAAGGATGATAGTGTAGAAAAACTGGACTAGCAGACATGCTCACCAACGATTGCCACTTAATGTGAAACTTGAATTTATTTACCAGTTGAATTTATCTGCATCGTTAATCTTTACTAATGCAAATGACAGTTTGCACTTGCTAATTAGAGAATTCCACTGCGTAATCTTTCTCTACAGATGTCCTTTGACAGGAAGAAGCACTACGATTGGTCAAGCTTCAACACCTTGTATTTGCGCATCCGTGGTGATGGTAGGCCATGGATGATAAATATTGCCGCAGAGACCTACTTCACCCACCAGAGTGATGACATGTACAACTACTTCCTGTTCACAAGAGGTGGGCCTTACTGGGAAGAAGTCAAGGTACAGAAATTTCTATACAAATCCCTTGAAATTTGGAGGCCAGAGGTGCAATGCTAGTGATTTCACTGTAGTAACTATGCAGTAGTAAAATAAAAAATGTAATTTGCAGCTGACAATCCTCCATCTGTAAATTCTTAAGAGGATCCTTTTCTGAAATGTTATTTTTTAAATCTTACATTTGAAACTTGATTAGTTCCTTTTTGAAAATGCTTTAAAGTGCATGTCTAAAATGTATTTATGTGTTAAAATAGCACTGTATCCTATCAAGAACAATATATTGTCATCTTAATCTTCAGTTAGCCAGCCATGCTTTCTTCAGAAGTTGTTGCCACCATCTGCTCCTATGACCCAACTGAAAGTCTGGGGAGGGAAGAAAAAAAAAATCTGACATTTGTGAAACAAAAGTTGGTCGAATTCTGGGTCCAATGTGGAAAACATGGCAAGTTTTTTCTTGGCTCGCATAGTTGAGCCATCTCCCTCTTCTTAAAAGCTGAGTCAGATTTTTTTTTTGGGACAGATTCCTTTTTCAAAGTTCTTTATCTCCAGTCGTGGAAGAATACAAGACGAGCAGCACCCTCTCTGGCTCGACAAGGTCAGTATAAATCTGACATCCGACACAATGGATCAACTTTACTATGCAGACAAGAGCTCATAACAAACATGCCATGTTGGCTTTATTCAGATCAGCAGCAGTATGGTCATAGAAGCTCTACCACACACAAACAGCAGTACAGCAATGAAACTAATTTCATTTACTGCCCTGCAAACTCAATCACTGCAATACGTTCTCACTATCAATGGCACACAAAGGTAGCTACCAATAAGGATGCAAAACGGCTTGGCTTGCATCTAAGGCCCTCATATTTGTGCTTCTCAGATAAACACAATTGGATTCACCCTTGGCGACAAGGCTGATGGACCATTCCAGCTGGAGATCGACTTCATTGCCGTCTGCAATGACCGCGCGCACACGGAAGAGTTTGCCTACGAGGTGTACAAAAGGAACCCTGAAGTTTGAGAGACTGTGCAGACAATGGAGTTCAATGGATGCAAAGCACAGAAAAGAAAAGGCTGATATCAGACTAAAAAAACCCATCAGCAGCATTGTTCAGACATGGTTATTTTTAATGGTGCAGTGTCACCACAGAACAGTGTTTTTGATGCTATCTGTAAATAAATGAACACAGAAAAGTTTTTAAATGTCAGATAATTGGTGCTTTTAATCTGCGAATGTAAAAAAAAAAAACCTCTACAACTACTTGTCCAGTAATCACTTAAACACAACTTTAAATACAGAATTAGATGTGTCCTTTGATGCTAATCTACCAAAAATTAAGCAAGTTATATTTTTTTACCGGGACTAGGAAGCATAGGTCTCCCCCCACAGTGGAGATAGGCTGTACAGATCATGACAATCGCTTGAAAAACACACTTAAACACAGACCGTAAAAAAAAGCAAGGCTAAAATGAGTATTTACAGAAGTTTTTTCAAAATACAAAACTCAGGACATTGCTAGGCCTCTCCTGGCCCCCAGAATCTTCTCCTTCTTCTGCTTCCTGTCCTGTGTGTGGCGCGCACGCCGCTCAACCCTACAACAAACACACACGTTACACTAGCACCTGCTGAACAATCCCCATCAATCACACAGGTAAATGAGGGTCAGAGGAAGAGCAGCTGGGATTGAGGCTCCAGGTGTATTAGCCTAGGGCATCCCCAGAAGCTGGCTAGACTCATCTTACACAAGTGTAACATGGGAAGGCTTGTAGCACTGTATGGTTAAGAGACTGAAATTTGCGGCTTGGTGAATTGTGAACATAATAATGTAATGGACATTTAATGGAAATAATAGAAAGGCTTTTTGTTGGGTTTCTAGCAATGTAGTTAAGGCTGGGACAATATTCACTAATTCCTTGGTACACAAAAATACCTCCTGTTATTTCAATACTGTAGAACCCACGAGTGTACAAGTTTACAGTGAATGTGTTAATAATCATTACTTTGAACAACATTCACCCCTAATGGGGTCTCAATTTAGGTGACTTGTAAAGCTGTAAAGAGAAAGCTACTAGCGAACACATTTTCTACAGATTGCATATTGGCCTCAAACCTGCTCACCTTGTCTGAACCTGGTGTGTCTTGTAATTCTTCTGGTGTGACTGGGTGGTGTTAAGAGCTGCGTTTTCCTTAATGTCAGCAAATGGTTTCAGCTTTCCTGTGTGAAAAAGTGATTGGACGAGTTGGAACACAGTAGTACAGCGTTTTTAAAATCTGGTCATGGCGAGGGATGCTGGGTGTGCTTTTTTATTTTTTACATTGGGTTGATTTTAAGGAATTAGGCTTGACCAAGCTGCAAAATCCAATGCTCATGTGTAACATCAAGAGCAAATCAGGTGCTCACGTGTGCTGGTAAAAAGATATAAGATAGCGGTTTAACAATTTTTTTCCCCATATGGGCATTCAATTAACAGTTCAACCACTCTAATGAGTTCAGTTGAAATACACACAAATACACACTGCCCCTTGAACATTGGTTGAGAAACCCCACAGTAGATGGACAGGCTGCTTACACAACAGAACATACAGAACTTAAGGGTCATTTTACATTTGCTATTGTACAATTGAAGTTTTCCTCCAGACCACCCGTGAATTTACCTTATTGGGCTGAGAACTCAATCTTTCTTAATGTGTGACAGTATTTGGCTGGGCTCATGTTGCTAGGCTGCAAGCTCACCTTTGTGTGGCTGGTAGGAAAGGGGCCGGGAGAGGCTGGCCTTCAGGTCAAAGGTGTTTTTCTTCTGTGTTCCTGGAGTGTTGGAAATGCTGGTGTTTCCATTGAAAACAAACGGGGTTACACCTAACAAAAAACAAAAAAAATTAAAAAAACATTTAAATGGAGACAGAAATACTCAATAGTTGTAATTATAATAAACAAAAATAAAGTTGTTGTCGTCCAAATGAATGACCAAATTACATTACAATCACTTAGCAGACGCTGTTATCCAGAGCGACTCAGAAGTAGAGAACGGTGTGTATTACCAGGCGTCTGGGTACTGGAGGCGACAGGAGTCTTGGTAGTGGAGACGGCCGGCTTCTTGACCTCTGGCTTCGCCTGCCCGGTCGGGGTGGAACTGAGGTCAACATGCGGAGACATGCGCGCCGGAGTCTTCACCAGAGAGCGCTTGTGTTCGTTGTCCCGAGTGGTCTGTGAAAAACTGCAGCAACAAGAGCGGTCGCATTTGCACATGGCTTTTCCCTTGAGCCTGTATGCTGTCCCCAGATTTATCACACTTTGTCTACCTCTTTTCCCTGGTGTAAGTTTTTCCCCATTCATATCTGGAAATGTGCCAGTTTGTTTTATGGGCTTATATGGATTGAAAGAGAAAGATCTGCTAATCAAATGCAAATTTCCATAAAGTAGTTTAAAAACAAAACAAAATATATTCTTCCAAGCAACTGTCACTTTAAATTACTCTCCCAGCAGTGACAGCTGACAATTTATTTCCGTTTTGAAGAGACTGGGCTTATAGGGGATAATATTACATAACTTTTTACCTCTCCATTAATAAGGGCATTTCAAAGGCACCATGGAGAATTTCAAATCAAATTCCAGATCAAGTTTTAAATTCTTTAAGAAGAGAATTCAGTGCTCTTTACAGGACCACCTATACCAGTGTTTCTCAACCCTGATCCTGGGGACCCACTGCCCTGCATGTTTTAGATGTTTCCCTGCTCCAACACACCTGATTCAAATGAATGGGTCGTTATCAGGCTTCTGCAGAGCTTGATGACGACCCATTCATTTGAATCAGGTGTGTTGGAGCAGGGAAAGCTCTAAAACATGCAGGGCAGTGGGTCCCCAGGACCAGGGTTGAGAAACACTGACCTATACCGAGACAGCTTGCATAAAATGGACTGGATCCTGATGCATGTGGTTACGGTGGCAGGTGGACTGTCTGACCTGACGTTCATCCTTCGTGTGGACAGAACGGTGGGTTTGAAGGAGCTGCTGTTCTTCAGGGCGGGCTTGCTGGCGGACAGCTGGGTCAGCCTGCGCTTGTCAGCGACGGACCTCCTGCCCTGGGTCACCGGGCTGAACAGGGAAGCACGGCTCGCTTTGGGCTTCTGGAGGACAGATAAAACGACCGTCATTCACCAAACGCTCTCCCAATAATACCTTTATCATCAGCACTCTCCCACACAAGTCCTTTCACTGTCTATTTATCCAATCACAGAGACGCACCACCACCTCCCTCCCTCCTGTGTACTTGAGCCAGACAGCAATCTTAAAAGCTCATAAAATGGACTGACCGGAGCTGCTTTTTTCTCCACTGGTTTAATGATGTTGGCCTTCTCTGACAGCATCTATAAAAAAAAAAAAAAAAGCATTGGGAGAGCAGATTTAACTTCTGCTCTTTTTCACTATCGTTTTTGGATGGAGGGATAAAGCAATCACCTTTAATTCTTTCACAGGGTTCCTGATGGTCTCCATCTGCTTGTTCTTCCTCTGAAGATACGAGTCGATGGACTCCATTTTGTTGAAGTGAGCCTCATGGAGCTTCTTGAAGTCTGCAAAAGAAAGGGTGCAAAATCATATTCATGACGATTTCATGCTACATTCAACTGCTGCGTTTCAGTGTATTTAGGTGGTACGCTGCCCACTGCATAGCGCGGGCAATGACTGGACCAGGAGACAATTAGAGATGGTCATAAGTATCGGCTGCTGTGTGGCTTATCCTGCTAAGGCACTGTTCTAATGCACAGATGAGCCCCACAGTCAGGTATTAAATCCAAATGGAACTGGCAGCCCTGTAGCGTGATGTACAGCTGGCTCTAGTGTCACTCAGGGACCTGAGAGTTTCAGCTGGCTGGGATGACAACGTCTCATTTGCACACCAGCCACCCCCGCTGGCTGATCAGGTGCATCAGTAGCAGAGCTCACGCTTGTATGTGCTCCGCAGAATCGATAGTGGAAGGTTCAGCAATGAATGCAGAAGACTACAATTGAAATTTCCAAATTGAGCAGAAAAAAAAACATGCATAAAAGGTCATAAGTGATAGGTTGCTCTTGTCCGAGGTGACATTGATTCTCATCCAAATTAACCTAGGACGGTATAGCAAATCGAAATGCCAACTTGCTACAAGGAGCTAGTCCCTGCACAATGCAGCAAAAGGCTTCTGTCTCTCCAATGCTGTAGCACACTCAGGTACTGTAGGTAGCAGGAAGGCAATGAAGAAAATACAAAACCACTGGTGCTGAACAGATAAGCACTCGTACACAAAATGAGCGTGTCAGCTTCAATTGCTTGTTTCAGAATTATTACCAAGAAATAATATGCAAGGAATATTCATGGTCCAACAATTTATTGCTTTTTTCAGTCAGCCGGAAAAATAATAGGAATAGAAGAATAGGGCCATACCATTTCCTGAAATTGCTTTTTTAAACCTACCACAAATTACATACTGCTGACAAATAAATTGTACTGCTATTCTTGAAATACTTGATATTGCTTGTATATCAAACATATTTTCAAGGTCGTAAGTATATGAGCTCATAGTTTTTAAAAATTCACACAGACTAAGGAATCTTCTGATATTTTCAAGGTAAAATATGAGTTCTTGTTTTTAAAGCACCCCTTTTCAGGATAGCCATCCCTAGAAGTTCTGAAGGTACCGTGGAGAAGGCCTTAGTTTATATCTCTGATGCAACTGCCATTATTATGTTTTCTTACTTGGTGTGGTTGGCTTCAGCACAGGTCTGTTCATCTTTTTTAGAAGCCCTTCGTGACGAGGAATTTTCCCAACAGGTTTCGCTGTCTTCGGATCTTCTCCTGCAAAGGGAAAAAACCATACTTACTTAGAAACAATCAATACAACAAGTGAGCAAATTCTCTTACCAACACAACGGCCATGAATAAAGTGAAGTCGGCGTTTCGGTCAGGGGTGTCCTGTACCTCCAACAGGCCCCTCTGCTCCCCCGTCCGTGGTGCAAGACTGCAGTACGGTCTCTTCCGAGCTCTCTTCCATCAGCCCCGTCCCACAATCCTCCTCGGCAAACACCTTCCTCCTCTTAGCGCTCACCTGCCCTTCAGTGGCTTTGCTAGATTCCTCAACAGTCTTTAAGACACAAGCATGTTTTGCTTTTTTTCCCCCACATACACACACATTTTTTTCAGAAAGAACAAATCAGATGCAGTGCATTAGTCACATTCAAACAGAGTGGTCAGTGCTGCACTACCTGTGTGGGGGACTGCAGCATGCTGCCACTGATTTCAGCTACTGTTTCCTCTGCCTCCAGCTGCTTCCTCTTTGCTTTTTGGCCCCTGGCACGACGATCAGTGACAAACACCGCGCTGTCATAGCTTGGTAAATGCTGGCTGGCATCGGTGTCCTCCTCCTCTCCACTTATCCCACCCTCTGCCTGTTAATAATCACAAAAAGGGATAAGATTCCACCAAAAACTGAAATTATTATAACATTTCACGAAAACCTGTGCCTGTTATCTGCAGTTTCAGACTAATCTAAAACACCAATGTTTTTTTTTTTTTAAACACGGAAAAACAACTGATAATCACTTTGAAGTTGATGATGCAAGCATGGTACAGCACCACTCTATTCTAAGAGTACCACTCTATTCAAGAGTGTAAAGCTGCTGCAGGTTCTGTTTTTAAGGTGCCCGAAACTTTTTAAATTCTTATGACAGACAGCAGTTTGAAAGAAGAGATGATTGCACACCATTATTAATTCTCCCGTAACAAAACCTCTGCAACCTAGATTGACCTTGGCAAGTTGACCAAAATAAAGGGCGGGACTCACATTTTCCGTCGGACTGTGTTGCTTGTAGTGCTGCTTCAGGGCTTTCAACAATTTCTCTGCCTGTTGGAGAATACAAAACAAAAAAAGCGAACGTTAACAACGGATTACAGCAGGCAATTCCAGATATACTGTTAGCTAACTGCCCTTAACGATAAACGTTAGTCTAAATTCCCATAAGGCAATACTGCGATAGGACAACTAGCTAGCTATCTGACATTAATCCTTCTATCTAGTAGCTAGTTACTTAGCTCGCCACCCACGAGAGAACAAACGTGGTCATCAAATTCTAAGGTTATAACGGTCGATTGCAATTTAGCTTGGCTAGCTACTTACTATGTGTACAAATTAGCAAACGTGTTTACCACTAACGTTACTGGCACCCAATTAGCAGCCAACATTCGCCTAGCCAACTAACGTTGCTTCAGTAAGGTTAGCAAACTGTCGCATTAACGTTACCTTCATATTCGCTTTTAGCCCAATATCCTTCGCCAGCCGCTGCAAATCTGCATACTTAAGTGAATCCAAGTCCATTTTAATTCTGAATTTTTCCTTTTCTTTTTTTCACAAATAAAATACTTTTAAACTAATTTAAATGCTGGACTGAAATCTCGTACCGGACATCCACCACCAATCGTCCTAGTTTATTTTGGATATTGTAATCGCGCCAGACGGTTGAAACACCAAATTTCAAAATGACCATTTGTACTATTTGATTCGCAGAGAAATTTGAACACGAAACTCCTCTGTAACCAATCACCGCTTTCTTGTTGGTTTGCAATCCGGGATTAGCCAGTGTTCTAAAACACTGAGCACTGACGCAATGAAGGCAGTAATAAACAGACCAATAGCATTGCATTTTGAAAAGAAAGGCGGCGTTAGCCCACAAAGTGCCGTGGATAGTTGTGCTGACATCGTGGATGTGATATGACTTTATAAAAGTTACAGTAGGGCTATTTTTTCTCTTTATGACATGTCAAAGCCTACAGAAAATAATACTAGCTCCAGCACCCTGGAAACCAGCCTGGTTAATCTGACGAAACGGATGGACTTGGGTCGAGTCGATTATCGGAATGCTATGGTTTTGCACTGTGGGATGTGCAATACAATTTGGGGGGACTCTCTTGAAGTGTGTGGCGAGGTAAAACAACTGAACTGCATCATTTGCCTGCGTGAGTATCCAGTTCGCTGTCTGGAATAGCTGCTATAGCTAATATAAAGAATATCGCATTCGTAAATTACCAAATTTGAAACGCTTACATTATCCAGTAATTCATAAATAACATACAGGACATAGCTTGTTGCATACATAGCCATTTGAACGCTAGGAAAAACAGTGCAAAACAAATTTCTCATTCATTTGTCCCATACGCATTTCGTTTTCTGTCGAAAATAAGGTCTGTGGTTAACGTATGTCGAAGGCTGTTTCACGTTTTGCTCTGCGAGATAAGTTACACCCGTTAATATCTCAAACGTGAATTTAGAACCCGTTATGTGCTTTAAAAAATAAGTTGCTCACAAGTTGCAGTGTTATAACACATCGATATCGTGAGCCTGTTGTGCATTGCATTACTCTCAACAGGAGTAACTAAGGACGTGGTGGTGAAGGATGAGCTGGAATTTAGGCTTGAGGGCCAAATGGCTGGAAGGTAAGCGCGAATTGGAAATATCTTTTCATTTGACTTACACTGTACATTAGCGACTGTATAATAGCATCTATGGTCGCGGCACGAGGATCCAAACGTTTCTTTCTCCCTTTTTAGTACATACAAAGCTCTTCATTGCTCCGGGTGTCAGTGTTTTGTTGGTGTAGTGCCATACTCCACCCCAAAGAACCTATCTGCTCTTCGCAACCTCTTCCTTTTGCAGAAAGAAAACATCAGCTGGTGAGTGAGCTTTGTTATGATGATTCCATGGCTATACACCACACATGCGTGCAGCCGGTGGTAAATTTGGTCATTGGTTGTATGGTTATACAGCCGTATAATGTGTTGTCTTAATAATGCGTATTAGCGACTGCTGATTACTGATCATTAGGTCTGTGTCAAATAAATTCCTGACTCGTAATCTGCTCGTAATGCTTTTTATTAGAATTTATGTAGCCTGAAATTAGTCAGTCACATGATCAGCTGTACAGTATGTTTCAGATGTTAACTGGATTTTTTGTGTGTGTGATTTTCTCAGATTTTATTGCTAAATTTGTCCACCAATTTCATGTTGACCATGTGGTCTTTTTAAAGTCATTTTATCATCCGTTGTGTTTTGTTTTTTTAGAGGCCCTGTCTCACACTATGTTAGTCTTACAGCTTTCAACAAATTCGAAGGCAGGAGTATGGGCATAATGATCCCTCTCAATGCTCAAATTTATCTCGAGAAAAATGCACACATTTGTGGGGTGGGAGTGGGGGCTCAAACTGTTATTTACATTTTGTTTTTCCTCCTCAGTTACAGTTTAAGAACTGGCACCATGGTAAAAGCCTCGTCACTACATTTTGACCAAAGCTCTGTTGACGAAAGTATCAAGGAGGTAAGGTGACCCGCTAATTACATGAGGCTTGTTAAATATGCATAATTTTTATTTTAATCTCTACACTTCTGTTGGGAACATCAGACTCATGGTGGTAATTGCAGCGGCCTAATCCTTTATCTATTGCAAATAGATTTGTGTTACTGTATGATACATATTGTCCTGAACTATATCTTACACATATTTTGCTTATATGATCATCCATTTCCATCCTCTGGGATGAGTTTAGAGCTGCCCAAAAATGACTGAGCATTTCATCCATCCCTACATAAGTGACCAACCCTACTTTGTAGTGAACTTTTTTGGTCTAAAATAATATATATATTTTTTAAATTTCTGTATCCCTTTTTCTAGCTGAACCGGGAGATGAGGGTTCTGGATGAGAGCTTTACTGCCACGGAGAAGAGGCTTAAAGAAGAGCACTACGGCAAAGAGGGCTAATCACACACAGGGGAACGTTTCCGCCACTGTTCTCATAACGCAGTGGACATCTGATTCATCCTGCCTGCGGAAATTAACGTTTTGCCCATAACGTGCAATGCCAGAGAGTGAATGGCTGAAGTCACTTGGTAATAATAATCAGTGATGGCACTGGTGGTGTCCGGCTTCTTCACGTGAGACTTGCATTTCACTGAAGAGACGCATCTCTTCCGGTACCCACAGTTACTTTTTGTTTGAACACGTACCCATAAAAGAGACCGTTGTGAAAGCTGGGGAGGGGGGGTAACACTCCATGGAGTTGATCCAGAAGTTGGTGTGGATTAAGCCGGTTAGCCAGTAAAATGGTTCCTCAAGCTCTTAAAATATAGTAAAGAGGTCGGGGGGATGGCCTTTCCGGAACAGGCTGCATTTCATGCTTGGAAGAAATCGAGGTACACTAGCTACTGAAGTCAGGTTATCTGAAAGATCTTGTACTTAAGGTTGCTAAGGTCTTTAGCCCAGCAACTGCTTACAGTTTAAAGTTGGTAACTTGTCAGAGCAGTTGATGCCTTATATTTGAACACTTGAAATTAAGGTGGCTATGACTATGCATGAGTTTTCATTTAAAAAAGGCTTTACCTTTGCTGTGATTTTGTCAGGCTCTGCTTTTGTTTTGACCAGAGTTCTCGAAACAAATCTCTGCACTCAAACCAATTAAAATGTTACTGTAATATTCATTTGTCTGTTAATTTGTCTCAATTACACTTTTCCTGCTTTGAGAGATTATTTACCCTTTTACCCTCTTAAACCACATTTGTGTGATATAGTTATGCTTGCCATTAAGAATAAAAGTCTCACATTACAAATGTTTACATAGAGAGGACAATTTTTAACTGATCAAAAAGACAGGTGAATCAATTTGCTCTTAATTACTTTGCAAATGATAATGGGCCAAACTTACATGTTGTAAACACATTGTGTTTGCTTATTAAAACACTGGGATTGCAATTATGGTTGGAACAAAAACCAGCAGACAGGAGTTCCCAAAACCAAGTTTGAGGCTACTACTCTATAAAACACGCACTAAACACTGTCTTGTGATTTTCCTTTCATACAAATGACAAAATTTTAATACAATCCAGCCCCTACTCAGACGAGAATAGCCCTGGGCCAAATAACACTGGTTCAAGATGTTCTGGACATTTTAGCTGCATGTAGCTCAACTGAAGTTGAAGTCATTACTATGCCATTCCTTATGTGTGGCTCACTGTTCTGTAAGTTGGCCTAAAAGTCAGTAAGTACCTTTCAAACATTTTTAATCTGAAATAAGCACACCACAAAAAATCTCCTATTATTTTATTCAAACATTTCTTATTACAAGTGACAGTCAACTTTTAAGAGCAATCATGGTTTTCAAATACTAGAATATTGCATGCTTTGCTACGTTTCCTATTTTGCTTCTCATGCACTGAACAGGGCTCTCATTAGCATCCTTTAGTTCTTTAGCATAAATTCTGTGCATAAATTCAATTTGTACAGATGTAGCCACAGTATCCCCCAATTCCCCCTCCCCCACCCCCACACCCACACAAAGTGTTAGAGATGTGTGAAAAGACAGTACTGTGAAAGATTTAGTAAACATGAAATCCATCCTACTTTACAACCGATATGCTGATCCTCACTAGCAGTAAACTGATTACAAGTACATAGTACATAGCTGTTTGTTCTAGCGTGTTTGTAACCACCTTAACTCAGTAAAGAGCATGTTTCCACACACCAGCCTCCACAGGCCCTCTGTTACTGTGGTGACGGCTGACATACAGTTTTGTGTCAGAACTAAATCCTTAAGACAAAAAAATGATAATCATTAAGTGCAATGTAAGATCACTACATAAATCCTATTGCTTTCAATCATAATAAAATGCATATATATTCATATATTTGTGCATGTGATTAGTTTCATCCAGCTAAACAACATTTAGCCACGTAAACATGCATTAAACATCAGAACAATCTGTTCTGTCGAGATCCATCCCAACGGTACATCAAGCTGTGATCCGTGATGAAAACTTTGGTGTACTGTTGGATGGCCTCTCAATGTAAGATGCAAGGGCTGCACTCCCACTACACACCTTCTCTTTTTGTTTAATAATGCAACACATAAATGAAAAACTGCAAGGTTATCAAAAAATCTACCCACTGCTTATTAATGTCTTACAGATGTCACACTGTATTCACCCAGGATGATTACATTTCCATATTCAAAGAATTATGCTGATGTTCATAAGTCTGCGGTGAAATCATTGTGCAAGTTAATTCACTGGAATAATGTGGTCTGTCAAAAAGACAAAAAAAAAAAGTGTGTCCATTAACAATTGGCACATAATCCCCTATATCTCCCCGAGTTTCTAATTCCCCTATCTATTCTAAGGTCAGATATACACAAAGCAGTTGCCTGCCTACAAAATTTCAACCACAATTACAGTTTGCTAAGAGTTGCCACTCCACAGAAACAATAATCATCCTGGCACTAAATCATGCATAACATTTTTATTGCTTCTAAAGTTCTAAATAACTCTATATATGTATATATAGGCCTATATATGTATGCATTATGGCTTAATTTGCATTAGAGATATTCTAACAAGATGTTCTGCATTCCAAACCTTGAGGTATTTATCTACATTACAGTATAGGTTTTTCCACTTAATCAATGACTTTAACTCTATTCTACATTCTATGCCTACCACTACGATGCTAATTTGAAGCTACAGTTTACCAGTCGTCGTCAGAAGCGTGCCGACACAGGTTAGACACATCCCCAGCCATGTCTGAGACTCCCCTTTCATAATGAATAAAGCTTTTACATTTCTAACATGTTAATATCAAGGGGATAAACACAGCCTTCCACCTCCAAGAAAGCATTCTGGGTAAAAACACATACACGGCACTCTGAGAGGAGCTTTTCATGTCAATGAAGATGTGCCTCACCCAACAAGGAAGGTCACCGCTTTCTGACGAAAAGATTACAATTTGACGATTGATGACTGAACATCTTTGCTACAGTTTTACATAATTTGCTGTGACTGACGCACACTGTGTCCCCTCGTCTCTGAAAACTATATATTGTTAAAGGCAAAGAATTTTTTCCATAATGAATGATGTCATACCCTCAGGCGTGAGAGCAAAAGGGGATTAACACAGTATTCTAAACATTACAAAATTATATTGTTACGTAATACAAAAAAAAAAACATTAAAAAAAAAAGCAATGAATGAATGCGATGCATTTTGGCTTCTAAATTACAGGAACATCAGAACTGTCATTTCTCCATACAGACAGATGCTAGGGGATGCCATGTGTCCAAATCTAGTCATAAACTACAGTGGGACACAAGATAAAAAGAAAAGCGATAGCCAATTTTACCATGGCATAGACCTAACTCTGTATTGTTAATTTTAAGCAGTCTAATCAAGGCCTATATGCTTGCTTGTTTATTCATTCCTTAACCTAGGCTCAGACTCCTGTGAGAAACGGACGCTTCTTCCTGGTTAGTAACAACGCTCAGTCAGAGAGGAGCCTCCGTATTTTCACTTTTTTTTTTTTTTTTTACAATTACTGATCAAAGAACAGGCGCAACTCCTGCTCTCTGTAAAAATACTCTGATTTTATTTAATATACGTCTAGAAAAAATAAAATCAAAATAGTTTTACTGAGAGCAAGAGTTGTGCCTGTTCATTGGCCAATTCTTTATACATTTTCTGGCTGCTCCAGCTCACAGCTGGTTTGAGCACCATTTCTTCCTCTTCTACTTTTTACAATTATAAAATATTACTATAATTACTGTATTCAGCATGCATCACTACTTTTCATGCATGGCCAGTTATGTTGGCACTACCGTACGGCTAGTAAGCTAATGCGCATGGGACTATACATCTTTTAATGGAAGACGTTGGTGATTTTGTTGTTTTAAAACAACTTGTCACTTGTTTCACAATTATCATTTTCTTTTTCTTTTTTACATATTTATAACAGCAACAGGAAAAAAAGGAAGAAATTATGTATTGCACAGTTCCGCTTAAAAGAAAAGACTGGATTGCTTCAACCTGCAGGCCATCCAGTGCTGGTGAAGTGGCCAGATGCATCCCATGGGCAGGGCAGACTTAGCACACAACTCCAATGGGACGTCAGACGACACTCCCGCCGCAAACGTTTAACTCAAAAGGTCTACTTGGTTCATGCAATTAATACCCCTTACATTGGCTACATGGGATGAAACGATAATAGTGAAGAATGTATGGAATGCACGGATAACATAAGGAAAGTAAATACAAGCAAATAAAGCAACTTAGTCAACAATCATACACACTACAATAGTGAAATCAGGCATTTTTTTCCTAATACCTCCTCATCAAACAGCCTTCCAAACTAATTTGCTCACAAATGACAGTGGCTGGTCTTCTTGGATATAATGGGTTATGCACCCTTTTCTCAATAAGATTTAAGCAGAAAATTAAGACAAATATGGTAATATCCTTCTACGTCATTCAAACTTGAAGACCAGCATTTCAAAGAGTCAAATACACAGTTAAAGACCATGGTGCTTTCACCACCAGCACGTTGCCTTGTGATTGTGGATAGCTGGAATGACATGCCAGTCAGGTTTTAAGCTAGTTGTCATTGCTCTTCCAATTTTGGCCATCCACCCAAAGACAAAAATGCTCATAGAGGAACGAGTTTGATGCTGGGTTAAGCCTATTACTACATGACTTATGTTAATTTCATAAGGTTAGACAGATTAGTAAAACTGATTCAAATTATATTCTAATGAAGAAGATGGGAACCATCAACAGCAAAACAATTTTACAGGCAAGCGTTTCATCTTCTTAAAATAACTTGGCTGTCACTTAATCTGTAGTGACGTCTGAATGGATTATCTTTGAGGGGGGAGCCACAACTGATTTTACTACTTTATGTTGTCGCAAATGAAGTGGGTGAAGGAGAATTCTGAGGGGCAGGATAAACTGAAATTCTTATTGAAGGCGGAGGAAGGGGGGTGGGATCTCGCTGATTCAGCCCTGGCTGTGATCAGTGCCCATATCTTCAGTACTAGGAGCATGTGTCCCAAATAGTCTTCTCTTCGGGCAGAGGGGTGAAGGAGAAGACTCTAATCCTTGAGCCTTCCCAGTTCCTACTGACCTCAGAGGTCTTGTCACTGGCCTCCCAAAATCCATCTGTCCAGTCAGGGACCTTCACAGAGGCACACAGTTTTGTCTCTCCGGGTATTTGGAGGGGATGTTTGACTTGACACCTGCAGTGACTCACTCTGCATCTACAGCAAGAGCATGGATTACAATGTGAGAAAAGCTGAACAACACAGACACACCCATTTTATTACGGATTCAAAATATGTTCGAATTCACTGATTCTGCATAGCCCTTCAGTTAATTTATTTTTCAGTTGAAAAGCCCCGTTTGAATATTGGTCCACTGAGCATAATTTACACAAACCTTGTCAAGTTACTTCAGGCTCATTTTTTTAGAAAATACGAGGGTTGTGGAGGCTGCAGTTTCTGGGGCTTCTTCATCTTGCTGATACAGTTGAGGCAGCTAAGGATGGATTTCTGAAAGAAAACGGCACATAAGAATTTTAATGACCCAAGGCTCCCGTGACTGAACTATAGAACGCTGTTGTTCAGTCATAGATGAATGAGAAAGAAATACATATATGCATACTGTCACTGTTAACATTTCAGATCATATAGAGCCGACTCCCTCTGGCAACAGTAAGCTCTGTTGAGAATACAATTTCCTTGTCTAGGCTATAAGCTTAGAATTCCTATTTCACAAGTAGTCTACATACCACCGGAATTTTACTCGATGATTAGGAACATGCCATTTATATTCTCCCCTGCACACGCAACGGTTGCCTTAATGCAGGAGACAGAATTAGTATTTTAACAATACGCTGTAGTTGTATATTGGTCAAATAGCTAATACTGCCATCTAGTTGAGATGGCAAGCATTTCTGTAACAACTGAGTTGGGAATTCCCGTTTTTGTTACATGTAGCCAACAAACGCAAATTATATTAGCCAACCAAACGTTACTGTTACAAGCTTTCCAATGAATATCTTGGGACCAGGCGCTTTTAGGACCAACACGGACTGATTAGTAACTTGTAAGACAACGGCTGCATTTGCAGTGCATGTGTATACACTTCCTTTCTTTTTTAGGAAATTTGTCGGGATACTTTACTGAACGAAAACTGTACAGGTAATTTACTATGGCTAACCACATACGATAGTGTACTAATACGATTTTCGAAAGACTAAGACTGATCACTCGGAACAACAGTTCTGTGCTGGCATTCACCAGCGTTACTTAATCACGTGATCCATTGTACCCATTTTAGTGCGCGCTCGTAAACAAAGCACGGTCTCCATTCGCTTAAAATACGTAAGCTCAGTCCTTAAAATGAAGAAAAGAATACAAACCAAAACACATAATACCAGCATTCACTTGGGCAGCAGACAGGACAACAAAATTAAGAAAATTGCTATTTTTCAATGATAAGCAGTACTCTTCGCCTTACCAAGCCTGCAGTCGGAGCCCCCTCGCCAGGTACTCCCTTTGCCCCGACGCACTACATCCTCTTCTACGCCATTTTACACCCGCATTGTGGCCAGGCAACACTAGAACTACTCTCAGTGGAAGCACGTCCTCTGTGCCCATTGCGCCACAGCACCATCACTCAAGAGTAAATGCCCGCCCCGAAATTTTGTTCAGAGCTACACAGTGGACTGGAAATAGAGGAACGTGTCCAATAACGCCTTCACTCCGCAGCCTGCAAAGTCATTGGTCATTTGCTATCCTGCGAACCCACGTTACTGATGGAAGAACTAAATGAGAAGACACCCAAATAGACGCCTCCCAACGGCCGAACTGTTCTGACGCATTCCCTAACTTACAGCCGGTGCGTATCGCGGAAACGGTCGAACTCCGCTGCGAGAAAACGACCTCATCTTCTCCAGGCAGCCGAAGGTGAAAGGCAAAGTCGATCGCTGCCGCAGAAAATCGAAGGAGGTGCATGGGCTACAGTACAGCAAATTAACAAGCACATTTACAATAGACTATTGTCCTTAGAACGCGCGCTACATGTTTCAAGTAACATTTTGCTGGGATTGAGCATATAAACTTTTCAGTTCTTTCAGTTATTGGGCAAATGTAGGCTAATTCCCAAATCCTAGCCTATGTAGGAAATTATAGTAACAACTGATATCAAGTATCAGACTGATATCATGGAACAGCTTGTAAAATTAGACAAATGTATAGTGAATATCGGATTAGGCGACCACTTCTTTCTTTTGAACCGCAAGACAATTTTTGCTCGAAATACGTAAATTATATTGTTGTCTACAGTTTGCCTATGCATCGCGGTAATTTTAGAACGTGATGTCACATGGGGCTACTTAAAGCGTAAGAAGCCCAACAAGAGTGTTTGTGAATGAATTCGCTGTACGAGTTAATCACGAGTCTCTCCTCTCTAGTCCTTAGTCCTTTGTTGTGTAACTACGTAGCTGCACTGATTCGTGCCCGTGAGGCAAGGTGACGTTAGGGCTTGGCAGCCCTGGACCCGGGCGTTTAGCAGGTCGACGCTACCCACGTTCTCGCGTACTCTCACTAACCCATTTTATTACATTATTGCCGGGATGTAATTGTTGAATAGATACAGTAATTATATTCAAATGCATCGTCTCGGCCATTATAATAGTCATTATTTTAAGCTTTGTTGTCAGGACACAAGAAATATAGCATGTATGTTCAACTTGTTCAAGTACTGTGGATGTTTTTTTTTTTTTAGATCCCTTGGCAAACTGTAGAAAATATGTTCATGTACAGGTATGGAGGTATTTAGAGAATGAGAGCTGATAGTCTCCCTCTGTCTCTCCACCCCCCCCCCCCCCCCCCCAGACCAATCTCTTAGAGCTCCAATTTCTTCAAGGGTCTTTAATATTCAAGCCGTCAGCATAGAGCTGCATTCATATCCGAAATGCTGACAGCTGAACAAGATGGAAGAGCTTTGAAGAGCAATATAAAGCACTGCCAGAGGTTAGGCTGCCATTTTGGGGAAAAAAAGGATAAAACAGCCTATAATTAAACTACATGTACATTGCTCTTGATGGCATTTTTTCTCTCAAACGAGCAAAGTGAATACCTTTCACCTCTGTACAGCAATCGGGTAAAATACAAGGTAATGATTTGGTGGATGGGCTTCAAAGTTGTGAAAGAAAACCAGTTGAATTCTGGAAAAGGATCACAGACAGAAAGTTTTGGCCCCATTTCTATATAATATCTAGGTCACAATTATTTTTAGTCATAGTTGCTCTGTGTTCAAGACAATATATAAAAGTTAGCTACAGTACACACATTCACATTGGCCATTTGATTGCATACTTAGGTTTGCTGCTGTCATTTTCCTTGAAGAACTACAACTCTTGAAACAGAACAACGTCTTGATTCTGCAGTTCAAAGTTCACACTGGACAATTGATTTACATACATGCAAATTACATGCTAATTTCCACCACCACTTGGTAGTCTTAGGCAGTCTCATATCTGCAGACTTTGGCAAACCTCGTAAAATTGTCCCGGAGCTACTCAAACTTGTTTTTGGTGAATTGAGATGTGATGAGAACGATGAAGTAACCTGCACGAAAAGCTTATACTTAATTATGAGATTTATGTCTGTATTATTACAACTTTAAATTGTGTGGCTATAGTATGTGTATATATATATATATATATATATATATATATATATATATATATATATATTGATGCTGGTCCAGGCGATACACAGTATGTATACAGGAGTGAGGGAGTGTACTCATCACTATGCTCACATTGACCAAAATGATCCAAAGTTTGAATGGGCTTGAGAGAGAAACTGGAACACCCATGCATCGATGTGAATGACAAAGCAGGAAAGAGTTTACATGGCACTTTATTTTAGTTCAATTATATCTATGTGCATAAGCAAGGTTTTTCATAACATTTCACAGAATAGAGATTTGTGTCCACGTTTTCTGTACTGATCACTTTTTGATTGATAAAAATAATCACAATACTCAACACTATTGGTGCAGTGCAGCTGGTCGTTCTTAAAACATCGGTCATCAACAATGGAGACAAACACATTTTTTTTTAAAGCCTCATAACTCTTTGTCTTATATTTTTATTTCCCCAGTGGTTTACACAGCTATATACACACACAAAGAACCTAAACCCCAGTATACCCATGTTAAAAGTACCTATGACTAAATAAGCTGATGATATAATAATAAAAACTAAATGCATATATTCTTAACATTGACATAGCGTTCGCTCTTAATTACAATGCATTGTACCATGATTGATCACAACTGGGGAGAAATCGGTCTTGCATGCTAGACTGGGCGATACCGTTTGTTGGCCAGAACGCGGTGTCTATCCAGCAAATGGCCACAGGCCCAGAGGCTGAGAACGTCACATGATCCTGGAAGTCAGTGCTACCACGCCTGCTGCTGCCCTCAAAGAAAAAAACGGGGTGTTAATTTCGACCCGACTGGCATTCCGTTAACCTGCAAGTTCACCAATCAAGGCGGGCGATCGGTGTCCTCGTACTAATGAGCCGTGGTAAAGAAACACGGCACGCCTGTGAACGACCAGGAAAAGGGACGGTTTCGTCCACAAACAGACGCCGGAACAGGTGAGTAATAATACGTTTTGAGTCCGGAATGCGATGACAGATTGGAGCGGGTTTTAAAAACGGTTACAGCTCCCGGCAACAGAAACCGCTCTGAAACAAACGACTTGTGACGCACTAAACGATGGAACAGAAGCAGATTTAAAAGGAAGCCCAGCACCGACAGAACCCAGGAAACATGAGCCTGCTCGAAGTTGGAAGAGCGAGGATCATCAGCACAATGAATGAAAATGGCCACTGAACTCCCCGTGGTAGCAGCAAATCTACGGCCAGATGCCGGAAGAAGTCAACAGCCCACAGTAACGTAACGAGTGACGAGTCACCATGGTGCAATGCCGGAACAGCTCCTTGTTTTTCTTCTCGCCATGTCCTTTGCTAGAGCCACAGGGGTGTGGAGAACTTCCAGTCGGTAAAAGCCCAACAGCCCATTTTAACTTTTGTAATTACTATTTAAATAATACTAAAATGACTACTGATCCGAACAGCAACCGTGATTCCTTTCAATCAGGGACTGATAAGTTTTGTTTTGTTTAGCTTACAAACTTAAATAAACTTTCTGCCAGGATGATTTCATTGTGCCCATTATTTCAGTGTAATTTTCCGAATAACAGGAGGTAGCGCAAAACCAGGAAAGTCAAAACAAAGTTACTGAAAGCTTTGTTGTTGTTTAACATTGAGATTCTTGAAACTGGGGGAACTGAGAGAGGGTTTGCCCCAGCCCTTTCACACACACACACACACACACACACACACACACACACCCCTTTCCTTTCTGAGAATATACTATGATTCCCCCAACTCCAAAGCGTACATCATTTACAAAGAGTTTGATGATCTCTTGTGCAAATCAAAAAACCTGTGGGGGTTCCTGAGTAATCTGCCCTCATACATATTCAAACAGGAATGTGGGGTTTTTTTGTATCATTCTAACTACAGCCCACTGTAAAATGTGTAGCTTTCTTAGCCACAGTTTTAAAGCCAGTTGTTTCATATACTGTAGCTATCAACTAGCAGGCCAGCCAACTCAATGAAAAACATTTCGCATTTATAATTCTAAGGAAATTAATTTTTAAATTACTTTTAAACCTGAAATAACCAACTTTTTGTGGCAGATGTATATTTTAAAATTTAGAGAATCACAGAAATACAGCTGTTTTTTTTTTTTTTTTTTAAAGAATACAGACACTTAAAAGTGAGACAGGTGGACATATTTTTCCATTGTCTAGTTTTGCTCATATGTTACCTACATCTCACAAGTCTAAGATTTTAGATGAACGATACCATCTTAGCCCTCCATCTAGAAGTGACCATATCTGCTGACCACAAAAAAAACTGCATTCACCCGGAATGGAACCTTCTGGAATATCTGCAAGTTTCCTCTTCTAGGGACCACCAATGTGACGAGACGAAACACTCCAAGGCACGCAAATTATTCCCTTTGTTTTGCACCACAGTGCAGGGCAGAAAGTCAGTTATTAAAAACACTAACAAAAAGAGACCCAACATTATCTACCATTTTCTTGGTCAGAAAGCATGTGTGGTAAAGCTTGTTCCCCCACCCCCGTGAGTGGGGGAAAAAAAAAAGGGCGGGGGGGATGTGGGGTGGGCGGCTGATCTTGTTCCAGCGGGAGATGGGGCCTCTCCTCTGCTCAGTATCCCATCAGGCAGTGCGTCTCTCTAATGCAAGAAGCGAATGCTCATCTTCTGCTCCACGTCCACTTTCTCCAGCACCTGAGGAGTGCAGGCCATTAAAACACTGTCAGTCGTTCAGATACAACACCAGCAGTCTTACAATGAGCCCTCATGCAGACAACGCAGCAAAACAGGTTCTGTGTGGCAGTACCACTAACATAAAAAGAAGAAAAACATTTGGAGGCCCAAATCCTAGAAAACTGTACATTTAAATAGAGACACCCCTCAAAAGAGACTGTTACTTTTTTTTTTTTTACAGTAAGTTACAGCTATTGGGGGGGAGTGTAAGAGTGTTTTCATTTTGAGAGGAAAAGGCCGTGGCTGTGCTTGCTTGTCCCACCTTTATGAATTCGTTGAAGGAGATGGAGTTGTCCCCGTTCTGGTCAGCCTCCTGGATGGTCCGGTCAGCGATGCTGCCCAGCTGTTCGTCCGAGATGTTCACACCCACCATCATTCTGAGGACCTGGGAGCCAATAAATGTATAAGTCGGGGTTTGCACAGCGAATGCCTATCAAACACAAAAATCACTATACCGCCCGCTGTTCTGGATACCACTCATTACCGTATACACATCGTATTTTCGCGGGGCACATTTTAAAATAATTTCCCCACCGTAAATCTGACAGATTGATGCCTTCACTCTTAGGCTGCAAATATCAAGTCTGACTCAGACCCAGTGTTGGGTTACAGAGACGGTGTCTGGGGACAAGCGTATGACAGCACCAAGACGGAGCAGCAGTGCGATAAGCTATATTCAGAGCTCAGCAGGTGGTAGCAGGAAAATACAGGAGCGGAAAGTTAATTCCTGCTCTCATGACTGATGACTCTGGGCTCGGCGTAATTGCAGATAATGGCCCCTGTCACACCTCCAAGATGGCGGGAGGGACAGGAAGGTAAGGGAGCAAAAATAAATAACTAAATAAACAAAAATCACAACCGCAGAAAAATAAACACATTTCCTGCTACCGCGTCCGTCCAGCAACAGTTACCACACAGCAGGTGAGTGAGTCTGGGAAGGGCCCGCTCATGATGAGTAGACTAAAACAACTCCCAAAAAAAAAAAAAAAAAAAAAAAACAGAGATAAGCCTGACACCTCTCCGATGACCGCACTTCCCCGTTCCTCCTGAGCAAGGATTCCGCAGAACATAATCACAATCATAGTCATAAATAATTTACCCACAAAGCCCATTGCACCGCGCGCTGCAGCCCACAGCGCAATCCCCTAAGTGCTGCCTGCTAAATCGCGCTCGATGACTAGCGCTGAGCGCGCCCGAGGCCCCGGCCTCACCCTGGGGCGTCACCAGACCTTTATCCCACTTTCGCACAACAAAGCCCGAAGCCCGGAGGAGAGAGAGAGTGAGACTGCAGCGTTCACTGCCCCGGTTACTTCCCCAAACCTGTTTTCCCACAGTGGGCTCGCAGGCCCATTGTCTCATTTTTACACCACTTTTTTTTTTTTTTTTGGCAACTGCCCAGTTAATCTGCACTTCTTATCGAACGGCTTTGATGTCAGAACAGGGATGAAAGTTTCCAGTTTCACCACGCTGGCCTAATCAGTGAAAGACGCTATTGAGACGCAAGAGACAGACTTAACTCTAAAACATCTTCACGGGCGGGAAAGCAAGGCAGGAACTGCCCGTCAGTGGCTAGTGGCCCCACTTAACGCACTGCTGTTCCTGAGTTTCAAAATCCGTAAATGACAGGCTGCAGGAGCGGCTCGTCCTGTTGAAACACGGCGAGCGTGTGATCCTCCTTAGAGACGCCGGGGAGACGGAAACGATGGGCAGCAGAACAAGTTTCATAGCAGAGCACACGCCGGGGTTTAGCAAAACCTTCAGGGTAAACACTGAAACCGCACACTAACGAGGACTGCCGAGTGGCCCGTTTGAAACCGGTTTAGACTGGTGTTGATGGTGTTGGGGGTTTCCCCATTTCCCCCCAGAGCTGTGAGCTGAAGATTTTCTGATTAGAAGCAGTCGGAACTGTTAGCTCTGAACAGGGCTCACCTGCAGCAGCTCGTCCCGAGAGATTTTATCATCCCTGTCCAGGTCATACAGCCGGAAAGCAACTGCAGGACAGAGGAGAGAATACCGATCCATAACCAGACACAGAATCAACAATTAATACTGTAAACTGTTAACCCTTTGAATAGTAGGTGTTTTCAGAATGTTTGTTTCAAGTCAGTGTTCTAGAACTCCATTGGTTTAAATCCTCAGTAGCGATTGTTTGACAGTTTGGACAGTGTGCAGAAAGCGTGCCCCCTGTCCCGGCAGTGCACTCACACAGCAGCTTGTTGGTTCGGCTGTTCAGAGGCTCGCTGCCGGCCGGGTCCTTGTTCTTCTCGTTGTCCTCCACCGGCCGGAAGTGCGCCAACGTCCGCATGAACCCCCGGAAGTTCACCTGGTCCTCCCTGAGAGACAGTGACAGCACCATAAGCACATGGACATCTATGTGCGCATGCAGGCACGCAGACGATGCGCACAGACACATGTACGTACACACACACACACACACACACACGGTGCGCACAGGTGCAAGCGTTCACACACACACACACACACACACACACACACACACACACACACACACACACACACACACACACACGGTGCGCACAGATGCAAGCGTCCACACACACACACACACACACACGGTGCACACACGCACACACACATGATGGGCTTACAGACATGCGCACACCTAATTTAAATCTCTTAAAGAAGGGTCATAGAACATTTCCACAACTTCAACTCCTCTCTCAATCTTTAGCTTTGGAAGTGAATGTTTCCCCATGTCTTGATATGATGGAAGCAAACCAAGGGGATTAGCCGATTCCTCCTTCAGATAAGCTGTATCGCACCTCCCTCCACGCGCTGATAAAACACTGCTCCCATTACTCATCCGGTGCGTGGAGAGAGAGAGTGAAGTTGCGCAATCCCTGCGCGAGCAGCGCGGTGGCTGGCTCAGGACACACTGCCCTTACAGTGACACAGTGACACGGCGAAAGGAGCAGGAAATTTAAAAAAAAAAAAAAAGGTTGAGGTTTCCCCCAATTGCCACCAAAGCTGCGAGCTGAAGGTTTTCTGGTCAGAAGCAGTCAGAACCGTTTGCACCGAACAGGGCTATTTTTGTATTATCGTCCTAATCTTTGTATTATCGTCCTGATGTTGTAGCCTGTTAGCATACGTTAGGTGAGAATAACGTTCACCGTGTGAACTGGAGTGTGTTCTTGGCCATGAATAACTGTACGAAGTGAGTAATGCGCCTTATTGAACCTGTGTTTTGTAGTTGTCCTAATGACCTTGATATGCACTTTTGTACGTCGCTTTGGTTCCACTGTACTCTTTCAACAGCCTCAGCAAAAGGACCTTACGCAACATGGCCCTTTACAGTCTGCTCAAAACCACACTGGAGAAAAGAAGCAAGCAGCATCACAAGCTGTTAAAAAGCCTCAGCTAAATTTATACAGCCAACACAATGGGTTTTTTTTGGGGGGAATTTAATGACGTGGAAAAAATGCTATTTCAGACAAGTGACCCATGTTTCAAAAATAAGTTAACTGTACTTCAGCCTTCGAAAAACTACAACAAAAACAACTGAGTAAATTACATGGGGGGAAAAAAAGCTGACCACAGAAAGTACTTAAGACGTTGTACAACATACGACAGAATGAAAAACAAATAATTAAAAATCAACTGCTTGGTAGCTGGTTGCTATTCAACTAAACATCATCCCACAATGTGACTGAAGAGAGACTCCAGTAAATGACAGGGATGAGCAGACATCTTTAAAGGAAGTCATAAAAAGCTAGATTTAGCCCAAGATCCATAACATCAGTGCAGTTAGTGGAAACCCAACAGACTGCCAGTTCGTCACGTGAAATGCGCATTTCAGGAAATTCAGGACGGACATTTTCCATGCATTCTTATCCACACAGATCCAAACTACTCTGTCACGGAGACTATCTGAGGAGAATGGCATAAACGATTCAGGGCAGTTTAAACCAGTTAAAGAGGCTGCATGCCCTTTATTTCTGAGTAGTCGACAAAGACTAACGTAAAAATATAATTGTGTCTTTGACGTATGCGGAGTTGATACAGTTTTGTCCTGTTAACTGTTAGCCTTACATGTAATTACATGCAATATTTACTTATATGGTGGGAATGTAAAAATCACTGGCATCCGGTAAATATTTTGTTGCACATAAAAATCTCTATTTAATAAATCTAACTTAAGACGTACACCACATTTTGTGAAAATAAGCAGACTGGTTCATAAACAGGGGAAAAAGAGGTATGTTACGATGCTGGGACATTGTGTTACAAGGCTGACGCATTTCCACTGACACTGTTCAATGAGTAACACAGCGAGGCTGCGCGTGCCCTAATGATAAACCTGACCTGGCACCGGTTCCTCTCCGTTAGCAAGCTCTGATGAATTTTTAAGCAGACCGCACGAAGGACCTCACGAAGGCCCAGAAGAAGAAAAATGACCTCTAAAGTCCTCCGAGAAGTGAGTGCGTCACTGCGTCACTGCTGCTCAGCTGTGTGCTTCCCTTCCTCTTCCGTTCAACAACCGCCGCCCCCCAACAAACAGACCTGACCGGCGCTGGGATCTAAAACTGAGAGGCGTAACTCCATTATTACAGGAGAGCCGGGGGGGGGAGGGAGGGAGGGGGTACAGGCCGGTTTTTGTTCCGACCAATTAGACGGGCTTTATGTCCTAAACACCTGTGCACGCTAATGATGGCTGACTCCTATACCAGCGTTCTGGGGAAAAACTATGCGGTCGAAAGGTTAACTGTTCTCACAACTAAATGCCACTATTTGTTTTTTGGTAAATGGTAAATGGTAAATGGACTGCATTTATATAGCGCTTTTATCCAAAGCGCTTTACAATTGATGCCTCTCATTCGCCAGAGCAGTTAGAGGTTAGGTGTCTTGCTCAAGGACACTTCGACACGCCCAGGGCGGGGTTTGAACCGGCAACCCTCCGACTGCCAGACAATCGGTTTTACCTCCTGAGCTATGTCGCCCAAAATTTTTGGAGCATCAAGCGAGCGTGCAAGTCTTTTCTTTTCCAATCCTAATATGTTCCTGAGACCCAGAACCTTGCACACTGTGGCTCCTATAAGAGACCACAGAAGAGTCTTCTTAACATTATTCATGTTCATAAATGATTAGGGTAATTTAATTATACGGAGACTGGCTCTTGTGGTGCAGCCCTGCTTCAGAAGCAGAACCCTGGCAGCACAGAGCCCAGTGCCTGACTTCCACTCCCAAACAACACATCACACAGCACAGACAGATGGGGTCCTGCTGGGTTTCAGATAAAGAGCACTTATTATTTACCCCTCTGGAAAGAAGGCATTGATGATCCTGTCACCCAGAGGATTAATGGCCAACTCTGGGATCCTCTGGAAATCCTCTCGACTGCAGAGAACAAAGAAGAGGAAAAATAACGTCAAAGTTTGCACCTGATTTATAGCATTGAGAGTACTCATGTGCTGCAATACTTGGGTACTCTGAAACTTAATTACAATTCCATAAACACAAAGCAGTAATTAAGCTGCAAATATATTACCATGACATTAATAGTTGTGATGAAAATGAATCATCAATTTTACTGGCCATATAACTGCATTTATTGCAATCAACCATTGGACAAATGAGTATATATATATTCAATTCAATATATTTACTTAGCAATGTAAAAATAAGTTTACATAAAGTTGTCTTTACAAACGCCTTATTTTAAACTGGAATACATGGCCATGTTGTATATGGGTAGTGACTTTTCTGGAAGTTTCAGATGAACTGAACAGCCAAATTAACCTGCACACTAATACAGTTTTGCCTGTAAATATAAACAGTATCCAATTTTCCATGCACCATAGAAATTTCCATAATTCCAGAAACCAGATTTACTGTAATCTAATTATTTGAAAAGACCATCCCTACTAGGAACCACACAGTACCGTACTGCTGAGCTGAACCCAGAGAGTGAGTTTAGCAAAGGGCACACACACACAGGGTTCAGAGGGGTTCAGAAGGGTTCATCCACCCGGTACTGCCATTTAACAGTAAATAAGATTTTTTTAAGGGTGATTTTTAAGGGTCTCAAATCCAGTATTCATTGGCTATGACAATCTAGGATGTTTATTTTCCATTATAACAACATAGTAAAATAAAACCACAAGACAAATGAATGAGCTTAACACTGCCAACAGCACTCCCTGGAAAAAGACTACACGTTTCACAAAGGAGAAATTTCAAAAATGATGAACTTTCAGTTTCACAGTAAGTAGAGGAGAGTGTGCGCATTTATGTTTGTGTGGGTGTGCGTGTGTGTATGTGTATGTGCACACTTGCTTCAGTTGTTGAAGGAAACAGCAAACAGAAAGCTATTCAATACTACGAATCCTGAGATTCCTGAAGCATCGCTAACTGGAAAAATTGATCTGCACGGAACCAGCATCCTTGCCCTCTGTTGTGGCAACCAATGCATGATTAATTCCAGTCACCTTGAAAGAGGAGCAGGAGAAAGTGCAATAGCACCAGCTTCCTCTTACACACCTTACTGACACCCCAGAGAAAGGACAGGACAGGGTAAAGCGCTCTGATTGCACAGGAGTAACACAGCACTGCTTGCGCGTGGTCAGGTGGTATGGGCGTCGCCCGTATCGGTCGCCAGGTAAAATCCGCTCTGTTGAGACTCAAAACAAAGACCTGTCTGTCCTTTTATTCGACACGCCTGCGACACTCAACAATGGCTGGAGGTCAACAACTAAGTTCAGTCGAACCGCACTTAGAAGCAAAGCCGAACAGTACATCGGCTTTCGGTCTGCTGGTTACACTACAAACAGATTAAAATGATGCTTTTCAGGAACCCACACACACACACACACACACACACACACACACATATACAAACACACACGCAGTTAGTAAAGAGCAGCACACTTTACTGGGCCGCCAAGGACAAAGCTCTGCAAACAAGGGGTGCAGCTGTCTGTGCGCACAGACCAAAGCCTGTATTCAACACAGAACCCCTGCTTTAAATAACATTACCTGATCACAATCACACAAGTCACCAACAGAGTCATACACCTCTTCAGCTCATTGCTTTGTGTAATGCTTCAACTCCCTGGCTGATGTGTAATATTTCAACTCATTGGTTGATGTATAATACTTTTTCCATGTCAACTATTTGCGCAAAAGTGCAACCGTTCAACAGGAAGGCAAAGCTAATCATGAACAAAATACTACAAAAATGTACAAATGCTTACAGAATAGGAAAGGTTCGAAACGTTTTACTTTATTCCCACTGAAAATAAAGAAAATATAAAGGTTTTAACAAGCAAATCCAGCCATCGGGATTATTGTCAAAAACCTATTGCAGACCACTGACATTCTTTTCACGTCTTATACAAATGATAAACCGGCCTCTCCACAAAGATGAGCAGAAATGACCGGGGAACAAAGATACGCGTATGTAAAGAAGGAAGGTGCAGCACAGTGTAAGTATGCATGTGTGCCTGAGATGAACTGCTCAGGTTTCAGCAGCACAGATTAATTAACCGCAAGGTGACAGCATGTACTGTCACAATAGCACCTGTACCGTCAAAACACACAACACCTGTACCGTCACAACACACAACAGGGAGTTCATTCAGGTGTTTTTTTACTATATCTGCATGAGACAGCCATGTTTTTTTAAAAATTTTTAAATCAGTCATCTTGTACATTGCATCTCCATATCTGAAAAGCACAAAACAACAAATAGTACTTTGCGATTTCGTGACTTTTTTGTGTTGCTGAAAAGAATAAATCATTGGTCAAGAGACTCATGTCAGTGCATATGCTGCTTTCTGTGTTTGTGTGTGTGTGTGTACGTGTGTGTGCCTGCAGGCGTGCATTTCTGTGTGTGTGTGTGTGTGTATTTGTGAGGCAGGGGGTGGGGGGAGGAGATGTACCTGAGCGTGCCGTTCTCTCCCTTATCCAGGCTTGTGAAACGGCTGTAGAGTCGGGTGATCTGACTGTGTGAGACTGTGGAGACAGACACACACAGATAAGGGCTTGGCACACTGCAGGCAGCGCTGTGTAAAATCCTTGACCCGACAGGCCCTCATACCTTCTGTGCATCCGCATTTCAGCGCTGTCTGTCACTTACCGAGACACTGTGACAGTTCGACAGACATTTCGCAGACAATTCTGCAATGCGACACAGCTCATCCCTGTGATGAGCAGTGCATTTACACAGGCTAGTTATTATTCTGAGTCATTTGTCACTTTGCCTTAGCTGCAGGTGGTAGTTCATGTTCAGCCATGAAATTAAACCGGCCAGCCCACTGACAAGAGTAGCAATTTTAAGAAATATCGAAAACGTACAACTTCGAGCACATGGGCATTACAGAACAAAACCACAGCTGCGTGCAAAAAGTTAGCAGCAGACTACACACACAGCAGAAAATGATCTCAGTGACAAGTTCCGGGGATTCTTTTCTGCTGTAACACTCAAGAAAAACTGAACAACTAGTAATAAAAGCAACAAACTCCACAGGAAAATAGGGCTCCCTGACAAATGTGCAGCTTAGATAAGGGTTGTGGAAGTGAGCAAACTGGGGGGAGGGGGAGCTTTTCCTAAAATGCAGGAATCCAGATTGGGATGGATCCTCACAAAGTCACTATGCCACCAGAGCACTGCCAAGCAGGTCTTGCGCAACACTGCAAGCACAAACAAAAGGATGTGGCCTGGGGGCGACGTGGAGCACTGCCACTTCAAAAGTAAAATATTACAGCTGAAACCACAGGGCAGGGAACTCAAAACGATGCCTTCACTTCCAGGCAGTGGGAAGCTGGTGACCAAACTCACAGGCTGCTGTCACACAGTGACTTTTAATTAAGTTAATTTTTTTTTTACAAAGCAGAGGCGTTCAAGCGAATGCCTCTGGTACGTTTGGTGGGTCTGAATTTGCTTAATTTCCTGTACGTGTTAAAACAAACTCTGGTGAGCTTTTCCCACTCAAACCCACTCCAGAGGAAGACAGAACACAATGAATGCGATTCAAGCACTCGTTTGTACTCCTTTGACCAACTTTCCAATGCCAGAAGCAAATGGGATCACAGTTTTGAAATGGAAAAACCCCAGGCATCTACGTTCACTCTCGTCATAATATGTAAAAGAAGGGAAAAGTATTACTTCCCTGGAAGGAATTCTTAAAAGCATTACTTCCCTATATTAGCATGGCAGAAAGTATAAATTAAAGACCAAAATAAAGATCACGTTGCATTCACTTAGCAGGCCTTAGCCGGGGTTCTAATGAAGCTAGCTGTAATATGCACAGACTCAATCTTAATGCCCGTAGGCACATAATTTACAATTCAACTCATGATCACAGCGTTTAATTTTTTTCTGTTCAGCGAGGTTCATGACTGGCCGTTTTCTTTTCTGAATGCTATAAAGGCGTAAGATAGCTGACAGGCACCCAGAGGTTCCCACACATTGTCCTGCCACTCCCTAATGAAATTCAAGTGAAATGTTAGACTCCACACTGCCACGCAAATATAAAAAGGCGCCATTTAATCAGTCAATTAGTTAAGTGGCCAAGTGATGATATTTTTTTTATCGATGAAGCGAGCAACGTTGAAGCAGGTCAGTGATATATATATATTATTAATGTACACACAAATATATATATATATATATATATATATATATATATATATATATATATATATTTGTGTGTACATTAATAATTATATATATATATATATATATTTGGTCAAGTGAAATGAGAAGGCATAGCAGTATAAGATACGCAATATACGAATTATGCTAGTGCTCAGACAAGTGAGTATCATGTATCATAATAATTACAAAAATGACACGTCTGGGTTTTTAACAATTTAACATATGTGGTCATGACTATCCTGATTTTACGGAGCAACACACAGCTTTGAAATAAACCTGAAGTAACGTCAGTTTCATAGAACACAATTCTCTAATCAAATGCAGCAGCCACTTTTAAATTCATTTAAAACAACTTAAACTTAGCTAAACTTAAACTAGCGCGTTATTTATTCACACAACGTTGGTAAACATTACATTACATTAATTAGCAATTATTCTGGTTTGTCCTAAAAATATTCATGTTTCTATTTATCGTTATAGTAGATAATTGTAGGTAATTTCGTAAATTATTGTTAGTTAATCAATCGCAGTTTCGTGGAAATTCTACAATTGCTTGTCATCCATACGCTCCATTCATGTACAGATTATCAGCCATCAATCACATTTTTTCAGACTGTGTAAAGTGAAACATTACGATTTTTAATAGCTACAAAGAGTTAGTCCTATGATTGGCACCAAGTAAACCAGTCCGCATGGAACTAGCTAGCTAGCAGCCTATAGTCGCTACACAGCCAGAGAGCCAGGCAGTTAGTTAGCCACCTAGCCGTTACTACAATATGACTTACAGCCGGTTTCCTTTTTGATTTCTTCAATCTCTTCTTCTCTCAGTAAAGTCGAAGCTCTGGACCCCATGGTTATTTCAGTTGAAGGTGGGTGTTACGGGAGCTGCCTCTCGGTGAATGTAAGATGTTTTCTTTCCTGAGGAAGGGGGTTGTCTGGAATACCGTGCGGTAAGCTGTTCCACAAGTGTCAGGGTTTTCCGAAGTACGCTGCCTGTCCTAGCAAGACAGCTGTGAAAGCTGTAACCGGTTGGCTGGGTCGTTATGTTCTATTGGTGTTTTGTTTCCAAAATTCCAGGCTGTTCCGAGCTGTCCCTGGTACCGTTCAGTGACTGGGCGTCGTTGGGCTGCCTTCAGGTTTTAGCAGGCTCTTCCCCTTCTTACTTGCAGGTTTAGATGACGTAATGACGTGCGAAACGTTCCGGTTGTGAGCATGCTCAAAGAGCTCTGTCTTCCTCCGCTCAATTCCATTGGCAGATCCACTGGCAAAAGGGCGCGTTACTGCCACCTGCTGCAATAGCGGGTGAGCTGCAATGTTACCTAACGCAAATTATAATATGTGTAAGTCTATCATAGATATGGTAGATATGGCCCAGACCCGAGTTTTAAAATAGCCTTGCAGCACTAAACGTGCTTTCAAGGGGCGCAGCAGTCGGAATATACCGCATCTCTAATTCTGTGAATATGGGCATGTGTTTCCTTTCATTTGAGAACCGTGTACACTGCAACAATAGTAGGCTTGCATAGTAGACTGCACTGCACGTAGTCACGTGTTGTAAAAATGAGTGTTCCGCTGATTATTATGGATGTTTCTCCAGTATGCTGGATTTCAGATTTAACCCATTTCCATTCACTAATAATCCCTCCCTTCCTCCAAGAATTTCTCAGATGTCTCAACCCTTAAAGACTTAATGGTCTTCTGGATGTTATACTGACTCCCACCCCTCTGAAAACGCCATGCCTGCTGCATTCCTAATTATGCAACTGATGACTGCTATAACCATTACAATGTAATGAATATGGTTCCGCTCTGAAACCACGTGTAGACACTAGACAGCCACCAAAACTCCACATCACACCCCAGGCTAAGTATTCACATATCAAGCGGCGCCTGCAACTGCTCCATGGGCCAAGCTCCCAGGGGGCGTGGCTTGATCTAGCAGGAGGGTTAGGGTTATGCGCCGTTCCAGACAACTCGGGAAGTCGGAATTTACAACCTCTTACGAGGAAAAGTTCAATGGAACACTACTTCCTGTCAGAGTTCCAACTAGGAAACTCAGGCAGAATTCAACAACTCCAGTTTTAATGAGAGGTGTCATATGCATGATAATAAAACATGTAATGTTTGCAGACGCAGGAGTGTAAACACAGTTACTCACTAACAAGCATCAGCTTCTCTGGTTGGGTCCTTTTTTTTCATTCTTTTTTTCTTTTTTTTTTAAATGTCATCTGTCCGAGCCCGGTCACTGGAATGCTTTATGGTCGAAACTTCAGACATCCAGCTTTAGAACGCGGCATTAGGGTTAGGGTTACACTAAACTCCACCAATTTGGAGCCGTTCCCCTTTGGAGCCGTTCCAGGCACCAGAAATACCCTCCTCTAAAGTTCTACAGTACCTACTTAAAGTACTACCCACATGACTGGACCTGACCTTCTCCATCCAAAACAAAGCAAAAATGCTAGCCATCTGTCCTGCTGTGACATCAGCTAGGCTTACTCAACCCTACACTTAGCACTATCTGTTAGAGGTCAGCCGTATACCAGGTTGGACAGGAATGCATACCCTCGCTGCTTATGCAGGACAGATTAAACACAGCTTGCCAAGTTCAGTGTGTCAGCCATGTTTGTTTCAGCTCCCAGGTGACATTGCTTGTGTCTCGCCCAACTTACAGCAGTCTAATTTCTGAAGGTGCAAAGAGCTAAGGAACAGCATTTTGCTGATAGTCCAGCCGTTGATGTTCAGATACACACGCTGTGCCTGATTTATCAGCATCACAGTTTGGCTAATCTCAATTCCAACATGTTATATTATGATTGCAACAGAAGTGAGGCTACAGTTTAGATCACAGATGCTCATCTGTTGTGGTGACGCACGTTCCAGGGGGGCAGGGTCAGTCAGTGTCCCACAGAGCTGACCCTGACCCCATGGAGTCCCCCCCCCCCCCCCCCAAAAAAAAAAAAAACTCCAATGGTGCCCAAGAAATGATCAGCAGGTCTGCGATAGTGACTGCATGTGTTTCAGCTGGCATAGTACAGGGGGTGCCTCCCAGGAGTATCCTCGTTTCCTCCACTACGACCTCCTCTTCTCCGTGCCCTGGAAACCAATTTGTGTCCTCCCTCAATCCCTCCAGTGTCCCAATATTGGAGGAGACGGGCCAAACCCACAGAACTGTATTTTGGTGAAGCGACTTCAGGCTTCTCTCCTCCTCATCCTTTCCTCGACATACTCCCGGGTAGGAGACGCGTGGTAATGGGGGAGTGGAGGAAAGGAGGTGACCTTGATTGGATCAGCTTTGACTGAGCTATTTCTACTTAGCAGACATTGCTATGGTCTTCCTTGTGTTAATTCCAGTGTTGGTTTTGTTAGTTCAATGTTATTTTTAAGTGCGTTTAAACAGACTTCCCATCATCTTCAATCACCTCGGCAATTTACTTGGTGATGTAGTACACCAAGGCATGTGATGTGATCACAATGTCGGATGTTTGAGGGTTTTAAAAATTCAAAAATATTTTACATTTTTTTCATGTTGCTGTTTCTCCAGCAGGGGGGGACAAAGCACTCTCAGTGACTAAAATTAAAAGCCACAGAAGGCAGAACACCATTTCATTCACACAAGGGTTTGCAGCTTTCACATTGGTTAATACATGTACAGTTTACAGCTGTATGTGTCATTGATTTTGATCGAAATCATAACTTCTATATACCTGATGTACAGAGATAAATGGCATTACAGTAAAATCACAAACTTTTCCTCAGATTTAGCACTCAGGGTTGATTATTAATGGACATGTTGGCAGCTATAGTCAACTAATGAAAACATAAAGATTTCCAAAATTGGTCATGCACAGACAAAGAAGAATCAGTCAATCATCCTGTTTCTCTGCACTGACCATCTTGCATAAGGCAATGGCTATCTGGACCCACACAGAATATGCTTATATATTATTTAAATGTGTTATTTTACCTGCATTTGCCGTGTTTATTTTGGAGTGTCTGGGCGAAACTGAACTCCTTCACAGAATTCTTGTGTGGGACATTGCTGGGACATTGCTGGGTTGCCTAAGTCCCTCGCCAGCTGATTAAATATTTAATTAGAACGTTAACAATGTAGTTACCAAGGCTGGAGGTGTCTGCTAACCAAATAAATGTCCATGGGAGCAAAACGAGGTTGGTGAAAAGCTGAGGTGTTGGTCATGTTGCAAAAGGAAGGTTTGAGTTGTGAGCTGTATGCAAAACATCTTCTTCCAGTTAATCATTTAATCAAACAAACAGGGCTCAAAGAACCAGTCTTATTTTTGGGAGTCTACAGACTTTTTGAAAGGAGGCAGAAGTTACGTTCTCAAAGAACAGGGCAGACTTTATTTTTAAAGTATGAACGATGGTTTGTTTTTTGTTCAATTTTACATTTCAAAGTGTCCTTTCGAACCACAGCCTTTAATTCCCCATTACAAGCAACTTACGTAGTAAGACACTCTGATACCTACTCCACTGTGACAAAAGGAACAAGGGAAAAAAACTCAAACATTTTCATTTGGTTTCAGTTTATTATTGCAAAGATGTAATCACCTCGAATGGAACCATGCTGATCTTTGTTCATTTTTTTTTTTTATTCCTCAATGCCACTTTTCAAAGCATTTCCATTCCAAGTTGTGGCAGTCAAAAGAACAAAACAATCAAAAGAAACAAACAAAAAAAGTCTTCCATTACCCCAGTTTTCTTCCCCATGGGGGCCTTGACCAAACAGCACACATGACCGTGCTTCCTGGTTGGGGTGTGGGGGGGGGTGGGGTGGGGGGTTAGCGAGGTAGAGATGGGTTTCTCTACATTCCTCATTAGTGCTTCGCAGGCAACACAATAAAACTGTAAACATCGCTTTTCCGTGAAGTGAACTGAACACACGCATTCACACCCACCCCCCCAGACAACGAAGGAGAGTCCTTCCCCCATATAAAAGTGGGCTAAAAGTCTAACTCTTTCAGTTAAGTAACGGAAGCTACAGTCACCCATCTGTAGAGGGGCACTGCACTCTGGAATACAGAATAGACAGCCAACACGTCTGATGTCTGAAGTGCACTGGACAGAAGTCTCACAGGCTGATGGGGTTCATTACTGTTCTGCAGTATTTTGCTGCAGTATTTTGTGAGCTGCAACCCAAAAGCTTAACAGATATACTGCACAGTCCTGCAATCTGGGTCCACCCACCAGCACTTAAGACCGAGGGACACAGTTCCCCCACAGCTACTGATAAGACCTGTGTGGATTCAGCATTTTATGTGTGTGGTAAAAATCTACATGCAGATTATACTATTCAAATTAAAATCCTGTAGTCAAGAACTAGTGAAACTGATATAAAAACCAAGCCTAAAATCTCAATAAAAGAAAACAAAAAAAAGTGATAAAAATCATTCCCCTAAAAATTTGATTGCTTATCAGTGCAAAAAAAAGGAAGCTTGTCCAGGCAATCCCATCCAATCTCAGCTCCGTGAGTCTGTCCCGACAAGCGTCTGTCTACACCCTGAAATAGCACACGTTATCCATGGCCAGCAGGATCCTGTTGGAAACAGAATGAGATCGTGTTAAAGCGAGAAAGCCAGCGTACAAGATGTCTGCTCCAGTGACTGCTCCAACTTCCCCATATCAATTCATTTATGACCACAATGTGTGACCTTACGGCCGTGACAAAGGTTCACAGCACAAGAACCACGGAAATAATCATGGAAGTTGGGGGTGGGGACAGCGGCAAAATGAGATGTCATAGGCAAGTAAAAAAAAATAAAATAAAAGGCTTTAAACAAGCATTGAACATCAGCGGCTATTCCCGTCTACTGATGTAGCAACTGAAAAGGGTTATAGAATTAGAGCCACGTTCAGCCTTACAATTTATAATTTTCAAATGGAAATCTAAAAAGTGGGGTATTTTTGGCGATGTTTCCATTGCTCTGCTTTACTTCATGCTGGAGGAGAGACCAATAAAGGTCAAAACCCCACTGAAGTGGTTAACTCAACAGCATACAGCGCACCGCCTGCGCCGCTTTCATGTTGCATGTACCTCCATCCAGCACTTATTGCGCCTTGAATCATTATCTTGATGTTGTAGCTTGTCATGCCTCCTAGTTTGGCTTAGCACAGGTTAGGTCAGAGTAATGTTCACTGTGTGAACTGGACTTAATGTGTTCACGGCTATGAATGACAGTTACATAATGGGTATTGTACCTTATCGGACCTGTGTTTTGTAGTTGTTCCAATGACTTTTGGTATTATTGTACGTTGCTTTGGATAAAAACTTCTGCCAAATAAATATAATGTAATGCAATGTGACATTACCTCTTTGTAGGGTATCCTTCCTCACAAAGGTTCACCAGTGCATAGAGCTGTCTCAGAGCGTACTCATACTGCAACACAGCACAGAAAAACATGTTAAAAACAGAAACACGAGCATCAAACCAAGAGCATGCTGGGATAGGTAAAACCACCTGAAAGAGCTCTAATAAAATACACTGGTGTTTTGTGGTCTATCTACAGAGGTTTATCATGGCAAACAACATAAGAATAACAAGATTTTTTTTTAAAGCCAGATGGCTCCGTAGAAAAACAATGTGATTATTTTGTCTCAGAGTGAACATCGTCAGCTCAAAGTTTCTTCGCAAGTAAACAGCGGGCGTGGCAATATTTAGAAAGGTCATCTGGCAGCTCCACTCTAATGTCAAAGAAACTGAGACCAAACTGTCGTAAAAACAAGTCGCATTACTTTTACATACTTCATAGAAAAGAAAGAACAGAAATTCACACTGCGTGGGCCAAGCTTGAGAAAAACTACATCACTGTGAAGATGGCCAAAGAGATGGAGACAGAGATAGAGAGAGACAGGAAGCGGCATTTTCCCAGATGAAAAGGGGACACTTTTGGGAGCTGCACCTCGGGCGTGTGCCAGTTGAAGCAGCGCGTCTTGTACTGCTCCACCGCCGCCTTGTAGCAGTGGTGCTGCGTGAGCTCCCGCTGCTCGCTCAGGATCAGCTGGGCCTTCGCCGGGTCCTCCGTCACCCTCTCCACCACCCTCTGCATGGTCTGCCTCAGCAGCTCCCTCACCTGGACAGCACGTCACACAGGAAATGATGTCATCTACCAGCACACACACACCATTACAGACCATTCGTATATACAGGGCCGAGAGTACAAGCTTTTACAAAAGATCTAAAGAGGTTACATACACATACATATACAAATATATATGTATATTTTTATTATAGCAGTTTATTATGCCCATCCGTGTCCCATACCTTCATGTGGGCATTGATCTCCATCAGGTAGCCCTTGGCAGCGGCGATATCGTTAGTGGCCATCAGCTTCCTCTTGAGGATGGCCAAGGGCACGTCAGGGCTGGGTATCAGGTCGGGGTTGGCGACGGGCGCCAGGGTCATTGGAGGGGCCGGCCTGGCATTGGCCTTGGAGCCGCCCTGGAACGCCATTACCTTCATGTGGGCCAGGGTCTATGGGCAAGGAGAACGGGGAAGAGGAGGATTTTAGACTCGTACCGGGGTGCACAGGCAGAGAGAGAGAGAGAGAGAGAGAGGCAGAGAGGAAGAGGGGGGAAGAGAGAGAGGAAGAAGTAGAGGGTGAGAGAGAAAGAGAGGCAGAGAGAAAGATAGAGAGAGAGTTGAAGCAGAAGTACACGCGCTGTTATAAAAGACTTGGCTGAAGTTTAGCCGCGTCTTCGAATCGTCCTTGGATCACTTCGCTCACCGACCTTGTTCCCGTACTGCATGACGTGGCTGGTGTTAGTGTGACTCTTCACTATCTTGAACTGCTTCAGCAGGCTCTCTTTGTTTAGGTCCTCCTGCAGCAGAGACAGTGGAGGAGGAGGCGATGAAACCGCAGACCAAAACTAGGGCGCGCCAAGGCACTGCTGTCAACACCGCGGCCTCTGCGGGGGAATTCTCTCACACTTGAATCACAAGCCGCAGTCACACGACACTTGGGTATGTACACGCGTGCACTGTACATCTCAGGGGAACCTGGCCAACTTCACATATAATCAAAGTAGCAAATGTTTCAGTTGATCGTGACACATATCCTTGTCCAGAAAAGTACGTAGATCAGAAGTCCTTTCGAGACCGCGGTTTCAAAATGACTCTTTAGGTAATTGCCAGTTCTTTATTAAATATATGAGATTTTAGTTAGGAAATCATGATGCATTAAGTATACACCATAACACAACATTTTGACCATTTGGGAGAACAGATCATTCTTTGATATATATGCAGCAATAACATGCTCACCACATCGGAGTCCTCCATCCAGTTGACACTGTACCAGTCCCCCAGGTAGGTGTCTCTCTTCTCATCATAGTAACAGGCATACGAGGACTCGTGAGGGTTAGCTGCTGTGGTCGCGTACACTGATGGGGGGGGATGAAAACCCAGAGAGATCGATTCAGATGGGGGTGCTACTGTGAATCCCTGCTCACCATGAAACAACACCAGGTCAAAACCTAGTATACGGCTGGACCGGCCGACCAATGGTGTAACGTCATACCTCGGCCGACCAATGGTGTAACTTCATCACTCACTCAGTCACAGACATTCGCGTTTATAGGGCTGGCCCCGCTGTTGCGGTCCAGCAAAAAAAGCCAGCCCATTCAGCCGAAGCTTTAAAGTTGCAACATCTACGCCAGTTTTGTTTAGTGGAGTTCGTTTACAGTCGTCACACACAAAAGAGTGATTCACCCAAGTCAGGAGGGAAGACTGTAAAGACGATGTTGCCCAATTCGCCGTTCGAATGAAATATTAACCGCAACAGAAGTGAAAACATGCGGAGGGTTACGCACTGGAGTGGGAGAACCTTCACCCCACGACTCATGAGAGTCACATGACTGCTGAGGTGAGGAAACAGACAAAAACCCTGGCAGCAGAACTGCTGACCTTAGGGGAAAAGGGGGGAACGAGGTGCCAGTTTCTCACATTCTCTCTCACATTCACACACACACACACACACACACACGCATACATACACACACGCACACACACAGAAAGAGAGAGAGTGTGAGAGAGTGTGTCCAATTCTTGTAAAAGAGCAGGAAGTTCAGGTCTGTGAGAAAGCCAGTTCCTGACGCCAGAAGACAGGTGCTTCACACAAACACACACACACACACACACACACACACACACACACACACACACACACACACAATAAACAGTGCTCTGTCCCTTAGGTGAAGCAGCACATATTGGCATGGATTCACACGGTCGCAGTATCTGCGCTCAGTGGAGCAGAGTGTTTGGCCTTTGTCCCCGTTGACTTGTTTGGAAATGCCAGCACTCGGTCACCAATAAACATGTCTGAACACTGGACCCAGCCTTAAGGGCCAGGGGGAAACCCAAGTCAACTTCAGTTGCCTAGGGTTCTTATCGTCTTCTCCAAGTAGCATGCTGTTATCTGCTGACCTGTCTGCATATATGTATGTTTCTGGGTAAGTGAATCTTGTGAAACAACTTCCAGCACCATCTTTGGAGCTCCAGGGAGCTGTCTCTCTCATCGACTCACCGTCAATGTCAGTGGGTAGGTGGTTCATCATCGATCCAGACTCGCACGCTTCAATGTAAAACACCATCTGCGAGGTCAACAAAAAGCCTTTAGCCTTTACCCTGGTGAGTTCAGTCCCACCTATTGCCTAGACTTGTCACACATTTGTTATTTTCAGTGGGAAAATACACCCTCACGCCTCAATGTTTTATTTCCTGATTACACTCCACGGAATGCCTTGCCTCGCACATCCAGGTATTAAACAGGGAGAATAAGGCTGTCACTGCCGACTGTCACTACCTTTTTGTACAGCTTGTTGTCGTGCATGTATGTGATGGCATCCATGAGGTCCTTGACATGGAGCTGGAAAAACAAACAACCAAAAAAAATTCACTGAACAGTAGCTAAGAACACAAAGTCATTCAGAGACAAGGGAAATCCTGTCTTATTTCCGAATTCAGGATGATAATACAATGCAAGGCACTGCACAAATTCTCATCCAGTACCAGCAAGAGTCAGTATTTATCACAGCACCCCATGTGACCAACTGCCACCTTGAGCACGACCTGATCACATGACCCCACTAACTGCCTCTAGGAATCAGACCAACGACACGAGAGAACATATGATTTTTATACAAATCATAGAGAGAACATATGATGTTATATGCTTATACAATATCCATAACCCTTTACTATCTCTACTGTACCATTTTTTCAGCTGTTGGTAAGCCACAGTTTAATGAAAGCATTCAGTCAACAGCAACTTTGTTTTTTTAAAAACTTTTTTTAAAAAGCAGACACAATAGCGAGCTGTGAGGAGCAGTGCTGACAGAGGAAGCGCTCACCTCATCATCTGGGAAAGCCAGTATTCCTGGGGCGCCATGGTCCGTGAAGTAAACAAACACGTGGTCGTTAGGGCCGCTGGAAAGAGGAAGGAGGCAGAAATCACATGACGAGAGCCGACGCTGACTCTTCTCCCGACGGGCGAGCTCGCAGAGGTACGGTCTCAACCAGGAGAAGACCGCGCAGTAAACAACCTAACGTTTAACACTGAGATTATCGCAGGAAATAAGAGGCTTTAAAAATAAATAAATAAATAAATGAATGAATGAATGAATGAACCCAGCACTTTTATGATGCTTGCAAGTACAGGATCTACAGTTAACTGTCTCCTCACAGGTGTAAGCAGCGGTCCTAGGACAGTCAGGACCCCACAGGATGAAGTGGTCTAATGTTAATCCATTAAGAGATCTCACTTCTCTAATTTCACCCGCATCCTTCACTGTGTGTGCTTGTGTCAGACAAAAACCACTGCCTCATCAAACTGACACATAATCATAACGAGCCGGGTTTGTTACCCGCAAGGATTACAGCAACACCACACACCGAAACAGAAACGACCAAAATCACAAGATAACCCCCTGACTGGAACTGTAAGGAGAGTTGAGTAGACAAAAAAAGTTTCCTCACAGCACAAGTTACCTTAAAATATCCACATGCAAATTTTCTTTACATAACTTCCACTTAATTTTTTTCTCACTTCAAAATTATGAAACGGATATATATATATATATATATATATATATATATATATATATTTAATAATAAATAAATATTTTATAAAGTCAACTGAGGATCTTAAATACCAAAGACAAATCCTCAGAAATTATGAGAGAATATTATTTTATTTTTATTATCGATTGAAGTATTTTTTGTTATAATCATAAGCCAATTCTCCACACCTCTCTGCCCCCCCCCCCCCCCCCCCCCACTTCCCTTCCTCTGTTTTTTACCTCTTCAGCACTTTCCCAGAACCCCCTTTGACACTCGCTGCATCGCCCTTCAGCACAGCCAGGAAGTTCTCAGGGGTCACCGCCTGCAGGTAAAGCACAAATAAACCGCTTTTTGTCAGGAGTGAAAAACACACACACACACTCACACACTCACACACACACTCACTCACACACACTCACACTCACACACACACTCACACTCTCACACACACACACACACACACTTTTCAGTAACTATACATGCTTAGAAAGGGAAACTACAAAACACTTTTCAGTAACTATACATGCTTAGAAAGGGAAACTACAGTTACACGTAGCTGGATTGGTGACTCCTACTTTCAACGGGTCTTTCTGAAAGTCAACAGCGCATTTTTCCCCACTTTTGTTGAAAATATCAGAGTGGGCAAACGCTCACCTCTCCGGTGTAGTCCTTCGGGACTCCGGCATACACATCCGTCCCGTTGGGCCGATTGATCACTACTCCAGGTGTGGGATTACTGCAAACAAAACAAAACAAAAAATCAGCTCAAGCACATCTTGTTGAGAGATATATGTACGTGATCACAGCTACACTTGATTTCTCTAGCAGTGACGTCACTTCACTATAACTCCATGTGGCAGTTTTTGAAATTAAGGGGTATAAGAGGAAATTAAATACGAAACCTGTCTCACCCCTCACCAATGTGGGGCACACAACTAGGAGAGCACAAAAGAGGCTACAATACATGCCCGAGTACTGAAACTCAACTTGGGGAAAGTACGAGGTGGCCATACATCAAAGAAGCAAAAAAAACACAGGAAATGAAGCCACGTTTAAAATCAACAATAAGCAAAGCAGTTTCCCCACTGCATTCGTCAGTCAGATCCCCTCCCACCCCGCTCCCACGTGAGGAAAAGGCACTCCTCTGACGCAGCTGCAGACAAGCCTGTCACTCTTTTCTCTTTCACACACCGCCAGCCACACAGGACTACAGGAGAGGCAGGGCTGAGGCGAGGCGTTAATTGACGTCATCGTGCAACTTTGAGCCGACAAGCATGTTGAAATCCCCACCCCCCCTCCCCTGCTCCAAACCCGTGATATCATAACTATGGGGCCGCAAAATGCAGTGAACTCTACCGACTGAGCCATACTAAATCTGTTCATCTCCACTTTCAGTGCCAATGGCGATAGAAGGAAAAAGGGTCGAATTATAGCCACAGTGTGCTTTTTAAGCAGGCCAGCACCAGCAAGACTGGCAGCTTGAGCTCCAAGCGCCCAGTTTGTCAGAGGATGTGTACGTGTCGTGGTCTCACTGCTGTAGGGAGATGATAAAATTACTGCCGATATCACGGTGACGCACATTTTTTGCATCGAGTGGCAAGCTTAGAAGGAAATCTTGACATTTGTTTGAAGAGCGTGTTGTTAAAAAAAAATTAAAAAATAAAAAACTGCACAGTCATGCTAGCGACATTCCTCAGGGCCAAAATGCATGGGCCTTCAAAATGTCAGCACAAAGGTGGCTGACCTCGTTTTTCAAGTCTCAGGCATCTGATACAATAAAAGGAAGTATTACTTCAAGGAAGTATTTTCCTTTATGATCTTTGTATTGCAGATCTTAGCATGGATGTGGATATAAGGCCATTTTCACGTGGCTGACATGCAAAAGAAACTCATTTACATTGTGTCTACGTACATTGTATGACATGGTTATTTAAAACGGCCAGATCAACCGCATCAATGTATACCAAAAGAAAGGTGCATTCAGGAATTACAAGTGTCATAATGTGCATGGTCTACAGATGACCAAAGGTTTAACATGCAGCACAGAGCACATCTATCCATGTCCATTTTCAGTTGCACAAGTGCTTTGTTTCCTGTACGGATGGCCAGTCTCTCTACGGTCTTGAGAGAAAGACATGAACAGAAAGTCTGAGTGACAGCTTCGCTATTGGCCTATAAGCTCCACTGAAAACACATTCGTACTTGTTCATTCACTTAATCAATCTTTTCAACTCCTCTTAAAGCAGAGATTTTCAGTTCAAAGTATAATTTTCCTTACTAGTGACACGAAAAATAATATTGTACCTTTTTTTTTTTTTTAAATATATGGTCATGTCTTCGACCATCAGCCCCAAACCTGTTTGCCGACTGAAATGCCCCAGCTTGTTTTATCTAAATCAATTGAGGAAGTTAAATGGGTTCCATGTGACTTCTGCAGCTCGTTGCCAGTACAGTCAGCGTACAGTCCCTTATTTACTGCAGTCTTATCACTGCGCTGCCTGTAACAGACCAGATCACATGACCAGAGCAGGCGAAGGGCTCATATCTGGGGAGAGAGAAACTGCGCCTATATTATTTCCGTCCGAACTGCTCTCAGACCCCACCTGCGTTTCAAGGTGCACTGAACCGTGAAAGGGATTTTGAACACAAGATTACGTTTTATCGTGTCATCTATAAATGTAATCCATCCCAACTTAGTACAGGCTAGTCTTTTTTTATGAATGCGTAGAGAAAGGTGTGTAAATTTTTTAAAAAACCTGTCAGACTTTCCCACAGTAAATTTTTTCCCTCTCTTTTTAAAGTGCAGCTGCGTGCGCTGTGGTCGACCCACAGAGGCTGAGGAGGTGGGGAAATGCACTCACTCTTCACTCTGTGCCAGGTCATCATACATCATCACAACAATCTGCTCGTCGGGAATCCCGTTCTTATGCACAATCTGGTAAGCGTGGCAGGCGTCGGCCTGTATGGAAACACACACATCAGCATGTACAGTCACCAAACACACACAGTTAGCAACACACACACACACACACCAGCACACAGTCACCAACACACACGCCAGCACACAGTCACCAACACACACACACACACACACACACACACACACACACACACACATCAGCACACACAGTCACCAACATATACACGCCAGCACAGTCACCAACACGCACACACATCAGCACACACAGTCACCAACACACACACAAACACACCAGTGCACACTGTCATCAGACCTCTTTTAAACGTAGTTCACACTGTCAACATTTTAAAACCCAAGACTGCTTTTACCCTTTAGAATTTAATCTCCAGATTAAATAAGAGTTTGTGGGGTTGTGTGGATTCTCTTTCTCTCTCTCTCTCAACACAAGGACAGGGTATTATTAACAATCGTAGGATAAATGAAAGAAATTGAATTGAAATTGAAAGTCTTGAATAGCAAAATACATTTAAACATATCATGATCAATTTTTAAAAAAACACTGTTTTATTGTCCTTTAAGGGACACCACAGAGCAAAGATAGTCTAGAACAATGCACTGCCTCGTACAACGAATTGCTTTAGTGCATAGCTGGCAGGCACACCAGCCAAGCACTTACTGTTTGCTCATTCACATTTTCTGAGCACAAAGTCACTCTCAGCGCTTCAACACGCAACACAGATAAGAGAATTTGTTTGAATTATTCAAAAGAATATTGATGTGATAAGATTAAAAAAATACTCTGGTTGAATTTCCGTTTACACAAATCTGAACCACTTATGCCTGGGAGTCCAGGGCAGTTAAATGACACCCACCCGACCCCTCCTGTGCCCCCCCCCCCCCCAACAGGAAATTACAAAGACAGTGCAAACGGGACTCTCTGCCGTGCATCCATCGCCCGCCATTTCGGCTGGTCTCCTGCCTACCTGGTGTCTGTAGTTGTACCAGCCGTTGGAGCCGGCCACGATCAGCACCCAGTTCTTCCCGTTCTCGGGCTGCTGCGTGGGGAGGGCGCTCACTACCAGCCCCAGGCTGAGGCCCAGCAGGGCAACGGTCTGCGCAGACATCATCCTGTTCCCCGTCTTGTCCGATCTTTTCGAAAAAAGGCCAGATGCAGCAGCGCCGGAAAGAATAAGGAAAATACTGTTCAGAGTCATGCAACGTATTTAATGCGCCTCCCGGTGAACATTTACACTGGGAACTGCGTTAGGCAGTAAATATTTGCACGAAATCAGTGTGACTCCCTGCTCACTCCCGCTGATTTCCTGAGCATCAGGAGATCAATGCAAAACAGAGGAGTCAAGGTGGAGGAACAGGCTTGCTGTGTTTGTATATACATGGACCCATGTGGCATGCGGGGCCTGTAAACATACAGCTGAAAGAATGCGACAACATTCACCTCGGTACACAACTGCATGTCTGCTGGGCTGGAACATAACACACATCCAGTGCATCAGGTACACAAACAAAAGCAACATGCATTTTTCAGTTCTGAAAGTACTGTGCTGCATACTTATAAACTTTGGGGAAACCAGTAATATGGCACTTTCACATATGGGTTTTCCAGTGACATTTTTCTTCACCTTACCATTCAATAAACGTAGTAACAAAACACACGTTTTCCATTCCAAGACCATATACAATATTATACACAGGCCGTCTAAACTGAAATCAAAGACAGAAGTTGCATTATACAAACAGCTGAAAATTTGTTTACAGCTTTTGTGATGTTTTAACACGAGGATCAAGTTTCTCCTTGTCACCCATTGTTTGTCCATCTTTTCAACACACGGTTTGTTGGCGAGTCTTGCGTCATGACCTTTACATTTCCCCAAAGACTGGAGAGTTCAGTTCGACACGTTATGAGCCTCTGAATTACCTGGACACAAGTCAAGTCAATGATGCTGAATAGAATGTCTGGACGGAATGAACGTTACCAGTTTTTTACAATGCAATTAATTAATTATAGTGTATTATATGCATGTGTATTGTTGACACGTTAGGTTGCTGGAATTTGAGCTATTACGCGGAAGCCCGGGAATATCTAGAAATATCTGAAAAATTCACGCACGCACGCACGCACGCAATTTCCATGGAACAAGGATTTCAAATCCGTGACATTTCGGTACTGTGGTAACTTAGATATGAGAATGTCGGTCAGTGTTCTGTCAAGATTGCTTAATTACGGACGTTCCATACTGCCAGGTGTTGGCGCAAAAGTCATGAAATCTTATATTATCGCCTGCACCACCACCAACCTCCCCCCCCCCCCACCCCACCCCTCCTCTTTTTGTAAACTACTGACTGCTGTATTCACACTCTCATTAAAACTTGGTACAGTAATGATAAAAATCCTGGAGCTCCACGCAGGCGTCAGATCTATGGCATTGCAGTGATATCGATTATGTACGCTACGAGGGCTAGCTTCAGTCCATTTAGACTACCATCTAGTTGGCTACAGTAAAGCTATACAATATGGCTAGCTACCGGGCTTAATATAATCATAATCACTTTGCATTTTAACTGTTGTAGTCACTTGGCATGAGAACGATGTAAATGAAATTATTCATGCACCAGAATGCCCACCCTGAAAGTATTCCCAAATCAATTTAGCAAGCTAGCCAGTCGCAATCGCCACAAAATTCACGTGTAGACAGCTTTGCATCCATTTGCGCGTTGATACATTGTGGATACTGTATTATCCAGTTACTGCCAGAGGCCTTTCCATCAGTATCACCATATTTACTTTGCTATTGATCCACAGCTAGCCACCTAACGTTAGTTGTATAGTTTCCACTAAACACTTACATACATAAACACTTAAACGCAAGACATACTATAACCGACTGAAATCCCGGGGTTCCAGGAGCAAGCGAACTTCCAAGCTAACGTGAGTAGCTACACGGGAATCCCGTGATTGCGTAGTTGCCCTCGTTACATTTCCCTCACACTCGGCTCTGGCTAACATCTAGCAACTGCTTGTTGACATTGTACCCCTCATCCAAACACACACGGTCAAGCAAGCCACCCATCCAGCCTCGACATTCCATCCTATCAAGTGACGCCGGTCGATGCATAAAAACACAAAAAACATACCGTACCAGCGTACGTAGCTACGAATGTCTACAGCACGCAAGAAAGACAGAACGACTAATGACAAACAAGCGCCTCCTTACCACTACTTTCCCGGAGGCAGCTCTTCTCGGGAATGTTGAAGTAAGTACCCTTCTCGAATGCAAGAATTGCGTTTTAATAGGCAATGGTTCCAGCAGGCTGCCTGCGTCACGGCTGGCCTGCTTCGGTTGGCTGGAAAGGCAACTGTACGACTTCTGGGCGGGGATAAGAGCGCACATGATTCGTATGTCATGTGCCATTGTTTTCGCTAGAAACTTGTTCGCACGGACACGAGAACAAAGATAAAATATTAATTTGTTTAGTTTATAAACGCGCAAATAACTACACATTTGGTCCACCAGCACTTTAAACCGAGCGAGAACGATGTCCTTTATTTAGCCTATCCTATCCTATCAACCTAACCAACAATACGTTAGCCAATTGTTCATTTTGACGAGACATGCCCTAGTGACAGCAATTTCGGTATTGATTGAAGCGCGGGGACTTTCTTATTCAAACAAGCAACCAAGGCCGAATTCCCCGGCGCGAAATGAGAACATATTTTTATTTTACTGGAATATAAACGAGGAAGCCACTAATTTGGCAAGCACATAGATTCGCAAAATTTGTAACGCGACACGAATCTTTCATGGGTGACTGATCACCTCGTGACAGGAGTCATCATAAAACAGAGTATTATGCTTGGTCAGCGTTTCCTTTCTGGCGCATATTTACCAAATCACGTCCGATTTATGGCGATGTGAAATGCAGGAGCGTCATTTGCGACGCTAATGCGCTATTCCACCAAATTTTAATAAAGGTTATCACTACCCATGTTAACTTTGAACAAAATTTTAAATAGAAAATTCGCATGAAAGCTTTAACACCAGATACATGTTTTTAGTAACACTTCGAGTATTTGTTGGTACTTGACTACATCAGACCATTAAAGTCACCACCAGTAGAGACACACTCAAGAAAGGCGGAGAAGTTTCTTTGATTGTTGGATTGGTACCATTATATTTTCGACGGATATTCTGTAATTGCATTGACAGAATGTGCATTTATTGCGATTGTGTTAACTCTGGATTCACGAAAAATATGTACAGCACACCACAACATTAAATCAAAATGTTCTTCCTTTATTTTTTCACTTATAAAAGAATTAAGTTAATAGGTAAACAGTCCAACAAAGTTCGCCTTACTGTTTTATCCGATGGTCCTTGTTACATTGTATACCTCTGTCCCATAAATGAAAAAAAGGATGTAACAAAATGTAAATATCATGTTCACAGAAATAAATATTCCAAAAAAATCTTTTTTACAATGACATAATATATATTTATATAATTATATATGGTAAAAACTTTTTTCAAGTTAAGGAAACAAACGCAAAACGTTACACACAGAAACAATGGCAGAATAACAAAATGGTGATCGCATGTTTTCATTCGCAAGGCATCAGTAAACCATGGCGATTCAAGAGTCGTTTCCTGTCAGAAATAAATAAATGATATAACCTCAAAATTGTAGTGCATTGCTGTAAATAAAAAATAAAAAATTATAGTGCAAGTTTTTTTCTCGCAACTTCTTTTTTTTTTGCAACTTTCAAACAGAACAAATAGGAATGACAATGAAAGCAAATCAAATAGTGTTTTTAACCTACAGCACCTGCTTTTCTTGTTTACCTGAACCGCCACTCCATTATTTAGTCTTGAATTTCTTGGCAGCAACAAAAAGCTTTAACATGCTTTATGTGAAAACCATGGCCATTCTGTTTAATGTCCATTTTTGGCAAGTGATTTGATATTAAAAAAAAAAAAACAACCCATTTCTACCTTCCTCTGTACCGCCTGGAAAAAAAAAACAACAAAAAAAAAAACAAAAAACAGAACAAACCAAACCGCGAGATCTTGTCCGTCAAAAGCTGTCATGAGATGCATAGAAATCAGCGATGCTCAACGTAAAACTAAAGGTCTAACAGGAATTTAACCGTCATGCAGCATATTTGTGTGACACGCAGAGCAGGGCAGATGTGTGTCAGTGTGGTCTGCCTCTACTTGCACTTTTTTTTTTTTTCTTCCCTGCTTCCATTTTCCCCCCATTGAAATTTGGAAAGGGTGTTGGGGATCACCCCCACCCCCCTTTTCCTTAAGTCTGCAGGACCTGGGTTCCTGCCACTGGGAGGTGCCATCTCTGGCGGGACCCCGGGAGGCGGGGGGGGGGGGGGGTCAGGGTAGCGGGGGGGGGGGGCGGTGACTGGACAGGGTTGCTGGGCCTCCTGGCTCAGACCTCCGCGCCCAGCTCCATTACCCCGCCCTCCATGATGGGCACCAGCTTATCCTCCACCTGAACCAGCAGGATGGTCTTGTCGATGTGGGAGCGACTGCCCGGATCCCGGCTGAAAGGCACCCATCGGTGAATCACCTGAGACAGGTACAGGGGAGGAGCAGGTGGAGAGAGACAGTGTGAGATCACCTGAGACAGGTACAGGGGAGGAGCAGGTGGAGAGAGACAGTGTGAGATCACCTGAGACAGGTACAGGGTAGGAGCAGGTGGAGAGAGACAGTGAGAGATCACCTGAGACAGGTACAGGGTAGGAGCAGGTGGAGAGAGACAGTGAGAGATCACCTGAGACAGGTACAGGGTAGGAGCAGGTGAGGAGAGACAGTGTGAGATCACCTGAGACAGGTACAGGGTAGGAGCAGGTGGAGAGAGACAGTGAGAGATCACCTGAGACAGGTACAGGGGAGCGGGTGGAGAGAGACAGTGAGAGATCACCTGAGACAGGTACAGGGGAGCGGGTGGAGAGAGACAGTGAGAGATCACCTGAGACAGGTACAGGGTAGGAGCAGGTGAGGAGAGACAGTGTGAGATCACCTGAGACAGGTACAGAGGAGCAGGTGGACAGAGGCGGTGTGTATGCTGATTGCACAGGTTGGTCAAGGTACAAAAGCAAGGGTGGCTGAATATTGAAAATAAACCAATGACATTTTTTTATGCTGGCATGCAGTGAAAAACACTTACAGCCAGATACACTTGTGTCTCAGGTAATGACATTTCCCAAACATTAACACTCATCATGTGACTTTTGGGCAAAGCTGCATATCGGTATGTGAAACATGTCAGCTGTCTACAGTGTCTACAGCCTACAGTGACCTGGGTAGTGTATAGGCACAGGCCTCAGATGGAGACCATTCTGTTGTACAGAACAGCTACCATCAGGACGAGTGTCACACTCATATGCAATGCACTTCAGAATTCTGCAAAGCACTGTAGTCAGAGGAACGTACAATTATATAATTACGCAAGTGCTTTTACAAGGGTTCTTGCATTGTTTTTATGTAATGCACCCCCATCCTCCATCTCTAACCAGCCCTCCAAGTGTTTCACAACGTTTTCTTCCTTCTGAACTCCCACCTATTTCTGCAAGCCAGTGGCAGTATGTATAAAAGTAAATCCAAATGCAAGAAACAAACGCAGTCTAGCAATAAAGACAGAATCTGCAATAAAACTTACAGAATTGTAATCCAATTCAATGCAAAAAAATCTTTATCTTAAAAGAATTTAGCTTAAAGTTTTTCTTATAATTTGATTGTTAATGCAAAATTAGTAAGTTCATAGCTTCAAATTTCCCCTTAATTTCATTTGAAAGGATTAAATTACATGTAATAATCCGTGTATCTAAGCTGGTTACTGCTCATTATTCACTGGTTGGTGTCCCTCCTTGGGATGTGCAGACTCACATGTCCCTCCATGCCCTCTAGGGGGCTCCACTCCCTCCAGCAGATGCGTCCGGCTCGCAGCCTCACCGCCTCGTCAGGCCACTGCAGCTCTTTGCGCTTCGACAGGTTGATGTTCTCCAGGACCTGACTCACGTCCACGATCTGGGGCAAAATGGCAGCGCAGGGCACAGGCAGTCAGGACGGGACAGAGAGGCAGGGCACAGGCAGTCAGGACAGGACAGAGAGGCAGGGCACAGGCAGTCAGGACGGGACAGAGAGGCAGGGCACAGGCAGTCAGGACAGGGCAGAGAGGCAGGGCACTGCTGCTCACGCATTTCAAAAATGAGAGGAAAGCAGTTACACGATTTCCAATGCTTCAGAACAAGTGAAATGTGTTATTTTAAATTAGCAGTCTTGCTTTCAATGATCAGGAAGTCCCAGTCATATTCACATTAACCTCACTGCAGCGTCCTCTGTCAGTTTGGGATTAGCCACCAAACCCCTGAACACCTCCCCTGCTCTATCACCGCTAAACCCCCCCCCCCCCCCCCCTCACCTGCACCCTGTAGGAGATGTCGTCCCTGCGCACGGCCGACAGGGCGGGGTGGTGCTGGGGGGCGGGGTCGGCCCCGCCCAGGCCCTCGCTGCTCAGCAGGCCCACCAGCGTGTGGCGCTTGCAGGGCGGGATGCTGTGGCTGGACAGCGAGGAGGAGGGCCCGGCGGGGCCGGCGGGGCCGGCGGGGTCAGAGGTCAGCCGCAGCTGCAGCGAGGCGGGCAGCGTGCGCAGCGACAGCTGGCTGGTGGACGAGCGGCGGCAGGGCTCCAGGCCCGTGGCCGAGGTGCGCAGCGACGAGTGGCGGCTGCTGCTGCAGCGGTACGAGGACGACTGGCTCGCCACCGAGGCCCGCGCGGGGGAGTGGCGCACCAGGCCCGACTGCACCGACTGGGAGCTCTGACTGGTGCCTGGGGGGGGGGGGGGGGACAGGAAGAGAGAAAGACAAGACATGACTCACTTCCCCGTTTCTGTATTAAGGCAGGTTATCCGTGCTCTGAGAGACACTGGATCAAGTGACCCTGACGTGCCAAAGTGCTGCTAAATGGGGTCTATTTTTTTACTGCATTTCTACAGTTAAAATTAACGTTTATATTTTTGGCACAGATACCAAAGACCCTACTGCACAAGCTGAAAACATTCTGTAACTGTGAAAACAGTTCAGTTTTAAAAGCATTTTCCTGAAATTCTGACTTTGTGGCTGGACAGACCACATTTAAAGGGAGAACTGAGCACAACAATGCAGTCAGACAAACAGTAGCGGACTTACTATGTTTACTGTGTTTGATGAATGTCCTGTATGGATTAATGTCTTTACTGTGTGACGTTAATGTGTTTACTGTGTGAGGTAAACGTACTGTAGGCATTAATGTGCTTACTGTGTGAGGTGAATATACTGAATGCATTAATGTGTTCACCGTGTGAGGTGAATGTACTGTACGTATTGATGTGTTCACTGTGTGAGGTCATGGTCCTGCGTAAGAGTGGTCTGCTCAGCGGCGCCCCTACAGGCCGTACCCAGGGAGTGTGGCTGGTAGGACAGAGGCTGTGCTGGGCCAGTCACCCCTCCCTGAGAGACAGAGCTCTGCTGGGAGACGCTCACGCCCGTCCCGTTCCCACTGGCGCAGGACATCCCCCCGGCGTCCGAATCCTCGATGTTCCCCCCGCTGTTGCACCCCGCCCCGCACCCCTTCCGTAATCTGGAAGAACCAGAGAGAGGAATCAGCGCACCGTAATAACATGGGGAACACTGGAATTTACAACTGTAGAACATAGTGTCTTACAAATCCAATTTAGACAAATGTGGGCAGAAATGTAGCATTAGCATTAACCCCTTAGGAAGAGTCAGTGTTTTAGAACATTGCTTTCAATAACCAGTACTGATTGTGACATCAGCATCAGAATGTTCAGTTAAGAACAATCTAATCACATATTTGTGATCTCACACCTTAAAGGGTTAATGAGCTCTTCATTGTTTTAACGGAATCTTCAGATCCCACATTTCACTACATGGACAGCGTTGTTCATGCAATGACTCCAGTCTGTGCTGAACTCACGTGCTGTCACGGAAGCCAACAGACGCGAACGCGCTGCACCCGCAGAACGTCCCCTCCGCACTGCGTACGCGCACACTGTACCTGTGCCAGGTGCTGACGACGAAGTTGCGGATGTTCCCGATGCTGATGGGGCCCCCCAGGATGTGTCCGAGCTGGGCGTGGGAGTTGCAGTAGGAGGTCGTCAGGGGCGACACGTAGATGGGGTAGCCGATGGGCTGGTCACATGACGAGTTGATCATGTTGCGCAGCGCCTGCTTGGCGTTCTGGATGCTGCCACGCTCCGGGTTCCGGTTTCGCAGGAACACCAGCTCCTGCTGCTGCCCCGCCCACAGCCCGCGGACACACTCCTTATTCACCTGCAGGGGGCAGCACAGAAAACCGGTAAGACTCTCTGCAGCGGTACTGGGGTAATAACCCTCCCATTCACTACTGCCTGTATTCAAACATCCTACTTACTACTCATTTTATTTATTTATTTTATTTTTTAAGCACCTGGTGCACGGTATTGCTGATTTTACTGGTGGCGCCATCTGTGAGTCATTTACCATTTATCTAAATAATAAATGGCTTTAGACTCACTTAAACAGACCCAACTAAGCCTACAAAAATCACAACTGATATTACTGGAAAAGCTAATGGATTCCTGTTCAGCCTGTTTCAGGGGGCCTCTGCCTCTGCATCAGTACCCCCATCGCTCTGCTTCACACCCTGAGGTTCTGAGAGGCCCTGCCGTTGCTGATGTCACCAGTGTGCTGATCTCTCTTCCACTGCGCTGATCTCTCCTCGCTGCTCTCTCCTCCCTCAGCCTCTCTGTAATCCAGCAGCTGCTTATCACTGGAAAGCTCTCCTCTGAATCCTGCATCCCGGAACTTTCCTCATCTCTCTCTCTGCAGTGACGTATGACTGTATTTCTGCAGCATTCTCAGCTCGCTGTCCCTGCTTGTCCATCCCTGCCTCTGACTCCGCCTCCACTCCGTCTCTGACTCCGCCCCATCCCCGTCTCTGACTCCGCCTCCGCCCCATCCCCGTCTCTGACTCCGCCTCCGCCCCGCCTCCGTCTCTGACTCCGCCTTCGCTCCGTCTCCGCCTCCGTCTCTGACTCCGCCTCCGCCCCATCCCCGTCTCTGACTCCGCCCCGCCTCCATCTTTGACCCCGCCTCCGTCTCTGACTCCGCCTCCGCCCCGCCCCCGCGGCGGCGCACACCTTGATGACGCGGAAGCTGAGGTAGCGGCGGTTGAGCATGATGATCTTGTACTCGTTGGTGCCCTCGTCCAGGACGTGGCGCAGGGCGAGCAGCGAGGGCGAGTTGGACAGCACCGCGCTGCGCCAGGCCGGGTCGCCCTCGTGGGCGATCACCAGGTTCTGCTGGTGGGCCGAGATGGCCTCGAACAGAACCGCCGGCTCCTCATACTCGTCCGGAGAGGTGAAGTGGTCCTGGGACAGAACACAACAGAGGGGAACAGGGGGGTAAATAATCACAGGAGGGGAATGATGAGTTTACTAGAAGTTAAAAGTACCAGAGGTAAGAATAACACGACTACATCTCTAGAACATAACTACAACGTTGAAATTAATGCTATACTAAACACATGCATGTACACACACACACACACACACACACACACACACACACACACACACACACACACGCGCACGCACACTCGCACGCACGCACATGCACAAAAACACACTCACACACACACACACACACACACGTGGGCACACACAAGCACGCGCACACTCACACACACACACATGTACACACGCACACACGAAAACATACACACGCACACACGAAAACATACACACACACACGCACACACACACACACACACAGCGGCAGTGTACACACACATTCAGATGCAGGTGTTAAACCCCGGTGCGGGTAAGGCCCGTACCTGGTGCAGTTTGAGTGACATGCGGATTCCGGGCACCACAACTTTCCTGAGCAGCTCCATGTCGGCGAAGATCCACTCGTCCCTGACGGAGGAGATGCGGAAATCGCCCTTGAAGAGTGCGTGCAGCCCGTACAGGAAAGACTCCAGGTTACTGCGGGAGACATAAAAGACGTCATTCAAAGCAGCAGGCCTACGTGAGGTACTCACCCATCAGAGCTAAGGCTACGCATCACTGCATGTGAACAGACCGACAATTATTATACAGTTCAGTGATCATAGAATCACTTCCCTTTTTTCAATGCAACATCCTGTCTAGTTTTTTTTCTAAAGTTGACGATGCATAAACAGGACAACAGGAAAACAGCGAGATGCAAATTTAGAGACCCTGCTGAACAAATAAGAAACTGCTTCGCGTTCCGACCAATCAGGGGCCTTCACCTGGACATGTGATGCGAGGCAGTTCCTAGCGCCCTCCGGCCCAGCACACACAGGCCGTAGCACAGCGTCACCAGGGGGGAGTCCTTCTCGCTCTCCAGATGCTGCGGGCGAAGCACACAAACCACACCCACCCTGGTCATGTGACTGCTCGTACAGTAACCGGGGGGGGGGGTATTATCTGCAAACGGCCTGCAGAGGGTGCCGGTCTGTTACCTTGGCCCTGCGGGAGTTGCAGTACTGGATCCAGCTCAGGTAGACCCCGCAGAAGCTGTCCCTGGAGATGCCGGCCAGCCGGTGGTCGTAGTCCTCGTCGATGTTGGGGTTGAAGGTGGGGTCCAGGTCCACGTAGTTGCGCTCGCTGCAGCAGCGCAGGCCCTCCTGCATGGTCTCGTTCGCCAGCCACTCCTCCAGCTTGGGCGAGGCCGTCACGTAGTAGATGATTCCCTGATTCGGGGGGGAGGGGGGTCAAAGGTCAAGAATACTCTCCAAGGTTCTGAGTCAACTCCACTCACTGGGCTGCAGTGTGACCCAAGGGTTTTGGTTAAAAGGCTCACCAAGTCTATCTGTCTCAATGCTGAAAATGAATGCTTACTTTTTCACCATGCATACCCAACATATGCAGACAAATATTTCAAAAAAGGACTAAATTCACAGTGTGTCCTTTCAAAAAAATGATGAATATTAATCATTCCACTTTCCATTCAGGACTAATTCCTGTCATACGAACACACCAGACTGGCCTGGGAGAATAATGTGCTGGGGTGGCGGGCTGTAGCTAGTCTAGTTAATGTCAGTTCAGCACACGCCGTATTTCACACTGAGAGCAAACAGCAGAAGTACAGCCGCAGTTTTAACGGCACGCTTTCACAGCGGCCACCCTGGCTACGGTCCAGCCTTCTATCAAAGGGGATCTTCTGTTTGCTGTTTACTGACGGGCAACAGTAACAGAATCCTGGCGAGATCGTCACTCGTGAGCAGCGCCACCTGGGCTGATATCCATCGCTGTTTACAGCAGAAAGACTACAGGGGGTGGAGGACCATAGACACAGTCCGTGTGGTTAGTGAACCCGCTCTGGCCGTTCCGGAAAGTTCCGTCGCGGCGCTCACCTTGACGTAGTAGGTGGTGAGGATGCGGCGCAGGTCGAACACCTGCAGCATGGAGGCGGCGCTGTTGTCGGTGATGCTGTAGCCCTCCAGCACGTACTTGGTGACCAGCACCTCCCAGGCCAGCCAGCGCTGGCCGAAGGCCGCGTTGAAGGACAGCACGTGGGGCAGGTGGCCCGGCTCGCAGCAGCAGCACCCCTCATCCTCCTCCACCCCCTCCGTGATGGCCTCCACCTCCCGCTGCTGGCAGTACGTCCCTGCGGGGGGGGGGGGGGGGGGGAGGGGGGAGGAGACAGAAAGGCGGTGGGAGAGAAAGGAGGGAGGAAAAGTGAGAAAGAGGGGGAGCGAGAAAGGGACAGAAAGAAGGAGAGGGAGAGAGAAATGATGCAGAGGGAGAAGAGAGCAAGGAAAAGAAAAGAAAAGGGGAGTGGGGGAGAAGGATGGATAAGGGAAGGGACAGAAGAGGAGAGAGGGAGAGAAATTGGGAGAGGGGGAAAGGGAGCGAAGGACGGAAAAGAGAGAAAGACAGAGAGAGAAGATGAGAGGTGAAGAAAAGGGGGAAGAGGGGGAGAGAAAAAGAAGGAGAGGGGAAGAGGGAAGGGAGACACAGAGAGGAGGGAAAGGGAGAGAGCATGAAGGGGGGGCAGAAAGAGAAAAACCCATCAGTCCCTAGCTCCATAAGTGACACAAACCCCCACGCCCACCCCCATCCTGCAGTTCACCCCCCGGCTTACCCCCCCCGCCCCCCTCCTGCAGTTCACCCCCCCCCCCCCCCCCCCCCCGGCTCACCCCTGAACTCCAGGCCGCGCAGCTGGAAGGTGACCAGGCCGTTGCCGATCTCCACCAGGTGCACCAGGGCGTTGAGGTAGTCGGAGGCCAGGATGAAGCAGTCACCCGTGCCGTAGTTCCCCCAGCGGCCCAGCAGCAGGTCCCCGCACAGGCTGTGCTGCAGCGAGCGCGTCAGGTGCTCGTAGAAGATGGAGTTCAGGTTGTTATCGTCAGAGCCTGGAAAACACACACATGCACACGCACACACACACACACGCACGCACGCACAGACACACACACCCACAGACACGCACGCATGCATGCACGCACGCACACACACACACACACACACACGCACACGCACGTACACACACACACACACACAGCCGTCAGCAATTTCACCACAGAGGAGATGCACGGGCCCGGAAAAACATCAGCAAACAAAAGCGGGTTTTGTACTTTAACACCTCAAAGGAAATTGATTTTTTAAAGCTGTGACAACTCCCTCTATGAAATCCACACTTAATTACTTCAACATAAACTAAAGATGAGAAATTCAGCAAAAAGAACATGTTAGACTCTGTAAATGGAAGATGAGAAGACACGTTCTGTTCCTGAAGATAATAAAGTATTAGATTTTTTGTCAAATAAAGATCAATTTCAATCCATTTTCAAGATATCCCTACCTGGGTTTCGGTCCAGCTGAGAGGCCAGTCTAGTGTTTGAGTGATCGACTCTCTTCGTGCTGCAAGAGACAATTCACCAGACAAGAGCCACATCAATACCTCTAATATAAAGCCTAATATAATAAACTGCATTATATGATTTGTCAAAAATTGACAGTGCAGTTCAGGATATGGATGGCTGTTCTCAGAGACAGGAAAGGGAGCCCGTACTTGTAGTCTCTCTCCCAGAACTTCACGGGTCGGACGTAAGAGGTGATGAAGATGGCGCTGCCCAGGAAGGGGTTAAGCGGCGTGGAGAACACGGCAGACACCACGGCCTGGACAAACAGCATGGCAGAGTCTGGGAGAGGTCAAGGGTCAAGGACAAACAGTGCTCTCAAGGGTGCTGGACCACACTTTGACTGGAAAAACATAAACCACCTGACCTGTTATTACAGATAACTAGGGCACAGTTGGATTAATATTGTGATGACTGGGGCATTTTCAAGGAGACAAGATTTTCTGCTTTACTTGGCAACCTTACCCCAGTCTCCCAGACCCTGACACAGTCACATGACAACACTGCTAAAATCTCTCAGGCCCTCTGACGAGGTAAACTGTCCTGTTTCAGTGCCCCCTTCCCAGCGACACAGCCCTCGCAGACGGACACCGTGGCCGTAATATCACTGAGATCCTCATTCCTGTCTCAGCTTCGGTGACCTCACGGCTCTCGGTGAGCTCACGGCGCCCGGTCTGGCGCCAGTAAGAGCAGCGGGCGGTGCAGGTGGAAGGATACGAGGCACGGCGAAGGGCTGGGCGAAGGCGTGGAAGGCGGAGCCCCAGGTGATCTGCCAGGGCGCGATGTAGGTGTAGACGAAGCGAAGCTTGTAGAAGAGCTCCCACAGCTGCGGTCAACAAACATGACATCACATCACATGACAGCTCCTCACTGGACCACCAACACAGCCTGCGCATCACCGGCATGCATCAACAAGCCACGCCCACCAACACATGGGGCACAGGCTGGGAGGAAATAACCCCGCCCCCTACCGCCAACAGAGCCTGCACACCACACGCCATGTATCAACAAGCCCCGCCAACCAACACAGGGGGTACAGGCCAGGAGGAAATAGCCCCACCCCCTACCACCACCAGACTCCCCCACACTCTGACAGACCTACAAGCACCATGGGAGCCCCTCACACTCTGCCCCCTCCCCTCTCACCTTGCTGAAGACGATGGACATGAGGAAGAGGTCGAGCAGCAGGGTCTCGGACAGGGCGCGGTAGTCGAAGGTGAAGAAGAGGACGGTGAAGAGCACGGTCACGTACTGGTAGGTGGGGCTGCTGAAGGAGGACCGCAGCAGCTTCAGCCCGGCCACAGTGATCATCAGAGCCCCCACCCTGAGAGAGACACGGGGGGGGGGGGGGCTGTGTGAGGGGGGGCCGTGTGCAAAGAACAGGGTGGAGCCAACACCATGAAAATAAAACAGGAGCAAGGCTGCTATGACATCACCAGATATCACCGGCTATACTTCCAGGCTTCCATGTGGTTTTTTAGCAAAGAAAGCAGCAGATAGACCTCCACCAATCACTGAAGGTGTTGTTACATTGTGGGTTACCAATGTACTCAGTGATTGGTGGAGTTCCTCTCCACTATCTATCTGTAAGGTGATGTCAGGACTGCCTTACCTCCATTTTAACATCCTTGTTAAACGAAGTGTTCAAAAGAATAGATTAGGCTTTGCTTCTAATGACAACTACAGAGAATTTTGAGAACCATGCAGAAGGATTGATAAGCTTCTGATAACAGGTAAGTCACCAATGGAAGGTAAAAGACGAACTGACAGACAGACAGACAGACAGATGGACAGGCAGACAGACAGACAGACAGACAGACAAATGGACAGATGGACTGAAAATGGACGCTCACTCTGTGTCGAGCTTTTTGGCGAGTTCACGAGCGCTGCCGCTGAGCTCGTTCAGGATGACCAGCGGGTAGAGGACGTTCTTCTCCGCAAACAGCAGCCACACGTGCAGCCTCTCAAACCACATCACATGGGCCGCGCCTGCACGAACAGGACAAGAGGAGGACCAAGCAGAGGGTCACAGGTTCTCATATAATACAACAATTCATCTGTAGCCAGTTGAAGTCATTTCAAACTGAAATGCATGTCATGAATGAACTGAAAGCTCAACGGGATCTTTTGACAGCACTTAGCCCTCTGCACCGCACCATAAAACACTGAAACTGGTCACTAAAGAGATAAAAGGCCCTGGAGGGTATTTCCCCCCTTGGCCCTGCTCTTGAGAGGGAGAAACTGGGGGACTTACCTCTGACCTCAAACTGATAGTACTCCTTGGTCTTAAGCAGGGGGTGCGAGAAGCAGTACCATGGCAACTGCTTGCGCACCTGAGGCAGCAGGTAGTGGGTGAGCAGCCCCACCGTGCCCACCAGTGCATAGAGGACATAGCTCAGAAAGGGCTGGAGAGAGAGAGAGAAACCACAGTACGGTTAACAATCTCACCAGCTCAGGGACATTACATTACAGTTAGCATTTAGCACATCAAGAGTGCTAACACAGGTGACATTTTTACATACTATCCATGCATACAGCTGGATATGTACAATTCAGGTTATGCTCCTCGATGGTACAACAGCAGCAACCCAGCTGGGAATCCAACTGACAACCAGCTCAGTTCCCTGAATGTTATACTACACTGAGGGACCAATAACGGCAAATTATACACTGTAGTCAATACCAATAATGGTGTTAATTGGTATTAATTAATGGACAGTAGCACCCCCTACCTGCAGTGCAATGAACACTGTGCTGACGTGGATGGCGAAGTAGAGGACAGCGATGACGACGCACACAATCAGGTCAGACTGCAGCCTCTCATTCTGCAAAGGGAGGAGGAGCAGGAGGAGGAGGATCAGAAAGATGCGCCCGATCTCCTCATCCTGAAGGTCTTCCTCTCTAGCTCATCTCCAGCTTGTGTGCCGTTTGCTTACCTTGTGAAATGCAGCTTTCTGAGCCACACTGGGAACAGCTAAATGGCTAAATTTAGACCGTAACAACTTCAGCACATTTGCTGAGGATTGAGAAGTGCAACTGGGGTATTTCTATTAGTCCCAAAAGCAAATTAAGGGTTTAAAATCAGCAGAACATAATCTTCGAAGCGCTCCTTGTTGTGCTCGACTCGTACATTTGCTTGAATGAGTCAGAGGACAGACGAAAATACAAAAACCGAGCTGGAACACATTGGTACAGAGAGCTTGAGAGCCTCCCCGACAGTCCACTTTTCAGGGAGAATTTCAGGGAACTTAACAGCAAACTGGAGCCGTGCTGATTGGTAGCTGTGCTGCTGATCTCTAGCTGTGCTGCTGATCTCTAGCGGTGGTGCTGATCTCTAGCTGTGCTGCTGATCTCCAGCTGTGCTGCTGATCTCCAGCTGTGCTGTATTAGCGCGTGATTGGGGGAAACGCTGCAGACCCACCACAGAGCTCCTCAGCTTCTCCGGCAGGGGGTCCTGCACCTCAGAAAGAGGGTCCTCCGGGTTTTTGTCCTTCAAGTTGGGGAACATCTTGGACTGCACCAAGGAGCTGGAGAGAGAAAAGAGATTTTTTTAAAGATTATTAAATCAGCTCCATTTTAACATTCACGCCTGCTCAGAGGGAGGTGAACACATCAGCACACGTGTTTGAGCAGCTTTTCATCTTTGCCGTTCATTCCCAAAAAAAGAGCCGCTTGTTAAAAACTGAGGACCCTATAATATGTCAAAATGAGAACCAGCCAGCGAGGTTTTCACTGAAAAATTGATTGACACTTGTCTTTATCTCTTTACAAGGCAACACATTTCATCTTTCAAAAACTGATGATCATTTTCAAAAGCAGCCATCTTGAAAATCTTCCTTTTTTGATTCAAATGAGACTACAGTGTGGTTGCTATGGTAACTGTGCAGGTGGGGTGCTCAAATCAGCCTTTGGAGGGTTGCCAGATTCATCCCTTTTCCCCCCTAAGGCTTCAGAGCAGCACCTGCTTGCCGGGCTGCCAGACTCACACGAGGACGGAGGGGTCGCTGCTTTGCCTGCTCAGGTGATAGGACACAGCCACCAGGAGCCCACAGAACACAGAGAAGAGCACAGGGATGTGCTGGGCGTCCCATGACTCCTGCAACACAGGCGCAGTTCAGTAACACAGCCGCAACACAGTCTGGCAGAACGCCCTTCATTCCTGGTCCTGGCAGGCCACAGGGTCTGCTGGTTCTTGTTGTTGCTCGGCACTTATTTGATCAATTAAAGCCCTTGATGTTACAGTTAACTCAGGTCTGAATTGGCTGCTGATACTAAGCTAAAGAGAAAGATAAATCAGCAGACCCTGCGACCTGTCAGGATCAGGAATAAAGATCACTGGTCTAGGACCATATCAGTAACACATGGGAACAAAACCATTAGCATATCAACCAATCACTGTTCTTTCTGTTACTCCCCCAATTCAACAGGCACCTGACCACACCCAGACCACACCGAGAACAAAGCCAGCTGCTCATACTCCATTACCACACCAACCAATCACGGTTCTTTTTGCTACCCCCTCTACCTGCCCCGGGTGAGAGGCGGGGCAGCGCGAAACGCACCTTCAGGGCTCCGTAGCAGAGGCCGTAGAGCAGCGCTACCGTGACGACGCTGCGCAGGACGCTGTAGAGGGCCGAGGGCAGGCTGGTGGAGGCTGTGAGTGGAGGAGACACCGTTACCGCGGGAACCCTCTATTTCAGCCGTGTCACTGCGCTGACTGCGGCTGCGCTAATCTCACTGTGCTAATCTCACTCTGACCACAGCACTGAGATCCAGGGCAGCCCTGTGCTAATCTCACTGTGCTAATCTCACTCTGACCACAGCACTGAGATTCAGAGCAGCCCTGTGCTAATCTCACTGTGCTAATCTCACTCTGACCACAGCACTGAGATCCAGAGCAGCACTGTGCTAATCCACTGTGCTAATCTCACTCTGACCACAGCACTGAGATTCAGAGCAGCCCTGTGCTAATCTCACTGTGCTAATCTCACTCTGACCACAGCACTGAGATTCAGAGCAGCCCTGTGCTAATCTCACTGTGCTAATCTCACTCTGACCACAGCGCTGAGATCCAGAGCAGCCCTGTGCTAATCTCACTGTGCTAATCTCACTCTGACCACAGCACTGAGATCCAGGGCAGCCCTGTGCTAATCTCACTGTGCTAATCTCACTCTGACCACAGCACTGAGACTCAGAGCAGCCCTGTGCTAATCTCACTGTGCTAATCTCACTCTGACCACAGCACTGAGATTCAGAGCAGCCCTGTGCTAATCTCACTGTGCTAATCTCACTCTGACCACAGCACTGAGATTCAGAGCAGCCCTGTGCTAATCTCACTGTGCTAATCTCACTCTGACCACAGCACTGAGATTCAGAGCAGCCCTGTGCTAATCTCACTGTGCTAATCTCACTCTGACCACAGCACTGAGATTCAGAGCAGCCCTGTGCTAATCTCACTGTGCTAATCTCACTCTGACCACAGCACTGAGATTCAGAGCAGCCCTGTGCTAATCTCACTGTGCTAATCTCACTCTGACCACAGCACTGAGATTCAGAGCAGCCCTGTGCTAATCTCACTGTGTTAATCTCACTCTGACCACAGCACTGAGACTCAGAGCAGCGTTTCACAGCTCAGATTGAGACCCGTGTTTCTGTGCACACAATACTACACATTTCATAAAGGGAAAAAAGGCGTCTTTTAAAACTCCCGACTGAGAAGGACCCCTACAGAGTGCTCATAACAAATCATATTATGTCTGCAATTATTAATAAACGGTTGCAATAATTGTGAGTTGGAACAGCTTTCAGTAAACTGCTCGCCTCCACTGTTGTTTTATTGATGAACATCAACTTATGTGGCTATGTGGCTTGTTAATGGCAGTCTAATCTGCTCATTGTATCGCGTGTGTAAGGGTTACACGGGCCGTCCCGTTCACACGCTGAAGCTACAGAGGGGTGGATGGGGAACACACAGACAGGGGTGCAGGACGTCCTCCTCACCGTTCCCCCCAAAGACGTGGATGTCCACCTGCTCAAACAGGTACATGACGAAGGTGTTCACCTGCGGCAGCAGGCCGACGAAGAATATGATGGGGAAACACAGTGTAAACACTGCGGAGAGAGAGAGAGAGAGAGAGAGAGTGGGATGAGGGAGGGAGTGAGAGGGAGAGAGAGAGAGAGGGAGAGTGGGATGGGGGAGGGAGTGAGAGAGAGGGAGAGAGAGAGAGAGTGGGATGGGGGAGGGAGTGAGAGAGAGGGAGAGAGAGAGAGAGTGGGATGGGGGAGGGAGTGAGAGAGGGAGAGAGGGAGAGAGAGAGAGAGAGGGAGAGAGAGAGAGAGGGAGAGCTTATTACAGCAATACATAATTACGCACGCTAACACACAGACACAAATGAGTCAGTTTAATCAGAAATAGACTAATACTATTATTTTCTGTATTGAGATACGCGTTCTGTGGCTGCAATGCTTCATCCATATAAACAGAAATCCACACACAAAAACAATTATCAAACAAATGACAATTAAGTGTTTGAATAACTATCAAATAGACACACACACACACACACGCACATGTACACATACACATACACACACACACACACACACACACACACACACACAAAACAAGAGCATGAGAGACCAGTAATGAATGAAAGACCCCTAGGCCCATTGTCTATGATCTGAGAGAGCCTCAAAGGAACAGTAACCCAGTGCTTCCAGCACAGGAGTAACACTAAACCCTGGGGCGGGGGGCGGGGGGGCGGGGCGGGGCGGGGCAGGTGGGCGGGGCTCCCAGCGGCGGCTGACCTATGACCAGGCCGCGGGCAGAGGCCAGCACCAGGGAGCCTCAAATGAACAGAAAGCCAGTGCTTCTAGAAAAGGAGTAGCAGTAAACCGTGGGGGGGGGCGGGGCAGGGGGCGGGGCTCCGAGCGGCGGCTGACCTATGACCAGATCGCGGGCGGAGGCCAGCAGCAGGGAGCTGGTGAGCGCCACGCCGTAGAGCGTGACACGGGCAGGGGCGGTCCTCACACTCCCGTAGTTCAGCACCCAGATCAGGCCGCAGCACAGGCAGAAGTACACGGGCCGGCTGTACGCGATGATCCGGTTATGGCCCTGTGGGGGGGGGGGGGGGGAGAGGGAGCGAGGGGGCGCAAGGTTAGACACGCTGGTAAATCAGTCACACCGAAAGGGGCTATAAACACAAAGCAGCGGAGCGACTGAGCTGATAAGCAGGTGCTTTTGCTGACAACGCCTGCAATGATGGATCATGTGAGACCGTGTCTCCAGCTCCTATGTGAATGAGTGCAATAACTCATATATGAGTGTATACACTGTATATACGAGTGAATGTGTACAGGTATATAGATATCTGAATCCACTGTGTCCTGTGACTGTCCATAGCAGACACGTGGACCGGTTTGACAGAGAGAGCTGACAGTTGCACAAAAACTGTGTTTCAAATCAATCCAAAAAAAAAAAGACTGAAAGAAGGGAGTGAGAGAAGCCAGCAGCTAGTCGAGGCCAACGCATCCCTTTCCAGTGGAAACAGGAAGAGGATGGGACCAGTGTAAATGCCTCCTGAAACGCCCAAATTCTGCTGCCTCATCCAGTTAACAGTGAAAGAGCAGAAGACTTCGGGGGGAAGGAGACCCGGGGGGAGGCCCTGTGGAGAGGGAGCCCGCGGATACGTACGTGCCGGGGGGAGGAGGAGTCCGGCTGAACGCTCTGAAACACAGAGAAGCAGAGGGATCGGCGCTAGCCTCGGGTTCCGTATAGCACACGCTGCGCTGAGGCGAGCCCGTTAGCACGTTAGCTCGGCCAGCTGCGGCCGAGGAGAGACCCGCCCGATTCTCACAGGCCACAGGGGCATCTTCATCACAGCCTTTATCACGGTCTTCAACATTCAATCACGTGTAAAATCCTCCTTCCCTTTTCTTTTAAAAATACGTAATCTTCACCACAGTGACTGACTTCAGCTTCAATACCAGTAAACAGGAAGGGTTTTTCTTTCCCTAACCAAAAAGGCTTTCCCCTCCCTGTCTGTTACTGCAGCGCTTACTGTAAACACAAACAGAACCCACTGACACGGTGGACTCAGCCTCGCGCTCTCTGTCAGGGAGGGGGGGGTGGCAGGGGGGGTGCGCACTGACCTTCAGCAGCGAGTACTGGCAGCTGGCGATCACCAGGCAGAACTGAAAGACCCAGATGTCGGTGAAGAAGCCGTGGACCAGCAGCACCGAGCCCAGGAAGGCAACCAGGACGGCCAGCACCACCGCCAGCACGTTCTCCATCACATCACGGTTCCTGCCACACAAAAAAAAAATACACAAAAAAACACACACATTGAGCACGTTCTACAGAACATCGCAGTGCCCACCACAAAAAAAAGAACACTCAGTAATGCTGAGTTCACATGGATCACGGTAGACGATAGATCAGTCGTTTTTGGACGGTAAAAAATAAAATAAAATAAGTCAGGAGGACATGACGACAAATAAAATATATGTTGCTATGGTGATGCTGCTCGATGTCCTCCGCAGGCTCTTACAGTGTTCCGCAGTACCGAGGCTCTGCAGATGCAGATGGGAGTGTTTCCTGCTCGTGGCTTTTGGTATCAGGGGAGAGTCCCCCAGTCAAACTCTGACCCAACCACAAAATGTGTCACAGGAATCTGATCCAAATCAGACTTTCTGTTACCGGGTAAAAAAAACCGCTTTTTAAAATGAGCCACAAATATAGTCTCATCGACAGCTGCAGGAACAGACTGTGTGACCAGGGACTTTCTGGTGGACATTCAGCATGAAGTGAGCTGGTCTAAAGGTCATCATCACATGCTACCATGGAACCGCTCAATTATCAGATGTGTGGTGTGGTGTACGTGTGTGGTGTGTGTGGAGTGGTGTACGCGTGTGGTGCGTGTATGTGTGTGTGTGTGTGTGCGTGTGTGTGCGTGTGCGTGCGTGTAGTGTGTGTATGTGTGTGTGTGTGTGTGTGTGTGTGTGTGTGATTTGTGTGGTGTGGTGTACGTGTGTGGTGTGTGTGTGTGTGTGTGTGTGGGCGCGCGCGTGTGCTCATGCCTGTGAGGGGGATGGGAGGGGGCAGATCTCACCTGTCGAACAGAGCCAGCAGGGTGAGCCTGTCGAAGTGCAGCCCCACCCACAGGTAGGGCAGCAGCCACAGGCGGTAGTACTGCTTGGCCTTGTGGGCGGCGCTGGCGGGGTCCTCGGGCAGCTCGGGGCTCAGGTCCCCGTCCTGCTGCTCCAGCAGCTCCGGGTCCATCGTCAGGAGACGGTTCAGCCGGATCTGAGGAAGGGAGAGCTGCCCCAGGGTCAGGACCCCGCCCGGTCTCGCTGCCCTCCACCTCTCTCACTGTCCCCTACACCCCCCCCCTCCACCTCTCTCACTGTCCCTCTCTCCCCCCCTCCTCTCTCACCGCCCCTTACACCACCCCCCTCCACCTCTCTCACTGTCCCACTCTCCCCCCTCTCCATCTCTCACTGTCCTCCACCTCTCTCACCGTCCCTTACACTCCCTCCCCCTCCTCTCTCACTGTCCCCTACACCCCCCCCTCCTCTCTCACTGTCCCTCTCTCCCCCTCTACACCTCTCTCACTGTCCCTCTCCCCCCTTCTCAATATCTCTCACTGTTCCTCCCCCCCCTCTCCTTCTTTCTCACTGTCCCTCTCTCCCTCTCTCTCCCTCTCCATCTCTCTCACTGTCCCTTACACCCCCCTCTCCTTCTCTCTCACAGTCCCTCTCTCCCCCTTTCCTTCTCTCTCACTGTCCCTCTCTCCCCCCTCTCCATCTCTCTCTGTCCCTCCCCCCCCCCAAATCTCATTAACCCCCTCTCTCTGCACGCACCCACACACACACACACACACAAACGTACGCACAGAACTCACCAGATCATGAGGATAAAAGCGAACTGAGGTAGAACTAGAAAGATGGGAGTCAGTGTCCCTGTAAAAGACAGAAGGGAAAGATCAGAAGCAGTTTCCTCCATCTGCACCGGCGACCTTTGACCTGGGCCAGCTGTGACCCGCAGGAACCCATCCACTCACCAGATGTTGTTGGAGGCTCGCCTGGTGGCGGGTTCGAAGTTGACCAGAGACATGTCACAGCCTCCTGCTTCATAGAGAGAGGGCGTGAGCTTCCCTAGGAAATCCAAAAACACACACAGCAGGTTAACACACTGAACTAGGCATTACACACCACTGTGCCTCTGAGTGCATGTGCATGACACGGCTGTGACATGCAAAGGAAATCCATTTTTACGAGTTTTGTAATAACATGTAAAATGCATTAGGAAACACATTTTCCAGGTCTAAAAGGGGAGTTCATTTTTTATCATAACTGAAGTGGAGCACTTCAGCGAGCACAGCCATCATATGATATTTTACCATCAAGAGTTTTATAGCCTTTTAAAATAACTGCCATGTTTTTGTGCTATTTCAAAAAAATGAAATCAAAATCACACAGTTCGTGGTCTGAGGCAGGCAGATTCATCTGAAACTGAAAGGCTGAGCAGTGACTGGCCACTGGTCCTGTGCCCTATCAGCAATATGCTCTGGAGCACATCTCTGTGATGTCACTGGCCACTGGTCCTGTGCCCTATCAGTAATATGCTCTGGAGCACATCTCTGTGATGTCACTGGCCACTGGTCCTGTCTCCTATCAGTAATATGCACTGGAAGAATCTGCGATTGACAGCTTCCTTCATCGTAAGGCCAGCAGGGCTTTACTGAGCCCAGATGAGCTCACACACAGGCGTCAGGGTCTGACAGACACAGACGAGGGCGGTGCCGAAATATCTGGCACAGCCCAGCTCCCCTGTGCCACGAAGAAGAAAAACAGGAAGACATGGCAACAGGTTCAATAATGTACAGCAAGCGGGAGCGAGACCAGTGATTCTGGGCCCTGGGATTCTCACACTGGGTCCCATCACCCCAAAAAATCCAAAGTTCTCTTTTTTTATGAGGGCCCCTGTCAGTCAGGGACCCTAGAATCACCCCCCCCCCAACCCCCCCACCCCCCTTACAGCACCTCTGACGGTGGGTGCATTTATAGATGCCACTCAAAATTTTTACGTCAACTTCCCGGGAATTTTGCAGAAGTTCCTGTCCAGGGCAACCCGTATGGGGCTGTAGCGTGGTAACTCTCCAGAGGGGGAAAGTCTAGCGCCAAGAGACAGCAAAAGCTCAAGAGCTGTACACTGCAGTGACGACCTGTCACCCACCTGACCCTATCACATGCTAAACTCGCTTATATAAACAAGAGCCAAGCCGCACGAATGAGCTCTGATCTGCGTTAAATGAACAACCGCAAAGAATCACAGGTTCTGAAACCAAACAACAACAAAAAAGGGAAGTGCACTGGTCTGGAGACTGCATGGGCTGCAATACAGAGCACTAACAAAGGCCCAGGGTGTGTTTACTGCTCTTCCGCTGCATGACGGCAGGACCAATGTCCACACGATCCACACCTACCTGTGCAAAACAACACCCTGAGAGAAAGGGCTGTGGATCAGATGTCACGCGCTCCCCTCCTGGCACGGAAACGCGCGCGTGCAATTGGCCGGCCTCCCTACTCAGCCAGAGATCACCTGACAGGGCCAATCAGGCGCGGTCCGCTGCCGGGGTGAGAAAAGCCGCGCCGGCTCGTTTCGGAGTCAAGTGACACGGGGCTCATTAAACCAAGCGGGGCGATGGCACGACAGGGTAGTCATAGAAACCCAAGGCTCCATATTGCACTGCACAGAGGCTACGAGAAAAACTGCACTTTCGCATTAACGGAACAGACACAACTACCAGTCCTCCGCAAACAGAGGTGCACAGCTTTTCCCAATGGAAATTTTATACCTGCAGGCTCCAGATTTCACACCGCCATTCAAATGCAATCACATGAGTGGGATTTCTGCCAACCTGACAGGCAGACGTGTCATAGGAATCAGCGAGAGTGCAGCTACAGTGCAGAATCAATAACGGCAAAACCAGTCAAAAGGATTCGTTTTTTCCTCTATTCAGACAGGCAGAGAGCAGAGAGGGCAGCAGATGGAGAAGGGGACCACAGCTCAGAAGGTGCTGTGGCAGGGGAATTTCAGTCACGCCCGAGCAGCCATCTTACAAAAGGAGGTTTCACACGAACAACGAGAAAATGTCTGAAAAACCTGCCGCATCAATAAGAGCTGGAGTGTGGGCACGGTTGCGACGCAGGAGCGCAGGAAATGCGCGCGCATGCTTCAGCTGCAGATCTCCAGCTGACCCTGCATGCATCTGTCACAGGCGGACAGGCAAACGGACGGATCGTACGCAGTTACGTAACCGCCTTGGTTGGAGGTAAACACAACACAAAGAAGTGGCAGCTAGGAGACCTAGGTTAAGCTTTGCACCTGTGCAGGAAAGGCAGAGCATCAGTGTCACGCGTGACATTTATAACAGCCAGCCCGTCGACCGCGTGCTCTCCAGCAGCCTTGCATCACTCAGACACTGAGCAACACGACAAAGGTTACTCTGAGACATTCAATCTCCGACCTGCATTTCCCCATCCACAATAAACTTTCATAGTATTTTTTTTTTAAACAACAACCAACATTGTGGGCCCAGCATTACGTGTACACTGCCCACTAGTCCTACAGAACCTGGTTCTTCAACCACAGTGATGGCAGTGGGGTGATGCAAATTTTAATGGCTGTGTACCTCAGTGCAGACCAGAGTGAAACAAACCTCCATCAGTACGGGCGATACAGGCAACACTGGGAAACAGTGCAGGGCACAGCACAGGGAACTGGCACAGGGGAGACGGCACAGGGGACACGGCACAGGGAAAATGGCACAGACCAGGCAGGAACTGTGACTGGATGAAACTGGTTTCCAATCGTGTTCCGGGCTGGCAGCCGAGAGTCAGCCTTTTTCAACAGGACCGTGACACCGAGAGTTAGTCTGGAACAAAAGCCTACCCTGACAAAAGTGAACCCTTATGTTTCCAGGTTTTTCACAAACAGGCTCACATAATGGCGAAAAGTCTGGCAACCTCACGCCTTATTCTTGCAGGTACAAAACAGCATGTGGTGCAGCGAGTGCAATACAGAGCAGCACTGCTAATCAGGATGGGCACAGGGGCGATCTCACCCAGTTCTTTACTCTCCCAGAGTCACCAACGACCCCTGGTCTACCAAAATCCACTTCTGAAGAACGCGATGGGAAACAGGCATTATGTTATACCACGAAACAGCCAGCAGGGGGAAGCAGGGACATGCACTTCACTGTTCCAGTTACTACCTCCTTCCCTCAACAACAGGACCAAGAGCCTCTCATTCACCTGTATTTCTAACAGGGGACACACAATCTGGGAATTCTCAGGCCCAGATCAATAACCTGTGTTTGTTTGGCCAGACTGGCTGAAGCCAATGCCGCCATTTTACAGTATAACAGGAATCCAAACTGCATCGATTCCAGAACATTCCTGCAAAAACACTTTTTCTATTTGACACAATATTTCAATATTTGCTTATCTTATTAGGCAGCGCACAAGACTCTAGAGAGCTACCGAGCCTCTGTCTAGCATTGCTTGTGAGTTTGGCTGGTGTAAATGATAAATTAAAAATAAATAAGAGGATCAGATGATTATGATAAGACCACATTTGAGCAGGACATTTTCACTTAATTTGCAGCATTAGTGACATACGAAAAACACTGCTTCTCTGATGCATGCAGAAAAATATTGTGGCAAAGAAGATATGTTCATTTTACACTATTATCCGTTGATCCTGATACAACCCCAATATTATTGGACATCCCTAGTGCTAACCCAACTTTTAAACATGAAAACTGGATCGTGATCCAGGTGCAGTGGGCAGAACATCACACGTCAACAACAGACACAGAGTACATTCTTGTTACAAAAAAAACAAAACAAATATATATAACATATATCGAAAAAAACATCATTAGACAGAGTAAGCACTTCACAAGTTCAAAAATAAAAGCAATGTTCACCAGCATAAGCGACACTGCCTCCAGACGAAAACCAATCCCGCACGCAGGTGTGAAACAGAACTGTACACACAGAGAGGCCTTTATGCGAGACACAGGTTTGCATTTCTCTGAACATGAGACTCAGAGGAACTGCACGAGCCAAGCTTCTGCATCCCCGTTCGGCGACCGTTTTAAACACGCTGCCGCAGACGCTGACCCGACACCGAACCGCATTATTAACGTGAAGGGAAACCGTGACCGTTCCATTATCCCACGTACTTCCCCTCTCCACCTCTGCGGTCTGGCCCCTCCCACTCTCCGCCCCCCCCCCCCCCACTTCCTCTCTCAGCAGCAGCGCTCACACCGGCTCTCTCGCTGATCGCTGCTTTACCGCCACTCAGCTTCCCTCCCTCCTTCTCCTGATCCCTCCATCCTCGCGCTCTCCCCCCTCCTCTGTATCCCTCCATCCCAGCTCTCCTTCCCTCCTTCTCCCAATCCCTCCATCTGAGCTCTCTCCCCCCTCCTCTTCTGTATCCTCCTCCATCCAGTCTCCCCCCCTCCCTCCTCCTCCTAATCCCTCCGTTCCTGGCTCTCTCCCCACTCCGTATCCCTCCATACCCACCCCCCCCACCCCCACCCCCCCCGGCAGTGCCGTACCGAAGTCGTCCTGCAGGCTGGTGGCGCCCACAGTGGAGGCTTTGTCCTGAGACGCCTCCAGGTGCACACTTCCATTCCTGGCCAGCAGGGAGGCGCTCGCGCTCAGCACGGTCACCTGGGACGGGGTTCGAGACGGCTGCCCTTTGACCTGGGAAGCAGAAGGCTGGGAGGCCTGGCTCAGAGCTTCCTGAAGACTGTCGGAGAAAGGGGAGTTGTGGAGGGGGAGGAGGGGGAGGGGGGCATGAGAGAAGTCGTTAGAGAGAAACGCGAGACGAGAGGGGGGGATGGGCGAAAAAAAGCGGGGGGGGGGGTCAAGACACAAGAGAAGAGATACAAGCCAACACGCGCACACGCGTGTGTGTGTGTACGTGAGCGTGCATGCATGGGTGTGTGTGTGCGTGAGCATGCGTGCGTGTGTGTGTTCAGTAAGAGGGGCAAGCGCAGAACGTGACACAAACGGGAGGTTCAGCATGAGGGGAAATGACACGGGGAGAGGAACACCGAGCAAATTAGGACGATTTCTGGAGCACAAGCAAAACAACCTACTGAGACATAAAGATAAAAAACTCACAGAATGTACATTCTAAAAAAAAACACAGTTAACACCATGGGAAAGGGGAAGAGAACAACGGGGAGCTTGACATGTCTGCGGATCTTATTTTCTACCCAAGGACGACAGAGCATTTGACAGAACCCAAGACAGGGGACGGGACAATGCAAGCACAGAGGGTCACCAGTGGGGAGTGTCTTTCCCTAAAAGACAGAGCCAGATCTGCTGTCAGTGATGCTGTACGTTCTGCTACTGTGGGAAAACATAGCCAAAGGCAAAGCCTTTCATTTCAGCCTTTGAGGAGCAATACTACAGTTCTCTGGAATAGCAAGACGCCTGGTAATGGTGTGTGCGTGCGTGTGTGTGTGTGTGCGTGCGCGTGTATGTGTGAGAGAGAGCGAGTGTGTGTGTGTGTGTGTGTGTGTGTAAGAGAGAGAGAGTTTGTGTGTGTGTGTGTGTGTGTGTGTGTGAGAGAGAGAGAGTTTGTGTGTGTGTGTGTGTGACAGCAGAGGAGGAGTGATGTCAGGAGGAAGAGGAGGAGGAGGAAGGGAAGGGTTGGGTGGGAGGTTGCTGAAGGCCTAACAGGGAGAGACTCCATTTTAGGAGCACCCTGATCCATGCCACTCATCTATGTGCTTCTGCTTGGAAATCCACAAGCCCGAAATCAAAGGGAATTATGGGGCTTCAGAAACGTAATTAAAACAGGCAGAATGATGATGTGGGAGAGCTCCGTTTTTTCCAGCCAAATGTACATGTTTGGCAAAAACGAAACAATAGAAATAACGCTGCAGCATTTTCAGCTGGAACGGAGGTGGGAAAGAGCCTTAAACCCCAAACGGGCTGGTGCGGTGGCAGAAATATGGCACTGAGACGCACCGCACTGCCGGGGCTCGGAGGCTACCGCCACCACCGCCACCGCACGCCACCGCACGCCAAACACCACCGCCCTCAGCACAGCGCGTCAGGCCGGTCTCCCGGGAGACGGAGGTCGCTGAAGGTCGGGGCGGCTCCAGGGCCTGCAGCAGCCCGAGTGTGATGGACGAGCCCACGGGGAGAGAGAGAGCGAGGAAGAGAGAAAGAGGGAAAGAGAGGGAGAGTTGAGCAAAGGACAGTAAGGGAGAGTAAAGATGAGAGGGAGTCAGGGAGAGAGGGAAAGTGAGAGAGAGAGAGAGAGAGAGAGAGAGAGAGGGAGGAAGAGAGGGAGAGGGAGGGAGGGAGAGGGAAAGAGGGGGAAAGAGAGGGAGGGAGAGAGACAGAGGGAGAGTGAGGGAGAGAGGGAGAAGGAAAAAGGGGGAAAAAGGGAGGGAGAGAGTGGAAGAGCGAAGGAGGATGACGAAGAGAAAGAGGGAGGGGGAGAGACAGCAGGTGAGGAACAGTGAGGGAGAGAGAGAGAGGAAGAGCGAGAGAGAGAGGAGCAGGAAGGAGGAGCGTGGGCAGGGCGGGTTGGTGATTAGGCACTGTCCCTGCAGCCGCTAACTCCGCCATCCATCACCCGGGACACGCTGGGCACAGCGAGTCCTGGGGACTCAAAGCTGGGACATGTTCAGCGCACGAGTCACAGACACATGCCAGGGTTCTGCATGTGAGTCACAGACACACGCCAGGGTTCTGCATGTGAGTCACAGACACGCGCCAGGGTTCTGTGTGTGAGTCACAGACACACGCCAGGGTTCTGCATGTGAGTCACAGACACACGCCAGGGTTCTGCATGTGAGTCACAGACACGCGCCAGGGTTCTGTGTGTGAGTCACAGACACACGCCAGGGTTCTGCATGTGAGTCACAGACACACGCCAGGGTTCTGCATGTGAGTCACAGACACGCGCCAGGGTTCTGTGTGCGAGTCACAGACACACACCAGGGTTCTGCATGTGAGTCACAGACACACACCAGGGTTCTGCATGTGAGTCACAGACACACACCAGGGTTCTGTGTGTGTGAGTCACAGACACACGCCAGGGTTCTGTGTGTGTGAGTCACAGACACACGCCAGGGTTCTGTGTGTGAGTCACAGACACAAGCCAGGGTTCTGTGTGTGAGTCACAGACACAAGCCAGGGTTCTGTGTGTGTGAGTCACAGCACATGCCAGGGTTCTGTGTGTGTGAGTCACAGACACACACCAGGGTTCTGTGTGTGTGAGTCACAGACACACGCCAGGGTTCTGTGTGAGTCACAGACACACGCCAGGGTTCTGTGTGAGTCACAGACACACGCCAGGGTTCTGTGTGCGAGTTGCTGCACACGCCAAATCCCTCTTCAACAGTGGCGCAGACAGGTACTCCAGCCTTTTCCGTTAAAAGAAAAATCCCACCCTCCTACACAGGGAACTCCAAAATTAGACCGAATTAGGTCTGCACTGAACGAAAGACCTTCAGCAACCCCAAAGGGGAGGAAAGGCAGATGAGCAAAGTCAGAGGAAAGCAGGAGTGAGGGATGAGTGGGGATCAGTGACACGCAGAGGGAAATACACCGTGTGCTAATGTGCTGCCTTTTAAACACACTCATACAGAAGTGTACTACACTCTGAGAAGAAAGCATTCCAAACGGCTCCTCTGCGTATCCATGGAGGAACCCTATCTAGTGCAAGGGTCCTTTGTCAGGAAAAATAGCTTGGAGCTTGGACATTTTTCACAACTACCATAGAGGGTTCCATGAAGAGGGTTCCCCCCTATGGAGACGAGCCAAAGAACTCTTTTTTCCTGGGAGTGCAGCTGATTCTGACACATTTCATACCAGTAGCACCTATCATAGAGTCATGCTGGCTGTCCTCCGTTCATCAGCAACAGGCTGTCCAGGTCAGGGAGACCACAGGTGGAAAACCAGCATCAACGGCGCCAATGCTGGCAGTAACCAGTAATAACCAGTGATAATGCCGGTAATAACCGACCAAGCAAAACGCTATTAAGGGTTAAAAGAGGGCCTCTACGCTATGGTAACCTGTCTGGCCTTTCCTCAGATCCTGAGCTAGAAACGGTTTTCTGTGTTTGAAGAGGAAATTTGTTCCCAATTTTGTGAGACCCGGGGGAGCAAACGACGGCGAGGCACAGGGGCGGAAAGGTGCTTCGATTTGTTCGCTTTCAGGAACAACTCATGGGAAGATCGATAGATAAATTAAGGCACGGGAACTGCAGGCTGGTTCCCCCCCATCATTCCTACCGGGAGCCCATCACCTCGACATGCAACACAGCTCCTTCTGTTCAGGCTATAAACGTAACAGCAATCTGGACAAAGACTGCCAAATAAGTCACTTAAAAGAAATAAATAAAATAAAATTAAAAAACCACAGTTTAGCTTGGTGGTGTTAATTCAGCTAATTGTTCCTGAGAGAGACACGGAGGAACTTTACAGGGAGCGCTTGTGCTTAATGTGCATTCTGAGGCTGTTGTTATTAAAGCCATTTATTTTACAGTGTTGAGCTGAAGGGGGGGGGGGGGGGCGTACAGACGAAGTGGGGACAGCTCAGGCAGTGAGGCCAAGTGCGTCGTCTGTTCAGGAAGTGATGCAAACATGGGATTTGGCTGAGATTAAACCTGAAGCAAAGACAACACTTCACACAAAGACAATATAATCTGGGAGAGAAAAAAATCAGCCCCCACACTCCCCAAGGCAATGGCAAATATAGACCGTTATAGAATGACTGGCCATGCAGAACACTTCAAGCAGGACACGGCAAACCCTGCATCAGAGATCATGCAGTTTGACCGCATTCTCACCAGGAGGCGGTAGCGAGCACCCCTGGTGTCAGCGGCGAGAGGGGCGGAGCAAACAGAAAGGGGAGGGGTGGAGCAAACAGAAGGGGAGGAGGGCGGAGCAAACAAAAAGGGGGGGCGGAGCAACCAGAAGGGGGGGGAGGGCGGAGCAAATGGAAAGGGGGGGCGGAGCAACCAGAAGGGGGGGAGGGCGGAGCAAACGAAAAGGGGGGGCGGAGCAACCAGAAGGGGGGGAGGGCGGAGCAAACGAAAAGGGGGGGCCCGAGCAAACAGAAGGAGGAGGGCGGAGCGAATGAGAAGGGGAGGGTGGAGCTAACAGAAGGAGGAGGGCGGAGCGAATGAGAAGGGGAGGGTGGAGCTAACAGAAGGAGGAGGGCGGAGAAAACAGAAGGGGGAGGGCGGAGCGAATGAGAAGGGGAGGGTGGAGCTAACAGAAGGGGAAGGGGAAGGGGAAGGGGGAGGGGAAGGGGGAGGGTACGGCTGCATGCACGCGCGTGACGCTGAACCGGGCCCCCGAGGCCGGAGGCCGGCCCCCGGGCGGGTCCCCCGTACCTGAGAGGCGATCCGATGAGGGAGGCGGGGGGCGTGGGGTTGCTCCCGGCGTTGTGCCGCCGCCGCACCGCCTGCCGGCGGAAGGTGCTGCGCTCACGGCGGAACGTCACCGTCTCCTCGGCGCCGGGGGCTGCCATGGCAACAGAGGGGGGGGTCAGGGGCGGGGCTTCGGCAGGGCTGGGGGCCGTCTCTAAACGGCCCCGCTGCACAGCCGCACACGACCAGCAGCGCCGCCATCGGCCTAACAGGTGGCGAGGGCGCTAGCTCTTCCGTCGGACGTAATCGCTAACGAGAGCAAAGTCCTGCAGCTGCGCCCTTTCACCCACTGTTAGAACGGCGAGTCAGAAACCCTCCAGCTGCACACAAACGAGCAATGAGAAACAGTGCGGTATAGAAACTGAACAGTGAAAGGTCATCTCACGCCAAATGACCATTAAGACGTATGAATGCAATTTTGCATCCACTAGCGGGATTAAATTATACAGAGTTTATTAAGGGTTGGTTGAGAAAGACAATGCAATAGAGCTTCTCCTGGCCTTAATCTGGGCACCAATCTGCCCCGGAGTCGCTGACAGGGCTTCGTGGAGCCCGTCTGATCGATAAAACCACCGAGAGACGGGAGGATCTCGCAGAGATGCGGAGTGACTAAGCCTGTCAGTGAAACCCTGTCATCAGACTCACTCGCACACTGAATCGCCCGCACAGGATCTTCTAAAAGCTTCTTGCTTTTTTTTTTTTTTTTTTTTTAAATCTTTTTTAAAAACCAAGTTAACTTCCAGAGCCGGTGCTATTCAGCTGAAAACGTTCAGAACAGCACGGCATGAAAGGCTCTAAGCAAACCCGAAATCTCCTTTCAATTCCACACAGAGGGGCCGAGGACGACCCCCTCGACACCTCATCAGGGCCAACGGGTGGCCGTGCCAACGAGGCCCGCCACCTAATTTACAGCTGAGGACCAGCGTGGGCTGGGAAAGTCACAATGAACCGCACGGAGGAACCGCACTTCAGACGCCCATCATCGCACATACCCACATACTCTTAAGGCAAGAAAACAAAAGTGCAAAAGGCTAAATTTTAGGCCTACTCTATATTTACCGATCAAAGACCATGCGAAACAAAGAAATAAATAAATCTCACGAGCTCCGGGCGCCGCTGCAGCACTGTGTGCCTTTCAGGAATCCAGGCAGTGCAGGCCCCTGTTCGTGCCCTGCGTGGGTGTGCTCAGTAACCCCAATGTAAAACTCCCACACAGAGCCAAGAAGCACCGCCAGGGCCAGGCAGCCGGCTGTCTGAGAACCAGCCAGGAGAGAGAGGGGGAGCAGAGAAGCACCAGAGCACAGATTTACAGACCCCCCCCCCCCGACCCGCCCCCCCCCAGGGTCCTGACGGTAACCAGCGGAGCCCAAACGCTGCTGTCTGCCAAACGAGCTTGTTTTACACACCCCCCCCGCCCCCCCAGGACCCTGACGGTGACCAGCGGAGCCTGAACGCTGCCGGTCAGCCAGACGAGCTCGGTTTTACTGCGTTAAGCGGACTGCGACTCCGCCCAGGCGCTGGGGACTGTGCCGGCGCAGTGTGGACTGCGTTCAGGTTGGGTACTTCTGTCGCAGAGCAGTGCAAAAACAGTCTATTTTTATGTCCGGCAGTCAATTTTATCTGCTGAGAAAATTGGCTCAGGAAATTGCCTAATAAGTCCTAAGGGACATGGGAAGGGGTGGGGGGGGGGGGTAATATGGTCTCCCCCCCCCCCTTCCCTACTTTGTTTCTGTTCAACGGAGCGGCTTGCATCGGCCAAAATCGATTTCGCAGGCCTCCGATTATTTGCTAGACTCTACTGAAACTTGACAAGCCCCGGTCTCCAAAGGTCAGGGTCTCAAACATTTTTCATCCCTTCAGGTACAGAACCCAGCAAAAGCAGCTGCGGTCAGCGGACGGCGAATTCTGCTCAACGTTCCGCTCACACGGACTCCAGTCAAACAGATGTGTCCAATACAAAGCTCTGGCCAGCCGTCACACACGACACCGCACAGGGGGCTTCCGTCCCGGTCCACACAGCAGTAACCCAACACCCACCTATCAGCTTCCAGTTACCCAGCAGCCCAGGCACGCGAGCAATAACTTATCGGCTCACGCGCTCCTGAGACACCGGGGCAACGGCACGACTCGCCAGTTAGCGTGCCGACGAGAACATCCCCCCCCCCCCCCCCACCCCCACGCGCAGATATGTGGTCTGTCAAACAGCTGTGGCAGGTTATAAAGCAGTTAAGGAAAGCTGCCGCGTTTCCTTTAGGTGATGCATTGTGGGTCTTTGGCACAAGTCCGCATCAAAGCTGGGCAGAGGGCTTTAAGCTTCAAAGCTGAGCGTGGCCTCGGGCGCGGAGACGACATAAATAAGGGAGGGGCGGGGTCAGGAACGCAGCCGTTTCGCCGTTTCCCCTCCTCTCCGAGGAAACCTATTCTCAGGTGATTTACACGCAGCGATGTCGCTAACGCTGCTAACGCTGCTAACGTTGCTAACACCGCTCAGGAACTGCACGTCCTGTACTGCCAGCACAGCTTACCGCACGCCTTTGGGAAAATGTGAGCAAAATGTGAGCAGAGGGACATTTACCACACACCCAACAGGCTGTGCTCTGTAACAGTGAATGGGGTAGGGGGAGGAGGGTTTAGTAACCCAGAAGGCAGTGCTCTGTAACAGTGTACTGGGTTGGGGGGGTTAGTAACCCAACAGGCAGTGCTCTGTATCAGTGTGCTGGGTTGGGGGGGTTAGTAACCCAACAGGCAGCGCTCTGTAACAGTGTACTGGGTTAGGGGGGTTAGTAACCCAACAGGCAGCGCTCTGTAACAGTGTACTGGATTGGGGGGGTTAATAACCCAACAGGCAGCACTCTGTATCAGTGTACTGGGTTGGGGGGGTTAATAACCCAACAGGCAGCGCTCTGTATCAGTGTACTGGGTTGGGGGGGTTAGTAACCCAACAGGCAGCGCTCTGTAACAGTGCACTGGGTTAGGGGGGTTAATAACCCAACAGGCAGTGCTCTGTAACAGTGCACTGGGTTAGGGGGGTTAATAACCCAACAGGCAGCGCTCTGTAACAGTGTACTGGGTTGGGGGGGTTAATAACCCAACAGGCAGCACTCTGTATCAGTGTACTGGGTTGGGGGGGTTAATAACCCAACAGGCAGCGCTCTGTATCAGTGTACTGGATTGGGGGGGTTAGTAACCCAACAGGCAGTGCTCTGTATCAGTGTACTGGATTGGGGGGGTTAGTAACCCAACAGGCAGCGCTCTGTATCAGTGTGCTGGGTTGGGGGGGTTAGTAACCCAACAGGCAGCGCTCTGTATCAGTGTACTGGGTTGGGGGGGTTAGTAACTCACCCCGGGAGGTGCTGGCAGTGTCCTGGGACTCGGAGAAGGCGGCCTGGCTGGGGAGGCTGTTTCGGGAGCGCGTGACGGACTCCAGCTGCGAGGCCCGTCCCAGGAGGGAGGCGGCGTCCAGGACCTCGCCCTCTTTGGCCTCCAGGTCGGACTTGGAGGTGGTGAGGGGGCGGGGCCCGGCGGGGGCGCCAAGGCGGTTGGGGTCGTTAAGGCAGGCGGCGGTGCCGCTGTCCAGGCTCAGGACCCGCGCGTGAGTCTTAGCGCTGCCCGTGCTGGGGGTGCGGCGGGAGGAGCGCCGTTTGCCCCCGCCCCCTCCGCCCTCGGCCCCGCCCTTCCCCGCGGCGGCGGCGGCGGCGTGCTTGGCCTTGAGCGCGCGGTAGCGGCCCTCGGGCGAGCGGCAGGAGTGGGAGGTGGTGCTGGAGGAGCTGTCGGTGCTCAGGTGGTGGGCCGACTGCAGGCTGGAGGCGCAGCTGAGCTCGCTCTGGTCGCTGGAGTCCTCCTCGCCGGCGAAGACGGCGCTGCGCGGCTTGGCCATGCCCCGCAGCGACATGTAGTCGCGGTGGCGGCTGGCGTCGAAGCTGCTGGCGCGCTTCTTCCCCGTGCGCCGCCGCCCGCTGCGCCCCGCCGAGGAGGAGGCCGTCCGCTGGACCGGGGGGGCCGCCTTGGGCCGCACGTCCTCCCCGTCCCGCTCCGGGTCCCGGGACGAGCCCTCCGCGCCGGGCCGCGCCCCCGGCTCGTCCGCGCAGCCGCAGGGCTCGGCGGGGTCCGGGGGCGCGGGCGCGGGCGCGGGGGGGGCGGCGGGCAGAGGTTTGGCCGTCAGTTCGTTGGCGTGGGGGTTCTTGTTGGCCTCGCCGGACGGCAGGCCGTTGGGTCCTCGGGGGGCGGAGGCCACGCTGGGGCTGCTGTCGGCGGGGGCCGAGGAGGAGGCGCCGCCGGGGTCCCCCCTCTCCCGGCCCCCCCGCTCGTCCCCCGAGAGCGAGAGGAGGCTCTCCACGTGGGTGGAGCTGGTCTGCTCGCTGTGGAAGCTGCTGACGGTGCTGTTGGTGTCGCGGTCGGTGCCGCTGCAGTAGCTCTCCGTGGAGCCGCTGCTGCGGGTGCTGAGGCTGCGCAGGCTGTCCGCGCTGCGCTCCCCCCTCAGCGGCCTCCCCCCCCCCGCGCCCCGCCCCGCCCCCTGCTCCGCCTGGTACAGCCCGGACCCGCCCTCCCCGGCCTCCCGCGAGGCCGAGCTCGCCGGGCGGAGCGGGTCGTGGTGCCGGCAGCACTCCGCCCCCGAGGTGGAGGCCACCGCCTGGTCCCGCCCGGGCTCCGCCTCCCCCGCCCCCGCCCCGGCCCCGGCCCGCGCCGGCCTGGGGGCCTCCAGCTCGCAGACGGGGTCCAGCCCGCCTCTCCGGGGAGGGGGGTACAGGCTGAAGTCCGGCAGGGAGGGGTCAGGGAAGGCGGAGCCTGCGGAGCTGGAGGTGCGCGGGAGGCCGCGGGGCCGCGGGTCCTTCCGGAAGGACTGGGAGTGCGAGTGCAGCGGGACGAGCGAGCCGGACTCGCCGTCGCCGGCGGAGGACAGCGATTGGTTGAGCTGCAGAGAGGCGGAGCCGCAGGGGTCGCCGGGGTCCCGGGCCAGCTCCGAGGGGCCCAGGGAGGTGGAAGGCTGCATGGAGGCGAAGGAGTCGTTGGAGACGAGGCAGTACATCTTTGGGTCAGACATCAGGTCTGCGGGGGAGGCGAAGGGAACAGAGAAGGAATTAAAAAACAATCTAACTGAAAATACGGAACAGAAACAAAACCTGCCCCCTCCTTTAAAGATGCAATTTGACTTTTAACGCAGTGATTATTTATGGCCCTGATTCCTAGCAAGTAAGAGTCTGTACACTATTAAAGATACAGGATAGACACGTGCTTCATCTAAACCAGGAAGTGCTTGCCTTACCTGCAGAGAACGCTATTCCTGCTGCACTCACCCTATGAATCCCTACCATGAACCTGTACGGCTACACCTGTCCCGAGGCACCTGTGGGCGTGGCCTCACCTTGGTCCTGACTGCCGTCTTTACACAGGCTGCAGCTCTGAGCAAGACTCAAGCTGATGTCATCTGAGGTCTTCCCTACGTCTCCTCCTGCACACAGGGACAGAGAAAGCAGGGGAAATGAGTCCAGATTTCAAAACTTCACACGCACACACGCACCCACACACATACGCACCCACACACATACACACCCACACACACTCACACGCACACACAGACACATGCACACACGCACAAGCACACACACACTCTCACACACTCACACACACACACACACACACACACACACACTCTCTCTCTCTCTTCCTCTCTCCTCACAAGCCACCCAGGACGGCAGCTGTCAGAGAGTAAGTGAACAGCCCGCTCATCTCTGTCAGGCGGGGCCTAAGCAGTGTTCTGACTGCAGGGAGGACTGGGCTGAAGTGGTGAATAAGCCTGACGATGTTCCACACGGTCGAGCCTCTCAGAGAAAGCTTTATTCATAGACCAGTGATGGAGGCTTTCCCAACCACCGCCACAAACCCAATTCATACACTTGGAAGGAACCCAATTACATATAGCTTGGCAGAGGAGGGTTGGCTGTACGTAACAGGATGGCAATCTGCCTACCCTTGCTCCACACAAGACTGACATCACCAGTACATACACTTGGGCTCAACCCACTGAAGACTGTTAAATATATAGTTACATATATATATATATATATATATATATATATAAATAAGCTCCTAAGAAGGTGTTATTACTCTTCGGTTTCTTATAATATGACTAACAGTGAAGTTATCCACAAGTCAACTGTAATGTTATGTAATGTAATATTTGCAGGGGTAGCTGAATATGCCAACTTTCAGCTGAAAACATAATCCTTCTACCTTTGTCATCTGCCAACAATTTCTAACATTCGAGCAAAATGTTTGTGAAACTGTTCTCTTCGACACAGAACCAACCCGTTTTTCCCATGGGGGGGGGTCAATGAAGCACTATCAACTCCCCCAACTAAGGCGGTACATGAAAAACACTTGTCCAACAACTACGACCCCCCCTTGCAGCCCCCCCCCCCCCGGTCTGAGATCAGAAAAGACAGAGGATCCGTCCCTCCGGATGTACAGCCGGTGAGCTAATTGGCCCGCAGTGACCTTGAATAATTGATGGGTCCAGCCTCACTCCGACACGCAATGTAACGAACCGGCGGCACAAGCGGAGGAAAGTTCATCTCCCCCACTTCCTGCTGGCCCAGGAGACTATCCATGTTGTTTTTTTTTCATTCAAATTCGCTAAAGATAACAGTTCAAATCTCAGCAGGGGCAACACAACCATTGGCCCAAGGGCCAGTGATGCGTTAATCGGATTTCGACTGATCACAGCACGCCTGGCGTTCTACAGTGATGTCACAATGCGCTGAAAAGGGCACATCGTTTTTTTTTTCTTTTCTGAATGAATGTGACAGTGATGCTCTGCAGTGCACTGTTCACTCGTCATTTCTGCGATAGCGGATTGAGTAACACAACCAGCCATCAGGATTACGAATCGCAAAATGCCCGGGTGTGCCACAGTTTCCCCAGCCATAACTGGCTCCAGGTGGGTGGCCTGGTAACAAACATTTTAATACCGATTTGTCTGATTTATCAAACCCACGTCGCTACTGTTGTACTAAACACTCCGCACATGAAGTCGGGCTGTGGACGATGTGGAAGCGGAGTCAGCGCCGCCGTGACCGTACCGACCACCGGGGGCAGTGTTCTGAGAGAAGGACGTGGAGGGAGAGCCAGACGTGTGCAGAGTGTGGGGGAGGGTGCGCGGTGTGGACAGCGCAGGTGCGCCGGCTCAGGTGTGCTTCACCGTACAGGATGGAGCCTTACCTTTGGCTGAGCTTGTGCCTCCGTGCGTGGATGCAATCTGATTGGCAGGAACAAAAGAGAGAAAAGAGCAGGACATTAAATCCAGATAAACAAAACGAGAGTAATGCCGTCCCTCTGCCAATTCCCTTAATGGGGCTGTCAGGTAGTGTTAGTCCTCTTAACAGCACTGCTTTAGGTCTCCAGCCCAGGACTGCAGGGAAGCCCACTGTCCCAGTACAGCTTCACGCTCGCAGACCAAAAGGTCAGGGCCGGGGTCGATTTTATTCCGATCAAGACGATCCATGAAACGAACAGCAATTCAATTCATCAGCCTGAAGAATGGCCCATAATGTCCCACGCAGATACTTTCAATTTGTTAACTCGATTTCAATCAATTTGCCGAATTGGCCGAAATTAAATGGGAATTGGCCGGACGGCTTTGGTCTTCCGGGCCAGAACGGCTCTAGTTTCGGGCGCCTGGGGTGCAGGCCCTCGTGCCGGGACGGCCGTTCAGTCCCGATGCGCGGCCTGGACGGCCGTGCCGAAACACAGAGGGCCTGAATATTTCATGGTTGTGTGGCTGGGGTGGGGGGAGTGGGGGGGGGGGGTGCGGCAGAGAGGATGAGCTTTATATAACCACATCAGGGAGCCTCGGCAGGACTCCGCTGCTCATTCATTTATTACACACGTTCAATTCGGCTGCCGCTGCTCGCTCTTCCCTGCTCCTCCCATCCCACTCCCCCCCCCATCCCAAATGCAGCTCAACGCGGAGTTAATGGGGACTGAACACCGCCCGGCAGGGAGGGACAGAGGTGCACAGGAACCCAGACAGCAGGCATCAGCCAGGAGAAATGAGAGGGAGCCAAAGGCAAACAAACAAACAAACAGAAAAACAAACTGTTGGATGTGTTAGGAATGGTACCTGGGCGTTAAAAGGGATCCTGATTTTAACAAGACACAATTAAAGTGGTAAAATCAGGACAGTGATTTGTTAGCTGTATTAATGCGAGAGCTGCTCTGATCCAGGATGAGGGTTGCACCAGCTTTCTGTAAGTTCTCCCTGAAATTCACACCGCAGGCTTTGTAGCTACTAGTAAATTTACAACTAGGCAGCTACTAAAATTGGTCGCACCATGTGTCCTTAACTCACTGTGATCCTATCCTATCCTATGATAAGAAACAGATGTAACCGTTGGCTTATATGGCTGACGTTGCAGAAGCCAATATGACGCCCAGTCCACTGAGCCTCTCAATTTCCCCATAGGCTGTAACGGAGAAACTTATTTTCAACCCAGTTGAATGTTGGTGAGGATGAGGTTCATAGTCTTCTTGTAAATCTTCAATATATTCAAATGGGTTTGCCATTGAAATGTTATTAATTGTGCCGTTATTCCGAGTCAATGGCTTGTGTAAATATTCAGTTTATACGTAGGGTTACATTATAACTATGTTGTGTTGTACAATCAGTTTTATTTTAGTAGTGTGTAAGTTGTAGCTGAGTAGAAATTAACATTACAGCTAGGACTTCCTTATGCACAGCTGGTGCACCCAGCCACAGGACTGTACTCTCAACACCTATGGTGTAAAAAGCTCCTGCACTGAAGAGCCTGTGTCAGGTTACACCGCCGTACACCTGGGGTATAATATCACCTGTCCTATAGGCACAGGAAGCGGCAGGCAGGTAATTAAGACTGGAAACCCGCAACACCTGCTACCCTCAAGAAGCACCCCTCGGATTGGTTTCCTTGGCGACGGCCGAAACGGAGGAGGGGAGAGGAGGGGAACACAGGCGCGCCCCGAGACCCTCACCCTCCCTTCCGTGCGGGAAAAAAAAAAAAAAAGACCCACCTGGTGGCTGGAATCCATGGCGGTGTAGGAGTTCCGGGAGCTGCAGTCCACCGGCGGAGTCTCATCGCGAATGAAGTCCGCCATCTCGATGCCCCCTCCAGGATCTCTGCACACGCATCACAGCACACGGAGGCAGGCTGCTCGGTTACCTGGCAACACCATCTCACAATTCCAGCTCCAGTACATGGGTATCAGGAGGGTACTCTGGCACCGTTATAGCGGATAACGCATCGTTAAAAAAAGAAAAAAGAGCTCAACCCTTTCCTCGCCTCGTAAGACGGCGTGGGTTCTGAGCGCAGAGAAGGAGCGAGCCGCCATCGCGCAGCACGAGCCGGCCACGGTGGAGTCGTTACCAGCCGGGCGCGGACATAAAACACCAGCGTGTCAGCATTTCAGGACGCACCGGCGTTCATTCCACCAAGTATTTACAAAGCCTTTTACACCGCTCATTTTCTCTTTCGATAACAAAAATCACTTCGCCACTGCCACCGAGCTGCCAGGCTTTATTGCAGTTAATGAAGAACGTGGAAATGCCATGCGTTTCTATTTGTCCGATTTTTAATCTTCCGAATTTAATAACTCACAATGTGCTTTGTGCGGGACACAGTGTTCCAACAGACGAGGCCACTATTAAAAAAAAAAAAAAAAAAAACCCCCCATCAGAGGGTGAAGCTTGCAACAGCAACCCAGCAAACAATGGTCCTCGGGATTCATGCTCATAACAGGGACGGGAGGGGGGGGGTCCTAATTGGAACAGTCTAGCCCAATAAATACCCAGACGGAGAGGAATGTGATCCCAGATGTGTGGGCTGCGGACCGACACTGCTCCTGTGGTTATGACTCCACAGTCTCGCCCCTTCTCAAAGGTCCACATTCTCTAAGGAATGTGAGAATGAGTCACTTTTTCAGGTCTGCCTCAGTAACGGCAGAGTTCAAAGAGCAAAAAAAAAATGTAAAGGGCCCCCTCCCCCCCACCACCCTCTCTGAAAGCAGCAGGGTGGGACACCACTGCCAGACAGGGGCTGGCCGTTTCCTTGGCCCTCAGACACACAGGCTATTGTCCTGGATTACGCACGGCCTTCGCTGACACTCCTATACAGGGTATGTATTTCCTGACACCACATAGAGGTTTAAATGGATTTTTTTTTTTTCCCACTGGACTCCCACCTTAACTTTTGACCCCCGTGTGCACAGTACTGCTCTAGTCTTAATCCAGTCACCATGACAGCAGTGGGCGAGTGACATCATCACCAACGGCGGTTTGATTCATCTAGCGCCGATCAGGCTATGCCAGCAGTGGTGCCGCGGCCGGCAATTCCCAGATCCGACAAGCGAATGGAACTTCACTGGCACAGCGACACTCAAGCTGACTCACACCGCGTGGCCTACAACTCGCTCCGAGTCTGAGCAAGAACAAGGAAGCGAAACCAGGGGAAGAACGGCTGGACCGAAACTCACATTAGCAGACCTGGGTAGTTGGCTGCATTAACCATTTAAAGCGCAAGATCACAAATATGTGATTAGAGTGTTCTAAACCGAACATTCTAATGCTGATGTAACAATCACTAGCGGTTACTGAAAGTAATGGAGTTCTAGAACACTGACGTCCAAGAGTTCCATCCAAGATTTCAAGCATTCCTGTGAGTGAGAGGATCCCCCCACCAAAAACAAAGACCAGTACAAGTGCATGACCTCACCCTGGCCCGTTGCTGTCCTCTTGGCGGGTGGCGCTGCCGTCGTTGGCTCCCTCGGTGCTGGCTCTGCTCCCCCCCGCCTCTGCGGCCCGGTGCTCCACAACCTCGCCCTCGTCCAGGGCGTGGTGCAGCCGGTAATTCACCGCCTTCAGCAGGAGGAACAAGGCGGCGATCACCCCGCAGTAGATCCCTACGATGACCATCGTGGGGGGAAGGGCCTGAGAAGGGGCAGCCACACACAAGCCTTAGGCACAGAAGCAAGGAGAACAAACTGCACCCGGTGTAGCACAGGAGGTTTCCAGCGGTACACTGAAATACAGAGCTCTGGGGTGGGGCCGAGACCAGTCCCTTGAGGCACACCAACACAATTCCTTCATCACAAACATCTTTTCCATAAGTCCTGCACTTTCACTCTTTCTGAGTTTCAGAGTCAACTCGCACAGCTGATTAACATGACCTAGGTGCGACTGCATGCCAAACATTCATTCGTTCATTATTTTCCAGCGCTCATAACGGTCAGTTTTGCTCACATTCCACCTCCAGAAGCAAAAGCAGGTGGTGGGTGTAATATCAAGCTGACATAGCTACAACTTCAAGACTACTTCCCTACATTATTCCACACCAGTAGGCTAATGGTTGGATTTTTTTTTAACAAACTGTCTCACACCTCACTGTTGACTTGTGTATGGAGGCCCTAATACACGACAGTAACTCTTTTATTTTAAAATACAACCCAGAATGCCAGACTAATCCAGACTAATGTAGCGTGAAGCCAGCAAACCAAAAGCAGCAGCCTCAGAATAGATATCAGTCCATCAGAGGCGCACAGTCCAAACCAGGTTCCAGAGCTTTACAACCAATCATAAACCACAAGGCTACTGACCTTGTACCCACGAGCAATCAACAGACACCACGGAAGCACATTTGCAGACAGAGCTAAATGTACTCCCACTCATCAAGAGATCAGTTTTAATTCGGTTGTGAAACTGCAGGCCGATGAATCGTTCAGGTCATAACCGAGAGATTTTACCACTGAACCTGCAGACCTAGCCCCGACCTTTCAACGTGTGGGCCACTGAAACACTCAAAAAACCATCACACAAAACAGCCCAGTATAACGGCAAAAATTTTAACCCACTGTTCAGGACCGGTATCAGAATAACATCTGAAACGCATAAGAATGGTGTACTGGAGAGCCATGTGAATGCGTTTGTGAATATTGTTTGTGAATTTGTTCCTTTCTTTCTGTTAGAGGATTCAAAATGGGGCTGTTCATGGCCTGCTTTGTAAAAAAAGACACAATTTCACAGCAACTGCAACGAAACCCCAGGAAACTGAGTCACTCTAAAGCAGGACACAGAACCAGTTCAGAGTGGCTCAGAAAGCACAAGTCATTCCAAATAATTCAACAAATTGTAGAACGAATTCATGCTTTAAAATTTTTTTTTGTTTGTTTTTTTTTTTTTAAGTGCCATCAAAGTCTGTTGAACAAACCTGTACTCAGCTTATGGGTACCGTTTACGACTTATTTTGCTTTCGCAACAGCCTCACCCCATGACAGAAAAACAGGTAAGTCCAATCAAACAGACACATTTTCCCCACTTTAATTACTAAGCAACACACAAGGCCTCCCGGTGTGCAAGTCCAGCTGAAGCACTGCTGCAGTGCTGAGGCCCAGGGTCCGTTAATAAACCCTGACCGTGTCAGAGCTGACGGGGGGCGGAGCTCCCGCTGTGTGACACGCAACGGGCCGCACTGTTACCCAGGGGAGGGCTCAGCTGAACACTACCTACTGCACCTGCCCCACTGAACACTATCTACTGTGCCTGCCCCACTGAACACTACCTACTGCGCCTGCCAGACTGAACACTACCTACTGCGCCCGCCTCACTGAACACTACCTACTGCGCCTGCCTCACTGAACACTACCTATTGCGCCTGTCTCACTGAACACTACCTACTGTGCCTGCCAGACTGAACACTACCTACCGCGCCTGCCTCACTGAACACTACCTACTGCGCCTGCCCCACTGAACACTACCTACTGCACCTGCCAGACTGAACACTACCTACTGTGCCCGCCTCACTGAACACTACCTACTGCGCCTGCCTCACTGAACACTACCTACTGTGCCTGCCTCACTGAACACTACCTACAGCGTCTGCCCCACTGAACACTACCTACTGCGCCTGCCAGACTGAACACTACCTACTGCGCCTGCCTCACTGAACACTACCTACTGCGCCTGCCTCACTGAACACTACCTACTGTGCCTGCCAGACTGAACACTACCTACCGCGCCTGCCTCACTGAACACTACCTACTGCGCCTGCCTCACTGAACACTACCTACAGCGTCTGCCCCACTGAACACTACCTACTGCGCCTGCCAGACTGAACACTACCTACTGCGCCTGCTTCACTGAACACTACCTACAGCGCCTGCCTCACTGAACACTACCTACAGCGTCTGCCCCACTGAACACTACCTACTGCGCCTGCCAGACTGAACACTACCTACAGCGCCTGCCTCACTGAACACTACCTACTGCGCCTGTCTCACTGAACATAACCTACTGCGCCTGCCTCACTGAACACTACCTACAGCGCCTGCCTCACTGAACACTACCTACTGCTGCGGGCAGCTGGGCCCCCGCGGCCTGCCTGCCTGCCTGCTGTGCCCGCCCTGCATGAAGGGCACCATTTCACAGCCACGCCTGCGCAGCTCAGCCGCAACACTGCAGAGTGAACAGAACTGGTGCCCGGGAACGCAGCACCTGCGTAGCTCAGCTCAGCTGGAACACTGCAGAATGAACGGAACTGGCACCTGGAAACGGGCACAGCAGGGTACACGCATGCAGGTCTGGGCTCTCCTGGATATACAGAACAGCATGGTAGCAGTGGGTACAAAAATGACTGGGCATCCGCATTAGGAGAAATGTCAAAAATGTGTTGCAAAATTTTTAAAAAAAATTTTTTTTATTTTTTTAAAAGAATAACAAAAAAAAAACCACAAGCCGATTTTATTTACTGCAATCAAAGTCTTGTTTTTGACAGAATTGAAAAAATACACAGGCTTATGCCAAATTTATTTAGTTCAAACATTTTTCAGATCAAATATAATTAGTTTGGCCCAAATAATAATTTTAGCGAGCTTATCCGGGTTTGAAACGGGGTGCAAATGGCCGCTCGATCGATGGCATCGCGAGGAGCCCGTCTCCACATCTCTCCACCGCACGACCAAACGGCAGGTCATAAAACCTCCGCGTCAAAAAATAGGGCCCCTGCTCGCTACTCAAACACAAGCAGGAGACTCCGATAACTCAGACCCTAAAAGGTAAAAGAAGAGGGGAGAGAGCTGTCGTGTGCGTGTGTCGGGCATTTCCCCCTGTTGTCCGAAGAGCGGCGTCCCGCCTGAATTTTGGGCGCTCGCTGGCGTTTCGCGGTCGGCCCCTCCGCTGGAGGTTAAAGGTCACGCGTCCTGCCTGTCCTGCTCCACCGAGGCGGCAGAATGAGGCGCAAGCAGCGGTAATTCTGCACACGGGTTCCTTTACCCCAAACCCAAAGGTCCACTTGAAACACGGTAATAAAGCAACGCGTCCATCCGCCTTCTAGGCACAAAAACATTTTTATTCATTTATTTAGAACACACGCTGTACACCGATAAAGCTATTATGACACCGTTATAGCTCCAATATCCTCTTCCATGTCCCTTGGCCTTTACAGTATAATAAAAACATAATCAAACACGCGGATAGTGGCAGCACTAAAATAAAATAAAAAGCGGGTGACCGATAGTCCTATTCTTTAAATTGCTAAGATCCTCACAAACACTATTGTCTTGATTTTTTTTTATTTTTAAAAACACTTCAGCCACAAAACAAATAAACCATAAGCTGGAAGCAGAGACTGCACATTTATTCACTGGCACGAGTGGACAGGAGATGCCACACAGATCTACAGCTCAGCGCAGACTGTGGAAGTGTCAGTCTAAGCACAGATGTGCAATATTAGCGCTGCCACATCTCCGCCACACCGGTGGCTCCTCACAGCAGACGAGCGTGAATTAGAGTGTCGTTTTTGAGTGACGCTTCCCTTACGGTCCAGTAAATTGCACATTCATAGATCTACTTACTTCTTTTGTGGCCTTGCACTGTATTCGCTACAAAACACAATTTTGGCAGTGGCACATTCCAAATTTTTTTTAACTTCACTTCACTACCTACCAGTGTGGAGGAACTGGTCTTTCGTGTCTGTAAGGACACCTGGCAGCGCAGAACCAGCGAATTCTCTCAAAGTGCCGTTGCTACACAGAGACAGGTGATGAGACCGAGCCCTCTGAGGCCACCGTTATCTGTGTGTTCCCCACACAGGTACAGGTACAGGGTGCAGTCAGAGCACCGTGAGCCATCACCAAAACCCAAATACTGCTCAATCTGTGCAGGGCCCCGTTTCACAAAGCACGGTTACTCAGTTAGCTGGGTAACAGCACTGAGGAAAAACCAAATTTGGAACATGGGCTGAAGTAAAAAGAGATGGTTGGGGTTTTACGTAGCGCAGTTATCAGCTATCTCAGTAATCCAGCTTTGTGACACACCCCCCCTCCCCAGGTCCATCCCAGAGAGTCACTATGCGGACATGACCCATCTCCTCAGTACGGCGTTTGATTTCACACATGAAACATGGCGTCAATCAGCGCCAACATGAATGTTTTCACAGGAAACCACATTTTATCACTTTTTTTTTTGTTGTTGTTGGTGGAGATCCCCTTAAAAAACATCTGAAACTGCATCATTGGGTCATATTCTTGAAAGCAAAACAGAAATATTTCTGGTGAAAGTGTGATAACTGTGTGATAATTTCTACAGTTATAAGATTACAGGGAATCCCCAAATTTCACAGCTGGGATGGATTATTTACATCAGTATGTTGGAACTCTTTTGAGAAACGAAAGTGTTCACACAAGGTTTAAACTTCAACACGACATTCGATGTCAATTTACACAATCTGAAGATAATGTTCTAAAGTTATTTTCAACAGAAAATAAGATAGGACGTATAAGCTGGAAAGTATTATAGGCATTACCCATTATAATCTCTCATGTTAACTAAACAGATAAGATGATATTTAGCCTAACATTCTCTAAAAGTATTCTGGTGCTAAATGCACTTAGTTATTCATATCACAAAAAAATATAACATTTGAACAAAATTAAGACGCACTGATCTGATTTTTTACTGAACAAATAGATAGCACTGTGCTGTAATTGTATAATGTTTTAAAGGTATTAGCCTACTAAACCAAAATGAGCAGCGGCATGTTGCCTCCTCTCTAGACTTTTATGAGGGCTTTAGCCAGCTAAACGAGTCTAAAAGGCTCTTTTACATCTCTGGAAAATGCAGGATAAGCCGCTTTTTCCCATAAGTCTAGAATCAAAGGCAAACTGACGCGTACAAGAAGAATGGCATTAAGTCGATGCTGCTCTGCCCAACTCTGTAGGCAGTCTGACACAGAACTCCCACAGCGCTAATACACACACACACACACACACACACACACACACACACACTTTCTCAAGCTCATCTACTAGGGCAGTTGCAAGTTGTTTGCATATGTAGACAGTTAATGCAGTCTTCTCTCACACCAACCACTCGTGTTGGTGTAAAGCATATAAAATAGGAACTGCCCAAATATTAGCCTGGTTTGTGATCCATCTTTGAGTAATCATGTCTAACAGGTCAGACCACTAGGAAGAGTTTGATAATGGTACATTTCAACGTAGTTACGAGACCAGAGCTTTTAATATACCAGGGAAGTAATATACAAATGCATACAACTTTATTTACGTAACACCTTTCAAGCAAAGTGTTTTACAGACAATAATGCCCCTGACAGAGTGAGAACCCACTCCTCCAGCAAACAAGGCCAAAGATCTTTTATTTACGAAACAGATACTCAACTTGAGTTCTGACATTGCTTTAGGTAAAAGACTTGTGAGACTGGCCGTCTTATCCAGAATATTCTTGAAAGGGAAATTATCAAAAGCATTTATAGGGAGCCCAGCAGTGCGGACAGCACTAGAGTTATATTGCTAAACAGAAACACCTAGACATGGACAAACGGACAATGGAAGAATCATCCATTTACAGAACAACTGGTCCATTAAATAGGATATCTTTGGCAGTGTCTTCTGAAGCAGCATAGAGAAATTAATGGAACTTAAAAAGGTGAAACAAGCCACCTTCATCGGCCTATCAAGGAAAAAGGTCAACGCAAGACACACAAGACTGCCTGGTCTGAAATGACGCAAATAAGAGGTGTCTAGGTAACCACGAACTCACAGTCAGAAGGAAACATTTTCTACCGCAACCCGACTCAGAGAAACGGAGATGCAGCAGCACGTTAAAACTGAGTATCTTCAGACTACAGCCACCTTGTGACTCGAAACATTCACTATTCCCATGTGCCAAGAACACAGCACTCAGGATACCTCAGCTACTTTTCACTTTTCACAGCAAACTCAAGGTCAGCAAAGCACAGCATGTGAGATTTGGCACGGGGGGGGGGGGAGTGTGGAACAGCACAGAGCCACGCGTGTATCGAGCTGCCGTCTCTCTAAATCACTTCAAATTCTCTCAGTAGTTCAGATTCTCTGCATTTCTGGCTATACCAGTTTGGTGGTAAATAATTGATACTTTTACAAGGAGCTAACTGTAAGTTGGGAAAAAGATAATATCCACATTTGGATGTGCGAGATTACTCGACATGAGAACATTTGCATGGCGTGAGAACTGCGGTGCCTGAGAACAGTGGTGAAGGCAGTTTGTGTGTGTGTGTGTGGGGGGGATTAAACAGATCTGGAAACAGCACTGTTATGACTTCTAGCAGCCTTACCAGTTGCAGCTAGTAGTGTTAGCTAGGACCCTGTCGATTAGGTACACTAATAAAATTAATTGCCAGTTTTACATGTGATCCCATCCCTTGGGTCTAGAGTCTAGAACTAGTATCAGCGGATAAGGACACTATATCAGCAGTTTCCAGCATTTCTCAGTTGTTCCCATTGTTTACACTGGCGAGGCCACAACATTGTAATCACAAACTATACTGGCACCGCTCCAAATATGTAAGAGAATCCTGCGCAGCAGCTTTCGACCAAAGCAGCAAATGAGAATTAAATGAATATTATTACCGCATAAACAGAACTCTAGCTGAGAGTGAGATGTGCAGCTAGAAACATATGTTATCTGTCTACCATGACCGCATTTTCGGTAGTTAGTTCCTTAAGGTAATGTGGTAAGTACGTAAACTAAATCGTCCTTAATGATCATATTTGTTTGGCTGACAGCACGATAAACGGCGTAGTGACGTTTGTTCTTTTAATATCTAACATTTCAAGAATATAGACTTGAGAAGATGTGCTGGCTAATGACGTGAGACCTCTTTAAAAGCATTAAAGGGTGGTGGGTGCATGGAGAGAAAAATCCCACTGTACTCACTTTCCTAACGGCTGAAACCAGTACCCCGCTGTGCAATGAAATGGCTGAAATGATGCTGAATCATCTGTATTTTGCGTGAAGACAGGTTAGGGTTGCACATAAATTATACCTGTGTTTGAACTCAATAACGCGCCTCCCTCTCTCGCACCGTTCACTGACATCGCAAGGGAGGTAACTGTTTGTGTGGTTCGTTCTTTATTTCTGAGGTTTTAGGTAGCCAACAACCTAAAATAGATCTGAACGAAACATCTTGTTCACACGCGCGCACAGGAAGAAGGTCAAGTATAACCTCGGAGACAGGGGCCCCTTTACTTTACAGTAACGTTATACTGCCATGCGCATGCAAAATTTGCCCCTGGAAAAAGGACATAGAACAAGCGCAGATCACCGTACGTTACGCCGAATTGCGCAGTTACCAGGCTGGCAAGTTTAACGTTAACCAACTGACAACACCATAGGAAACAACACTCGGATGAGATTACACGATTGGTCATCGCCACGTTTAGAGTACTGGATGACAATTTAGTTTGTGGTCGGTACATAAATATCATGTTAAGCTGCTTGTTATCGTACGTTGCAACAAGACACAAGAAAAGCTAAAAACACAAACAACAGAAATGGCCGCAAAAAGGTTCCTTCGATAATAAATCTATGGGTGGCAAAGAGTCAGAACAGTCAAATCTCATCAGTGCCATTTGAGAATGTGCTTGAATGCTTTGTGTGATCTCCAAAACTTACTAAGCGTTACCTGGTGTTGGCTAACTAAACAGTCTAACTCTTACCTGGCGGTTTTGGACCAGCTAGTCAGCTGGAAAGTTTTTACACAGCTGGCTCAGCTTACATTAGTCTACCTATGGACTCTGGCAAACAAACATATGTTTATTATTCAGACGCCTTTGCTACCTAACATTTCCTTGCTAGCTAGCGACCTGGCGAACGAAGTAGCACCATATTAAACTGGGTATATAACAGTTATTATCAAACACTTACATCGCCAGCTAGGTGGACATCGCTAGTTTAAAAAAAAAAAAAATTAAAACTTGCTAACGCTGAGCAGATGACTGACTATGCTTACATCACAACGTCAGCCACCATGACGAAAAATAACGGTTATCGTAAAGCTTATGCTAGCCATCTAGGTCTAGGCAGTTAGCCAGCAGGCTATCTTGATATGATGCTATAGTCTTCTAAATTTCTTCTGAAAGCAAATCCAGTGAATTGCCAGCAACTAGCTTAATCTAGTAATCTCGGAAGACAATGCATTATCTATCTAGACTAGATCCAACTGTCGTCGGAGTTAAGCAATCGCACCTGATGATAACATAATCATAATTTTGCACAAAGGACAAAGCACCCAACAACCATTCTGTTACTTATCTATTCAGGTAGTTAAAGATAATTGTGACACACAGCCACATTTGCTATAATTTGGGGCCCCGAAACAAAGGGTCCACCTACACTATACCTAACAGTTGCTAGCCAGTTCAGCCATACGACGAAAGCCCTGAACAGTAAACGATTGCTAGCTGGGTTAGCTAGTGTCTTGCCTGGAGCAGCTCGTCAGCCAACGAACGAGCCACAAGCCATAGACAAGCTACAATTACACATATCATGAAAACAAAAATAACATGCAAATAAAACTCACCATGTACAGCGTAAAAGGGAAACAAAGTAGGAAGAGCCATATGTAGAGGTGTAAGGCATTAACAAATGTATTTTGATGGGGATCGTAATACCAGCCTCCTGTAACAGAAGCCCACACTCCTTGCCTCAGGATCTGAAGTGTTTGAGATCCCATGGTTTATCCCTTCCAGACCGTGAAGAAATAAAGAAAGAGTTGGGCGACGCGGAGCTTAACCGTCCCGAAACATGGCAAACAGTGTTATGTTTTCAGACTCTGGTCTGAAAATCCCCACTGCAGCCATCTTCTCTGCAACTAGCTAGCTTGGAGGACTATTCTTGGTCCTCCACCGGAGAGCTTCCTATCCCGCCACGCCCTGCGTGTCAATATTACAAAACAACACAATGGAAAGAGGGCTGCTCAAAAACGTACAGATCCAATTCTGCTCTGTAGTACCCCCGCGTGGCAACCAATTGTACATAAAATGTCATAACACATCTTTTGTGGGTAAAGAAAAACAGAAATGTTATTTTATTCAACAGTGCCCCTCAGTGTGACATGCTAGGTAATGTTGCTAGGCGCATTCGTTGTAGGCAGAAATTAAGTCACATGATATAACGAAGTGCTATCAAATGTTTTGGTTATTCGAGGTTTTCTGTTTAATAATGTATGTATTTGGTGGTTAGTTTTTTTTTTAAGTTTAAAAGAAACTATTACTGTTCTGAAATTTTCTTTTTAGACAAAGGGATGTATAGCATTAAGGTAACTCGTGTTGCATTTTTTAAAAAACGAGCCTCAACATTAAAATACTTCTCATTCCGGTCCGTTGTAACAATTATGACAGTTTCACTCATTTATAATCCATATTTTTTATGCCAGAACACTAATTAATTCCACTTTGTCCAATCCCTAATTTTATTGTATGTGTGATTTATTATACTCCCACTGTATCCAACGCCTTTCTGTTTATTTTCAGGGAAAGAAATGCAAACATATGTTTCAGTGACACACTTTCAACCTTCAGATTGGCAGGATTTTAGTTGAGCCTGTAAAAGTCGGAGTAAGACAAAGTTAATGTACAACAACATTATTATATTACTAACAGACACAATTCAGATCCACACGAGCCATGAAATACAGCTTAGGTGCATTAGATGTCTCCATAACAGTGCCTGGATATTCTTCAGCATAATTTTCACATTACCTCATCATCATTGATTTACCATGTCAGCCCGTTTTTCCCTCTTTCATTTTATTAATTATGATGACCTCTGGCATTTAGAAGTTAAGTCATCATATTGACGTATTTTCTTCGGTTAAAGCAAATGCTTCCCAGATTTCAGACATTAGTTTCAGATGATTCATCTGTATTAGCTCGTTCTAGGCCTGGGTCCGGAGTAAACAGCATTGTGAAAATGTACGTTAAGTTCCAAGTTCCAATGTTCGGTGCTACACACGTTCACCACAAGATGGCATTATATCCCACAATTGTTTCATATTTTCAAGGAGGGGCATTGCAAACGGTATAAGCAATTTGTGTTTTTTATCGTACAAAGGTCAAATTATATTTTACTTCCCAGTGATAATCAATTACCCAAACTTGAAGAGCACATCTCAGTCACTTGCATGTTCATAGCAATGCATGTAGCAAAAAGAATATATAGTGCAAATGACCAAATGTAGATGTTATCTCACAATTGCAGTACAGCGCATCTCACAGGTGCTCTGTTAAGACTCTGCTTGAGTTAACAGCATGGTCAAACCAATTCAACCTCCCAACAGAATTACATAGGTACATTACTGTGTAATTTTAAGGGAATGATTTTTCACAGAACATGGTGTAATGTATGAGGTCAATGTGCCCTCAGCAAACAAGTCCACTGAATCGCAGAGTGCAGTGAGGATGCAGTGTGTGACACCTCCCCCCAGATCTGTAGAACTTCTCACCACTGTGCCCAGTCAGACCAGCTCCTCACTGACCACAACACTGAATCATCTAGTATAAAGCCTTCCCAGAAGGGTGGAGCTAGTTAGAGAAACAAAGGGCAGACCGACTCCATATTAATGCCCCAAATTTTGGATGAGATGTTGGACGTCAGGTGTCTACATACTTTTGGCCACGTAGCATAGTCGGCAGAGGAAGGAACGCGTGGCTGCCTGGCTGTTATTTGGTTACGGACCGGATCCGGTCCGAATGCGCAGCCAAAGCAGATGTGATGTTGCTGACTGGTGCACAGCGCAGTGCCAGGAGACTGTGGCCAGGGATATTTCTGCCCTCCGCAACCCAACTGCCTGTCCCCTCCAACGTTTCCTGCACTATTATTTTGCCTCCCAAAGCTTTTTTAAAACACATGGCTGCAGGTGTCGGAAAATGTGGAGATCAGCACAACTGCATTCACATTTGTTTATCTGTAACTGACATCCCATAACCCGTTATCACAATACACAATGGACCAACCTGGGTTTTGCAATATATTGCAAGGGAATTAAGCAAATTAAACAGTATTTCGTTCAAAATGTTTATGCCATATTTGCTGCATTTTTCTAGCAAGACAATCCACCCATTTTACATCAGGTTTTCTTAACACAATGACATTTTATTCACTTGTTTTTATAAAGAAAGTATGAAAAATTTCTGTCAAGCTCTTTCAGGAGACATGCAGACACACACAAGAAAAAAAATAGCGCCACTCCACAGGCTGGCTTTCGACCAGATACCTTTCTGAAATCTACACAGAAATGTTTTTTTCTGGTACCTAAGGATTCTGGGAATGCTGCCTGTGATCAGAAAAGCAGATAAGAAAAAAAACCTAAGAATTCACTCATCACTTACTGTTCCCTACATACTAAAAAATATACAAAACCAAAACTCTCAGAAACCCTGAAAAATATAAGAGAATGTTCCAGAACCTTGACTTGCCTTCTAAAAAGAAGGTTATTCCGGTTCCATATATAAAAAATAAAAAAAACACGTCATGTGTTTTGACTGCACCGGTAAACATCCCCAACATGTCCAGGCAGCTGCAGAGAGCAGACGAGCGCTCCCGGCTGGTCACACGGTCCGTGCGGTAAGACACGCAGAGCTCCTGTACAGGCATGCTGGCCCACAGAGTGAGAGGGCGGAAGAGGAGCACAGAATGCCTGCTGCAGCCGTACATAAGAGTCCACATCTTCAGAGAGACTGAGCAGAGTCTCACTGGCTCCTCACCACGACCCGGCTTTACTTTCCCATTTCAGCTATATGCATTTCACTAACTGTGTGTGTGTGTGTGTGTGTGGCCAAACCAAGGCTGAAGAACTGATGGAAGGCAAAACTTAGGGCTGGACCACTTACTCCAATATTTTTATTTTTGAAATTTTTTCCCTCCGCTATTCTCTCTCATTTAGAATGCTCAATCACAACTGTAGGTCTGCTCCATTCTGCCACATTCTTCGTCAGTTTGGGAAGGGCACACACTGTCCCACACATCCGCTGAAATGTGTGAGGTCAGCTGACCGCAGCTCTTGCACACTAACCTGCCAGGCAGCTACCAGGCCGGAGGACTGCACAGTCGATACAGACAGAGCGCAAATGTCCGCTAGGCCAGAGTGTAGAGTGCAGAGTGAAGCCCTTCTCACTCCTCACAGCACTAGGAGCAGCTACAGGGTCTTCATACATCACCCTGCAGGACTCCTGAATATGGCCAACACTGGCACTCTCCAGATCCAGTCCAGTCTGTAAGTGCCTCTGTCAAGCACGCCACTGAGAAACGCCATGACTCCATTTCACAACTGAATAACCTCTTTTTTTTGACCTGCCCAGCAAAAAAGTCAAAAAAAAAAAAAAACCAAAACAAAATAAATCGTCCATCTTGACCCACACAGTGCACTGGTATGGAAACACCACTTAACGTGGCAGCAAGGGTTCGCTAGCCTCAGAAACGGCTGCAGCCGTGTCCACCAGCGTGGCGCTTCACGCGTTTGCATTCGGTCAGGGAGGCCCGTCAGGTAGCGTGTCATTGGGTCGGGGAGGCCCGTCAGGTAGCGTGTCATTCGGTCGGGGAGGCCCGTCAGGTAGCGTGTCATTCGGTCGGGGAGGCCCGTCAGGTAGCGCATCATCACTGCAGCCGCGCTCGTTTCTCCGGGGGGGCCTTGGCAGGCGGGGTGGGGGCGGGAGCCTTGGCCGCTGGCTCCCGCTCCTCCTGCTTCACCGACTCCACAGGCGGCTCCGGCTCTTTCTTCACCTCCACTGAAGGGGGGGCGGGGAGACAGAGACACAAACAGAAAGGGTCATTACAGACCAGTCCTGCCCCTCTCTGAGCGAATCATTCCACGACCAGCGTGGCCTCTGCACTGACGTCCGGATTCCTTTCACAGTGCCGTTTCACATCTGTCAACAACCAAGTAACTTCTTCCGCTGGGAGAGCAATTCACATGAACTCTTCACAAATTCAGTCAACACCCATTAGAAAGCACTGAATTAATGTGAAAAGGCGTTAGCAGGTAAGCTATACATTATGAATGCCTAATAATACACACAGAACAATACCACTTCCAATAATAATAACCAAATCACAATTTTAATTAATGGGAGCAGAAACAGGAACTGAATCTTACCTGGAATTGGCTTTTCTCCTGGCTTGGGCTGAAAAAAAAGTGATATTAATGCATTAACATAAATATAAATCCAAATTCACACTTTTCCATACCAGTCCCCTTCTGAAATCATTAAAACAAAAAGTACTATGTATAACACACCAATAGTAAAAGAAAGACTTGGCGGGGGGGGGGGGGTAAAAGATGGTACTTGGCTAAACTGGCTCAGATTTAAGCTGAGGAGAGTAACTGCAGGGCTGAGAATGGTGGCGATATTACTACACCACTAAGACAGTACTGAGGAAAGAGTGGAAAGGATACTCATAGTTCTCTAATATGTGTGTTTGCTATGGCCTGCTGACAACTCAGTGATATCACAGCACCTGATAGAAAGTTGGGGGAAACTTCTGTCTGAGATCCAGCAGCAGTGTGTCGACCCTTTGTCTCTGAAACAGAGAGCTGGGCTCCTCCTTCTTCTTGGACTTTGGCTTGGCCTTTTCTGGAAATTTGCATGAGTGTAAAAAAAAGGAGGACTTTCATTCCACAAAACCTAAAAATACCCCAAGGGCATATGCTTTCATTTGAATGAACAGAAATGGAAGCTAACGAATGGGGAAAAATTGTCAGTCACCATAAGTTCTACAGGCATGCTTTATTTACAATGTGATTAAACTAGACTTTGAATTTATATACTATCCACTCAATACATGTCAATATACAAATGAGAGAAAATCAAGATAATTAAGCTTTAACAGTACTGACTCCTCCCATTGACTGAATCTCCAAACCTCTGGCCACAAATCCAGCTGTTTTTAAGGTATGAAACTCCAGGAGTCACAGCACTGACCTCTTTCCTCCTGGTCCTTGAAGTGCCACCAGTACCCTTTGGAGGAGTGGTAGCGACAGTAAGACATGGCCTCGTCAAAGGCGGACTGGATCCCGTGGATGGCAGACAGCTTTGGGAAGAGCACAGAGACGGCATACGCCAGAATAAATCAGGCTATGCACTCATTTACTCACCGACTGAGACAGACCCATCAAACACAAATACTAACTCAAAAAACAGGATTAGCAAAAACCAGCATCTCTCACATGTTACACAGAAAGGAAAGGCGAAAAAAAAAAGGAAACAGCTCCACAGACTCACCACTCTGGAGCCAATGACAGAGCCCAGGTCTGGAGCCTGATACACTACCCCGGCAATGATGTAGTAATCAGATAAGGGGATGACTGCAGTACAGGAGAGAAGAACAACAGCGTCACAAGTGGCTTGCAAACTGCATGCATACAAATGGGTTTTTTTAACAGGGCTCTACACAAACATTTTTTCCAATGAGCACGTGCTCCCACGTTTACAAATTTAGGAGCACACTCATGCATCCCAAATAATAGATGAACTCAAAAATTATTTTTCCAGATAGCACACATCAAGTTAAAGGCAAATGCTGTGAAAATGGGAACACTGTAGAGCCCTGTTTATAGTTTGATCTCCTGACTGTGTACCTTGATTAGGAGACTGCCTTTGTTGCTTACGAATGATGTAGAGGATGGGCTCCTGAGCATAATGAAGGGTGTACTCCACTCCCACCATTTGCCTGAGAAACACACAGAAAAATTCTCATTAAGGCAACAAGGCAAAAAACGCAAACGATATATACAAAACACATAGGCACAATAAAAAAAAAACCACGTTCAAACCCCATACTGCGGCGGGCAAACGGAAAGTACACATACACGAAGAAACATAGCAGCAAGATTTGCCAGTCATACACGTTCACCTATTGCACTTTCATTATAAATGTGTCACCTGTCATTCGCTGGGGACATTCTCATGTCTGTCACCCAATACAAAACGTGGTACTTGCTTCTTAACACTCACTTCAGATGGTCGAGCGTGAGTCGCTGCATCTTAACCACCTCATTGTTGCATGTGCGATCGTAGAATGGGTTGCTTCTCTCGGAGAAGTAATCAAGCACATTACCGGGGTTGAGGATTGGCCATCCACTGTCAACCCACGAAATTCCGAGGAGGTTGTCTGGACAGAGAAAGTGACACACACACATCCACATAATCACATGACACGCTTAATAAAATGCAAATAGCGATAATTTAGCCCAAGAGAACTCCTGATACATGATACAACCTGGTAAAGTTGATACATAAGTTGTCAAAGTGTAACCGATTTACATTACATTTATTTGGCAGACGCTTTTATCCAAAGCGACGTACAATACGATATAGATTTGCCTTCAATCACGACTGCATTTAAGCTAAATAATACTATTTTTAAAGATAAAACTACAACCGTCCGCTCCAAACAATTCTATGATATAACAGACATTTTAAGTCACAATGCTAAAACTACCTAGCTGTTTAGCTAGCAACTTCTAGCTTTTAAAATGAATTAGTAATATAGTTAGGAAGCTAGTTAGCAACATAATGCATTCCCATTCGGTTCCCTGGTGTATTGGCAAAATTATAATTTATGTATAGCGCATAGAATACAATATGGCAACTCAGATATAAGTTCAAAATACACAACTAGCTAACGTACCTCTCAGATCCACCGACGCCATCTTAAAAGTCCGTACTCGAGGTTTTAAGATCTCTGGGAGATCAAAGCAAAATCACTGACGCGTTTTTATCTGACCTGACAGAGAGCGCTATAAATGTAGAATAATCGCGTTACTGGTTGCAGAATATAAAGGTGGTATTTCTAAAATCGCGGGACACGTAGCTTCATAGATGCTGCTGCAGCTGCAACTGTCTTTTGTCGCGGGAAGATGACGTTACATTAGCCAGTACATCCGTCCCGTCCTTATCGCTGGCTTAGGCTGAAGACCTCATTATTAAATATTTTCGTCTCCAGATATGTTTTATTCATATTTGGCAGTGGCTTCATTCAGACTGATATTGGACATCGTAATGGATGTTGTATATATAAAGGTTACCATGCGAAATGTATAGGCCTCGAATAATATAACACATACCATTAGCTCATATATGGCGATAGGCTATATTCAGTCCTTTGAAGAGTAGGTTTTTTTTGTTTTTTTGTTTTTTTGTAAATTTGAGTTTCCAAATTATAAATCAGTATTCTAGAACTCCATTGTTTTCTGTTACCAGGAGTGATTGTTACATCAGTATTAGAATGTTCAGTTAAGAACATTCTAAATTTGTGATCTTACACCTTAAAGAGTTAATTAGGCCATACATTTTGGAATTGCAGGTAAGGACTATCCCATAAATTCTTCACTGGTGTGGGTTGACATGCACATAATGGACAGAATCCTGTATACATGACACAAATCCATTAATCCAATACGCCATCTTAGTTAAGCTTTTTATGTAGGACTACATTACATTATAGTAGGCCCTACCCCATCCACACCCGCAAGAAATCCAAAAGAAAATATTTCTATTATATATATTTTTTTGCCAAATAACAATACAGTCTGTCTCTCACTCTCTGTCTAACTCTGTCTGATCTCTGAGGGTCTTCAAGATAGTTCACAGACTTTCGGAGAATTCGCTGACAGCAGTTTGAAATTAATCAGTTGAAAGGGATGATTAGAGGTGACACAGTGTTAGCGGTACTCTCATTGTCACCGTTGACTGTCTGTTATCACACAAATGAAAAATAGCATTGCCATTTCAAGACACAGAAACGGCCCTCACAAAACACACAATGTCAAACATGCAGAGTTCTTCAAATTCCTGCGCCTGTGTTCAGTGACTTGAAACCTTGCTTGTTGTATCAGCTGTGCTTGTGTCTTGGCCCTCCGTTGGTTGGGGCTCATGTCCTTTTTTATGATCCCGGGAATCCTACGGCCAGCTGGCGCACAGGCACCCAGTGCTCAACTGCATTAAGGCGGACAAAACAGACAGAGCCTGGCTGTTCATACCCACCTGACTGGGCGGGCCTGAGAATTCTGGGAAATACAGGCATTGTGTGTGTGTGTGTGTGTGTGTGTGTGTGGCTGTGTGCTATCAGACTGTTAAAATTACAGCCTTTATATAACAGCATAAGGCCCAGACAAAAAGGCAGCCACCAGTTTTTTAGGAGTCAGATAAGGACAGGAGTGAGTGAGCCAGACAGGGGGGGGTGGGTGTGGCTTGTTCACGGTAGAAGGCCAAGGAATCAGAAGTCTGCCGTTCGCCAGCTGCACGGTCTGAGACGTACATTTTCCCAATACCCTTTCAACTAAAAATTAGAGAGTATCCACCCAGCCATGTAACCATGTAACTCAGTCCTCAGTGCTCTCTGACACACCCAAATCACCACAAAACAGCTGCCCTTGGGGCGGTGACTGCTATTTATATACACACCATATTGTGTGCATGGGTTTAGCAGAGTGATTTGCATTATGATCAATAGTTTTCTTTGATTTAGTAGCAACCAGTTTTCTCCTTAATTTTCTCATCTGAGTATAAAAATGGACACGATAATACAAAAAAATTTCACTGATAGAACGTGTTTTTCCTCCTGTCAAAATAACATTCATATTTATTAATGTCAAAATTACATTAATTAGAAGAACAACATTAATTTTCTTAAGGTTTGACTGATAAGTCATTTTACTTGACGAACATATAGAAACACATATTTGAATTTAATTATAAACGAGGTTATTCATAAATTGAATGGTAGACTGCTTGTGAATAAAGAGACAGTTCAGCGTAGCAGCGCGCGCGCGGAAGAAAAATCCAGTCCTCTGCTTCGTGATGATGTCTGCATTCCCATCTTGAGGCAGACAGGACGCCCGCATTATAGGCTTGGCTCAGTTTCTCTTCATCATCGCTCTTAAAAAAACACTAAAATTATAAGCTACTTCATGTTGACATGGTCAAAGAAAAAGACTTGAAATAACAATTAAAAGTAGATACGGTAGGGTAGGGCAATGCGCGCCGTAATATTAAATTTGCTTGTAACAACAGTGGCCAAGACTGCCGCTGGCACCACTAGAACGCACTGACGGGAAAAACACGCTACGACATCGCGAATACAGGGTAGGCTATCTAAACGGCGAGAGGCAACTGTGAGAGCTCGCCAGGCTAATTTGGGTTCTCAAGGGGAATAAATATCCAAGCCTTGTATTTCGGTCAACATAGTTTGATTAGTCGCGTGCACGGGTTAGTGTGGTTCTATGCGAGCGTCGAAATGAATCAAAATCGGGTTGGACACGATGGGAATTCGAGCAGAATAGATGGCAATGGAACCGATGGCAGTATCGGCGGCAGCAACATCGGTGGTACCTCCAGGCTTCAGCACTACGGTCAGCCTCAAAGTTGCCGGACCAGAGACGTGCGCGCCCAGCAGCAGGTTCGAACGCACATCGGTTCAGTCGTGAAACAGCCGCCGCATTCCGAACCTGCGGACTTAGTCAGACGTGCTTTGGACTTCAAGACACAGGGAACCCAGTGCTACAAGGATAAAAAATACAGGGAGGCGATAGGCAAGTACCACCGGGCGCTGCTCGAAATGAAGGGGCTGTGTCGGGTATTTGGAGACCCCGATGCCAGCTGCAAGTCGCCCTCTTCTACACTGGCAACTATAAGTAAGACACCGCTAACGGATGAACAAAAGGGTGCCATGGAGAACGCCGAGCTCGAATGCTACAACAGTCTCGCAGGTAGGCTAACCATTGCGGTCTGTCTCGTATGCCGTGATCATTTTAGATAAATGGAATCGATAACAGAATCGAATGGGGAAAAAAGCATACCCACCGCAGAGTTCGTAGCCTACATGATTTATGACATAGCTCCGGTAAATCATGGCGTTTATTTTTTGCCTTTACATCATCATCATGAGTAATTAATTGTGCCTGAGAAAGGTCGCAAGAGATAGCCTACTGGCCTACTTTGGTTTATGATTATTTTATTTTGGGATGGATGGATAAAAATGAACATTGACGGAATACAGCACGATTGTGTTTTCAAGGAACTCGTTCAACCTGCATGACAATAGCGTGAGCATATTTTCAGCTAGTTAATGTGTAACCTATAATAAACCCTTTTAATAGCCTATATAATGTTAGGCTATATTTCGTGAAACTATAATGTCAGTTGCTAAAAAAGACATACAGTGCAAGTATATTTTGTTTATAGCCATAAAATAAATGCTTAACCTAAGCAATAAAAATGCCATTAGTTTCATACATGCTTTCGAATTTTCCAGTTAATACATTAATCTACAGGTCACCTACCGTCTTCCTTTACACGTCATTAACGCAGCATTCAGGCTGGATTGTTTTTAACGTAGTGAATGTCTTGTCATGTCGCGTAAGCGTGCCTGTTGCAGATGGAGCTTGTGAACTATGAGCGCGTGAAAGAGTACTGTCTGAAGGTGTTACGGAAAGAAGGGGAGAACTTCAAAGCATTGTACCGTTCCGGGGTCGCCTACTACCATCTGGGGGACTTTCACAAGGCCCTACACTACCTGAAAGAGTCGCATAAACAGCAACCATCAGGTGAGTTGTCAGAGTACGCACAGTAAAATGTCCAGTGTTAACTCAACTGTAACGGAGTTTATACGAGTCTAATAGGGACCACATGTACACTGTTAGAGTTAATTTAATACTGAACAATTTACTGTGTACAGGTGCAATTGTTAGCAATTGATTGTATGTGAGACTAATTCAGAACAGATCCAAAGGGTTGGTAATTGAAATTAAAACAATTGTAAATATAACCTAAATTGGGTAGGACACTGCCGTTGTACCCTTGAGCAAGGTACTTAACCTGCATTGCTTCAGTATATATCCAGCTGTGTAAATGGATACAATGTAAAAATGCTATGTAAGAAGTTGTGTAAGTCGCTCTGGATAAGAGCGTTTGCTAAATGCCGGTAATGTAATGGAATGGAAAGAATTATCCCTTGAAAACCCCGAAAAAATTTTTTATTGCCCATATAGCGGTGTGCGTTTCCTGCCGTGTGTCGGTGCGAGATAAAAACACCTTTTTCCTGTCTTTGTGCCGCAGACACCAACGTTATCCGCTACATCCAGTTGACAGAGATGAAGATCCGCCGTAGTGCTCAAAGGGAGAAAGAGGCCTTGTAAAGAGAGGCCGCCGTTGCTACGGAAACACTGCCAGGCAAGCCCCGCACCAGCACCGCAACCTGGCAACGTCCCACACCTTTTTTTTTTGGATGACTTTTCCAGAAGCCACAAATTCCGGCCAGACCTTTCCTCTTCCACTGTGTTTTTGGGGGAAAGTCTGTAAGGTGCACATTTCTTTGGCTATGTACAGTCGTTTTCGGGTCTAAACTCCATATTTTATCGTTCCAAATTTGGCCCGATCAGAAAGCACCGTTCAAATTCGTATTAGCATGTAGAAGGTAAGTGATTTCCATGTACATTTGTGTGCATTTTGAATGTACACAAATACTAGTTACCCAGCATGCTAACTGAAGCCTACAGCTCTCTCTGAAAAGTCTTGGTGACAAGCTGCTCAGTTCCAGCACACGCGCCTGCATAGGTGTACCACCAGCTAAGTGAGCACCAATACATGCGTTGGACTTGGTTTTGCCACAGTTCACTCTAATCTTTTGTAACCTTTTTTTTAATCTCTGAAAAGGGAATTCTGTTTTGTAGTTTTAATGGAGCTCCCCCTGTGACCTACTGGCTTTTATATGTGGCACTTTTAATCTTTTATCCCTTATGATATTTTCCCTTTGTGATATAGCAGCATCTTTTTGTACATCAGACAGGCCTTACAAAGTTCTGTGCACTATTGTGTTTTATCACACCGTACTTCACTAAACTGTTGGAAGTCACCTGTGTATTTCTTATAAAGAGTATTAAGGTGGGTTCACTGTCACAGACTCTCTTAAAAGGGGCAGTTCATCCAGAAATTAAGTTATGTCTCCACTTACTCAGAGTACTGTCTGTGCATCCAGATAGTTTCGCTGAGATTTGACGAGTTTTATAGATATCCGCTGCAGCTCACCCTGATACAATGGACATCAATGGATCTGTAGCTGTAGCGCCAAAAATTAATTAAAAAAAAAAAAACTCAATGTCTCTTTCCAAATATAATGCCACAATTACTCACAAACATCCACAGACCTTAATTTGTGCACGACTTACCAAAGCAAACCAGTATTCTGGGGCGCACTGTCAACATTGTTTTAAAACAAGTGAAACTTCTGTTTCACCAAAACTTTAATTTCATTTTTGGTCTAACTGCCCCTTTAAAGGTATTCATAGTACAGGCATTTTTCTACAAATGAGTGTAATTGCATGGAAAGGCTTTATTACCAATTTGGATTACCCACAGACCCTTGTGTATGAGATACTGAATATCCCTGAATATCCCATGTGGATTATGCTTTATCCAAAAGATTAATTATATTAGCACAACTAATTCCTGAAGTGTACACAGTTTCTAATGTATCCTGGGTGGACGTTTTTACTATGTGGATTTCCAGAAATATTCCCCGCATGGAATTAATCAAAGAATTAATCCACTTATTTGGAAAAAATCTTAATTGAGTGAAGTTTTTTTTGTGAGATGTCCTTTCATATTGCAACACAAAGATAACAGTGGTATTTCTAACCGTATGATGACGCTTCTGCTGATTATGTATATAGTGTTTTCATTCAGAGTGATGGTCATGAGTGGTATATTACTACCAGGCTTATACAGTGAAAGGCTGTAGGTGGTTCCAGTGTTCCTCCCCACCACTGTGCTGTATTAATATAGACCATTGCTGTTGACTCAAAAATAAGCACATATGCTACCCAGTCATGTCCTGCTGATCTCAGTAACTGCACTAAATGATCACTGTGTTTTTCAATCTCAAAAGGAGGTTTTCTAGAGATGTGAATGTTACCTGCACGATGGACTAAGTGTTGTTTTGGAAAGCACAGTAAGATTGCACATATAAGATTTGTAGCCAATTATATATGCTTATAAATCAAAATTAATTCTGAATATTATTTGTAGGGTGCTTTTCGAGCAATAGGTTCAGAGTGCTTTAAGTAACACCATAAAATATAATGAAAAAATGCCCAAAAAACAAAATGCACATTATTGAATATTTATCGCCAATTTGGGAGAGGGGTGAGTGTCAGTTAAGCATTTTGACGAAAAGCCGCCAAATCTGGTTATCAGGTCTGGTGTTAATCACGTTTGTGAAAGAAACATTCTCCTTAATTACAGACAACTTTCCCTGAAATAAACACAAAAGCTTTAGTGTAAAATACTAGCTTTGACATTTTGACTGAAGCATTTTGAATTTGGTGCGGTAACGTTCATTCATTAACTTACAATCATTACTATTGGTTTGTTTATGAAAAAACTTTACATGCATTGACAAAAAAAGAAAGAAAAAAAATATTTGATGTTTGTAAGTGTTTGTGTAGGCAAGGTCAGGTCATTTATACTGCTGTCTCCACAAAATAAACCGGTTGTAATCACTAATAAAGGTTATTTCTACAGTATGTTTACTAAAAATTATTCAGTTAATATTTGCATTTACACCTGTGAAATGTGGAAGATCACACCACTGCCATCAAAACATAATATTACAGGAAGTGTTGCATGCACAACAAGCTGGGCTTGTGCTGTAGATGTTAGTCATGCAATACAGATTTGAGCAAGAAAAATTAATGTCTGCTCAGAACCCTTAACCAACATTCTAAGGCTGACCAGTGAGCAAAAGCAGGAATCTAGACGTCTGAGGGGTGAAAATCAAGGTTGAGAGACATTTTTGACAAACAGAATAGGTTAACCTCAATACAGATTAGGACATATTATATATACAGTTTTCTATATGTGGAAAACATTCACTTTTCAACCAAATGTAAGCTGTGTTTTCACCTGTGTTTCACTGACCCTTTCACTACAAATTGTTCACTGGGCGAATTCCCTCCTTAAAAATTCAGGAACGCTCACCCATGTTGATGATGATGTCCACGTGGATGGAAAAAAAGGCCATCTCTCCACACCTGTGCTTGCATGAGAGGGCTTGTTTCATCCTTGACTCAGCTGACTCTCGCCGTTAGTCCATCCACTCTGCTGCGTCCGCCATTGTAGCTTCACAACTGTCGCGGCTCCTTGGCCATTAGCAGACGCTCTTATCAAGAGGGACTAAAACAGCTTTTTACATAGCATTTAACTACATTGCATCCGTTTATACAGCTGGATATATACTGAAGCAATGCAGGTTAAGTACCTTGCTCAAGGGAACAACCTTTAGGTTACCAAGCCAGTTCCTTATACCCATTGTACAACACCGCACATTATACTCGACTACACTACACTGCAGTACCCCACATAATTCTGGATAAGTACACTAGGGTGAAGATAAGGAAAAGTGCTAAATACATAGAAAACAACATTCTGTATAATCTATGCCAAAACAAATCAGGTAACTGGGACCAAGAAATGTTTTTGCCACAGGGGACCATTCACTGAATACCAACTATGCTGGAATAGTGCATTTCATCACAGTATTTTCAATCTGCTTCCATTCTTTCTTTTTTTTTTTAAACATATGAATGTTGACAATACAAGCCTTTTCTTTTTACACCAAATGTCATCATACCTCGTATTACAAATACATTTGTTAGTAATGGTTTATGCTTTAGCGGCAGATTTCCTTGATTTTATTTTAATGTAACACATAACACAAATGGCATTGCATTTATATAGACATATTATCGAAATTCCATATCACTTCACAGTTAGTAATAGTATTTTAAGTAACAGACTACCAAAATACTTATCCTGCACTCACATGAAACATTTAAGTTACTATGTGAGAGTGGAGGGTGGGGGGGGGGGGGGGGGGCATGGATTGGATTGCAGATGATCATTTTTAACTTTGTTTCGAATGCTGTAGTCGCGAACTGTAAATATTCAAATGTGCTGAACATTCTGTGCCTGTTGAGATATCCAACGGGTTCAGACCCAGAGGCTGTTTTCACCCAGCAGGAGGTGCTAGAGTAGTACCACTCTCAGCCAGAGTTACTGGTTTAAATCTGTTCAGTTAGCATTTTTTCAGAGGCTCTTATTCTGATTCCACTGGTGAAATCAGTGCCCAAATGCCCTTTATTTTGGCTAAACATATACTGCTACCGCGTAGCATAATAGTTAGTGCTCAAGAGGTTGTGACTTTGATTCCCTGCTGGGGTGCTACTGTTGTACCTTTAAGCAAGGTATGTAAACTCTGAATTGCTTCAGTAAAAATACCCAGCTGTGTAAAGATTGTATGCTGAAATGTAACGTGTACAAATTGTTCTCGATGAGAGTGTCTCCTAAAAGCTGAAGGTAAAGGTAGGATAAAGTTAGCCGCTAATGCCTCCTCACCACCTCAGTCAAATTCCTCTCTTCCTTCTGTGCTGCCCTTCATCTCTCTTTCATATTCGCCACATCCCTTCACTCGTCCCCCTCTCCACTCTAATGAGCTACGCGGCACGGGCAGCACTGCCCCCCCCCCCCATATATTTCAGCTTTTAGTCAAAGCTCTTATCCAGGGTGACACCCAGCACGTTTAAACAGCTGGTTACGTACCGAAGCCATTCAGGTTAAGCACTTTGCTCAAGGGCACAACAGCAGTAGCCCAAGCGTGGAAATGAACCCGCAACCTCTGAGGTACAAGCCCAGTTCCATAACCATTATACGACACTGTCACCCATGCTGGTTTTTACTCTTAACCACTGTACAACAAGCAGGGGCACCACAAGGGTTTTTGTGAAAAGATCTCACGCTGGGACCCACCACCCCACAAACGTTCCAATATTTTTTGAGGGCCCCTGGAATCATCATAACTCCTCGAGAACAGGTAAAGGACCACCCAATGTTCCCAGATGCTGGGATTCTATTCATGGGATCTCAGTGTGCCAGGTACCTTGCCTGTCTAAAGGTCCATTCTATAGTACCGTTCCAATGGGGAATACTGTGAAACTGAAGGGGGATAAAAGGACACAGAGATGATTCAACAGATAAATAAACAAATAACAATAGAACAACTGTGAGAAATACAGTTACTAATTATCAGATGATGTTAAATCACCTCCGTATCTGATCTTGACACACAAAACCAACCGCCTACACCTAAATCGCACGAATAACAAATCATTTTGGCTGGGGGGAAATTTCATAGCAACACGTTAATTTACTTTCTGGCCACAGTGCCTCGGCCCAGGGCCAGAGCTAAATAACGTGCATCGGCTGAGTGAATAAGAGGACGTCCCTCTGCACACCGGAACAGATGACGTTCAATGGCCGGCAGATTAGGGGGTTCCCCATTTTGAAAAGGCTGCTCCAGCAGCCTTGGCTTTCAAAAGCACCTCAGGCAAACGATCTGAATTCCCTGTCAGTGTGACAAAAGGAGACGGATATCGCAAATCTGAAATTACCATAGTCGTTCCGTAGTCTTTAATGGCAATCGTATGCAAGGATTGAAATTGCACACCACAAAGAAAGGGGAAATGGACAGAGGCAGGCACAAAGCCTGACTGCCATTGTCAAGAATGAGACATGTCAAAGGCAGACTGTGAGGCTCACGACTTGATGAATCAATCAAGTATTGCTGAAACCAGAAAGACACGGCAGAGAAAACCGATCCCATGCATCCGTAACTGGCCCCATATATAACCACAGGCACACCATATCCAAATGAGCAAATATTAGTTATCAATGAGGAAAACGCATTTGTTTTTTTAACCAAGATTTTATTCAAGTCTATGTGCTCCAGTGTTAATACAAGTTCTACTGCAGTATCTTTTTTCCCCATCTGCCACAGCACCGACACTTTTGTCCTCACCATCATCAGAACGAGTGATTATCAGTAATCAGTCAACGTTGCAGAGCCAAGCCTGCCCGGCACCCTTGGTTTAAATACAATAACAAACAGCGTCGTACAGAATTTATGCACTCTAAAACGTGTCATCTTCCAGAAAAAAAGTTGATTCACAGTACAGTTGAGTGCAGATCATTCTGATATCGGAAAACACAACGCAATGTCATAACATGGCAGCAAGTGTTTAGGATGGATTATCATGGACAAATCTGAGCAGGCCAAAGATCTCAAACAAATGTAAGTCAGTCTGATCACAGCCAGGATAACACGGATTGACATTTTGTTTTGAGCTTACTTTTAACTTAAAGCCTTCTTACTTTAAGTTTCATAATTCATGCCACCAACAGCTAAACATTTACGACATTTATTTTGAAAATAAAAAGCCTGAGAAAGACCAAAAAGCCATGTCAGGTCATCGATACAGTCATAATATTTGGGATAAAAATAAGATGGGCTTCGGGCACCCAAGCCCATAGTTTCCCAGCAGTCCGTGATGACGATGACAGTGTCAGACATGTTCGGAAGACTACCAAATTAAGGTCACAGTGATGTCATGGAAGCGATGTTGCACGAACCGGGCCATTCCCAGTTTGTCTGGCCACATTCAGCAAGCTGTTTGAAGGGTCCAAGGGTGGGACGTTCCTCATAGCATCCCATGTTTCAGTACCGGCTTCCACATGCTTGAATGAAAAAATATTTGACAATACATGAAATTACCCTTTGACCTATTATTAACGAGTGAGTGTACGCGTGCGAGAGCATGTGCATGTGATGTATGATGGAAAAAAGCAAAACAGCTACTCCTGAACGACTCAGTCTTCCACAGGTATCCTGACTGCCATCATTGGGAGCATTCAGATGTCGAGATGGTAATGCTTAGTTCACCTCATACTGTGAATTGCATGTTGGCATATGTGTAAAGAATGCTACTTGTGCAAAAAAACTAAGGTTAAAGGTGTCCTCTTCAGTCTCTGAGTTGTGTTTGGATATAGTGACTTCATTAAAGGATAAAGCCTCTGCAATTTTGTATTTTTCTTATTGTCAACATATCCTGTGAAGATAAAAAACCTACAATGCTTCTGTCTCCTTCTCAATACAGTCTGACATTCTCCAACTCCATTTAGTGCTCAACCAGGAAGCCATTCATTCAAATTGTGACCTAAAATCATTAAATACAGCTCAGACATTTTCAGAAAGCACAACCTATTATCAAGAAAAACATGGCCAGTGGGGTTTTTTACCAAACTTACTTCAAAATGGAGAAAACTGTTTATCTTGATGGTGACTATTTTCAGTATTTCCGTCCGACACAAATTGCACACATTTGATACTTTTCACATATCGAAAAAGCAATGGCTGTCACTTCATAGTTGTTTCAGTAAGAAGTACAAAGGCCAGGTTCATTGTTCTGATGAAATATGCTGACCAAAGCTGCAGTATATCTCTGACTTGTTTTAGTAGTTTTTTGGACAACAATGGAGTTCTGTGACTTCAAGGAATCTGCCATTTACTAGATGGACAATACTTGGTTAGGTAAATTCATGGTAGGTTCCGGTCTTTTCATAGGATATGTTGATCATAAGATAAATATAAAGTTACCCTGACCTTATGCTTTAAAGGAACACAGGTGGAAAAAGGTGGAGCTACCTGGTTGAATAATAACCCTCCTGGGGGAGGTCAAGGAACAGTAACCCCAAACACAAAATGGGAGACTTGAGAATATTCAGTAACAAAGTACCTCACACACCGCTGTCATAACATGAAAACCAAAAACGTTTTCATTTAATACAGGCATCCAAATAAAAATTAAAAGGCAAAAAAATAAAATTAAAAAAAACTATATAAATAAATAATACAATAATAAATAAATAAATACATAAATAACGCAATATTAAATTAATATAAATAAAATAAATAACACAAATGCCACCAGGGCTTGTTTCTTTTGTTCACTGCTCAAGATCCATGCAGAACCTTGGAGGCGTTACACTATAACAATAGAGCCATACTGTGAAACTGGCACATATATAGTGGAATCTCATCCTTTAGACTGAGACATAAGCTGTACCTGTGACCCACCAGGCCACAGATCAAAGCTTCATAATCGTGCGTTAAATGACAAACACCGTCCAACCCTGGAGATACGCACCTCCGGTTCCTACCCTGTTGGAACACCTGGAAATGCGGAAAAGGTATTCGCACACCTTCATACGCCAGCTTTCGAAAACGGATGCTGGTGTGTACTGAACGGACGCACGCGACGGACGAGCGAGAGAGCAGCGGGCGAGGCGATGGAAGACACGCGTGGGCGAGCGGCTGCTGGTGAAAAGGGACAGAAGCCGTGAGGAAGCAACGCAAAGCGGCGCAATCGCGGGAGGCGAGGAGCACCGCGCCCCGACCAGGGAAGGGGAGCGCAGAGCATGAACGCTCAGCTGCGTGTGACTCACAGAACGTGCGGCAGGGAAAGAAACCGGCTAAGTGCACAGGTACAAAAATGCCCCCCCCCGCTTCCCCCCCTTCCCCCCTGCCCCCCCCTCCTTCCCCCCCCCGTTCCCCCCTCTCAATACAGAGCCTGTGGCCCCCGCGCTACATTAAAAAAAAGGATTCACAATGATAAATAAAGCTTTACATTCAAGGAGAGCTGTTCAGACTCGCTTCTTCCTGAAATGCAGAGGATCTCTGAGCGGTCGTGATGAGGATGAAGAGGCAACTCAAAGCTGAAGGAGGAGCAGGACCAACAGCCCCTCGGGAAAACCGGACGGCGTTCCGAGGCCGCTCTCGCGCCGCCCCGTCCCGAACGGGAGGCCGGATCTCCGGCCGGGAACCTGAGGCCCAGCAGCGTGGCACCGGTGCGGTGACGGAGGGAAGACCAAGACCGGCTTCGCTTCGGAACCGAACAAACAAACGAACAGATGTGCATGAGCAAATGGAGTCATCAACCCCGCGTCGGGCCACAAACAGTAAATGGCATCTCCATATTCGTTACATTAAATGTTTCCACTTCCTGGCAGTTCTGCCCATTAATATGTGGATATCCATAATGTAATATACAGGTAGTGGTTATGCCCTCCTCCTTGCACTGTGAGTGGACTGGGTGGGCGTATGAGGTGGGAGGTTCGGGTGGGGCGGGGGGGTTCGGTGGGGGGGAGGCTGGTCTAGGACCAGAAGCCCGGGCGGGGCCGGTAGGGCGAGTCTTTGGGGAGGCGGGGCTCGGGCCGGCAGAGGGGGAGGGTCTCGTCCCGGCACTGCCCCTCGTCCTGCTCGTCCAGCAGGCTGCCGCACCGGCGCGGGGAGGCGGACGCGGGGGGGGCGAGGGGCGTGGGGGGCACCCCCGCGTCCCCTCCGAACTCCAGCGTGGGGGGCGTCTCTGTGCTGGAGGTGTGAGCGGGGGACCCTCGGGCGCGCCCGCCGGGGGAGTCGGCCCAAAAGGCCTCGCAGCGGGGCCTGGGGGAGGGGCGCGGCCGGGCCACGAAGTCCAGGGTCTTCGGTCGCTCGGGGGGGCAGCGGCGCCGGGGGGTGGGGGGGAACACCAAATTCGGGTCGGGCAAGCGGGGCACCTCGGCGACGTGGTCTTTCAGACCTTTAGGGCTCACGACTGAGGGGAGAACAAGAGAAGAGTCAGCCCCACAAGCGTCCCGCAAAATCCGCATTGCAGAGAACAAATCGCTGGATCACTGCACAAAAATAGCACAGAGAAGACAATCTAGGCCATCGCTACAGACACAGCCTTACACAAAAAAAAAAGTATGCATCTGCTAACAAACAAATTTGCTAAATGTAATTCTGCCCCTCTCAGGCACCATAAACCATCGCTGAAGCAGCTGACAAGCTGTCCAAGAGCTCGTTAAAATGACCAAGCTAGAGGTCTGCAATGTAACATGCCATCAGCTTATACAGTTCAGAAATTTAGTTTGATAGATACCACTTAGAATGGTTACATTCATTGTGTAAACATTGAGCAGAACTTCACTGTGACCAAATTCTTATTGCATTAACTTGTCTGGTACAGTAATGTCCTTTTGCTGTGACTATGTAGAAACTCCAACCATTATTACAGAGAAATTGTAAATTTTCCATTTCTGGTTTATCAGAATGTCTTGAGAAACCGATATACAATATTAAAATTGATTGACAAGGTTTAGCTCTCCGTGGAAAAGAAAATATTTTAATGTTTTGCTCAGGCCAAAGACATGCAGGTTAGGTGAATTGCAGAGTCTAAATTGCCCCATGGTGTGAGTGTGTGTGTGTGTATGTGTGTGTGTGTGTGTGTGTGTGTGTGTGTGTGTGTGTGTGTGAGTGAATGACGTGTGTGCCCTGTGATGGACTGGCGAACTGTCCAGGGTGTATTCCTGCCTCTTGCCCAATGCATGCTGGGATATTCTTCAGCACCTCCCACAACCCTGACCAGGAATAAGCGGGTATAGATCATGGATGGATGGATGGATGGATGGATGGATGTGTGTACAGACATGAACTGAATGTTGTCTGTCACATCATCGTTTAGGATGATGTTTCCTTCGGCTCTGTTTAATCGTTCCCAAGACTGATTTCAAAATTTCTAAAGGCTATATGGGCATTGGTAATGTACTTCACTAACTCAAAATCACGGCAAAAGACTGCAGTGATTCTTCCATGCAGACGGACCAGGCAGCCACTGACCTGTATTTTCAGCCCCCTTAATGGGCAGGGGGTGCAGGTTAATTTGGGGACACCCCCTCTTGATGGCCCCGTCGGAGGGGGTGCGGTGGAGGTGGCGGGACGCCGTGCTGGGGGCGGAGGGGATGTGGGTGGGGGTGAGGGACTGGCGTGGGTGTCGTTTGAAGCTCTCCAGGTGGGTGTTCACCAGGGGGTTGAGAGGGAGGGGCGGGGTTTGGGGCGGGGGCTGGGGCGGAGTTTGGGGCTGAGGCTGGGGCGGGGGCGGGGGGGAGGCGGGGCGGTAGACCAGGAGCTCCTCGCTGTCGGAGCGAAGGAGGGAGCGGGTGGAGTTACAGTCAGAGACGGAGGAGAGGGAGAGGAGGGTGAGGGAGGAGGGGAAGGCCCGCTCCGGTGGGGGGGCCGGGGGCCGCAGCGGGCTCTCCCGGCGGAACAGCTTGCGCGTGGGGGGGCTGGTGCTGCGCCGCTGGCCCCCGGCCCGGTGGAAGAGCCCCTCCCAGCGCGGCTTGCTGCTCTCCTCCGGCCGGGCCAGGCTGAGCAGGTCGAACCCGAGCGCCACGGCGGCCAGGAGGGCCCCGCAGCCCAGCAGGACCAGCTCCGGCCTCCGGCCCCCGCTCGGGCTGCGCCTGCTGCAGCTGGGGGGCGTGTCCGGGGCCTGGCCCGGCCCGCCCGCCTCCCCGCCGTTCCCCTCCGAAACGCTGCCCTCCCTGTGGAAGGGGATGCAGAGGTAGGACTGGCTGGGAGAGTCGGCCAGCTCCGCGCTGTAGCAGCTGTCTTCGTTTTCTGCAGAAGAAGCGCGGTGTTATTATTAGCCATTTCCCATGGTCCCCTGCAGGGCGGGAGGAGGGGGGGGGGCTGTATTTGGGACGAGCTGCGGTCCTCACCCATCTCCGCCAGGCTGGGCACTCCCGGGACGGCTGGGCTCAGGCGGGGCGACCGGCGCAGGTTTGGGGCGCTGGAGGAGCGCTGCCTGCTCCCCTCCGGCGTGGCCTTCACACCGCTGCAGGACGGGGGACAGAGACGGAGACGCACGCTTACAGAGACGCAGGGCAGCGGGACCCCAATTCTGCCCGCACCCACCCCGCTTCAGCTCCCCCCCACCCCCTTCTCCACCCTCTCTCCCTCCTCACCTCTCCTCCCTTTCCCCCTCCTCACCTGTCCCCTTACCCCTCCCTCTCCTTCTCCTCACCTCTCCTCCCCGCTCTGCTGCTCGCGGAGGCCCCAGTTCCGCCCTTTCTTCCGGGACCCTTTCCTCTCCTCTTCCTCGTCCTGTTGGAAAGCGGCGTTTCGCCCCCAAGCCTTCCCGCTCTCCCCCGGGGTCACTGGGGGGAGGAGGACCAGGGGGTGAGGAGCCGCACATTTAGACACACACACAGAACCCCAGTGCTGCCGATACTGGTGTACGTATCTAGTGGACTAGCTAGGGTGCCAGCCAATTTCTAGAAAATAGCCTAGTTAGTCCACTATATGGGGAACTAGAGAACCGTTTCAGGTGTAGATGTTGACTGCACTGAACACCTGAGCACAACTGCGCTGAGAAGTGTGTTTGTGAATGATGGGGATACAGGCAGGGAGGAGCAGTCTGACTGGGCGGGGTCAGGCAGGGGGGAGCAGTCTGACTGGGCGGGGTCAGGCAGGGAGGAGCAATCCGACTGGGCGGGGTCAGGCAGGGGGGAGCAGTCCGACTGGGCGGGGTCAGGCAGGGGGGAGCAGTCCGACTGGGCGGGGTCAGGCAGGGAGGAGCAGTCCGACTGGGCGGGGTCAGGCAGGGGGGAGCAGTCCGACTGGGCGGGGTCAGGCAGGGAGGAGCAGTCCGACTGGGCGGGGTCAGGCAGGGAGGAGCAGTCCGACTGGGCGGGGTCAGGCAGGGAGCAGCAGTCCGACTGGGCGGGGTCAGGCAGGGAGCAGCAGTCCGACTGGGCGGGGTCAAGCAGGGAGGAGCAGTCTGACTGGGCGGGGTCAGGCAGGGAGGAGCAGTCCGACTGGGCGGGGTCAGGCAGGGAGGAGCAGTCTGACTGGGTGGGGTCAGGCAGGGAGGAGCAGTCTGACTGGGCGGGGTCAGGCAGGGAGGAGCAGTCCGACTGGGCGGGGTCAAGCAGGGAGGAGCAGTCTGACTGGGCGGGGTCAGGCAGGGGGGAGCAGTCCGACTGGGCGGGGTCAGGCAGGGAGGAGCAGTCCGACTGGGCGGGGTCAAGCAGGGAGGAGCAGTCTGACTGGGCGGGGTCAGGCAGGGGGGAGCAGTCCGACTGGGCGGGGTCAGGCAGGGAGGAGCAGTCTGACTGGGCGGGGTCAGGCAGGGAGGAGCAGTCCGACGGGGCGGGGTCAGGCAGGGGGGAGCAGTCCGACTGGGGAGGGGTCAGGCAGGGGGGAGCAGTCTGACTGGGCGGGGTCAGGCAGGGGGGAGCAGTCTGACTGGGCGGGGTCAGGCAGGGAGGAGCAGTCTGACTGGGCGGGGTCAGGCAGGGAGGAGCAGTCCGACTGGGCGGGGTCAGGCAGGGAGGAGCAGTCCGACTGGGCGGGGTCAGGCAGGGAGGAGCAGTCTGACTGGGCGGGGTCACGCACGGAGGACACTCACGCTGTATTGCCCTCAGGCGGGGCAGTAATGGGGGGGTGGTGGGGGGGCTGGAGCTGCTACCCATCATGCTCCGGCGGCGGTCCACGGAGGGCGAGGCCTGGACCGTGATCTTGTGCTGGAAGTCTGGGGGCCGCAGAGACACCCCAAAACAAAGACAAACATGGTGACATGAGTGCCTTCCTCATCATCATCATCACCATCATCATCATCATCATCATCATCATCATCTGGGATCACAGACACCCGCAACAAAGACAAACATGGTGACCGGGCATGAGGGCCTTCCTCATCATCATCATCACCATCATCATCATCATCTGGGATCACAGACATCCGCAACAAAGACAAACATGGTGACCAGGCATGAGCGCCTTCCTCATAATCATCATCATCATCAGCATCAGCATCAATATCATGATCACCATGTTCATCATCATCATCATCATCATCATCATCAATACTGAAAGTAACAGAGGAGGCACATGCTGGTCTACGCTCTTCCAAACTTACGGAGGACGTTGGAGCAACAGGAATGGGCCTAAAGGAGGACTGCAGCAGGGCGTTCCAGACTGGGGAAGGGATTTAGGACTGAGGGCTGAACGTGCATTGGGCTACACGTGCCCCCCCCCCCCCCCCGCGGGCGCGCGCTCGTACCCGAGGGCAGGCTGATGCGGTTCCCGTCCTTGCACCGGGGCGCCCCCCCCCCCCCCCCCCCCGCGGCGGGCGCTCGTACCCGAGGGCAGGCTGATGCGGTTCCCGTCCTTGCACCGGGGCGCGCCCCCCCCCCCCCCCCGCGGCGGGCGCTCGTACCCGAGGGCAGGCTGATGCGGTTCCCGTCCTTGCACCGGGGCGCGCCCCCCCCCCCCCCCGCGGCGGCGGCGCGCTCGTACCCGAGGGCAGGCTGATGCGGTTCCCGTCCTTCAGCTTGAGGCGGCTGCGGCGGAACTTGCCGTGCCGGCTCTCCACGCGCGGCCTCTCGCGGTACAGCTGGTGGATGATCACGTTCAGCTCCCGCTCCAGGATGTGGATCTCCCGCTCAGCCAGCTCCTGCTCCCGCCGCCGCAGCGCCTCCTCCTGGCTCTTCTGCTGCAGCGCCGCCCGGCTCAGCTCCTCCTCCCAGGAGCGCAGCTCCTGCCGGGGGAGAGAGGAGGGGGCGGGGGCGGGGTCAGGGTCCAGGGGCGGGATTTAAAAAGCACAGAGAAGAGTTTAGGGTCACCAAACTCATCCAGTGCATTACATTACAGGCATTTACAGACGCTCCTATCCAGAGTGACTTCCACAACTTTTACACAGCATTTACACTGCATCCATTTACACAACTGGATATATACTCAAGTGCCGCAACGGCAGTGTCCAGCCCAGGAATCGAACCGGTGACCTTTAGGTTACAAGACCAGTTCCTTACCCATTGTACTACACTGCTGCCCACGCTCATCCTGTCTTTACAACCTGGATGTAGAGTTCCAGATTCGTTCCAGCTCGGCACCCCTCACCTTCTCTTTGGCCCTCAGCTGGTCGAACATCTCCTGCACCTCCAGCTTCCAGTCGTCCTGCAGGGAGTGGAAGGACTCGGCGGGCATCTCGAAGAAGCCCGACTCCTCGATGGCGGTCAGCTGGTCCAGCACGCTGGCGAAGGAAGGGCGGGCGTGGGGGTTGGGGTTCCAGCAATCTGGGGGGGTGAGAGGGGGAGCCGGCGGGAGACGGGGGGGGGGGGGAGGGGGACGTCAGTCACACTGCACAGGGTGATGCTACACACTGCACTTCTCCAGGACCGGGGAACAGCTAAATGCCCCCAGTATTTCAACATTGTTATGTTGGACCCATAAAAGAAAAATCAATACTGACCATGGATCCCATGCATCATTCTGCTTAAAGAGTAGAGTGAAAGTGACTCAGTAACTAACTGCCTCTCGTGTGTTAGAGAATATGTAAGCAGAAACACGCAGCACCAACAGCTTTGTGGGCTGAAAGCTTGTACAGATGGAGCAGTGCTGACCCTGGTGGGGGTCAAGAGGGGGGCGCGGGGGGGGGGGGGGGGGGGGCGAGGGGGGATTTAAGTCCTTCTCCGGTTACCTTCCATCAGACGGGCGAAGGGTTCGGGGCAGGTGGAGGGGATGGGCAGTGCCAGCTTGTTCATGGCCACCCCGTACGCCACCGCCAGGCAGTCAATCCCCCGAAACGGCACCTCCCCCGTCAGGAGCTCCCATAGCAACACCCCATAACTGAGAGAGAGAACGAGGGAGAGGGAGGGAGAGAGGGAGGGAGGGAGAGGGAGAGGAACAGAGAGAGGGAGGGAGAGAGACAGAGAGAGAAATAGAGAGGGAGAGAGGGAGGGAGGGAGAAGGAGGGAGAGGGAGAGAGAGGGAGGGGGAGGAAGAGAGGGAGAAACAGAGAAAGAAAGAGAGAGGGAGAAAATAGGGGTACAGATGGGTAACACTGCAAAGGAGGCACACAGCTGGCGATCTGGAGCAATCTGTGCCCCTGCCAGGTGATGAGACAGCAATACTCAAACCCCAATTCACTCTCTTCCCTTCCCTCTATTTCAGCTTCTGTTCCTTCAGAAGACTTGCATAAGCACACTGAGAGTAAGTGTGTGTGCGTGGGGGAGGAGGGGGCGGGGGGTTTGGATGCTGCCGTACTCTCACACTCTCGGTCCCGGGACAGGCAGTTCTCTGCTCACCACTCGGCTCAAACGGACAGAGAAGCGGTCAGATGTGCGTGTGACCGGCACGGAGGCGAGACCACAGGGCCAGGGAATTTCTCACCACGGCAGAGGTGGCGATTTTTCAGCCGTGTGGGGAAAACGCACACGTTCCTCCCTGCTATCCCAAACGGGAAGGGGTCCCCCCCCCTCAACACGGCTCAAAATGGAGCCCTGCCCCACAGAGCCTCCTGCTGCTAACGGACTCCCGTGGCCGTGGGCCACGCAGCTGGGGTGTGGCATAAGACCACGGCCCTGCCAGAGGCCCTGGAAGGCTGCCCGCCAACATCGCCACGCGCCCCTCTCCAGCGCCAACTCATAACCCCGCCCGTTCAGGGCACTCATAACTCAGTCCAGCTGTCTGAAGGTCCAGTGAGCGCCCAGAAAACACCTGATCTAATCACGGTGATGAGTGAAGGACTGCCCCGTGCCGATCATCCGCTAACGTTCCGAAAATTCTATAACTGTCATTATAAACCGCTCGTGCCGTCCGCTAAAGACGGCTCCACAGCTGCCGCTCCCGTTTTTCAAATTCGCCCGCTCGCATAGGTTAGCTACGGACGGCGATTCGGTCCTGAAGACCAGCCCGACCCCAAACACGTTCAGCCGGAACACGGAGCGTGGCTCCCCACACCGTGAACAGCAGCTACCGCGAGAGTCCTGTAAGAGAGAGAGAGAGCAACAGACAGGGGGCCAAGGCCAAGGCCCTCTTCGAGTCGCGGTCGCTACGGCGACGGCGGCTTCCCGCCGTGCCACGCCACGACCCCTTGCCCACCTCCACACGTCGCTGCCCTTGGAGAAGGTGGAGGAGCGGATGACCTCGGGGGCCATCCAGGCGTAGGTGCCCGCTGCGCTCATCTTGGTGGTGCGGTGCCACTCCCGCGCCAGGCCGAAGTCCGTGATCTTCAGGGTCTTATTGCTCAAGTCCTCCCGCTCCACCTTCTCCAGGATCAGGACTGCGGCGGGGGGGGGGGGGGGGTGCGAGGCGGGAGGGGTCCGGCAGGGGGGGGGGGGGGGGGCAATTAGGGTCAGAGTGGAGGTAGGGTGGGTGTCAGGTTGTGAGGCGGGACAGGGGGTAGGGAGGTGAAAGGTAAGAGGGGTGGGGGGGGCAGGGGTGGGGGCAATTAAGGTCAGAGTGGAGGTAGGGGGTGTCGGGTTGAGAGGTGGGACAGGGGTCGGGAGGTGAAGGGTAAGAAGGGGGGCAAATAATATTGGTTTGGAGTTTGGGGTTTGGGATATTTTCGGTTATGGGCAGATTGGCATGGATTTAAATTTTGGGTGTAGTGGAGACGGAGTGAATGATTTGAGAAGAAAGATAACATTGATGTCCAAAAAAAAAAAGTGAAATTGACAAATGATGACAAAAATAGTGCAATGACACACAAAAAAGCGATAAAGAAAGATGGGATGAAGGGACAAACGAGAAAGGTGGAGGGAAAGATAGAGGGAAGAATAGGTAGGGCACAATCACATGAGGCAATATGAAATGGAGGGAGAGGAACATGACAGAGGAGGGACAGAAAGCAGAAGAAGAGAAAAAAGGAGACAGGATATCCCAGTTAATGAAAGAAACTGCTTTTACACAAGCTGTCCCTGTAAGCCCCTACACAGATCTACTCACACTGGAAATGCTACACGGCAGTTATTTCTTTCACACACATTTCTGACAAATTAATTACATCAAATACAAAAACAAAATGTCCCCAGCTTTTTACAAAACGCTTCACATCTGCTTCACAAATGCTTCATGTCTCTCTTCAAAGCTCTCCAGGGCTCCACAGTGCTCCCATTTTAGGAGCGTCTGTGCCTGAAAACTGACGTGTGCTGACTGGAAAAATGATTTAGTAGCACATCTACTAATTGGGATGCATTACTGCATCTTTCAATGTGCTCCTCGGACAAGGCGTTAGTGAAGAGCCCTGCTCTCCAACCACTATCCTAATGAGTCAATATGCAGTAAAGTTTTCTGACCATGTTCCATAACATCATAGATTGGGAATACTTAAATCCTTACAGGCGCTAACGCTGCATACAATTAACAAATTGTCCATATAAGACAAGATAAATTTAATACCAATACCTTCCCCTCAAATGTCAAAAGCCTCAAACAGCTAAAGCTGATGCAACACACATGCAAGAGCCAGAGAAGCCGTCTATGAGCAAACCTACTGTGGACCAGCATTTAAAAGTAGCCTCCAGACACTACGCTTCCTGATTTTTATTACTGAAACAGTAGGAGGGTCTGGGTTTCCGAGGGGGGCTAAATTAATTTGTCAATGTGAAAAAAAACAACAGAAACTATTCTAACTAACCATTTGGCACTGAGCAGTTATTGCAGGAAGGTACATCATGTCCCTTAAAAATTGGAACATGCTCAAAGGTATTCCTGACCTGATCCATGAACGCACAGGGATTGGCTGGTTCAGCCTGTGGCTCTAACGCAGCTTGAGTTCTATGGTTTTCAGTCAAACACAGTGACCACGGTCTGCCCCCCTTTTCCAGGCTAAAACTCATCCAGAGCTGCAGGCTCTTCCCCGCAGGTCTGCTCCACTCCTGTTCATTAACTATGACATCATCCTGCCTCGGCACCCGGGCGGCAGTTACCCACGGGCTTCTCTGCGTCGTTTGGAATTCGATCCAGAGAGAATCCCCGCCATGCTTCTAGAACACCAGCCCGGGAGGAATGTGCCAAGTCACTGCTGAGCGATCTTCCTCTCCCTCTCTCTCCACACCCCAGGCCGGTATACAGACCACCGGGGGTGGAGCAGGTCACGGCGCAGCAAGCTAACGCTAAGGCTAACGGGGCCCCACGGGGCTCCTGCACCGCTCAGGAGATTTAGAGTTTATGCTAAATTATAATCTTCAGTCTACGTCTAATATGACATTATCAAATTCTCGGTGACAGACTGAGACAACAAACAATGGCGGTAAGACTTGACTGACAGAAAATGTTTGCTGTTTTATTTTTAAATGGTCATTGCTGAACAGTGCTAATAGAAGCAAACTCAGTTTTTCCACGTCGACTTTGTGAGCTCTTTGTTCCTGCTTGCCCTACCGCTGGATACCATGGCAACATCACGCCAGCTGGGCCCTTCCCACGCACACACACACACATGCAGACACACACAAGCACATGCATGTGCACATACAGTCACACGTGCACACACACACACACACATGCACACCCACACTCGCACACACAAATACACACACTCACGCACACATGCCACACACACACGCACGCACGCCACTAACAGACACACACACATACAGACCCACACACACATGCACCCACACATGCACACACACACACACACACACATACAGACCCACCCACACACACACACACACACATACAGACCCACCCACACACACATGCACACACACACAGATACAGACCTACACACACACACACCCACACACGCACACACACACACACACACACACACACACATACAGACCCACACACACACCCACACACACACACATACAGACCCACACACACACCCACACACACACCACCCCACGCTGAGCACTAACCACCCTCCACCCCAGCAGCAGCAGCCCCCGGGCCGTCCCATTCAGCACACAGTAGGGCTGCGCTGAGAGGCAGCACAATGACAGGCCATCTGCCGCAGGGCGTCCCATCTGAGGGGTGCGCCCGAGGGGCAGGGCAGGCACATCAAGGGACCCCCAGATTTACGGGGGCCTGCAATTATGATGGTAAACAACCGCAGCCTCGGACATAAAGGTCCCTGCCAGGGAGCCGGGCCACAGCACAGGGAGAGGGAAAAGGAGGACTACAGCAACAGGAGAAACTTCCTGACGATAAACACACATCTATCCTATTCACACTGCTGACCGGCTCCAGAACACTTTCCTGCTTTTACAGTCAATTTGGCCAAATCACGTGTTAGATGATCATGTCCCCATACAAACTTCATTTAACCAATAACCTTAATTATCTCTAAGCTATATACATATGGAGGCGTACCGATTACAGGGAGAGGAAACACCCCTCTAGAACAAAAACAGCCATACTTCATGATTTTTAGCTCCATTCCACTCTATGACCTTTGCACCTACAGATGACCTCCCTAATTATAACTGCACTCCACAAATCCCAACTGAAACCATTCACAACATATTGTGTTATCTGATCAGAAATGTAACAATAATAATTCCACATGTCCATACTGGGAATGTAGGTCCAGGGACAGACAGACAGACTGGTGTGAGGGGTACACTGAGGAGAACACAGTGGGGATTCAGCAGTGGGCTAAAGTCAGTGTGTGTGCGCGTGTGTGTGTGTGTGAGAGAGAGAGTGTGAGCGCGTGTTGAGGTGGGGAGAAAAGCACACAAGAAGGATACTATCACCCTGTTATAGTTGTGGTTAAAGACTAAGTAATGTACATGTCTGCAGACAGGGCAGCCTGCAAAGTAACTGAATAATACATAAACATACAATATTGATGTGTTGGCGTGTAGTCGTAAAGGAGCTTGGGGTGAGTGCGCCATTCTTCTGTTAGCGCCTCACAGCCACGGCGGTTAAAGCTAGCGGTTTTAACACCACGTCCCAGACACCAACATGCTGAGGGGAGGAGGAACAATGAGGCAAGTGTTTAAACGGAAAGACAACCTGAGAGCTCACAGTCATGGGCCCTGTGTGAAGCGCTATGGACACAGAGCAGAACGAGCCACCAAACAACCTCCACACCCTCCACCCAGAGAGCAGAAGCTGGAACGTAGAGGGCCTGAGGGGTGGAAATCTAGGAAGAGACGTTCTGACATAAACAGACTAGCTTAACCCCCAGTGTAGCTCAGGTTTTAGCCGGACATAGCCCGGCTATGTCCTAGTCAGCTATGAAACTTTCACCTTTCACCCCGAATGTAACTGGGTTTTCACCTGAACACCGTGTAGCAATCGGTCCGCCGGAGAAGCGGATTGGTCTCAGCTGCGCCGGCTGGTGGAGAGGGCACACGCACCTGGGCTGCGTTAGCTAATCAGCCCAGGTGCTTAAAGGTGTGCTGCTCTCCACAGCTCGTGGCTGAGACCAATCGCTTCTTCTTCTGACTGTTCCCCACAAAAATGTTCACTGGGCAATAACAACCCACTGGAATAACAAGGAAAGTCCCACATATTATTTCATCTAATATGACAGGAATATCATCTAAAAGTACAGCCTAAAAGGTCAGTGATTCAGAGGAACATATTTGTAAAACAATAAAACAGAATATTGCAGGTGGACGCCACACTAAAATTTTTAATTCAATTCTGCCTTTCAGAGAATCAATTAACTTCCTTATCTGACAAATGCCCAAGTGGTCAAAGTGTTATTATTTTTGCTGACATTGTTACTATTTTGCATGTCTTATCACAGCCTCGCTGGTTCCCCGATCCCGAGAGAAATTAGAAGCTGCAATCTTGACTCCTAACTGACAACCACAACAAACGATGATGTGACTGTGATTATCTTCAGTCGTGCTGATACGAGACATCGTTTTGAACGATAAAAAAAAATTCCATTGGGAAGAAACAAAAAAAAAAAAACACCGAATAAAAATCAAATCAAAAGTAATGCAAAAAATGATGCAATCGATACAATTGTGGAGGAGGGAAATAAATGTCTTGCACAACTATCTAACTATGCAGAAGCACACCTGAACATTCACGAGCACGTCACAGAGGTGAGGTATCAGTGGTCAGCTGCTTTCATTAGCTCTGCTGGGGGGGTGGGGGGTGTTAAAGGACAGGTCGCTGGAGTCTGCATGTACCACAGGCTTCTGGGATCTCTTGTGTTTATGTGTGCGAGAGAGAGGTGCGGCAGGGGTTCCACTCACCCCCCCCATTCCCCCGGAGAGGTGATGCCGACAGCAGAGACTGGCTAATCAACAAAGAGCAGCCAATCAGATGCAAGTGGCCCAATACAATGAGCCTGAGGCAGCCAATCGGATGCAAGGGCCCGAGCTAATCACCCTGGGTTGTCCAATCGGACACAAGGGCCTGAACACAAGGAAAATCCCCTGTAATAGGATTGGGGTTTAACAGATTCAGGAGGGAAAACCCCACCACAAAATACAGGATTACCCTCCCCCAGCCCCGCCCCTTTCACACAACTTCCCAAAACTCAGTGTTCAGTTGGTGCCAGCTGAGTACCCACTGAATCCCTGCAAAAATGTTGCAAGTGAAATGAACTCATGAAGGCCTCATGTTCCAGCCCAATTCAAATGAGAACAGACACATGCAATTAAAAATATAAACCTGTGACAAATTGCACTGTTTGACATTACACTTCATCCAGCTCATTCATGCAAGTGGCAGGGAGTAAGGGGGCTTTGGATATGTTGATGCAAAGTGACAATTTTCACACAGGAAATAAGGTTCTCAGTTCTCCGAAGAGGAAAAAAATGATGGAATAAAAACTATCTACGTTAAACTCTTGACCACGAGCAGAAGTTCACTGATTTTTAACAGAAGCATCCCTATCAACAACACACTGATGAGAGTACCTGTAATTTACATTAACAGCACAGAGAAGCATCAACAGCAGCCAGACAGAGACAGATGAACAAAATGGCAATTCCTGTCCTTATTTCTCACTACACTTATGGAAGTGGTGGGAGACGGACGAGTTCGGCGGTGGAAGACGACGCAACGAAACAGAAAGGAACCAGCAGCACAGGAGTGATTTCAAATATCAGCTCACTGAGGGAACCGCCCCGCCCCCGGACCCGCCCGCCCGGCCCCCTCCCCCCAACCCGCCCCCCCCCAACCCGCCCCCACTGGTACCAGCTGGGAGACCGTGCAGCCCACTATGGATCTACACTCAGAATTAACTCCTCCCACTTTGTTTTTTCTTACTTTTCACGTTTTTTTGTCCTGCATTAACATGGACCTTTCTGAAAATGTAAAAAGAAAACGGAAACTCGAGAAAAGTAATTAACAAAAAAACCGGAGGAATGTCTTTGGCCAACCCACCCACCCAGACACACAGGGGAGAAGACTCGGGTCTTCAGAAGCCCTGTTTTTCATCACTGAGACGGGGGGGGGAGGAGGGGCCCTTACTGTTGCTGGACTTGAGGTCGCGGTGGATGATGGGCACGATGGCCTGGCAGTGGAGGTAGCGCATGGCGCGGGCGATCTGCACGGCCCAGTCCACCAGCGCGTGCGGCGGGATGCGCCGCCCGGACAGGGCGCGGTTCAGCGAGCCGCCGCGGGCGTACTCCATCACCAGGCACAGGTGCGGCTCCCGCAGGCACACGCCCAGCAGCGCCATGACGTTGGGGTGGCGCAGCATGGCGAAGAGCTTGGCCTCCTGCCGCACGCTCTCCAGCGTCTGGCCCTCCTCCTCGTCCGGGTCGCGCCGCGCCGCCTTCACCGCCACCTCCGTGCCCCGCCACAGCGCCCGGTACACCTTGCCGAACCCGCCCACGCCGATGATCTCCTCCAGGGTCAGCTCCGAGAAGTCTATCTCCAGCACTGCGGGGGGGGGGGGAGAGGTTAGGAGAGTATGAGATCTGGGCCAACAGCAAAGATGGGACAATAACAGTGTACAGTCAGGACATGAGAGGAAATCAGCCACAAACACAGAGACCCACCCACCCCATCCACCCACCCATCCACCCACCCACACACCCATCCACCCATCCATCTATCACAAGCTCTGAGAGCTTCATCGTCCTTCGCTCTCTGCATTATCTTCAGAGGTTGCTCAGAGGTTCAACAAAGTGTTACACACAGACACCCACACAGACACCCACACAGACACACACACATACACACACATACACACACATACACACACATATACACACACACACACACACACACATACATACACACACACACACACACACACACACACACACACACACTGAAGAAATGCAAACGGAAACACGGTGCTAAGTGACTGTAGGGTATTATTCCGAGGCTGTTCTCAGGCTGGCGGACTAGTGCCCCAGCCCCTGCACTGGCCGCGCAGGAAATGGGCTGCAGTAAAACTGCACTGTGTGAATCGCTAACAGTCGATCAAGCAGCCTAACCTTGATAAATATTTCAAACGGGAGGCTGTCAGTGAAATCTAGGGCAGAGCCCTATAGAGCATGGAGGGGGGGGTGGGCTATATTCAATAAGAACAACAACAACACTAAATAGCTAATATGGGCCATATGAGCCGAACATAAACCAACTTAACGATGGGCAGGTGTACACACTTCTCGGTGCTTCTTTCCAGTTGTGAGTTTAGTGAGGTAAGTTATGACCATTAGCTACACTGCGCACACACACACACACACTCACACACACACATACACACACACACACGCACACACGCGCACACACGCACACACACACACACACACACACACACACATGCACACGCACACGCATTCACGTGTGCAAGAAAGACACATGGACCTTCCTCCTCAAACTCTCCCTGTTTGCATTTTTATTTTATACTCCAGGGTGCGCTAAACGTTGAAAAACACTGATTACTCAGATTACCGCTGTTTCGGATGCACGCTACCAGCTGGCACGGGGGCACGCAATTAGTTTATGGGCTGATCAGTGATTAGTGAAGCTCAACCTCTTAGGCCTTCATGCATTTCAAAGCATGTTTTAACAAAGGAAGAGGTGCTATTGAAAATGACGGGATGAAATGGTGAAGCGATAAAAATAAAAAATCTGCTGAATAAACCAGGATTAGGCTAACAGCTGATACACTATCACAGCCCCCACCCAATGAAGACCCACGAGGCCAAAACATTGGGCCTCATTCACGAAACATGCGTACAATCACATTTGACCGTAAACTGCGAGTAAGAACGTTTCCAAGAACATTTTGGCATTCACCATTTTTTGCTAATCTGTAATTGTCCATGACTGTTTCCTTATGCAAATCAGGATTGCACATAAAATTTACAAACAGCCAGCATTCTTGATCTCAAAAACAAAGGTCTGTACATGTGTCATGAATCTCATGTTGTTTTTTCAAAAGTAAGAATAATTTAATAAAGGTTTTGTGAATGAGGCCCATTGTTTTGGTCTCCTCACAAACATTACTTCCTGGGGACCATTATACCAGTATGTAAACAACTCTCCTTTTCTGAACAGCATAATATCTGTCACACACTTGGATTAGCAGCTGATGAGTGTATGTGTGTGTGTATATGCATACGCATATCAACAATGAAATCCAAACCTGCCCTTCTTTAATTATGGAAAAAAGAACAAGCAGCCAGTAAATCAGAGCCAGTTAGCGTCAACATCAGAGTCAGAATTACAACTTCAGAAAGGCTTTAATAGCTCCTGACATTTGTTTGCACTGGGTACAGCTCAAAGAAAGCACATCCCTCAGAGGGGACCTGTAGGATGGCAAACTGTGGCAGAAGGGCTGCTTTTCACCACAGCTTTGGTGCACCATTTGTGCCATATGGACAATTCCCGTTTATTTTTTGGCTAGACCCCCCCCCCCCCACCAGACATGAGCTTGATTGGTCCCCAGAGTGAGAGCTGGATCTCGGTAGGTTCATTGGTTTTAAACCCCCCCCCCCCCTCCCCCCCAGGGGCCAAACACTAAACAACGCCCGGGCAACACATGAAGGCTTGTATATAGGAGGGCCTAGTGGCATGTATATGAAGGGCTCACACACAAAGGGAAGCAGACGATGAAGACTTCATCACTCTTCGTCACCCTGCACAAACACATTCAGCTGCAAGGGCAGGGAGCAGCGGCTAGTTTTCTTAAAACGCTACAACACCAGCGCTTACAAAGAGACATTCATTAATTTAAGCTGGGTCACAATTTATAGATACTCTAAAAAAAATAATTAAAAAAAAAAATATGCTCAGATATTTATATTTATTAACAGCACTGGCAACACCACTGCAGAGGTAACAATAGCGTAGGGGTTCAGTGGAATAAAAAGGCACAAATATTGCAAACAGCACACATGATAGGACATATAAAATTATTAATCGGGTAATTAAATGGCAACTTGGGAGCTGAATAGTATAGATAATGAAGAGGTGACACTCCCAGTGAATTGCACCTATAAACACCCCCCCTCCCCCCCAACTGGCTACATTTCAGGGCCTTCATAGTCCTGGTTTGTGGAGGGCCAACTGACACGGACGTGTTATATCACAGTTCCCAAAAAATCCTTTTGGGTGCATCCTTAAGCCCGTCAAATAGGGAGTCTTAAACTGATGTACTAACTTCCAAACAAACAAAAAAAAAGACAAAGCAAACAGGCTGCCAGCTTCCACTTCATTTCCTCTACAGAAACCCAGTACCAGCAACAGAGTGGCACGCGTGTGTGTTAAACAAGCTCAGAATATGTTGTGGCTAATGGCCTGCATTGATGGCGTAATCCATAATTATACACACAAATGGAGGAGTCCCACACGGCTCAGCTGGTGAGGGTTCAGCGCACAGGCTTCGTCATTAGCCAAACATGAGCAGGAGCGTACTGCAGCCAGCAGAACATTTTCACAAAGCAGGGTGGGCCTGCATCAGACAGGGCTCCTCTGGGAACGGAGACAAAAGTGAACATCTCTGCAGCTTAAACGTGTGGATGAGAAGCACACTGAGTCTTCGCATATAAAGACACGACAGGCAGCTGCATGTGATACAGATCATTCTGCCAGCTGAGTCTGGTCAATACTGTGCATGCTGGGATATGCTCAGGAAACCGCAGCCACTGTTCTTAGTCTCAGTTCCATTCCACGGCTCAGTTTCTCACTCGGTGTAAACGCATCCATTCAAAAATGACCAGAAACTACCTTCTCTGCTCAATGCAAATCGGTGCCTGTCTAGTGTCCCAGATCTGACTCTCCCAACCTAGTGCACATGGAGCCACACCCCACACCCATGGCCTGTTACAAGTTCATCCGAGTTGAAAAGCCTTTCTTTGACTTTGAATACAAAAGCTATCCTGGCGTAAATGCAACACAACACCGCCATTATGTATGCAGGAATGCACATCATGACATTATGACTCACAATTACAGAGTAGAATGCCCGGGTCTTCCACCATTCTACCACAGACCAATGAGGGATAGCAACAGAATTTAAATTCAGCCAAGTGAAGCACCCTGTTGGTCATATTGTCGTCTCCCCCATAACTGCAAATAATATGGTAATAATTTGGATTGATTTGATTAGCTGTGAAATAATAAAGCAAAACAAACAGAAAAATGCACAGGTATTTTTTATTTTCAGTAAACGGTTGATGTTGCATCTGAAATTTATTGCCGATGGCTGCTTTGATGGGCCCATAACGTCACTTCTATTCTCCAAACTGGATATTCAAAATGTATTTATATTTTATGTTATTTAATGCTCTGGAATGGGATCTAAGTAAAAGGTAGTAATGCAATTACTACGGTGTCTGGTTTGGAGCTGAAGATTCCTGCCCTAATGTAGTCCTATTTGGCAATGTGAAATTAGCAACAACCAAAAGTTTACATTGCTGCCTTTAAAAAAAGCAATCCAACAAGACAGAAAAGAATTTTCATATTTTAGAATATGTGGAAGTTAAAGGGGTCATAACCAAAGAAGAAAAACATAAAGAAAGGCCTCAAGGCTGTTCCATATGGCATATGATCACATGTGAATCTTAGTGTTTACATGTGCAGGTCCACAATCATTTAAAACTTGCATGTTCAGCATACCTCCAGCATAAAAATCTCACATGTACTTTCTGGGTCTCTTACCTCCAAACGAGTGCGACTGTAAACCTGATGTAAAAACAACAGAGATTTTTCCTACACGACACAGCCAATACAAAACTTTCAAGTGGCAAATCAACTGATAAAATGAGGTTCTAATTTTAGACAGCATCTTTCATAAAATCTCAAAGCCTCAACATAAAAGGCTTGTGGAAGCAATGTCAACAACATCACCCAGTTTTATAAAAACCTTCTCTGTCAACTGGCTGTTTAGGATCTCTTTACAAACTCTTAAAGCAGAGTAATTTCATTCCAAAAATATTCAATAGCATCTTTTTGTGTTTAGCACACACTGAAGTCCATAAGAATGACTGAGGGGTTCTACAGTGAAGCACCATGGCTTTTCTAGCTGTAGAGCTGCAATTAAAACCACTCTACATGAGCTGGATGACCAACTGACCTTCCAGCAGCCACATGAAAGCCAATCCAATTACTCGGAACACCTGACTGACCCAATGACAGGAGAGTTCGACTCCAGTGATGTGGCCATTTGCTGCTGCTGTTGCTGTAACCCAGGTAACTGCAGCAGCCTGGAAGTGATGACCATGTGGCACTCAAATAGCCCTCCGACCATCAGCACATTATCATTCCACCACCTGATATTGCCTGTTTCCATCTGAGAGATACTACAGTGACAATGGCCCTGATTCAATAAATGCTTTTGCTTGAACTTCGCTTTACAAATAATGCAGGCCTTGGCCTAGTTTCCTATTTCACAAATGATTCTAACTGCTAAAGACAAATGTTTATTGAACCCAGGTGTATGATTTAATAATGCATGGGCTTTTCTTTTCCTTTATGTTTGTTAGCGTTGTGCAAAGTGAATACATTTTTAAAAAACAAGGCATTTTAAAAACAAAAATTTTTGTTAAGGCCAACCAAGCTAAGCATCACAATGCATCCAAAAATACAACCAAAATGGGGGTTATTCAATGTATGAGATTTAAAGTAGGCTACTAAATTAGCGATCTGAATTTAGCTGTCAATTGCACACTGTATCAATTACAAAGACCACTCAAGGAAAGCAGTGTCTAATCATCAATGATTCCGTTTTGACTGATTCATTTACAGCAAGAAAAAAGCATTACACATATTGCCAATGCATACTAAAATGAAGAATGATGAGAAGCATATTCTTGTGCAACCTTGATAAAAATTAATCTTATTATAGAGGTAGGCCCGTGTTAAAACTTTAAGCAAGGTTGTATTGCAGACAAAGCAAGGACTGGGACAACCGGGTTTGCAGAACGCTCTAGCTATATTTCTGCCCAAGTTTGTCATGGCCACGTCAATAAATTATGCTGTAGCTGCACATAGTGCGATGACAAAGAACATCCCCAGTCAGTACGGTTCATTCACACTTGTATTGCACTGATTGTTTTTTATAACTGGCCACAGAAAACGGGAATCGCAGCGTCTCTGTTCTTTAACCTTGGCGTAAATAATATGCTTCAATACCATCACAGTAGGGGCAGGGGGGGAAAAAAGATACAGCGATCGGATGCGAGTGGTCTGAGCGACGGATGAATAAGGCGGGGTTGGAGGTAACAGAAGATGGGCTTTACGGGCCTCCTTGATGAGAAGGACCTGAACAAAAAACTGAAATATGCCAGCGAGCTAACCTGAAAAATTAACCATATACGAGCAAAGCCTCCGGTAACAAAGACACATTCAGAAGGAAAGGAAAAGTTCTGGCCAAAAGCCAATGACATTTTAATTAGCTATGTATGTAGTGCGGTGGTGACGGAGCATTGTGATAATCTTCACTGAAACCGCAGCATTGGTACAGCCCACAGGTCCGCTTAGAATGTTTCATTCTAGCCAGTGCTAGCCAGCTATGCTACTTACAGTGCAATGATGGTACTGGGTAGTCGGCGTAATCTTCCCCAGTCTTGTCCCGTATCTTTTCAGAGATGGCATTCCCACTACTAACGTAATTGCTGGGAAAAATACCAACACGGTCCTCTATCATTCCTGTCCACCAACCCTCGTCTCCCGAGACTAGCGAGTCTTTCGATAAGACTTCCACCAGGTCCCCCTTCCGCAAGCTGAGCTCGTCCTCTGCATTGGCATCGTAGTCGAAGACAGCCGTCCAGTACCCCGAGACGGCGTGTCCTGAAACCGGGGCAGCTGCAGTCCCATTTTCTGGGGTCTCTGGAACTGGCCAGCAGGTAACCTCCCTCTCTGCATTTGGCGGTTGAGAAACGGACCCGGTTGCTCTCGAAGTGTTGTTATTAAAAGGGGGTTTGAAGGCATCCATTGAAGCGATCCATAAGGGCAGCCTGAATCACCCTGGCGGCTCACATACACCTGGAGCGGACCGCTAGGGTCGGAGTACCCTAGCAACACAGCTTCAGCTGCCACGATGGCGCTAGTAGCTAGCCCGTAGCCTACCTAAGATTGTAGCAAGCCGTTATGAACGGTATTGCTGAATTACCGCTTTCATGTTTTTACTGTTCGCTGCACAGAAGAGAAATTGAATGCCAGTCAGTGAAAACTGCAGGATTGCCTTTTCACCAAGTCCTGTTTCCATCCACAGTTCAAAACGCTCACACGCAGTCCCGCCCATTTGTTTTTATTAGTGGCTGAACGGGGTGCACAAATCATCCACCCTCACTGTCTGATAGGTGTGCCGTCGCATCATTCACGGCACGTTTTACCTTGATCTCAGACCTGATCGAGTCACTCCACCCACTTTGGCCCACTTCGCCAGGTCAGTTTAAATGTGTAGACAGCAAGGAATGTCAACCAGGGGCATCCGTGTACATTTGTCGGTTGAGGACGTTGTTATGGCAAAATTTAAGACGAAACTGATATTATCAGATTTTTTTTCTGGTAGGCATAAATCAGTATAACTTTACTTGCATTGTCTTTCTTTAGCTTTTCCTGAATTCCATTTCGGGCAGTGAGACCTTTAAATGTTACTTATTAAAATGTGAGATGGCTAATCAATTAGTGCTTAATTTGTCCTGAGTAAACGACGAATTCTACATTTTTGTTGTTGTTATATTTTGTCATCTTGTCATTTTGTCATTATATATAGCCTAACCTAGTTTTGCCTTTAGTTATCATTTACTGAGTTGCATACCACTTTATTTAGGTGCGTGTAGGCATACAATTTCTTTAAAATTTAACCCGAAAACGTATTCTCTCTCAGACCGGAAACATAGGCTATATGCATTGCAAACAAAAACAAACGCTTTAAAATAAATGCTGCCCATGAATAGCCTACCTGTGTCAAGCCATTGCTCATGAACAAAATATATGAAGATTGACGGTGTTCAGGTGGTTTCTCCAAGTCTCTATATGGCAAATCTAATGCTTCAGTGTAATATTAATGATTGTTGATGATTCCCATGATGTGTCAGTGATTCATTATTCAGTATACAGCCCTATCCAGAACAAACCATTTGAGAGAGGTGCTCTACTGAGCAGAAGGTCAAACAGACGTCTTGTTACCTGATCTGGACCTCCTGGAGGCAGAACAGACAGGCTGCTTTCTTCTCAAAGTTAAGTAAGCTGTGAGGGTTTAACTTCCAGTGGTAGCAGAAGGGTAAATATGTGACACACTGAGCAGCCAATTTTTATAAAGTTATGCAGGACTGAATGTCAGTGTTAGTTGTTATTAGAATCAAAGATATAGTGTCAAAACAACTATAATGTAGACACTGTCCAGATGGGAATGAACAAGAGTAAAGTTTGCTCTTAAAAAATGTAAGGGAAACCAAATAGCACAATTATTTGATAATATGCATGAAAATTTTGAGTCAGTGGACTAAAGCGGAGTTAGTTATTTGTTCAAAAATAAAGCAAAGACACTTCCACAACTATGGAATCCCCAACTTCCCAACAAAGTACTCATACATAGTGTGACCAAGACACTCACATTGAAGTAATGTGAAAACATTCATCACAGATCTGCAAGTGATTTTATTCAAATACTTTTTTAAAATTTTTATTGGCAAAAGGTCAAAAATAAATAAATGGACATAAATGAAACAAATGAAGATTCATATCATGCAGAATTCCCTGAAATAAAAAGAATACTTTCTGTTGTGAAGAGTAAAAAACAAATGAACAAACTAACAAAATGAATTAACAATCCAAGTTTATGTGACATTAAATGGAGGGTAGGTTGTGGTGTGTGATAATTGTGTCAGTCACGTGTTTCCAACCCAGAGATGTGAGGTAAGACTAATATGGCAAAAAAAAAAAAACATAAATAAATAAATAAATCAATTCATAAATACTAAAAATAGGGGTTAAGTCTTCTTTTTCATGTAATTTAAATGACAACAAAAGGCATTTTTTTGAAACCAGTAGTTACCCCCAACAATAAGATTGCATTTCATCACTGAGGATTTTGTCAAGTATTCTCTGATAAGAGGATGCATCTTCAGTAAACCCCACACAGGAAAACAGCCTGCCGATGCAATCTGGAGTGGAACACACAGCAGGTTTCTTCAGTGGCACCAGCAGTCCCCAGTCCCCAGTAACAGGAAGACCTGCCCTTTTTTGGATGCTTGGAAACAAAGAGGTGCAGGGACTACTCTCCCCTGAATCTCCGCTGTCTTACCTCCTCTGACAACATCAATGTACTAAGGTCGGAAATGTCAATATAACTAAGCACAGTAAAGTTTTTTTTTTTTTTTTAAATGACAGTCAATCTGATAAATTTCTGTAAAATTAACATTTTCTCTGCAACTGTTTTGAGAATGTTTATAGAAATACCTATGAATAGCTGAAATATAAACAAGAATGAGGCACCCCACCATATTCCCCAATGCAGTTCTCATCAGCTTGATAAACCAATAACTTTGCCAGTACATATCATTGTAATTATACAGACACATCCATGACTACACTGTATAGTACTATGTACAGTGTGTGTAATGTATACTTTTGTGGACAGAATCAAACATGGAGAAGAATTGCTTTTGAGACCATCAAACAACTTAGTTACTCATTCTCATCAGCGAGAATTAAGTTTCACATTTTATTAAAATCACCAAGAAAATAAATTTAAATACTGTATAGTCAAAAACTTGTGTAGGGGGAAAGAAACCTCCTAAGCTATGCGCTCAACACCACAAATAGCGGTTTTGCCCCAAATACTTTCACTGTGGATTACAAAGCTTTTCTGTTGATGGTCATGCTGGGTGCCATCTGACTTTTCCCTCTATGTTGTCCAGCTCTTAATCCAGATCTATTTTGCATCCTACCTATTGAGCAGTGCTTCACTTTGTCCCACCATAAAGAGGCATAGATAGCCATGACTCCAGGCTTGTGAGTTGGAATGCAATACCATTAACATCCACAGGGAGTCGAGACTGTAGTCGAGATTGGTAAGCCGGTTGTCATGGTGACAGACTTCTACATGGTAGTGAGGAAACACAGTCATATGTCCATCTAAATCAGGAAATATATTTATGGTTTTTCCTTTAAATGAGCTGACACAATGTTGACAAAATACAATATCCTGTTGTTACATTTTTACTCCATTTATATGTGTAATACTTATATTTTGGAACACATTAATGAATTTTAAACGACTTTGTGTGAGTGAAGGTTTTAGGACGATGGTGCCATTTAGATACGCCTTCCCCAAACTCCTAACATTAGTGAAAATAAGTTAATTCTTTCATTGAACTTGGCGGTCAAATGATGGCCACCTTTTCATCACTAAGGTAATATCTTTTCTCAGCACTTTCACACCCTTGTCCCCTGCTCCTGCAAACACATACACACACACACACACACACAGGCACGCACATACGCTCGCTCACACACACACACACACACACACACACACACACACAAAAGCACAACCATCCACACACAGACAGCAGTGAATTCAGTGTCAATAATCTGATCAATAGTTTTACATCAATTTTCCTTCTCCGTACAGTATTTCGCGTTTGTCTTTGTGTCTCCTGACAAATAAAAGGCCGAAGATAGAAGCTGAGACACGCCCTTCACAGGGAGCGACGCACTGAGTGGTGAAAGCTCTGTGTACATAGTACACACACAGGTGGAACAGAATTTCTGGTCTGCGACTACAGCACGCAAGGCAAGGCTGTGTGTGCTGTGCCCGTATGCCTGTCCTCTCCCATCTCAAATCCACAGTTTAAAGTAGCAAAATCAGTAATAATAATAATAATAATAATAATAACAATAATAATAAATAGAACCATTCAGTCACCCAAAAAAGATAAGACTGGCATCTCGAACAATACCAAATATTAATTTTGTTTTCTTAAGAAAATAACACTTCGATGGTGCCCTTTTGTTTTCACTTGGATACACATTTTAAATACCTTTTCTCTTTTTTGTAAGACATCCACTAGGGAGGGGTGAAGAGGCAACTGCTCCATTACATAAAGCACACAGACCCGGACTCGGTTATGGTTATGGTTATGGTTATGGTAAAAATGCTGACGTGGTATTCATATCCACACACACACACATATTTGTTCTTACACACGTGGCTGTGTTCATATGTTAACACATATATTGAAATATGTACATATATGTATCACCCTCTGCATGAGACCCTCACCCTCCTCCTCCCTTGGTTTTCTTCTCTTTTTTTGCTCAACAGTGACCCCCACGTGAGACCTACTTCAGTAGAAATTTTGAGGACGATGACCTGGTGTAATCCATACCCTGGGGGGACATCCAGTTCCTTTTAGTTCTGAGAGGGAAGGTGGGGAGGGGGGGGGGGACATATTTACAGCACCGCTCGCCAGAGAACGGAAAAACCCAAAAGAGGGCCAGTAACCGGACCAAACGGACCACCAGGAACAGAGCGCCCCCTTGTGGGCCAGAGTGTCACTGCAGCTTCCAGGGTCACCCTCTGAGCTTATCTTCTCGGCATTTTTCCCGCCCAATTTTCTCTTTGGCTTTTCTATCCCACCATCACATCCCAGCCTCCTGTTTCCACCCAAAAAATTTTCCCATGCTGCACAGTTACCCGACCCAGTCCCTTCGCACCACCCCATCTCTCCCCCTGGGGTACAGCTGTGCCCCCCCATTACTCAGTATGTAACGAGCAGCTTGAAGGCAAACTAGCAGCATTTTAAGTAATTATCCAGTGCAGTCTGAACAGAGTAGTCTTAGGGACAAAAATGGACTCTGTAAATACACCTCATACTACTATTTTAAATCCAAACCTCACAAATTGTACTCACAAACTGTACTCAGCTGCTCTAGGTACAGACATGAACCGCACTGGTGCGAGCCCACTTCGGACATAAACTCATAAAATCCGAGTTAATACTGAGTTATTGTGCGCAAGTGATCTTTCATATGAAAAACCAGTCAGCTCGTTCTCGGTCGCACTGAATCCTACCTCTGCAACAAATGTTAAATGTTTAGGGCGTCCTACTCAGCAAACAGCCTGCACGATTCTCTTTGTGTAGAGGAGAAAAAAGTAATAAATAAGCAATGCTATCTCTTCATGTGGCGAGAAGTTTAATTCTCAGAAATACACAACGAGGACGTCTGCTGCCCCACCCGTCCGCCAAAAAAATGGAACGGGCACAAATCCATCGTCCCACTCCTGTTCTGTCCTGCCCTACAGATAAGCTCAGTCACGTCCCCCCAAGGCCACAGCGATCCTCTATCACTGAAGTTGTATATGACCACATTGAAACAAATATTCAAAATATACAGAAATTATGGAAATATATATAGATATATAAAGGAAGTAATGTTCAGGGCAGTTTGTTAATGTTCTTTTTTCGTTCTTTTTCCGTTGTTTCAGTAGTCATTTGTCTGATGAGTAAAATTTTGCCCAAGACCTCTTCTCTCTTCTGAGAACCCTGCAATGTTCCTAGAGAAAACTAAACGAAACAAAAATAAAGACTATGAACCAAGTCCATTCAATTGTCATTCAACAGCATATTTCCATTTTATCATGTGTTGTTTTCAGATGAAATACTATTCTTATCCATTATGCAGCTCAGAAAATAGTTCTTTGATACCTCTTTTTGTTGTTTTTTTGCCTTTTTTTCCCAAAATACTTCATTTTAAAAAAGTCATTCTTGTCAGATGTTGAGAAAAAAATAGACTTCTGATATCGCCAACTTTTTTCGAGTTTTGGACTGTTTTCTCCTCAGATGATGAGACTCATTTTTTGCCACCTATTTTTGATATCAAATATTTTTTTTCATTGAAACTCCTGCGTGTTTGAGTAGGTATCCCGCCCGCCATGCTCCGCCCCAAACCCCCTCACCACCCGGGCACACCTGGACACGGGCAGAGCGGCATCACCACGATCGCCATCCCCCATCCTGCGCGCCAGATACCTGCCTCTACTCCATTACTCTGAAGAGTAGGCTTTGGAATTTAGTGTCCAAAGGGAGGGAGGGAGGGAGGAAGGGTTGGTTTAGAGGCTCTTCCCCCCCCCCTTCCACCCCTCACCTCCCAGTGTTCTCAACCCACCCTCTACCCTCTTCCCTAACCCCACCTCCCTGTCCCACCCCCCCACCAAAAAAAAAAAAAATTCCACAATGAAAATCTACCCTTGTATTTTTTTGTGTGTTGTACTTTGAACCTTGGACTGGTGTTTGTTTGTTTGTTTGTTTGTTTTGTTTGTTGTCTAGAAGCCCTGTATATGACAGTAGGCCTCCAGGCCGGAGAAGAGGATGTAGAGGAGCCAGAGGCTGAAGAGGAAGGCGGTGGTGGCCAGTCTGTGTCCGCGGGGGCCGCCCAGCTCCCCGCCGATGTGGGCCCGCCGCCGGTACAGCAGCACGGAGACGGCCAGGAAGGCGAAGATGGTGAAGAGCGTGACGGAGAAGGCCAGGGAGCCCGCGTGCACCACGAACGGCTTGCCCTGCATGCGCCAGTAGATGGCTGCCACCGACCAGGCCACGCCGATGCCCAGGAACACGTTGACCGCGTTGCTGCCCGTCACGTTCCCGATGGAGGCGTCCGCGTACGTGTCCTGCACCGCCGCCACCTTACTGGCGAAGGTGTCTGCGGGGAGAGAGGGAGGGAGGGAGAGAGGAGAGAGAGGGAGAAGAGAGGGGGGAGAGAGAGAGAGAGAGAGGGAGGGAGGGAGAGGGGGTAAGAAAAAATAAAGGTAGAGAAAGAAGGGGGAGAGAGGCAGAGAAAGAGAGAGGGAGGGAGAGTGAAGGGGTAAGGACAAAGAGAGGGAGAGATGGGGAAGAGAGACAGAAATAGAGAGGGAGGGAGAGGGAGAGATAGGGAGAAGAGAGGTAGAGAAATAGAGAGGGAGGGGGTAAGGACAAAGAAAGGCAGGGAGAGATGGGGAAGAGAGGCAGAGAAAGAGAGAGAGAGGGAGAGAAAGAGAGGGAGAGGGGGTAAGGACAAAGAGAGGGAGGGAGAAAAGGCAAGGGGATGGAGGGAGGGAGAAAGGAGAGAGAAATAGACCTTAAACCACGGCCCTGCCTCATTACGATCATCAACAGGGTACATTCCACAGTATTTATTGCGCAGAGTAGGGAGTTCCCTGGTGTCCCTGGCAAACTTCCCAATCTGGCTCACTCAGTCTGGCTATATCACCCACACCCCCCTTCATCCCCTTCAGTTTAATTGTCAAAATGAATCCCTCCCTCTCCACCTCAGCTGATCGCTGTCATCATCATTATCAGGAGCTGGGAGAACACCACATGATGGCGTTTCATGTGTGTGTTCCTCTAACACGCATGAGAAACGCAGTGAAACACGCGCGCGGGCGAGCACGCGGTACCTCCAGCGGCCCGGCGGGCGCCAGGTGACTCCGCCCTCGCAGACTCACCTGGGACGGAGGTGCCGAGGGCCACGAACACCACGGCGGTGACGGAGTCCTTCAGGCCGATGGTGCAGCCGAAGTGGGACGCCAGGTCGCCGATGACCGCCGTCAGCAGGCCGATGATGATGATGGACACGGTGAAGCAGGCCCAGCCGTTCCAGTACTCGGTCGGCGGCACGCAGGCGAACAGCACCTTCCAGAAGACGGTCAGGAAGTGCATGACGTAGTCGAAGCAGGACGGCAGGCGTTCTTCCCCCGAGTCCTCCTCATCCTCGTCTCCTGGGGGGAAAGGGAGGGGCATAGTGGAGAGCAGAGAGGGAGACGAAAGAGAAAAATGTGGAGGTGGAGGTGGGGGTGGGGGAGGGGTGGCAGACAGTGAGCCAGAGAGAAGAGGATGGAGGGATGGAAGGAAAAGGATGGAGGGAAAAGGTATAGAAGCAGAAAGGAAGATGAGTGATGAAGGTGAAATTGAGGAGGTATTGGGGATGAGGGAGGTAGACAAAGGGAGAACATTATTATTATTATTATTATTATTATTATTATTATTATTATATATTGCCAATTAATCAATTATTCATGCATGGTACAACTGTTTTACTCGTATTGCTATTCTGTTTTCCACTATATTTCCATTATGATACAGCATATTGAGGTACATTTAAAAAAAAAGCTTTTAAAATTTTACCAGGTTAGTCCCACTGAGATTAACATCTCTTTTACAAGAGAGACCTAGCCAAGAAGGGCACTGTGACATAATCTGTGAAATGTGAAATTTCTGGGTGCTCCTGGGCACTATTTCTGAGCAAGCAGAATTACCTGTAATAACCATGGTAATTTTGTTCTGAATCAAAACTAAACTTTCCCTGTTTTCTCCTAAAATTTACACAGTAAAATATCCAGTGTTCATTCAATTCTAACGGAGTTTATATGGGTCCACTCTGGCCATAGAGGGCTCACATAAACTCCGCAAGCGTTGATTTAACGCTGAACATTTTGCTGTGTACACGGAAAATGCGTGTCCTTTCTTGGGCGAAAGCCCAATTCTTATTTTAAAAAAGGCGCACGACCTGACAAGACACCAAATATTATCTGGTCAGGTGACTTTTCCCACCTTAAGGCGGCCAACTGCAGCCCTTGCCAACTGTCAGGAGTAATGCGATTTAAAATGTCAGACCCTTTGTCAGCGGGGCTCATAAAAAAATAAAAGACGCCATTTTATTGAATATTTCAGCACAAGAAAGGAAGCTTGCGTTCCGTAGCACAGAAAGGCACAATGGATGATGCCTGAAAGTCTTTCAGGAGGAACACGGAAGCCAAAAAACAAGCCATTCTTACCATTATGACATCACACACCATTATGACCGCATTTGATCCCCCCCTGCCCTCTTGCAAAGCCTGATGCAGAGGAACCTTACGCCCGCATTGCTGCCCCCTGCTGCCCACAAAGTGCACAGCCGGTTCATACCTGCACTGACTGTAATGGCTTCCATGAACTGCTCTCTCCAGGAGTTAGTGCCCACCACCAGAGCCAGGTTAGTCTTCTTGATTAGTTTGTCCACTGTGTTCTGTGAGGTAGAAGAGACCCACAAAGAAGAAGTGCTGTGGCCTTTCCATCGTGATTTTATTAACAAACGGGGAGTTCACAGCTCACAGTCAACACAAGAGGACAGCAAAAAAGCATTTTTATACACTTCAAACATACGTAATTTCTTTATTTCTTTAACATTTTAACAAAATGTAGCAACGGAAAACACATAAATAAACAGAATAAATGGAAAAAAATATATAGTTTCTGTTGTTCAATGAATAACACTTTCAGAATATTTATAAGCACCTCTGCTACTTAGCGGAGACTCCTCACCTTGAACTCATAGGACTCCTCAATGATGACCTCCAGTTTGGAGTGCTCTCCCAGCACCGGTTTACCCATCTCTGCAATCCTCTTAGCTTCCTCCTCCTCCACCGTTAACTTCCTGTCTGGCACGTCTGCGAAGGACAGACAGAGAGGCCAAATTCATAAATCAGAAAGACGTTCGGTCGGGTCTGTGCATCAGCTCTGCCACAGATACTCTACACACAGGTCAGATGATCAACTCTTGTGCATTCTGCCACAGATGCTCTACACACAGGCCAGATAATAAACTCTGTACATCAGCTCAGCCACAGATACTCTGCACACTGGCCAAATAATTAACTATGTGCATCAGCTCCACCAAAAATACTTTACACACTGGCCAGATAATCAACTCCATGCATTTAAGCCAGTGGTTCCCAATCCTTTATCTGGAGATCTATTGTCCTGTATGTTTTCATTCCAATCCTAACAAAGCACAGCTCATTCAACAGCTAGAGATCTCACTGAGCTGCTAATTAGTAGAATCAATTGTGCCAAATTAGGGCTGAAATGACAACCAACAGGATGGTAGACCTCCAGGAACAGGGTTGGGAACCACTGATTTAAGCATTATAAATTGGGTCACTGTCATTAATGACGATAAAATGTTCTAATTTTCAGGTTCACAATGGACATTCACAAAAGGTTACGGAAGGTGACGGCAATTCCCCATCAAGTACGGCAACCTCAGAGGTGGAACTATTCCCAACCGATGGCTCCACTTCTAATTTCTACCTCTTAACATTTCCAAACAAACGCCTATAATTGAAGCGGAATTCAGTTGAAGTAATTGTCGAGCGAGGCTCTTTTCCGCCACTAGATGGCAGTGTAGAAGACACTATGAGGCACTGAGAAAAAAAAAAGCCCTCTGGTGAAGCTCCTCTCCGCCATCCAAATGTGCTCAGCTTGAGCCTCTGATCTCGCAGTCATAATGACGGCGCGGCTTTGTACACTGGATCCACAGATCTCCTCATCAGATGTTCCCCTGCTGTAATCGTAATCCTTTCAAGCGCATTACAAAATGCTGGAATTAGCGCTTAATTTGCATGCTTGTGCAAAAAAAAAAACCCAAAACCAAACGAAAGAAAAACACACAAAGAAGTTCAGACCGTGAGAACTTCACACGCTGCGTGCTGTTGAGATTTTCCACCGTAGCGACGATTCAAACGAACTACACGCATCGTCTGATGCCGGCCCGTTTGAGGCCCGTGTCATCAGAAACCAGGAAGTGAGTCAGGAATAAACATCTCAGCACAACCATTAATTAAGTTGTTTTTTTCCAGTTTCTAAGACAAATCTGTCCTGTTCTGGTGGGTGCAGGAAGGGGGGAAGGTACAGCGTGGGCTCCACAGCTCTCTGAGTCCTAGGGGGTTCACCAGGTCACATGCTTGCCAACCAATTCCCAGAGACACTGCACTACAGGTTTCTGGCCTGCTAACTTGCAGGGTATGACATATTTACATACCCATTAACCAATCTAAGTACGTCCACCTGGGTATGCACGCACACACACATACACATGCAGACAATTATTCTACGTTCTCAAACTGCACGTCTGTGTCATTGCCATGACATGCTAGCACTTCCCTCTTGCATGTCACACGTGAAAGGCATGTTCAGTGCTCATTTCCAAGCCAAACATTCAGAAATTTTAAAGACATAATCCTGTACATATCACATATATCACACCGCGTAGCAGTAATTAAACTGTAATTCCACACTGCAGGTTTTTTAAAAATCTTGGTGATTATCAAGTGTTTGTGTCCTGCGTTGGACTGCAGAGCATAATTCATGCGTTTATGATGGACGAACCCACAGATCGAGGTGTTAATCAATCGTCAGGTGAGGGGGGCAACGTTGGAGCAGTCAGTCAGCTCCGCACACCGAACACGTCAAGGGACATCTCACCATGCTCACCAAGCGAGTGCCCCCCCCCCCCACCCCTGCCCTGCCCCGCCCCCAAATAAAAGAAAGAAAGTGATGGCAATGTGAAGAGCCAGCAGAAGAGGTGCAAGGTATCAGAGATGGTGTCTTACCTTCTGCTAACAACAGAGCTGTGGGGGGAAAAAAACAAAGGAGAGTAGGAGGGAGGGAGAGAGCGAGAGAGAGAGATAGAGAGCGAGACAGAGAGAGAGAGAGATACAGAGACAGCGAGAGAGAGCGAGAGAGTGAGAGAGTATTGATCAGAGGGAAATGAAGAGGAGAATGTGGGGAGGAATGAGAAAGGAAAAAAGAAAAGTCAGTCAAACGTACAGAAAAGAGAACAATGAGATGACATCAGAGCACGATCGCCGTGTGAACAGTAAGACTCCGCAGTGTTCCGCTGCTGGACACTGATTGGCTGCTTAGGATTCTCAGAAGCTGTCTTTGAACTCATGGATTCCATCTGACAGACCAGGGCGGTGTTTAGCATGCTGGCACAAGCAGGACAAGCTGAAAGAGAAGGCTTCAGGAGGGAAGCAGGAGGCCATTTTGGGCACATGCCTGAGGGAACACACCCGACCCATGTGAAAACTTTCGATAACTATGGACCATACACCCATATTATTATGATCATCTTTTTTTTGTTGAAGAAAATGCTTTGTAAGTCTTTTGATTTGGGAACACAATGATGGATGAGGGGACCAACCTCTTATAATATGATCTGTAGCGCAACACTGAGGCCATAGTCTAATCCGTATATAATTGCAACACAATGACAATGTTTCACATCTTGACTTGAAATGATTTATAATCAGCATTTTTTTCAAATGCATGTAATTCTATTAAGACAGTGGAACCGCATATTTGCTTGCATCGGATGGTTCTTTCATCAAATGTCCTTGCACGATTTCTGTCATTTGCATGCAATCCAACAAATTTACTAATCTTTGTTTCGCTGTACACAGCTCACCATTTTTCTGTGTATATTTGCAAAGGTACGCATAAAGTCTAAGCCACCTTTTTTTCTTTTTGATTAATTGCTCATCAGTTTTAACTGGCATGCAGTGCATCCAATAAAAATGTGATGAGAAATAAAAAAAAAACATCACGCTTTTATTTGTGCAACATCCAGAGAGTCCTCATTTACATCTACCCACAGTCCCAGAATCTGTAAACACATTCTCAGGGTCACATGACCCCATGTGATCCTGAGCCATCCACTCAGAACCCGTATCCAGAATGCACCACTGTACTGCTGCGTTAGACAATACTGTGACACCATCACCTCATTCACACAGTTCAATATCCGAAACCTGGTCCTTGTGATAAGGGCCATGTCTAAAGTATGGACCGGACCCCTTCTGCAAAGCAGAGGGCCATGTCTAAAGTATGGACTGGACCCCTTCTGCAAAGCAGAGGGCCATGTCTAAAGTATGGACTGGACCCCTTCTGCAAAGCAGAGGGCCATGTCTAAAGTATGGACTGGACCCCTTCTGCAAAGCAGAGGGCCATGTCTAAAGTATGGACTGGACCCCTTCTGCAAAGCAGAGGGCCATGTCTAAAGAATAGACCAGACACAAACTGCACTCCTTTTGCAAGGCAGTACTGGACACAGAGAGGAAGAGCGTCAGACCAAGACAAAACCTCCAGTTCTTGCTTTTGTTTAATAGTCTGAAATTTTTCCGGTCATTTGAGACATTAAGAGAATAAAGCCATTATCTAATTATCTGATCTAATTGGGTATGCTTAATTGGCAAACACAGGTGTTGCAAAGATAAGCGTCTGTGTCCTCCATCAAGTGGGAGTCTTAACCAAACAACAGCAAGGAGACATCGAGGGGGGTAGGGGAGGGAGAGGGCAGGATGGGGTGCAACGGGGCAGGGCGGGAAAGAGGTGTTAAACTTGTCCAGCGGAGCAGATGATTGGGTGAAAGGAATCAGCACAATTGGAGGGGGAGCAATGGGAACTGAGGCCTCAGACCCCAATATATTTCCCGCTCCGAAGCTGGTCCGGTTATTTCAGGTTCCGTGATCTTTTCATTGATTGGTGAATGAAATTACAATTTCTCACAAAAGAACATTTTTACTTCATTTCTGCGGTCCGGGGATGGTTGTGGCCCTAAACGACTGCAAAGACACTACGCAAGCAGCCGGCTCTGAGCTAGAGGCAGACACACACACACACACGCGCACACACTTACACACACACACACACACACACATGCAGACACACACTCAGTAGAAGCCCTCCGCCTCGGTCTGGTGAGAAAGCTCAGACAGCACATCTGAGCCTGAGTAGACACCAACATTCCGAGTGACATCCCATGATGCCCTGCCTGGGCAAAAAAATACAACAGGACAAAAAAAAGTAACCCTCACGTCCCGGGTCAGCTCGCTTCGGCTTCACCATGTGCCAGCCTGGTACCGGATACGCAGAGGAAGAGGAGCGCGAATCGCCGTTCGGTGGAAATCGAACAACTGACGTCCGACTGGGGACCGAAGCAGGTGGGGAAGTCGACGTGAAATGACAAGCGGGTTTTCGCGTAAGCAATCATTCATTTCCGAAACACGGAGACATTATTCAAAAAATCCTCGCCACGACAAAAAAAGGGGGGCAACCGTCTCTAATCCGTTTCCCCACCCACAACAATACAAGTTTTCAGACCCTCTAAATCACGCAAGTCGCGCTGTTAATCATCATTAGAAAAGGCATTAATTTGCGGCGGCCCACTCGCTTCGTTACGATTATTAGTATTTAGGCAGCGCTGCTCGGAAGCCAGCGCTGATTTAAAACCCAGCTGCGAGCAGAACGACCGTCCACAGCCAAGCCCGCAATAACAATATGTCATCCTCCACAGGCCACCAAGGGAGCGCCGACGAGACAGACACGTCGGCTAATTTTAAAGGATGTCTTTCTTCCTCCCGAGATATCCCCGCCGAATCCGAGGGGGCCTTCATTTGTACAACGGCACAATCACCGCAGGAAATTAACCAAAGGGATCTAATTGGAGAGGGATTTCGACGCTGACGATAATCATCGCTGGTGCGCTTGCTCCGAGAGACTAATCAGATATGTCTCATTACAAAGAGGAGTCCGCTTCAATCTTGCGTTCGTGCGGCGAGAATCACACGGTCACGTGGTCACATGGTCACTAACTCCCCTATCATGTCCTCTCTGCTGGTTGTTAGGACCGTGATTGTGGTTGTGAATGTTATTACTGCTGTTGTGGCTGCTTGTGACTGGTTGCCAGGTTGGAGGGGGCAGGTAGGGGGGGGTTCTGTGCCAGAAATCACTGTGTATGGATGAAATATGAAGAGTGGAGTTCCAGAGAACAGGAGGCGGCCTGTTTATCTCTGTTCACTCCTCCAAGTCCCGTTCCCTTCACAGAGTAGCACAATGAGTCACACACCACAGAACAACCTGCTGTGAACACCCACATATATACACACACACAGGCATACACACGCACGCGCACACACACACACACACACACACACACAGGCATACACACGCACGTACACGCACACACACACACGCACACACACACAGAGGCATACACACATTCATACACACACAGACATACACGCACACACACATACACACAGGCATACACACGCACACACACACACACACACACACACACACACAGAGGCATACACACATTCATACACACACAGACATACACGCACACACACATACACACAGGAGTACACACACACACACACACAAGAATATACACATACACAGAAACACAACACACTAGACACACACACCCAGGAATACACACCCACACACACACGCACACAGGTGAAGAACAGGACCTTCTGCACTTAACAAGCTGCACCTGCTGTCACTGCCTCAGGTCAGGCCTCTCCTGAGGAGCGTCTCTCACACACACACACACACACACACACACACACACACACACACAGGGCGCAGAGGAGAGCGTCTGAGCGAGCCGCGAAGCGCCCGTGACGACCACTGACTGAAGCAGAGGGGGATTGTGGGTAGGCTGCCTTTGTTCCCATGACTAATTGAGTGTTTGGCAAGAAAGCCATCACTCCGCTGGTTTTGTTTAATTTTATTTATTTTAATTAATTTTTTTTTTCCAGAAGCACCACCTTTGTCTTCCACGCCACTCTCCAGACCCTGTTCTGCAGTCAAAGCCAATAACAGCAGAGACTGCTCTCGGAGAGAGACAGGCTGCCGACCGTGCGATAACACCGAGCAGGGGCCACTTTTGCACAGTCACTGTTATTATTTCACCCTTACATATCCGGATATCTCCGTAATCGCACTGTCTGTTGACATATGTAGCGTTTAATCTGCCATGTTTCAGCCTATAAATTAATCTGTCAGTCATCGCTAATGAATTTAAGAATCCCCCTCTCCGCGCCGCGTTTCTTCGCCCCTCTCCTCTATCTATCTCTTCCAGCAGCGGTGACAGGCCTCTCTATCATGCTATCAAGATTTCAACAAGAGGCGCAGGTATTCCAAGATGCAGTTGGCCATCTCCAAGGGAAATTAAATGTGTAGCCTTCACTGAAGTGGGTGACTGAAGACTAGGGACTATTGCTGTTTGCAACAACGGGCTTTTTGTTGTTAAAATTCACTTTCAATAAAATAACATTTCTTTTGTTTCAAATATACTTTGTTTTATCTTGTGCGATACACACTGCTTCAAGCACTACCTGTCCAACTTTGCATCAAATTCTATCCATCTATTATCTATACCTGCTTACCCTGGGTCGTGGGGGTGGGGGGCATCCCAGCATGCATTGGTTGAGAGGCAGGAATACACCCTGGACAGGCCACCAATCTATCACAGCCTTTGCATCGAATTGCCAGTAAAGAACACATCCTAAATCCTTCAGCATTGCAATACATCTCATCTCATTCTACAACACTATACACAGTGTTTCTGAAAACTGGAGCGAAAAACTAATATTTTCTTATGGAGAAGATCACATGACATCACATCGTTCTTCATCGCACCAGCAACAGGTTCTTCTACATTTGAGGAGACAGGAAAGAAGGCCACAGAATTCAGGACTTCTCAGCTTCCACACATCAGCAATGTAAATGAAAAATGTGATGCAAACAAACATTTTATATAATCGCTCAAAAAAATACGCTGATCATTTCCATTCTTATGCCTTCACAATTTTTCAGACAAACTAAAAATAAAGAGAGTCAGACACACTTGAACTCCTGTTTATTGTTATTTAGAGAGGGTGCCTTATTAAGGGAATATAGTATTTGATTGCAGGCGCAGAACAAAAGTGTTTAATCAACTCTCTCTATCAGAGATTATATGAGCCCTTTAGGGGCAATGAGTCGATTGTAGTATGTGTCTCTTAAATGAATTATATTTACGCTCAATACTTATGGCTTGATAAAAATGCCTTGAACATACAGTATTTCATCGATTATTTAAACTTCCTGAACATTTTGAACCGTTTGTCAGATGCATGTTTACAGTTTTTTGAATATCCGTGCATGGGTGATAAAAAAACATCAACAGCTGCCTGATGCTAATGAGACTCCAGTGAATCCTGATTGGTTGTCACCAGGAAACTATATCTGAGAGAGCCTGAATGGGAGGCCAGGTCAGTATGATGCATGTGCATCTTCTCGTGTGAGAACGTTATTCATTTCACGTTTGTCTGTTATTTATTTCACGTTTGTCTGTTATCTTTGACTACAGCTGGAGGATGCCTATTGCTTTAAAGAGGGGGTAATAATTGAGCTCAGAGTAGAATGTTCATGGAATGGGATATTGTAAAAATGGGGGAAAATATCTTTGTGAACTAAGAAGAAAATTAAAAGTGTAGCAATAGCGTGTTACTGTATTACCCAGATCTACCTACCGAAATGAACAGTCAAAACAACAAGCCAAAATGATAATAGGAATCTTACATTGTTTCAACATTCTGCTTTAATTTTGAAGTGAACAAGAAAACCATTTTTTTGTGTGTGTGAGACTTTTGAGTTTTCTCAAGGTGAATGAGCCGTTTTACAGAAAGGCCCTGCTCCAGGGTTCGGACACGTCTCATTGCTTACGGTGAGGCCCGCTGCGAACAACTGATGTTCTGGTCGTCTGACCTCCGGGTCGCGTCCGAGGAAGCTGGGGGCCTTGTGGACCTTGCCAACCCGCGCCCCCCCCGCCACGCCACACCCCCCCCCCCCCCCCCCACCCCACCACCGCCCCAGAACAAGCTGCCATCACCTTCAAAACAAGTCCTCGCCCTGCCGTTCCAGCTGGCCATTTTTAACGCAGCCCGTGAGATCGGTCAGCTTTACGGGAATGGCATAAAAAACGGCCCCTTCTGCCCGCCCGAGCGTGAGCACCCCAGCCCTGAGCCACTTCACACGCCTCGCAGGCAGCGTCAGCGGCGGGGAGTTACCCACGGTGCATCGCGGGACGCGTGGTCCTCGACGCAAGAGAGAGAAACGACATATCAGGGGCCGAGGGCCATCGTCGAGGGCCACAAGGGGGAATCACACAGGTGTGGCGAGGACGAGGAAAAAAAAAACATACACGCTAGAAAAATGGCAGAGTCTGATAGAGTCTGGTATCGATGCTAATTGCGTAGGGAGGTGACAAATACATTCTAAGAGGGTGGTGGGGGTTTGGGGGGGGGGGGGGGGACACCAGGCACGATGCCATCCTCGCTGTGTTTCAAGAGCTACCTCTCTCTCCCGCCAGTGCGTTTTTAGCGGCCGTCGTGCGAGTGTCGCGGCACGGGGAGGGGGGCGGGGGGGGGGGGGGACCGTGCGGTAAGTGCACGGGTGAGGAAGCCCACACACAGCCCTCATCAGCAATTACTCCTTTCACTGCTCATCCACTATCAGCGTGAGGCCTTCAGCGGAAAAAAAAAACCCCTTCTCCTCCCCCTCTACCTCTCTCTCTCTCGCTCTCTCTCACTCTCCCTCTATCGCTCTGCACATTATCAAATTCTTCCTGGCTCTCCATACCTCTCTGCCTCCTCCCTCGCTTTCTCTCACTCTCTCTTTCTCTCTTCACCCCCCCAGCCCCCCCCCCCCCTTGTCTCCCTGCTCCTCCAAGCTCGAAATTCAACAGTTCAATTTAAATCTATTACACCTAGGCTTGCCAGACAGCGGCCTCCATGGAAACGGTAACCAGACAACAATCTCCCCGCAACATTCCTCATGTCTTTAATGGGACCGTGGCTCTCAGCCGTGGCGTGTTCTGACGTAAGAGCCCCTGTCATTGGCTAAGACGCTAAGTGACAGTTATTTTCCTCCGCTGTGACCCTTATCTGCGCCGCTCCACACGCTGTCCATTTTATACGCCGCAACCTCCCGTCCCCGAGGTACGGGCGAGGAACAGATGGGGGGAGGGGGGAGCTATGGGGGGGGGGGGTCGTTGTGCAAAGTTCCCCATGGAAATTCTTCTGTAATTCTGTATACTCTGTATGTTGTATTATGTATTATGTATGTATTATGCTTCCTATTTTCTATGTAGGTAGTTTTTTGGCAGAAGAGTCAGCTGCCGAACCTTGGGTGAGAGATGCAGCATCCCCGAAGGTGAGACACAGCGCCCCCTCCAGGCCGACCGCACACCCCCCCTCCCCCCAGGAAAGCACACCTCACACAGAACTGCAGCACGGCAGGGGGAAGTTGCGGCATGCACTTCCTACCCATAAACTGGTTCAGCCACATGACAGGACACACATGACACAGAATCATGGCTCCAGTCGAGGACTGCTTTCACCAGAGGTCAGTCTTACGACGGCACACATTACTCAGCCGTTTACTAGCATCAACGGGGTCGAACGTGCATTCAATTAGCTTTCAGCGACACCGCCAAAATGCACCGCCGCTATGTGTGAATAAATCCCCCTTCAATTAAAGCTGTGATATTACTTACTGACTACACCAGCCCCCAACACTTAATGCATTATTTGTGGCACTATTTTTTTCCGCTTATGACCCTTTCAACTAAAAAAAAAAAAAAAAAAACATATCCACACAGACCATGAAAGTACTTGCACGTCTTTCATTTCAAATTTTTTTTGCAGTCCGGTGTTGATCCCCTCCTCTTTGGGGAGGAGTGAACCCCCCCCCCCCACCCCCGCCCAGTGATAGTTTGTGGGGCGAGGCCGAAGTAGAGGGTGGGGCACAGAAAGAGACGTGACCCAGCTGAAGGACTTCTCTCCCCGGCCTCCCTGATGCAAACTGGGTTATTTATAACACCCTTCAACACAGACCAGGAACGAATCCTTAAGGAGCCGTGTCTATATCAAGAGTGTGAGGTTTTATTTTACTTGCATTTTATTTCGTTTTATTTTAACCACTAATCTAGAAGAAAAAAAATTAAAAAATACATTTTCATGTTGCCATGGAAATTCACACTTGCCCAACAGTCTTCATTCGATGCCAAGCCAATTTCTCTCTGGCGTTGGAATAACCTGTTATCATCATTAGCAGCTGAGCAAGAACAGTAATTCAGCGTGTATTACTGCGATGATTACTGCTGTCCATGTGTAGAGCTGTGATTGTACCAGAAATTTTAGTTAATGTCACTGATTGGACACAAGCATCTAGCATGAATTCACCGCCTCTGTCAAGAAAAGAGACAGAATTACGAACAGTCAATGCGTTTTTACAACGTTATTTCAAAGGATGGCTCTAATTCATTAAACGACCTAAATTATACCACTAATACTAATGAATCCACTTTTCATCATTTAAAATATCCTTAACTTAAGTTGTAACATTCCCAGCATCTGAAACAGAATGCTGTTCAACAAACTCAGGAGAACGTGTCAGCTCACACCTGTCATCTGTCATCGAGACGTTTCAAGGTCTAAAATAATCTTTCTGTCTCGACCCGTTCACTCAGATTTTTAAAAAAAAACGTAGAAGCTACAATCAGATTACTTTGAAAGATATGAACAGACTCAAAACCATTAAGTAAAGCAATGTCAACACGTTTGGCCCGGTTAGGATCACATAAAAGGAAAACAAGTTAACAGCTTTGCCAGACTTTACCTTTCCCAGTAGGCAAACTCATAAATGCAAAGCACTTTAGTTTGTCATATGCCAAGACCACTCAAAATCTAAAATACATAAAATGCAACGAGCAATATAGCACTATGTGCAGTTTTAATTGCTTTGCATCGACTTATTGATAACTTTGCACTCCTAAAATGCAGCTGTGTGCCACTTGTTAACATTACTGCCAAGTCTAAACTTCCACGGTAAACATAATCAAAAAAGCAGCAGGCAAAATGTTTCTGATTATAGTTTATCATCTCTGTCTATATTTGCAGCATGATCTGCAGTGCTCTAACAAAATTATTCACAACCTTCATAAACATGGACAAAGAAAGCTGTGTTTAATGAACAATACAGAGAGCCATCCGGTATGCTTGTGTTGAAAGGGATGTCATATCTACAGTGAAACAGAGTGGAGGATCTTCGATGTCACTGGATTGTCTTTACTGTAACTACTACCGATTACCGAAAGGGGAAGTAGAACCGCCCAGTGAAAAAGCATCCTTTACGTTTACGTAATAATCTTTACTTAAGCCCGTTTTCAGGCCGGGGAGCGGTATCAGAGTCAGGCGAGTCTAATTTGGGAAGTCTCCTGACATATTAAAGTAATCCCTCCCGGATTTCAATATTAATTGAGTCATTTGTATTCAGAGAGGAGTCTGCGCACTTTGGAAATAAGCCGAATGAGAACCCAGAGCGCCCGCAGACAACACGGGAGGGATTTGGAGATTTTTGACTAACCGGAGAACGGAAAGAAGTTTTTACCCCCCTCCCCCCACCGCGCCCCCCCCCCCCCCCCCAACTTCCAGGACTGATGCAAGCTTAGGAGGCAGGTATGCAATGTGCCCTTTCTTGTCAATGTAGCATTATAAATATTAAAAATAGTGATTAAGTTTGAACACTTCCAAAGATTTTTTAAAATTTTCCTTGAACATTTTTTTTGGCCTTTCCTGTGCGGGTAAAGACCAAGCTGCTTTGAAGGGATTCCTTTTCACCGTGTGAGACAAAATTTACCATTTCAACTTTGTAGACAAACATTCATTTCTGGACGGCAATAACGGAATGATTTCATTGGTCTGTTTGTATCCCCAGGTCCAATAAAATCTAGTCTAATCCCATCTGAACAAAAAATGGATTAATTCAATTAGCCTATTCAGAATTAATCACCAGGATTATTTTCAGAACTTACTCTAAACTAGGCAAAAAGGTCTCTTTTACGTCACTTTTAGCTTACCTGAGCAAAAAACAAAAAAACAAAAAAATAGACATGTTCTCCTTCAAAACGTGAAATCGGGCTTCTGCATCTTTTCCCACTGTTGTCCACAGAGGAAGACAATTTGTGTACAGCTTGAGAAAGTCACCTGCAGGCGACGGAACGACCAGCAGGGGGTGCCGTCGAGCCCAGCGTGAGGCGACAGCCAGTCACGTGTCGCCCTGCGGTGCCGCCAACCACAGCCGGCACTGGCACAGTCCCGATTTGATACCAGACTGTGGCGGCAACCGTCCTGCAATGAAGTGCTTTAACGGAATAAGCCACCCAGCAGCTCCTGAATTCCTATCCCCCACGTGCGCTCTGTAGCAGCATCTCTTTCAGGTCCCGCCCACACAGAAATGGCTAAATCAGAAATATCAGGAAATATTCTCTTTCCATTTTAAGCCGGCCAGCGACCGCATGAACAGGGGCCGCTTTACCGTTCCGTTATTCACAGACAAACGCGATTATGGGCAGGGAGGTGCAGCTGAAGACTTAACCCAAGGCACGACACAGAGGGCTCAGGTGCACTGCGGATATAAATAAAAACAGCCATGTTGGTTTTGCGTGGCAAAGGCACACAAACAAGCTCCCGCCGGTCAGCAGTAACCAGACCCTACAGTGACATCATTAATGGGCGATGATGAGGAAACCGTGTCTTTTTTTCAGACCAATTAGGCAGCTAATTGATTCAATACAGTCATTAGGAGATCTTCCAGACCTAGGATTAAGTGCCACTGCCCAGGGGAACAGGCTGGCCCCCCAGGGGCTGAATAAATAGCACTGTGATTGTGTGTGCCAGTGTGTGTGCGTGTCCTTGTGTGTGTGTGTCTGTGTGTGAGTGTCTGTGTATCTGTTTATGTGCGTGTGTGCATGCATGTGTGCGTGCCAGTGTGTGTGTGTTTGTGTATCTGTCTGTGTGCATGTGTGCATGCATGTGTGTGTGTGTGCATGTGTGTGTGTGTACGAGCATGCATATGTGCATGTGTATGTGTGTGTGTGTGTGTGTGTGTGGGCATGTGTATGTGCATCTGTACGTGTGACTGTGTGTGTGTGTGTACAAGCATGCATATGTGCATGTGTACGTGTGTGTGTGTGTGTGCGCATGTGCATCTGTACGTGTGTGTGTGTGTCTCTGTGTGCTTAAAATTGCATTATAGATTGCACGAGTAAATTCTGGTATGAGGTCAACCAGGCACGAGGCTCTTTACAGCTCTGGTATTTAGAACCTGTCAGAGCAAAAAATTAGAATACATCTGCGGTTCGGGGTTGAGGAGTCGTTTCAAAAGCTTTCCTTCTTTAGTCTAGATAAACAGCGTCAACGAAAGCTACGAGAACAAAAGGAATATAAATCCCAGTCGGTCAGCAGGTATGAGAGATAAATATGTCAGGGCTCCAGACTCCGAGAGCCTGTTTTTTTTCCTAAGAGGAAAATTAGGCTTCCCGCGAGGAATCCCACAGCACTAAATCCAGGCGCTCCAACTGTTGAGTCATGAATAAGGGTGACCGTGAAACAAAATAAGCAATAACCGGCCGGTGATTTACTCCAGCTTTGGACAGCGAGACACGCAGGCCATGCACAACAGCGGGTCAAGTTTGCGCCGACAGGAAGAGCAGGTTTTTTGTTTTTTTTAAGAGTCCCGTTATATGATATTCATCAGATGTACCTCACATCCTCGGCATGTTACACTTTGAGGTAAGGAGGCACTTTAGCATGTTGACATGGGTGATTCTGAGAGCGAGAAACAGAGATGGTAGACCTTTGTAGATCTTAGCAGGGGTGTTAGCAATCCCCAGAAGAGCACTGTACGAATTATGAGTGCAAGTTTCACATCCATCAGTGATGTCTATAGAGAGACGGAAAGAGAGAGAGCGAGACGGTCCATTACCGGTGAAGTGGAAGCATATTCTAAGCACAAGTGATGGTTTTTTGCGCTTTTTCCCCTTTTTCACCCCAGCCGTGCTGACGCAGCATCGCTAATCCTAACCTCCGTTGTCGATTCGGAAGAGAGCAGAGAGAACAGCGTGCCATGTCGGCCACCGCTTCTCATCACACCTCCGCTCACAAACGACCACTCACACTCACACACACACTCACACACGCCACTCACACACACCGCCACTCACACACACTCACACACACACCTCCACTCACAAACAGCCACTCACACACACTCACACACACTCACACACACACTGCCACTCACACACACTCACACACACCCACACACACACCTCCGCTCACAAACAGCCACTCACACACACACACACACTCACATACCACCGCTCACACACACACCGCCACTCACACACACTCACACAACGTCGCTCACAAACAGCCACTCACACACACACATACACAGTCTCTCTCTCTCACACACACACACACACACACACACACACACAGTCTCTCTCTCTCTCTCCCTCTCTCTCTCTCTCACACACACACACACAGTCTCTCTCTCTCACACACACACACACACAGTCTCTCTCTCTCTCCCTCTCTCTCTCTCTCTCACACACACACACACAGTCTCTCTCTCACACACACACACACACACAGTCTCTCTCCCTCTCCCTCTCTCTCTCTCACACACACACTCACACACCGTCGCTCACACAGACGCGCGTCAGAGGAAGATGCTTCGTGTGCAGCTCGGCAGATGAGCTTTAAGAACCTCTTAATTTGGTGCTTTTTTATCCGGTGCGAATGCGAAAAGGACCCACACTGGCCCTTCAGGTAGACTCGGCGGCTGATGTGAACGCAGCAGTGCGCTTCATATGCCAGTGCTCCCGATGGCGGTATTCTGCCAAAAAATGCCACCGTGAAAACGGCAGGAGCGTGTGAGAGAGAGAGAGAGAGAGAGAGAGGGGGAAAAGGAAAGAAAGCGGGAGACAACAGAAGGGAAAGAGACAGAGAGAGAGTTCAGACGAGGGGAGCTCGCTGACGCAGCCCGCCGTGTCCCCAACTCGGGGCAGAGCAGCGCGGATCCTCGCCTGACGGAGGAGCTTCGTGTCGGGCATGGGCGTCTGGGCCGACCCGCCGGACGCGCTTCACGCTCGACTGCAGATAAGATTCACGCCGACGCCGACACGCGGAGCTCTGAAATGGGAACAGGGCTGCAGCGTCATGCGAACACGGGAAACACATTAGCGGAGCAGCACGGGATCCCATTAAGCTCGTGCTGTATGGGCTATGTTTAGCACCATACGTCTGTGTGAACTGTGTTGGCGTGTGTGCATATATGTGCGTGTGTGTGTATGTGCGTGTGTGTGTGCGTGTGCGTCTGTGTGTGTGCCTGTGTGTGTGTGAGTATGTGTGTACATGTGTGTATGTGTGTGTGTGTGTGAGGGAGTGTATGTGTGTGTGTGTGAGAGAGAGAGACTGTGTGTGTGTGTGTGTGTGTGGGCATGTATTTGTGTGTGTGTGTGTGTCTCTGTGTGCAGTATGTGTGTATGTGTGTGTGTCTGTGTACAGTATGTGTGAACTGTATGTGTGTGTGTGTGCGCGCGTGTGTACAGTATGTGTGTATGTGTGTTGGTCTGTGTACAGTATGTGTGAACTGTATGTGTGTGTGTGTGTGTGCGCGTGTGTACAGTATGTGTGTACATGCGTGTGTGTAAAAGAGAGAGAGAATCCTGCTCCAGTGACACATCAGCACATGAGAAGCATAACCGTGCCGTGAGAGCGTGTAAAAACCACAGAAGAAGAAGAGTGGAGGAGGCGTGACCTGGAGGGAAAGTGCCGGAAAAAAAAAAACGCCGGAAAACGCGGTGAATCGAGAACCCCCCCCCCCCCCCCCCCCCAGGACCACAACCCCGCGCTCTCTCCCAGAGCGGCGCAGAAAGGGGTTCTCCCACCACCCTCGGCCTTCTGGAACCTTCCGTTCCGCCTCCCACCAAATCCCACAGCGCCACCTCAAGGTTTCCCCGAAAAAAAGGGCTCGCTCCCACCACAGCGCAGAAAGGGGTTCTCCCGCCACCCCCGGCATTCCGGAACCTTCCACCTCCAAATCCCGCAGCGTCACCTCTAGCCTCAAGGTTTCCCGAAAAAAAAATGCGCTCACCCTCCCGGTGCGAAAAAAAAAAAAAACAGGCGGTGGCTGGAGGTGTGGCCCCGGCCTTCCGGAGGCGCTGACGGTATTGACCACACGGACGTAATTCAGGGACGGGTGCAGCCGAGGCACGCAGTAAACAACTCCGAGCTGACGGGGGGGGGGGGGGCGGGGGCGGCCTTACTACGGGGACATTACTCACACCGTCTGAGGTGGGCACGGCCTGGCTTCTCCCTCCCCTTCACATACTCATTTGAAACACAGGAAGAGGAAGTGGGACGGGGGATTTCACGCTTCAGAAGCAGGAGAGTCCCCCGGTAATGAGCCCCTAACGAGCCGTGAATTCCTCCATTTTATACATTTTCGCAAAGGGCTGAAAACACCAATTAAAACCTGGACAGGTATTTACAATTCTGAAAATGCTTCTACGAAATTTTATATGTTAAAGGAACACATTTCCTCAAGAGCAAGAAGTTCAGGTAGTTAGTTCTACAAAAATGGACTAATCCTTCTTCTTTTTTTTTTTAAAGCAAACATTTTTAATGGAACTCCAGGTTAAATCAAGATGGCTTCTAACAGTGATGACCCCACAAACAAGTGCTAAAGCAAAACATAAACTAAGATTTTGCTTCCATCCAGACAATCACATACCAACCCTGGGGAAAATATTCACTTGAAATGCTTTTAACACTTTAATCAGCAGTAAAAAAAATCCTGCAATTTACTGCCAGTACAAATATCTACAAGATCTATTTTCACCAATATTCAGAACAAAACTCCCTTTATTGCATGATTATACATATTGGGCAGCAATTACTTAGGGATCTGAAGGAGTGCAGGCAGACATCACTAGCATCTAAAGAGCTAATATGACCCAGGACTGACACACACACTCACACACATACACCTGTACACACGTGTGCACACACAATGACTCGCGCGCACACACGCACAGAAAGCACACAAACAGACAGACACACACTGCAGGAACTGTGATTATGCACAGGCTAAACAGTGAAGTCATGGGAGGAGCGCTTGTTAAATAAACTGAGAAAGGCATTGGAGACAGTGAACATCACTGCAGCAGTTAACAGGGCCCGGGCCCGAGGGGGGGTGGGGTGGGTGTTGGGGGGGCTTTGGATGTGAGGATGAGGATGAGGGATGTCAGTGTAAACGGGCCTGTGCTGCTTTGAAGGGTGCAGACATGACTATAGCCCGACGGCAGGGATGCATCTCAACTCAAAATCCACAGAACAGGGAGGCAGTGGTGTAGGGTAATGGAGAGAGAACTGCTCTTAGTAACCTAAAGGTTCCTGGGTAGGGTTAGGGTTGAGCAAGGTATTTAACCTGGGTATGTATCCCGCTGTATAAATGGATACTGCGTAAAAAGTTGTGCAAGTTGCTCGGACAAGAGCGTCCGCTAAATTCCTGTAATGTAACCGTGACCTGCTCAACCTATTTTATTTTATTTTATTTATTTGATCTGTGATAGATAACTTATTACATTCCTGTTACATTCATTCCACCACTGCTCTACACCAGGCCGGCCAGCGTAGGATGGGCTCCTCTTCTATAGCCAGTTTTCCATCAAGATTTTTTCCCATCAGGGAGTTTATTTCTCGCCACCATTTGGGGATTTTTATTCCCACTGGGGAGTTTTTTTTCTTTTTTTTTCTTACCTCATGCGCTTGCTATTTGGATATTCAGGCCTGGTTTTTGCTCTTTTTATGCTACTCTGTAAAGCTTCTTTGTGACAGCTTTTTTTGTAAATAAAACTGATTTGATTTGATTTGATTTGAGAGGTAACAGTACTTCTCCCTGACCTTTCTCTGCAAGGCGTCATCAGATTCACAGTCGCCGCATGACTCCGCCAGCCACTCACAGCTCAGATACAGGACCTAACGGGGGACTGAGTGACACAAAGCGGAAAAGGGTCTCAACAGAGAAGGGATTTCATGACTCAAGATATCAACATTCTATGTGGTTGTAAAGACGTCCCTTCCAAAGCAAGCCTCGGCTGGGGAATGATAAGGGGCAAAAGCCACCTAGTTCCACCGGTCTCACCGCTCTCTAGCGGCCACTACTGGTCAGACCAGGCGCCTGCGGACGCACAACAAACCGAGAATACGATGACCTCGTTATTATCCCCCAACGACACGGGCAGTGCGCGACTGGAGGTGCGTCTACGGTGTGGAAAATAGCGAGGACGAGCATCGCGCGAATCGTGACGCCAGTCATCGTGTTTGTGTCATCGATTGAGTTTCGGGGGTTTGAGGAAAAATGTGATAAAAGCGAAAGTCATTCCGTGTTGCTGCCTTGACATTATAGGTGCAAAAAAACACCGGGAAAAGCCTGGCTCAGGGTCTCCGTTCCATTGGCCCTCGTACACATCATCGTCGTAGATACATGATCGCTTGACGAGTTGCCAGGCAGCCTCTGAGGCTCCGGAATGAACGTCACCCAGGTGTCTGTGTATGTCGCTGAACCCGGTGATGCTGCTCGGGTCTTATTGGATTTGTCAGCGACGGGGAGCCAAACCCGCAGCCCTGGACGGCTTCCAACGACACCGTCTCTCTCTTGTAAAAATAAAAAATAGAAAAAAGCTACGCGGCAGATAAACTACAGAAGGGGGTTAGCAGACACGGAGCTTTGGAGCGCGGTGATGGACAGCGATAGTTCGGGGGTGGGGGAGCGGGGGGCGGGGGCGGGGGGGGGGGGGGCGCGTGGCGGAACGTTAGCGCCTAGCTGTCGACATCGTTCAGAAAGCAGCGCCTTTGTTTGCCGCGTGTAACAAGCTTCCCGGGCCTTGCGAGACCCCGAAAATGTGGCGGATCCCGCACCGCACAACGGCGTGTGTGTGTGTGTGTGTGTGTGTACCTTTCCTAGCGACGCCCTGAGCATGGTTAGGTAACAGTTCATTAGATAACGCTTCACAACCCTAGGAGGAAGGAGCTCGCCGAGCCGCTTTCAACAAACTCTAAAGACGCGGCGGCTCCAAAGTCTGCCCAATGCACCGAGCCGAAACTTTATTTTAAGAACACGCCGTATCTTTTTTTTCCCTCTTTTGTTTCCGTTCTCTGTTTTCTTTAGCGTCCGTAACCCACGGCCGCTGAGCGGGCCCTCAGCACACAACGCAGCGCACACAAAAGCAAAGACCAGACCGTGGCAGGGCTTCAGAAAAGTGCAGCATCCACATACACACGCACACAGGGTTTACAAAGCAAAAAAGCACTGCTTCTTTATCCAAGATTTTTACTTTTTAAAAAATGGAACTGAATCAATAATGAAATTTCACCTACAGCACTTACCGATTTTACCCATCTGTCTATCCTAAAACCCAAACAAAAAATAAGTTTCCATGGTCACCGGCCCCTCGTGGTTCAAATTCTTTCTTTTTGGGAAGAATATTACAGAAAAATAATGAAAACGAATGAAATATTTATCTTTATATACGAAATATTTTAAAACAAGAATAAAATCTGAAATTCATGCCAATATCTCTCTCCCCGCCTTGGAAATGGTTCACAGCGAGGAGAACTATTTGAGAGACTGAGCCTTAGGAGCATCAATAATGAGAGTGTAGGTTCAACAATGAAAGCACGGTCTGACAAATGAGTTACTACTGATATGCTACCTTTGCCTTTGGCCCCCTCATTTAAATGCAACCAGACGTGGTGTGTGTGTCGGTGTGTCGGTGTGTGTGTGCCTGTAAGGGGTGGGGGGTGGGGGGTGATGATCATTGTTGCCATTTTGTTACTTTGAAATAATGTAAGGTCTGGGGGGGAGGGGAGCATGGTCCCCATCATGCAATGGAAATGCAGGGGGAATGTTGCAAGGACTGAAAGGAGGGGAGGAGGGCAGCATGAGAGACGACAAACAGCAGAAAGAGAAGAGAAGAGGAGAGGGGAGGTGAGGAGAAAAGAGGGGAGGAGTGGAGTGGAGTGGAGAGGAGAGGAGAGGAATGGGGAGGAGAAGAGAGGAGAGGAAATGGGAGGGGAGGAGAGGAGAAGAGAGAGGAGGAGAAGAGAGGAGAGGAGAGGGGGAGGGGAGGGAGGGGATGGAGAGGAGAGGAGAGGAGAGGAATGGGGAGGAGAAGAGAGGAGAGGAAATGGGAGGGGAGGAGAGGAGAAGAGAGAGGAGGAGAAGAGAGGAGAGGAGAGGAGAGGGGGAGGGGAGGGAGGGGATGGAGAGGAGAGGAGAGGAGAAAGGAGGAGAGGAGAGCAGAGGGGAGGGGAATAGAGGAGAGGGGAGGAGACGCAGGCTGGTAAAGGGCAGGCAGTGGTGGGGATGGGGCTCTGTACTGCACCTTTCTGCAGGCTCATGTCCACCATGCGAGGCTCGGACAGCTCCAGGAAGAAGTTCTTGTTCTTCTCATACTCCTCGTCATCGATGATTTTCACCTGAATCGTTTTGCTGCAGAGAAGGGAAAGAGGAACAACAGAAAAAATAAGGGTGTGAATGAGACGGAGAAAGGCAGAAAGACAGACAGAGGGAAGGGGAAGAAAGGTCACTCGAGGGGGAAAAAAACTGGATGTGTGATTGGCATTTCGTTTGTCTCTCTAGAGGTCGAAAGGTCAAAGTGTGAAAGGTCACTTGTCCCTCTTACGGTTAGCTGCATGAGAGGTTTGTCTCCTGCGCCCCTCCTCCTTTCAGAGAAGCCCATTGGTTCTGAGGGCTGTCATGACAACCACATCAATCATGCTATCTGACACAAGGTGACCAGTGTGAACTCTATACTGGATACAGTGCAATAAATGTGAAAGGCACAGCAGATTTTTAAAAAATCAATATATTAACGTGATGAGGGCGAAAACTAGAAATACTCTTTTTCACAATAAAAAACAATGAAAATAATGTCTATTCACTGAAAAAAAATCTGTTTGAAGAAGTGTTTTAGTCATATAATGAGACTCAAAATCTTATTTTAGAAAATATTTGCTTGTTTTAAGCTACTTTTTATTGGTGAAATTGCCATAGGCAAATCTTGAAATGAGTAAAATAAGATTTTAAGTCTAAATATAAGACAAAATTACTTGTGAAGAGCTTTTGGTTTTTGCAATCAATTTCATCATTTTACATGTTTAATTATTTTTGCATTCATTCAAATAAACAACAAACATTGATACATTCTCTGGCATAGGTCCAGTTTACGGTTAGAATATAAAGCGAGCAGTAGAGCTCATATGAATTATTTAAAAATAGAAAACGCAGTCGAAGACACACAACCAAGCATTGCATTGACAGCATTCTGCACAGTAAGGCCCAGAAGGGCTTAAGAGGACAGTTGTGTATCATCACACAAACAGCTCAATAGTGCACCTTTTAATCCTCCTGGGCCTTTCGCCCCACTGATTGCAATAACTGATTCCTCTAAGGAGTTATTGATGAGGGAGGGCTAGGGGTTTGGCCGACCGTGGACGTATGTCAGGTCTAAGCCCCCCTCCAAAGCCCCCCTTCCTTAAATATCTAATCACAAAATCAGTTAAGTTATATCAAAGTAAAACCAAGGATCTGATTTATACAAATTATAATTCAGCAATGTTTTTTTTGGTACATTCTGTTTCAGGTTAGAACCCTGTTTCTGACCCTCAAAAGCATGAAAACGGTTTTGAAAACTTAATTCTCATAAGTCCATACTCATCTCATAAGTCCATACTACAGGAAAGCCCGGAACCATTTGAACAGTGACACAATTCACCGGTTTCTTCCCACACATGCAGGTTAGGTTAATTGAAGAGTCTAAATGCCCCTAGGTATACGTGCACTGTGATGGACTCGGCAATTGTCCAGGGTGTATTCCTGCCTCTCACCCAATGCATGCTGGGATAGGCTCCAGCACCTCCCGTGACCCTGAGCAGGAATAAGCGGGTATAGATAATGGATGGATGGAAAAATCAAATCAAATGTTTATATTTAACATATAAACTGCTCTGGTCTCTAAGTAGGTGCCTGGAACATGGAGACGCATGGAGAGAGAGCGAGACAGAGAGAGAGAGAGAGAGAGAGAGAGAGAGAGAGAAAAAAAAACTGGCGAAAGAGGATTAAGTATTATTTGAGTTTATTGTTTTTTTTCCATTTCAGTGCCGGAGCCCGTGAGGGTGAACGGAAAATATGTTTTGTTTATTTTATTTCTGGTGGCGTGTGTCTAGAAGCTCCCTCTGTTCTTCCCTCCTCTACCTGGAGGATTGTAATAAAAGGACGAGAGACCTGCTGGACGAACTTTGGTTCCCAGCCTCTTAATGTCTTCCCAGTGGTTTATTGTCACGCCGTATGACAATGACCAAAGAATACTGTGAAGAAAAAAAGCCCTTTTAAACTGTCAACACTCTCCAGGATGTAGTCATAGATGTCTCAAAGAACATCAAAAAGGGAAAACTACACAATCATAACCTCAAAGGGTTTACTGCAAGATGAAGCCACTGGTAAGCCTCGAGAACAGAACGACTAGTTTAAAGTTTGCTTAAAAAAATTTTTTTTTAAAGTCTTATGGACAGCTGAGATCAGTATTAACCTGTACCCAAGTGATAGAGAGAGAAAAGTGTGAAGAAAGAAAAGAACTGCTCATGATCCAAAGCAGACCACCTCATCTGAGAAACATGGTGGAGACAGTGCTATGGCTTGGCATGATGTGACGATGTGACTGCTGACAGCAGCAGCGAGACAAATTCGGAATTGTAGAGAAGCATCTTATCCGCTCAGATCCAACCAAAGGGCTCAAAACTCACTGGATGGTGCTTCACCTTGCAGCATGACAATGATTCCAAACATACTGCTGAAGCAACCAAGGAATTTTTTAAGGGCCAAAAAGAGGAATGTTGTTGACTGGTCAAGTCAATCACTCGAACTGGATCCAAACTGAACGTGTGCTCCACTTGCTGAAGACCAGACTGAAGGCAAAAAGCCCCCAAAACAAACAGGAGCTGAAGATGGCTGCGGTACAGGCCTGGCAGAGCATCAACAGGGAAGATGGCCAGCGTCTGGTGACGTCTGTGGGTCACAGACTTGGCGATATGGGCAGTCATCGAATGCAAAGGATTCGCAACCAAGTACTAAACACAAAGGCGTTAAGATCATGTTAATTTGTCCAATTCCTTTTGGTCCCCTAAAATGGGGGAACTATGCATAAAAAGGGCTGTGATTGGTATATGTATCACCCAATATGGATATAAATAAGCTGACTGTCGGTACATCATCGTTATGTTCATTGTCTGTTTTCAAATCCAACGTGCTGGAGTACAGAGTCAAAACTCCATCACCGCCACCCGGCCCCACCCATCATCTGAGCCACATCATAAACCTTATAAAACTGACCGACATGCTGGTCACCAGTCGGCACCCTGAGCCGACCAGAGGAGGATGGGTCTCCCCCTTGAGCCTGGTTCCTTCCAAGGTTTCTTCCCATCTGCCACAGGGAGTTTTTCCTTGCCACTGTTGCCTTAGGCTTGCTCAAGCGGGGGTTTAGGCCAGGGTTGTCTGTGAAGCGTATTGTGACAACTGCTGTAAAATACCCTATATATAAATAAAATTAGATTGAATTTGATTGAAAACAACAAAAGCTCCGTCACTGCCCAAACGCTTACGGACTGCACTGTATATGTGAGCAAACTAGCTCCCATTCTGATCAATGTTCCTGGTTCAATCTCTCCATTAGTTAATCATCAGTTTATATTTCCAGTTATTACATTTTAGTTATTACGGTAAAGGGAGGGTTAATGCCAAATCTTACACAAAGATATTCCTTACTGATTTCCCTGATGATGTCATTCAGAACTGTGGAGTGAGAAATTTTTTAAAATTGTATGTATGCACTTGGGCTTAGTCCGACTCTATCATCACACTGTTATTAGATTACACTACGAGTTATTCTATTCTGTTCCATCCTCTCTGAGATTATAATGATATAATACAAAATCAAGTTTATATCAGAATCATATTCTGCGGAAGAAAAACTAGTTATGGGTCTTTCCCAGTCCACATAAATAACATCTCCCTACTGACCACTGTATAAATCAGGGACAGCAAGCAGGAAACAAAAAAATAAATAAAAATATTGAATGCAGTGATAACTGTCATTTTCTAAGCGATCTTAAACACACTCAGCCAAGCGCACATAATAGTCATATGTTTTGCGTAAGAACTGTCTACTCTACTCAATTAAGCCAATGAGCTAGTCATACCATGAGCAGATTGTTTTTTACTTTACGGATGGACAGCTAGACGAATCAATTAGCGCTCAACGTAATGTCATATTATCATGCCTCATAAATCACTGAAGTGGTTTCTATGATTAAAAAAAAACAGTGTACACCATATTATGACATCCTCACTTTGACACTATGGCCGTGGCATGGGGGGTGGGGTGGGGTGGGGTGGGGTGGGGGTGTCTCCTCTCTAGATTCGGCCTGCCCTGGGACCTCAGAGCGAGATGCAGGCATCTGGCTTTCTGTGGAGGCCTCGCTCCTGCCATACACACCGCTGTGTCACACGCACAGGCCAGGAAGCTGGCCCAAAGCTGGCCCAAAGCTGGCCCAAAGCTAGCCCAAAGCTAGCCCAAAGCTGGCCCAAAGCTGGCCCAAAGCTAGCCCAAAGCTAGCCCAAAGCTGGCCCAAAGCTGGCCCAAAGCTGGTCCAAAGCTGGCCCAATGCTAGCCCAAAGCTGGCCCAATGCTAGTCCAAAGCTGGTCCAAAGCTGGCCCAAAGCTGGCCCAAAGCTGGCCCAAAGCTGGCCCAAAGCTGGCCCAAAGCTAGCCCAAAGCTAGCCCAAAGCTGGCCCAAAGCTGGCCCAATGCTAGCCCAAAGCTGGCCCAAAGCTGGCCCAAAGCTGGCCCAAAGCTGGCCCAAAGCTAGCCCAAAGCTGGCCCAATGCTAGCCCAAAGCTGGCCCAAAGCTAGCCCAAAGCTGGCCCAAAGCTGGCCCAATGCTAGCCCAATGCTAGCCCAAAGCTGGCCCAAAGCTGGCCAGTGCTCTGGACAACTGCAGAGTTTCAATCCCTCAATTACAGATATACACACAACATATACAAAAAAAAAAAAACTGGCTCCAGATGCAAGCAAAAAGCTGAGACGCATTACCCGAGCGCTCTGCGCAACTTAGAAAAAAGCAGACAAAAAGCTTTGATTCCACAGCACCCAGTCCTAGTCTTGCCACCCCCCACCCCCCTGAAAAACCGACACCCCCCCCCCACCCCCTTTACTAAGCACAGCTGATCTTACATCGGCCCACAATTAACCCCAGCAGGGATCGCGGCACAGAGAGCGTTTGGGGCAGTTCAGAGGAAGAGAGCCGCTGAGAGCCGGGAGCCCGCTGCAGGTGACAATGGCGCTGAGCATCCAGAGGGAGGGCGGGCGCTGTGCGGGTCGCGCCCCGCGATAATGGCAGGCAATTTAGGGGTTTCACTCCGCTGGCGGAGGAGACGGCGCCACCTGGGACTTCCTGTCTCAGGTAGAGGATGGAGGAGAAAGGAAGAAATGAACCAGGAGAGATAGAGAAAGAGAGAGGAGGGAGGGGGCGGGGGGGGGGGGGGGGGTGGGTAAGAACGAGGGGCCATTCTATTCTGGCCCAAAAAAAAAAACCCCCCACAGAGGCTGAATCTGCTGTGTTGATTTTCCCCCAATCTGGACTCCGGGCGCTCATCTACAGCAGAGTACTGAGCGCTGGGATTTCAGCGCTACTCAAAGCTCGCCCCGTCAGGGTCTGCACGGCCGCCGCTGGGACGGCGGGAACCGCTCCCGTCCTCCCAAACGCGGCCGACCCCCCCGCGTCTCTCCCGAGCTCTCCCGTCCCGTCCTTCTCCCGCCCCGTCGCTCTCCTGCGTTCATCGGGCCGGATGAAGCGGAGCACGTTTAAATGTCACCGGAGTTCGCGGCGCGGACGTCTCGCAAAAACACGTCAAACCCCCCCCCGCCCCCCAAACCCCCCCCCAACCCCCCACCCCCGCCACTTTGCGACTCGACGGTCACCGACGTGTCGCGGTGCCTTCTGGAGCGCAGCGTTTCTTAAAAAGCGATATCGACGTGTTCTCCGAGAACAGCTGCATCTTTTTTTTTTCTTTTTTTTAAAAGCTTAAACAGAGCTCTGGCGTTCCGTGTGCCAGCAACTGCAGGCAATCAGATGACAGATAATACAAAATTGATCTGAGACTTTCCCCCCAATGTTCAAAACATACTTTCTCCAGCAGTATTGACCCGAGCACCAAACTTGAATATTACATGAAAGAAACTTCTGCAGTTTCTAATTTTGAGACACGCTCTCTTTTCTCCTCATTTCTCATTCCTGTCTGTTCTTCACACGGAACCCCGATAAACCAAAATCAGTAAAAAAAAAAAAAAGATGGAGAGAAAAGGAGAAGAAAACAAGCCCCAAAGCCTCATGGGAAATCAGTGTTTTAATTAAGCAAGGGCCCGGTTTCTGTCACAGTGCAGCAGTATTATGGGTCCTCCTCATTATTTACCTGATTATTACCCTTTTTCCAGCAGTCACTGGAAAATGCAGTAAACAGTATTTGTCAATGACTTTTCTTTGTGCCCTGTCTTTTCAGTCAGCAGAAATAACATTTCCCACAAGATCACTGCATAGAGCATAAAAACACAAAGACAGCAAACTGTAAACAGCAAAAAAAAATAAAAAAAAATGCTGTGATCGCTGTCATTTTCCGAGTCATCTTAAAATGCATTCAGCCAAGCGTGCGTAGTAGTCATATGCTCTGCGTAAGAACTGTCCACTTCACTCAATTAAGTCGGGGACCTTGTCGTACCATGAACAGATCTTATTTTACTGTAGGGATGTAAAAAAAAAAGATCTGATCTGATTCAAACTCATACTGCCCTTTCTATTTCATGACTGTGTGTGTGTGTGTGTGTGAGAGAGAGAGAGACAGAGAGAAAGAAAGTGAAAGGGACAGAAAAGGAGAAGAGAAGGAGAAAGAGAGAGCAAGGGGATGGAGAGAGAGAGAGAGAGAGATGCTAAATGTGTTCCACAGTTTGAGGGAATAAACAAAAAATGTGCTACGAACCAAGATTCAGCTGCCTCAACCCTGCTGCCTCATGTCCCTGTTTCGACCTTCCCTCGCCCCCCCCCCCCCCCCACTTTCCCTCCCAAACCACTTCCCCCTCCTCCTCTCCCCACATCCCAACGCCCCCTCCACTTTAATTAAAATGTGGCCTGAGAGATTGAAACGGTGGAAACAGGTGCGGTTCGGACGACACTGTACCCCGTTTTCGAGGTTCGCTCGCTCCGCACCCAGAACGCCCCTCGGACACGACGCGGAAAGGGCAGCTCAGCCAGCGAGCGTCGGCACGTCTCTGCGCGGGTGCGAGCCTGGGAGCGCTGCATTATGGGTAGCGTGCATTGGCCTTGTGACTGAGGGACTGCGAGCCCCGCCCCCCCCCCACCCCCCCAGTGGGAATGCCGTGGTCTACCCTGAAGCGAGGGTCCCCTCCCTCAGTGACGCCGCCGTTGCACGTCTACTCAATTACACGGCCGTCTGTATTTCACGGCGCAGATGTCGGTGCTGCCTGAGCCCGTGGCCCAGGGTGAGGAATGCGGGTCCTGTGTAAGGGACACCCCCCCCAAATCCGCCTTCGCACCCCAGTGCCCGCACACTTCTGTCTCAACAGCAGAGGCTCGGGTATTTAAAGCGCACCCGTCCCCCTCCGCCCCCCTGCCTCATTCGCTGTGCCGTTGCCATGGATACCTGTCACCTTCAGTCCCCCCCCCGGTCTCTCACAGGACACACGACACCCCCCCCACCCCACCCCTATCCCACAGGACCACGATCTATTCTTTCGTACGATTTGGAAGGGAAATTTGCCACTGAAGCCAGGAGAGCCACAAAATTAGGCTTCAGACTAAATTGTGCTGACTGTTAAACAAGCACTGGACAGTTTTTCGTTTTTTTTTCTTTCTGTAGGATCTCACAAAGCACAGGTCCCCTCGGACGCTTCACGATTATCTGGTCACCATCCCCCACCCCATGTCTCCTCGTCTGGTCCCTGACCAAACTTTTCTCCGACCAAAATCCCAAAGTGCTTCCTGCGCTTCACATAATTAATGCCCTCCTTTCTTTCTTTTCTACCATCCGAGCTCACATCTTTACAGGCCTTAAAAAGGGAGACTAGGGCCACATCGACAAACAGAAGACATCTGCCAGACTTCAAGTGGTAGTATGGCTTTACAGTCACCGCCTATTGACAGTACGCTGTGCGCTCCCACCCTAGTGACCCTATTCTCCACCACAGTTACCCACAGTAATGGCAGGATTCACCTAAAAAAAAAAAACATCCCTGACCTTTAAAAAAAGAAAACTCACTCTGATTTTCCTCCCACTTCATGTGCTGCCACAAAGAGCTTGGGTGGTTTTTTTTTTTTGGGGGGGGGGGGGGGGGTTTGTGCGGACCCAACCGTGTAGGGCATTGCTTCTGCCAGGGCGTCCCAACAAGTAAAAAAGAAAGAGTTGACCCATGGTGAGGTGACACGCACAGTAGGCCTTCTTTCCAAAACACAATTCTTTTTTTGGAAAACTATAACTGGTGCTTTTCCCCAACTACTCCAAAATGCTGGCCCATTCATTTTTTTTTGACATGGTCACAAAAAAGGTACAAAAAAAACAAAAAAGATACTTTGTTGTACAACTGCTATTCCTTTTCTAAAACACTTCAATAGTTCTTCTCAGAAGATGGATGACACATCCTCAGCAACAAAAGAAGTAAAAATAAACCCCCCCCCCGGACTCCCTTGGAGCTCTGTCCACATCACATCCTGTATGGAGAACACACAGCTTCTCGACCCGGAGGGTCCATAGGTTCAGATCACACATCACTGGAGAGGCGGTGCTGCGGCCTAAAGTTGCGGAACCTCACCCTGATCGGTCAATCCAAAACCAAAAATCCAGGCTCTGACCCGCGTGCCGTCCTGGACGAGAGCGGGCTATTTTTACTGAGTGACTGTACTACCGTTCCCTCCCACGCTCAGAGGCACTCTGAAACAGGAAGAGCCCTCCAAAAAGGCCCGTTTTCCCTCTTTAATGTTCAAAAAAAAGGATTTTCGGTCAAACCTGAGAACTCTGACATCGCTAACATTTCAACATCCAACAATGAACCAATACTGATTAGGCCATTTCGTCAAAGAATCACATCTTAAGCACAACCGTTAATTAATGAATGGGTATTCCTCTGTAAACATGGAGCACAAAGACACATCGAATGATTGTTGCTATTACCTATAATGATTGGTTATATATATATATATATAGTGGGCAGCCTGCCCTCCAAATATATTTGTCCTCTTTTTTCAGACAGGAGGAAAGCAGAGAGGGTCACAGACAGAGACGGGTCTACCAAACAGAGAGTGCCGTGGTAGAGAATAACACGTGGACTGAGAGTCAGCTGCCACATGGGCTACCCCACACGGTCTCCCCTCAAACCATTACCCCCCTCCACCCCCCCACCCCCCCCACACACTTTTTTCTCCTCAATTAGGAATCGCCAGCCGTGCCTCTGAAGTAATCGCTTTTTTGGGTTATCTTCACCCCCTCACAAGGAACACCGCACCTCCGGCTTCTGTGCTCCTCTGGCACCCATGAGCCAATGCTTACTTTCCACGCCACAGGCTACACAACACAAGAGGAGCCCTAACACTGATGGCTGACGGTGTAGATGTGTGAACTACAAGGCCCAGTCTGCACTTGTGACAGAGCTTTCTGCCAGGCCGTAAGCACGGTCAACCAGCTCCATGTTCTTAAATATTCCCGTCGAGACCCTCTTTCAATGTAGCGACCCAGGGATGAAATGTAATTTGTGACGCTGGACAAAAAATTTGTGACAAACAGCTAAAACCCGATCTATGTGTCATATTTAGTATTAATACCACACAGCAATTCATTCATGAAAATGAATGGGTGGCAATTTATGGGATGATCTGAAAAGTAGGTAGCTCTATTGGGAGTAGTTACCCTTTGAAACCTTTGGAGTCTTCAGTCTGTTCACGCACAAATCTTCCTTACAGGAAGAACAAATGCCACATGGAGAGGTGTAAAATCACACACAAGTGAACAGAATGTTCTAAAATTAACATTCTAATGGTGATTTAACCATCTCTACTGGCAATTGGAAGCAATGTTCTAGAACACTAATTTAGAATTTTGAAAAAAACCTACTAACAAAAAACCCACACTTCAAAGGGTTAAAAAAGTGGGCAGTGGTCCAAGCTGCAGGTGGGCTGGGAAGAGCAGTTGCAGACAACAATCTGTCCATCAATCAAATTTTTACTTAATTTTGGTGAGCCAAACTTTTGTTATGCCAACTTTTGCCATTTATCACCATCAAAGGGCTTCATCTTTTCTTTCTGACCACACAAATGCAGAATACAAACAACGGAAAATATGACTCTGGGAGGTGACCGAAATACCAGCAGGAGTGGAATGTAGGTGTTAAGAGAATCCATGTGTGAGGCTAGCCTGTCTGCGAGCAGTCTTCTCTTCCTCTCTACGGCTGTTCAACAAGTGATCCCCGCAGAATTCTGCGAGCGGTATACCTGTTATTTACAGCTTCTAAAACTGGCGGTTGGGTCCTCGTGGACCACTCTACCATCGTGCACCTCTTCTGCTTCCTCCGCACAGAAACGTAAACAACCGTGGGTTCAACTCGCTTCCCTCTAGGAATGCTGGGTGTTTACGCCTGTTCACCATTAGTTCTCTCCCAGTAGGTGTTAAAGACAACCCTATGGTATTTTTTCGTTAGAGCTCTTGAAGATGCACCAGTATTCATTAGAGTAATGAGGCCCACACACTACACTCGCCTTTAAATATTGTAAAGGCATTTTTGTAAATAGGGTGTTTTAAAGGCCCAATCGTTCCACTCAGGAACTGACCCTTCTGCCATATGGACAGTCATAAATTCTCATGACCAATCAATCTGCAGATCTCCTAAACCAGAGTCTCTTGAACTATGGGTCGGGACCCAAAGTGGGTCACAGGAGTGTACTGCGGTGGGTCCTGGAATGAGTCTGTACCAGTCCACTAGGCTGTGCTAGTACTGTATGTGTATCTGAAGGGTCCCGGAACGACAGGCTTACTAAATTCCTTATTTGGGTCTGGACAAGAACCAGCTCCCAGAACTGATTGGTCATGGAAAAATTCAGTGGCAGCGTCCTCAGCACAACATGCCTCCTGGAGACCTGAAGCAGTTTTATGTGTCAGAATGTTGAAGCGTAACTGCCATTCTGACTCTGCCGTGGACACACCGAGTCAAGGAGAGGAAACGGCCGTCGAGCAAAACGCTCACAGACAGAGGAACTGGGCCTGTAACCGAAAGGTCATAGGTTCGATTCTCAGGACGGTACTAAACCTGCATTGCTTCAGTATAAATCCAACCGTATAAATGGATGCAATGTAAATGCTATGTTAAAAAAAAGTTCTGTAAGTCGCTCTGGATAAGTAAATGCCTGTAATGTAATGCAGACAGCAGCATCCTAGATAACTTACATATCGTGCCACAGGAAGGAAAGAAGGCCTCTCTGCTATTGTCTGTATGTATAAACTGCACACAAGACAAACAGGTTGTTTTGATTGTTTTTGTGATTGATTATTGTTCTTATATCACCGTTTGACGTGATAAATATAATTATCACTGACTTAGTGACATTATTAAAGGTTATATTCCACATTATAAATCACTCAGACCGGCAGCATGAAATTAATCCATTAATTATTAAATGGAAGAAAAGACATTAACCCAGAAGTTGGACAAAAGTTTTCAGATTAGATTAGGTACGCATGTGAACTTTTAAATATTCATGCAAACTCTTTCTCAAATCTGGCAACCACGATTTGTCACGTCGAGTCACGTAAAAAAAACAAAAAACATCTTTGACGGAACAGAACTGAGAGAGACAGGCAACCTCACACTGACCCAAATGTTCTCCCAAAATGGCCTCACCGCTGTCACTAAGGAGAGAGGCGTTGTGCATGCATCAAGCACTATACACCATTCAGCACCGCAAGGATCTTATGTTCCAGACAGCGTGGTATACTTGACTTGCTGACAGTGACCTCGGAGGAAGTGACATCACTTGTTCTAAGGAATCTTTCAGGTGGCCTATAAGGAGAGGCGCCAGGAGCGTGGGCACTAGCTTTCGTGTCACTCCTTCCTGTCAGCGCCCAGAGCCATAGATTACAGCAGCTACCAGACAAGCTGAAAGGAGGGAGGAGAGAGCGAATCCAACCAAAAATAAAGAGATAACAGGAGAGGAAGGGACAGGAGAGGGGAAACTGCAGCGACGAGCTCAGAGCTCAATACCCCCCCTCGCCCCGCCCCCCCCCCTTACCTCCCGAAGTGTGGGAGACGGAAGAAAGGATTTTTCCGGATGCCTGGACCGAGCCCAAGGGTCTGCTCACCAAGGGTACAGAGCAATAAAGCATTCTGTGATGAAGTGGAGGTGAAGGGGGGGTGCGGGGGGGGGGGGGTGGGATAGTGGGGCGGGGTGGGTGTTGGGGGGGGGTGGGGAGGGGTGGGTGTGAAGGGAGGAAGAAAGAGAGAAGGGAAGAAATGGAGGAGATTGAGAGAAGGAGCCTGGGTAGAGGAGCGGGGAGCACAGAGAGAGAAGAGAGAGGGCAGGTAGGGAGGAGAGCAGGGGGCTCTGACATCGGGGGGGGGGAGTAATGGAGGACAGGAGCCCACACGCTCCTCTGAGCTGAAACCCCCAGCAGCAGCACAAACGGGCTGAGGAGGGAGAGGGGGCTTCTCCCAGCAGCCATAACCCTGGAAAGACTGGAGAGGGGCACCAAAGATTACCCACGTGCCATTTCGTTTTAAGTTGGCCGTGGGCTTGTACCCAAAAGAGACACCCCCTTCCCCCACCCGAAGCTCTAACTATCTGTGCTTACATATTCTGTCTGTCAACACCAAAGCACACCCACAATTCCCCCCTGGTCAGCTGACATGGGCAGTGCATCTGTCCATCAACTCAAACCCTTCCCCCATTTTTTCGCTAGTCAGCTGACATGGGCAGTGCACCTGTCCATCAACTCAAACCACTCCCCCATTTTCCCCCACCTCAGCTGACATGGGCAGTGCACCTGTCCATCATCCCAAACCACTCCCCCATTTCCCCCCTGGTCAGCTGACAGAGCCAGTGCACCTGTCCATCAACCCAAATCACTCCCCCATTTCCCCCCAGGTCAGCTGACATGGGCAGTGCACCTGCACACCCCTGGGTCCGGTACAAAAAAAGGACGACAGCGACTCTGAGGCAGTTACACCTTACTCCACCTGCCTGAGCTCTCCTTGCTATTTCTAGTACACCCTCATGTGTGAGCATCGTGTTTCAGCAGCAAAAAAAACAATGTCATTTCCACCCAGTGGAGAGAGAGAGAGAGAGAGAGAGAGAGAGAGAGGGAGACAGGGAGAGAGAGAGAGAGAGAGAGAGAGGAAATGTCCACAGAGAGAGGGGGGGGGGTGAACTGTCCACATGGCCCACTGCATCCCTAATCAAGCAAAAGAAACACAGATACATTATAAAACACATGCGTGTGCGCGCGCTGGCGTGTGTGTGTGTGTGTGTGTGTGAGCGTCCGTGTCCGTGTGCATGCTGTATGTTCTTGTTACCATGGAGGGGGAAACAAGGGCGATGCTGCTGTTGCGGAAACTAAAAAAAAAAAAAGAAAGAAAAAGAAAAAAAGAGCACACATCAGTAATTGAGGAGTCGATGGCATGCAGAAGACACGTCCTGCTATAAATAGCGGCTCACGACGCGAGTGGTTTTCATGGGCGGGGGAGTGGGGGGGGGGGGGGCACAGCTCTCCTCCTGGGCTACAGCTGCCAGGGCTCGGCGTCCCCTACCTCACCACCACACCTTCACTACCTCAACGTCCCGCAACAACTTGTACTAGAGGGGCCATTATAACAACATCAACAACAACAACAATAATAATAATAACTATTATTGTTGTTATTATTATTATTATTATTATTATTATTATAATAACAATAATGTTGATTTGAACAATTTTCGTAGGATGATCTGCAGCCTAAAGTGCTCTGCATTAAAAATAAATATATAATAAGCAAGACAAGTAAAAACAATAGAGGAGATAAAATATTTTCCAAAAAAAAAATAAAATAATAATACTAATGAATAAAAACATAAGACATGAGAAAAACATGAGATAAAACAGTGAATGTAACTGTGCAGAAGTGCTTCCCCTCAGCCAGGATGTTCCCCGGCGGAAGCGTGCCCTGTCCGTGTCCCTAATCGCGTTAGCGCCCTTTTGTCCACAGCACAGGCGAGTCGCCGCGCTGCCCCTGAGGGGGTCTGCTGTTACCCCAAACCCCCCCGACCACCCCCCCCCCCGCCCCTTCCCGCCGTCACGCCGCTGCGAGCGCTATGGAAACGCACCGCGATGTTACGCCGAGCCTCAGAGCCTGAACCCCGCTTTTTACTTTGTTTTATTCCAGCACCCGATTAAGGGGCTGCGGGGGATTCGGACGCTGGAAAGCCGGGCGCTGGAAAGCCGGGCGCTGGAAAGCCGGGCGCTGGAAAGCCGGACGCTGACGTGCAGGGGAAGCTCTGCTGATGCAGGCCAGGCAGGAGCGGCGTTGGGATTTTTATTTTTATTTTATCGCCGATGCCTTGAGAGAGAGCGGGGCAATACGGGGGATGCCTGACGCTGCAGAACCGAAATTCTGGAGCCAGAAACGAGCTGCCGCTCGTCCAGGGGCTGAGAACCGGGGGCAAGAGGGGGAGGTGCGGGCGTTTTAGAGGAGGAGGTGTGGGGGATTTAAGGGAGGAGGTGCGGGCGTTTTAGAGGAGGAGGTGTGGGGGATTTAAGGGAGGAGGTGCGGGCGTTTTAGAGGAGGAGGTGTGGGGGATTTAAGGGAGGAGGTGCGGGCGTTTTAGAGGAGGAGGTGTGGGGGATTTAAGGGAGGAGGTGCGGGCGTTTTAGAGGAGGAGGTGTGGGGGATTTAAGGGAGGAGGTGCGGGCGTTTTAGAGGAGGAGGTGTGGGGGATTTAAGGGAGGAGGTGCGGGCGTTTTAGAGGAGGAGGTGCGGGTGTTTTAGAGGAGGAGGTGTGGGGGATTTAAGGGAGGAGGTGTGGGGGATTTAGAGGAGGAGGTGTGGGTGTTTTAAGGGAGGAGGTGTGGGGGATTTAAGGGAGGAGGTGCGGGCGTTTTAGAGGAGGAGGTGTGGGGGATTTAAGGGAGGAGGTGCGGGCGTTTTAGAGGAGGAGGTGTGGGGGATTTAAGGGAGGAGGTGCGGGCGTTTTAGAGGAGGAGGTGTGGGGGATTTAAGGGAGGAGGTGCGGGCGTTTTAGAGGAGGAGGTGTGGGGGATTTAAGGGAGGAGGTGTGGGGGATTTAAGGGAGGAGGTGCGGGCGTTTTAGAGGAGGAGGTGTGGGGGATTTAAGGGAGGAGGTGCGGGCGTTTTAGAGGAGGAGGTGTGGGGGATTTAAGGGAGGAGGTGCGGGCGTTTTAGAGGAGGAGGTGTGGGGGATTTAAGGGAGGAGGTGCGGGCGTTTTAGAGGAGGAGGTGTGGGGGATTTAAGGGAGGAGGTGCGGGTGTTTTAGAGGAGGAGGTGTGGGGGATTTAAGGGAGGAGGTGTGGGGGATTTAGAGGAGGAGGTGTGGGTGTTTTAAGGGAGGAGGTGTGGGGGATTTAAGGGAGGAGGTGCGGGCGTTTTAGAGGAGGAGGTGTGGGGGATTTAAGGGAGGAGGTGCGGGCGTTTTAGAGGAGGAGGTGTGGGGGATTTAAGGGAGGAGGTGCGGGCGTTTTAGAGGAGGAGGTGTGGGGGATTTAAGGGAGGAGGTGCGGGCGTTTTAGAGGAGGAGGTGTGGGGGATTTAAGGGAGGAGGTGCGGGCGTTTTAGAGGAGGAGGTGTGGGGGATTTAAGGGAGGAGGTGCGGGTGTTTTAGAGGAGGAGGTGTGGGGGATTTAAGGGAGGAGGTGTGGGGGATTTAGAGGAGGAGGTGTGGGTGTTTTAAGGGAGGAGGTGTGGGGGATTTAAGGGAGGAGGTGCGGGCGTTTTAGAGGAGGAGGTGTGGGGGATTTAAGGGAGGAGGTGCGGGCGTTTTAGAGGAGGAGGTGTGGGGGATTTAAGGGAGGAGGTGCGGGCGTTTTAGAGGAGGAGGTGTGGGGGATTTAAGGGAGGAGGTGCGGGCGTTTTAGAGGAGGAGGTGTGGGGGATTTAAGGGAGGAGGTGCGGGTGTTTTAGAGGAGGAGGTGTGGGGGATTTAAGGGAGGAGGTGTGGGGGATTTAGAGGAGGAGGTGTGGGTGTTTTAAGGGAGGAGGTGTGGGGGATTTAAGGGAGGAGGTGTGGGTGTTTTAGGGGAGGAGGTGTGGGGGATTTAAGGGAGGAGGTGTGGGTGTTTTAGAGGAGGAGGTGTGGGGGATTTAAGGGAGGAGGTGTGGGTGTTGTAGGGGAGGAGGTGTGGGTGTTTTAAGGGAGGAGGTGTGGGTGTTTTAGAGGAGGAGGTGTGGGTGTTTTAGGGGAGGAGGTGTGGGGGTGTTTTAAGGGAGGAGGTGGGGATGTCTTAGAAGAGGAGGTGGGGGATGATTTAGAGGAGGAGTTGTGGGTGTTTGGGGAAGAGCTGGGGAGTGTTGAACTCCTCTTCCCACTCAGTTACACAAATATTTCACTCCCACCAGCACCAAACACTCAGCTCCTTACTTTCATAATTCCCCTCCTCCACCATCAAGGTTTCCTCGTCTTTTCAGTGGAGACACAGAAGCACATCGACCACCCCACGGTGCACTTCAGGGACCCCCGCGGTGGATTTGGAGACGAGGGTTCGTTTTCGGGAACGATCAAGGCAGGCCTCCGTCCCTCCCCTTCCCTCTCCCCTGACCCGTTGTGCTCCCCCAGAAGTCCTGCACACGTCTGCTCAATTAAGCAGCCAGAACAACCCCCCCCCACCACCCCGCTCCCCTACCCCTGCTCACCATCCCCCCTCCACCACCTTCAGCCTCCCCTCTGATTCATGCACCTGTAAGTGAACGCAGGGTAGCAGAGCCTGCGGGGGGGCGGGCGCGGGGGGGCATGCTGCTTTAATCAGGCGCGGCCGAAGCAATCACGAAGGGAACGCTTCTCTCTCTCTCTCTCTCTCTCTCTCTCTCTCTCTCTCTCTCTCACACGTTTTCCATCTCTCTCTCTCTCATTCTGACTCCCTCTCCTCAGTCCCCACACACTGACGGCAGCCCCTCCATCTCCACAGCCTCTGCAGATAGTAACACTTTCATCCAATTCCCTTCCCTCCGTTTTTCAAACATGTTCCGTATTTTTAGCTGTTCTCTCCACCGTGCGTCGGATGGTGACCCAATTTAAGTGCCGTGTCACCTGATTCCCCATCTCACCTGATTCTCCCTGAACCCCCTCTCTCTCTCTCTCTCTCTCTCTCTCTCTGCTCAGGCATCTGGAAAGATGGACACACATTTTTATTTTTATTTTTCGGTTTGTTTCCCAGGTGAGAAGACACCTCGAGAGGGGAAGATTCAGAGGCTGAGGGGCGAGACAGGGCCCCCTGGCATTCCTGGAGGTGCGGAACACCCCAACTACGTCGGTCCTCTCACGGTAGGGCCCCTCACATCAATCTCATTTGCCCTCCTGTCCCACCTAGGAATTAATTACCCCCAGAGCACGGAGTCCCCAAAGATGGATCTCGATGGAGCCTCGCGTTTGCTTTGCTGCCACCAGCTCCGTTAGACCCCGCCCACTGCGACCTCTCACCTCACCGGCTCTCGTAAAACCCCTCCCCCCTGTGACCTCTGCCCTCTCGCGGTGTCTTTCATGGTGCAGCTGTTCGTAGGTCCGTGACCTGCTCGTGCACGTGGAGAGGAACCGTTTCCCCTTAATGACCCAGCACTGACCCGTCACCATCCCCCCGTTTCACAAATACCCCCCCCCCCCTCCCCCAGATGTCCCTCTGATCATCATCATCGTCATCAGTCTGGAAGGCCCTCAAGAAGCAAACGGATGTAAATGGTGAGAAACAAGAACAAGGTCTGCTCGTGAGAGAAAATGAGAAAAAAAAATAAAATAAAAATTTGAAAAAGGAACTAAATGCACCATCGCCCCTGGCGAAATGTGCCGCAGCGTGTCTCAAATGAGACTCATCTAACAAGTTTGTCTTTTCTGCTCTCTCTAAACATGCTTCTTGTGTAACGACCCACTGACAGGACATGCGCTGTGGTTTCACATGCAGGCGTGGAGCAAGCTTCCTGGCGGTCAGACGCGCTGGAGTAGTGGCGGGGTTGGCGGGAGAGACGTCCAGCGTCTCCCTTTGGGACGGGGGGGCGGTGGACCCAGGATAGCGGTTTCATGGTCAGAGCACTAGCCTGCTCGTGATTCTTCCGCTTTCCGGCTCAGAGCCTTCTCCTCATCCGCCCCATCCCACGTTCAGGTGCAGCCTCCGTTTGATGCCGATCGAGCCCTCAGATCTCCCCCCCCCCCCAAAAAAAAAAGACAGGAAAAAAAATAAAAACAACGGAGGAAGAGAGGAGCCGCGTACTCATTAGTACGCCGCGTACGCGCGGAGAGCCTTTGCTTACACGCCCGCTAATATTTCCCCTCCTATCGCCAGCGAGCGCGCCGA